>JAHZTW010000003.1:59897567-59909384 GCA_020283515.1 Alliaria petiolata | reverse complement strand
TGATAATATTATAAAAACTAACACAAAATTTAAAATTTACATGAATTTTAATATCATTTATTTATAATTTATATAGTATCAACTAAAATATATGATATAAATATATAACATCAATTGTTATAACCGAGACAAATATTAACTTCATTTATATTAATTGATACAAATGTTTACCTCAATTATATTAACTGATGTAAACTTTAATATCATTTATTCTAACTAATGCAAATTTTAATATCGTTTATTCTAATTGATACAAAATATTAATATCATTTATTTTAAATGATGTAAATATTAATATCATTTATTGCAAATGATACATATTAACATCAATTAAATAATACTGATGTAAATGATTAGAGTCACCACTTCCAGGGTCAATTAATTAAATGATGCAACTGAATTTGCATCAATCAATAAATGATATTAACAAATAAAATAAATGATACAACACACATGATTTCTTGTAGTGGTTGTGACGCTTTAGCATAAACGCTTTAGTGTAAATTGTTGTGTCTTGCGAGTTCTCTGCACTAACTGCTCCGTCTTCTGGAGTTCCCGTGGTTTTTTTCTGCAGTGGGGAGATCATGTTACTGATGCGGTTTACTTGGTTGATGTTTTTAAGACAGGAGTGAGACTCTGCCACGGAGCGGCTGAGGAGAAGATTGTTTCTAGGGAGGTTGTGGCGAAGAAGCTGCTTGAGACGACGGTTGGGGAGAAGGTGGTGGAACTTAGAGAAAACGCGCAGAGGTGGAAGGAGAAAGCGGAGGCCGCCGTGGCGTGCAGTGGATCATCTAATAGGAACTTTCAAGAATTTGTGGACAAGTTAGTTACGAACCCTGTGGTGAGAAAAGACCAGGGATCGGTTAACACTAATGATAATGTCTTAGACGCCAAAGTGTTTGATGCAACTCCAAAACCTAAACCGCCACAACATTTTCTACAGATATTAGAATTATTTTCTTATAGAAAAAAACACATCGATCTCACTAAAAACAGAACACGCGATGTATTAAAAATAAATATTGACAATAGCCAGAACACACGATGGATTTGTATGTGACAACAGCCAAAAATCCATATCAATTTCCTCATAGCAAGTGAAAGAATCAAAAATTTATGTATTAAAAAAAAAATTGCTGAGGGTAAAAACATGGAAAATTTAAACTCTAATAAAAATAATGTGTAAAGTTATATACATTTATGTAAATTATATGATATATAATGTTTAACCTAATATGTGCCTCATTTATTTGAGGAAAGGCAGTATTGTATATGGCTACAAAGGAGCGAGTGTGTCATGGAAAGAGAGAGACGAATTTGGAATCAGATATGCTAACTCTGAAATGAGATTGCTATTTTGAGACTCTTGCTTGGATGTTTTATTTCACTCTAAGATATGTTTTAAATCTTAAGTTTTCTATGGATAGCACATAGCAGATTACACATAAAAACTTTTAAGGGCTTTGATTCAAAATGGTGCATCCGTGCAGGCCCATGATGGGCTTTTGATGTCCTCTCATGTAGTTGACTTTGTTGGGAAATGAAAACGAGTATTATTGGACTGATATCAAATAAAAAAGTAGAATAACTATATAAATGATTCGAAAACATCTAAACTGAATAGTGTTTTCGTAAAATAAAATGGCATAAAACACTCAAAATAACTTTTTAATATTCAAAATAAATTTTTAAAATATTAATTATTTTTTTCGTTTTAGTTATATTTTTGACATATCTAACATATATAGTATAACCACTTTTCGAAAATATAAAATATTAAAAATTAAAAAATAATACTTTTAATAGTGTAAAATAGCAAAATCATGTTTTTCAAAACGTGAAAATATCATGAATCACCAATATCTCATCTTTTTATCCAACAATATTTTTATGACTATTTTCAAAAAATTATAACTCAAGTAAATCCCATATAAAAGAACCAAGCGATTACCAATAACTATTTGAAAGTTTGCAAAGTCATTGGATACAACCATACCATGATATTTTTTTAAAAAAAAATTGTAGGAATTTCCGGCTTTTGATACATAATTTCTCCTAGTCTTCAGAATCAGTTTTTAGATATTGCAATTTAAAAAATAATTTTTTGTCCTAAATGAAGTTGAACTTGGGGCATAAAATAATCAATCACTTTGTATTAACAATATGTCTCCATCCATTTGGTACGGAAAAAAAAAAGACAACCAAACCATGTTCAACATTCGAGGCTCCGAGCCAAATCTCAGAGCTAACTCAAAGAATAGTGAAAGTTCAAAAAAAAAAAAAAAAACTCAAACAATAGTGAACAATAATAAACTTATTCCTAGCGAAAATTAAATTGAAAAAAAGACCGAGTTTACGCATTATTTACAAAGGCGGACCTAGGTAGAGAAAATGGGGTTCACTTGACACCCCAAAATATAATAAATTAATTTTGCAAGGTTAAAATTTTGCTATTTAACCCCCTGAATCTAAGATCAAATGTATTACATGACATTTTATTTGTGTTTTGTCCTTTTAGTTTTATCTTTACAAAATTTTAACATTTTTGATTTTTTCTAAAAGCAACCTTATCGGTCATCCTATTACAAATGTCTTTAAATTTAACTAATATTAAATTTAATAATATTTTGCCTCCCAATTAAACACTGAAGAGACACCAGTGAAGAGACCAAGCAATTTTGGGAGTCTTGCGTGTCTATGTAGAGACACCAATTTCTACTGTTTTTTACTTTTTAATATTTTTTTATAAGGAAGACACCCACTTACCTGTCCGTTGCGGGTGGTCTAACAAAATCAAAACCTTATTATCCCTCTTCTTACTTACGGTTTCCATTAATATTTAGTTTTCCAAAATTCATTAGTTTTTCTATATTCACTTATTTCTTATAAATAGTTTTTTTCATTATCAAAATTAAATGACATGTCATCAGTATACTTTTTAAATTTATACCATGAAAAATAAGATTTATCTTTAGTTCTAGTAACTTATAACATATTAATTAAATAACATTACTAGATTTTTATTTAATTAAATTAATTTTAATATTTATAATATTATTGATCCATGTAAATTAATTTTCTAGGTCCGCCATTGATTATTTACCACCAATCACTTACCACTAAATCACCACCATCGAGTTCATATCATGCATGCATGTTTTTTGGTTTCATTTGCCTCATTTTGATGGTTTTGCCTCTGCCCTTTATTAGCAAATCATAGCATCGAAGTGTGAACCGCATATAGCTATTCTGATCATGTGGCAGAATCTGGTTGGTTCATTCTTGACGCAACAAACAACGTTATAAATTTTTGTTTTGTTTAGATGTCCAATTAATTGGATATATAATAATAGTTTAATTAATACAGTATATTATTAATGAAACCCTTTCGCAAAAAAAAAAAAAAAAAAAAATCTGCAAAATTAGAGGAGACGAGGGTGGTAAGTAAGATGTGTGGTCGAGAGAGAGTGTGAGTGAGCAGATTTGAATATATGCGCTGTCAATTTATGTAATTAAGCTCATCATCATACCAATCTTCTTAGCTCTATATTATTTTGTTCATTCTCCAAAAAATGGGATCCATTTCGGCAATGGACTTAGAATCTTCTTCATCTCCGAACCCAATTCACGTAATGCTCGTGTCGTTTCAAGGACAAGGCCACGTCAACCCTCTTCTTCGTCTCGGCAAGCTAATNCAACATCTCCTTCACCTCGGCCATGGTAGTCGCGAGTGCCTCGGTTTGCGTCTGCAGGTTCTGAACTGCGTCGCCTGCGCCCCCATCGCTTCGTCCTGCTTTGGCGTTATCTCCGTCTTGAGCTCCGGTGGACATCTTTTCGAATCTTGTTTTCTCGGTTCGCGGGTGTGAGAATACTTAATATCCCCCTCCTTCTAGCGCCATATTGTTCGTGCTGGATCTCACACAATAGAATTTGTCAATTTAAAAACGAAAGAGGACGTAAGATTCTAAGTTAAATGCGAGAGAATAAAGATCCAAATATGGCCCGTTTATTCGTGCTGCTTAGATAAGCTTTTGGTACAAGTATTTTGCTAGGATCTTTGCCCAGGTAAAAAGCCGATCCTTTTACAAGTGAATTAACGATTCTATTTATACAACTTTCTAAACCGATTAAGCGAAGATCTTGGAAATATTCTCGTAAATTCTTTTCTATCTCCGCTTCTCTTGACGGCGCTCCTTCCCACATGACTTCCTCTAGGGTAGATGTCTCCTCGGACCTCCTTATGGGCTTGGGCTCGCCATCGAAAAGCCTTGAACTCGGGATCGGTTTTTGGGCTTCGTCTTCGCTTAGCCCATAAACGCTTCGGTTATGCTTCACACCAAGCGTAACCGGTTTGGTTCGGTTCATTTATGATCTTCTGACCAAAGCGAAGGTTTATGCGTGGCTCGGTTTTCTTTGGCTCTACGTACAAACTCTGCACCGAGGTATCTGGCTCGCACAAACCGTTCGCGGCTCGTCCTCGTGCATGCACTGGGATGTTTGGCTCGCACAAACTACGTACGAACTATGCACTGAGGCGTCTTAGTTCGGCTTCGCGCATAACCTGTGCACGAGGCATTTCAGTTCGGTCTCATGTACAACCTGCGCGAGGCGTTTTGCTTCGGCCTCGTGCGCAACCTGTGCGCGAGGTGTCTTGCTTGGCCTCGTGTAGTCAAGGACAGTTTCCACACTTAGCCACTTTTCTGATTGACCTCGTCGAGGTGAAAACCGACCCCAACAAGCACTCACTTATGATAGCAAAAATGGGTAAAATGGGTAAACCGACACCTATCACCTTTTTCTTTGATTGTTTGGATATTATTTGATTAGGGATTATGATGAATTTTTAGAAATATATAGGTGTTAGGGAAATTTTCTTGATTTAGTCAAATCTCAAGAGATTTTCCTCTTCTATTTATTGATATATTTTAGAATATCCCCAAAAATCTAGGGCTTATATTTAGAGATCCTGCCTGTTAGACCAAATTTTTTCTCCACCGCCGCCTATACTCACTCTCTCTTTGAGGATTTGAATTTCAGGCACCTTGGCACCAAGGAAGAGAGGAAGAGATTTGGCAACTCAAGAGGAAACACAACAAGTGGTGGAAGAAAGGGTTGGAGTAAGGAAGAGAAGAACACAAGGAAACGGTTGGAGAGGTTGCGGTTTGAGCCTACAAAGTTTGCAAGTATGGATCTCTTGCAAGGGCTGGGTTTGTTAGAGGAGTTTGATCAGCTGATCAAGGACATGGGTCTTGCTTGCCTATCAAGGATGGATTGTCCAACCTACCCCGAAGCCACACTCCACTTCCTTTCCACCTTGGATTTCACATATGAAAATCCGAGAATCCAAACTCCATCCGAGGGGCATATCACGTTCAAGATAAGGAGGCAAGCTTACCACCTCTCTATCCCTGAACTTTGCCAAGCCTATGGTCTCAATGCTGAACCCACACTTGTGGATTTCCCACGACTCAAGTCGGCGAATTCCATGTGGGATTTGATTAGCGATGAGGACTACAAGCACAACACCGCCAAGATCAAGAAGGTGCGGAATCCTGTGCTAAGGTACACCCTTAAGCTGCTGGCCAACACGTTCAGTGGAAGATCCACAACCCCAACAGTGACCAAGAACGAGCTGTGCTTCCTCTTCCAAGGGGTTAAGAAGATTGTGTGCAATAGTGAGGAGAATGAGAATCCTATGGAGAATGAGCTTGGAGAAGACGTCAACTACGGCTGCATCTTGGCTTCTTCCTTGGTCAAGTACAAGGCTTGGGCAACAAGGTGCAAGGCGAGCTCTGCACTCATTGGAGGGTTCCTCACGCCATTGTTCACACAAGCGGGAGTACCCTTAGCTGATTTTGAGCCTTGCGTGGAGCGTGCTTACATGGATCAGACATATATGAGCCACACAGACTCCTTGGGATCTTCTCCAGCTCCAGGGTATTATGCCTACCTGTTCTACAATAATAACCAAGAGAAGAAGGTTTGCATTCTACCCAATCCGCAAGAAACACACCTACAAAGTATCGGCACAACATAGTTCTTACCGAACGATGAAGAGTGCTTTGCTCCTCTTGGCAACACGACAGCTCCACCTCAACTCACTCGTTCACCCTCAGAATCCCCTCCTACAGATGCTGAGATGCCCCCAAGCTTTGAGCTCCCCAAGTTGGACTATGAGCCGCGCACCAAAGCTGAAAAGTTCCTTGCCTCGGTTGTAAAGATTCAACGCAAGGTGAACAAATGGCAAGGAAAGATGATCAAGAAGCTAGTGAAGAAGGTCAAGGTTCTCCAAGGGAGAAGCTCATCTGAGATGACTTTGAGTGATGAGGGTGAACAAATGGGCGAAACAGTGGGAAGACACTCAACCGGAGGCATAACAATCTGTGAGCCTCAAGGTGGTGACCAAGCTGGAAGTCTTTCTCTCCAAGTGCGTCCAACCGGGAACAAGGACAAAGGGATCCTCCAAGACACTCCAAGAAAGAGCAGGAGGACTGGAGCAACCTCAAGCTCCGGTCATGCCTAGCTCCGAGGTACCAAACAACAACCATTGTAAATACCACACATTTTTATTTCCTTTTATTTTTGCTTTGTGATTTTGATCTCCTCTTGAATTTGTTTGACACCGAGACGGTGTCATTCAAGTTTGGGGGAGAATGTGTGCTTTGACATGTTTCATTTGGATCTTATTTTGTGTTATCATCATTGAGTCTTCATGCATCCATCTAAGTGCATAGAAAAATACAAAAAAATAGAAAAAGTTTTTAAAAAAATAAAAATTTCAAAAAACTTCATATAGCTTGCATTTGCATTGTCAAATATTTTAGGATTGAGTCTAGAATTTTTATCATCTAGAATTGCATTCATATGCATTGGGAGCAATGATAAGCTTATCCTTGTAGATTTTTAACTCTTGTAATCAATTCAATACCCTAGTTAGTAGTTCTTTGATGCTTGTGAATACATTTGAAAGTAAGGAAGAACCATGCTTGGACCACCTCATTTGTCACTAAGTTTTGGTTGAAATATAGTCTTGAAATTGATAGCCAACTCTACTCACTTAAACCGAATCTTGACATTTAAATATCATGCTTGCATTGAAAGTGAATTCATGGATTGAAAATACTTGAGCTTTCTTACTCACTTTGTCACCCTCTTGCTAGCTCAAGTAGAACTCCTACCATACTTTACCTCCTTTGAAGCCAATTGCTTTTGTGTGAATACTTGTGAGGCCTTTATTTCGATTGAACTTAGCGTAAAGTGTTAGGTTTGAGACGACAAGTCTAGGCTTCCATATAGATTCTAGCCTCACATTTTGGGCTAGCTTTAGGCTTAGGATTTTGGGGTTTGTTGGCCGTGGTGATGCTTGTTGAGTTGTGGAAAAGTTTGGAAAGAAAGAGATGATGAATGAGGGCGTGGTAAAAATAAGGGGAAGCATAGTTTGAAATGGTGAATCTTGTGGTTAAAAAGGTATAGCTCAAGGTCAAAAATGCTAGGTAGTCTTAGAAAAAAAGGAAAATAAAATCAAAAGAGCCAAAAAGGGGTCAAAGAAAAGAAAGACTACCTAGAGATAAAAATAAGAGCTAAGTTAAAAAGAAGAGATTACACCATTCATTACGAGTAATAGGTTGAAGAAGTTCTCCCTAAGAGCCTTAAAAAGGAAAGATGTGTGTTTGAAATTCACGGTTGGGGCAAGGCACAAAGAGCCTTGAGAAAAAGGGTAGATTTTAGAGGGTTGAGTGAGTTAAAAAAATGAATGAGAAGGGTTTAGGATCATTGATAGCATTTCGGGTTGATGAGAGTTTATTCTTGTATGCATCACTTGTCTCTTACATTTAGCATTATGCATATAGTTCAATCTTTTTTTAGTGTTACCCTTGTTTAAATGCGAAACCGGATGAATTGAGATCACTTTTATCTCAAAACCCAGTCCCTTTGCCAAATGAATTCACTTGCTTTGCAATGTCATGATTCACGATTTTGAAACTTAATGAATGTTAAAGAGTTGGCTTGATAGGGAGACTTATTTAGGTTGAAATCTTAGTGCATTTGATTGTTGAAATGGGCATGGCTAACTCTTTTGGAGTAGGATGGACTCACATGCATTTTAGATTTAAGAACTAGGATATTGAGTTGATTATTATTGTTAACAATCTTAGATATTGAACTCCCACTTTTAAACATGTCTCTCGGATTTGTCTTTGTTTGCTTGAGGACAAGCAAAAAGGCAAGTTTGCGGGAGTTGATATACTCATAAATTGCACACATTTAGCTTGCATTTAGGAGATAATTGCATTCATATTGCATTCATACTTAGAGAAATTGTAACTTTTGTCTCATTTTAGGTCCTAGAGCACTTTGCATTAGCATTTGCATATTTCTTGCATTATTACATCATATTCAGGTTGTTTTGGATACACTGGAGCTATGGAGGGTGTGTGGATATGCTAAGGATCGAAAAGGAGCCTGTGGATACTTGGAAGAACTCGGCCGTGCAGCAAAGGAACAGAGATCGAGAGGGAGATCGAGATAGGCAGGTCGATCAAGATGAGATCGACTAGAAGATCGAGACACTCGGGTCATTTCAAGAAAGAGGATCGAGCTCAAGATCGACCAAGAAGATCGAAGTGAGTACGTACACGGAAACTGAACCCGGGAAGAACGAGAGCCAGATCGAGGTCACGACTCGATCATCCAAGGATCGACTAGACGATCGATAGAAGCACTCGATCCGCCTGACTGGATCGACCCGACGATCGAGCAAATGAGGGTGTTCTATGCGAGAGATCGAGCTAGAGATCGATGACTGAGATCGATCTCTAACCTTATCCGGGCAGCTCACGTTTTGGAGTTTAGTGAGGGGACCATTTCCTCTTTGGTATAAAAGGTTTTTGACCTATTTTTGGTCACATATCCTGATTCACACAATCTGTCTCCTCCTTCTTTTAGCGAAAACACCATTGTTAGTTTTCAAGCTTTTCACATTTTGTAAACCTTAATCTTTTATTAATCTTAAGCACTTTTCTTAATCTCTTTTGCTTATTAGCTTAATCATGTTTAGCTTTTCATCCTCTACGTTTTCATATGCAGTAATCATGTTTAGTGAGTAATCCTCCAAGGGTTTACGGTTGGGGTGATTAAGGGGGTTTAAAGGTTTAAGCTTTGGTCTTTTCTTGCTCTTAACTTAATCTCTTCTTGGATTTGAGCGTTTAAAGCCTAGGAATTCTTGAGAAATATCCCTTTGATCTCAGGGATTTCCTTGTCCTAAAACAGCCTGCAGGGGAGTGGGGCCTAGTTACGAAAGATTTAGGAGATCCCTTAAATCCAAATCCAAGAGGCTAGCTCATCCTTTCCCAAACGCCATGGATGCTTAGGGAGCTAGTGAGGCCACTTTTTGAGTTTTATGCTTCATGTTCTTCATCCTTTCTTTCCACCACAAACCATGGGTTAGGAGGAAAGGGTGAGGAAAAGATTCATTCCAAACACCATGGATGAATCTAGATTTAGCTTCTCAAGGCATAGAGATAGCACAAAACGTGTAGATCTATGTTTTCAAAACCCAAAGTTTAAATCTTGAACCTCCTTAAGCGTGATCCCCAACCTTGAATCCATTATTAGCCTTTGAAAACTTAAAATCATCATTCTTTAGTTCTAAAGTTTGCATCTTTTGTCTTAGCTTCTTAAAAATCATCTTTTAGCTTAATGCTTTCATTAGGATCTTTAAATTCATAAAGTTAAGTTCTTGGTCTTGCTAGTATTTTAATAATTCCCTAGTATCTTATTTCGCACCCTCGTAATTATTTAGAAGTCGGTAGAATTTTATTTCTAATTTAAAAAAAAAATCATTTCATTAGCTAGAAATCGCCTAGTTATTCTGTCTTTAGATTTTGATTTTATAAAATTAGTAATTGAGCCATTTAAATTCCTAGAAGTTGTCTGCTAGTTAGTTAACATCCCAGTAGGGGTTTTGAAATAGTTTTCGTAGTCATTTAGCAACTGCACTTAGTTTTTACTGAATTTCTCCCCAAATTATCCGGTATTCACTTAGATTTACAAAAGCTCTTGTATTCTTAGTACTTTTCAAACAATCCAAGTTGGATTGATTCCTGAAGTATTGCAATGACATGACTATACTTTAGGGTTTGATAATCACTAAAAACCTAGTTATCAGTGGTGGTGGGCGTGTGGTGATGATGTTGGCGGCTGATGATGATGATGATCGGGGCACGCCTTTGTTGAGAAGAACAGGTACTTCGGTTGTTGAGTACTTGTCTTGGTTCCTTGACCTCTGTAGAACACTTTTAATGAGAGATAGAAAATCTTCTATCCTTGCGTCTTGAAGATTGCATCACCTCATAAACTTAAAGTTTGGGTCGATGCTAGCCTATCCGGTGATGTGTTCGAGATCCCGGATGACAGGTGTTGCTAGCTCGAACTTCAATTCCATATGAAATTCTTACTTGGCTTTGGTAAAGGTCTTGGTCGCAGAAGAGAGAAGCTAGTCTTCGGGAACTTTTCTCTTCGCGGTTTGGTGAAGGAAGTTGCATCATCTTCCTTCTGGAGCTTGCACAACGGTTCTGGAGGATGAGACCATTGTATTTTTCTTCGTCTTCGTGGATACAGGTCCGTTGAACATACTGGAAGAAGTTGAATGAGAGAGATGGGTCATTGACTTAACTTGACTTGGATGGAGTCATGTCTTGTCTCGCCGTCTTTGATGCAACAGCAATATGCCGCGGTTGTGGAAGTTGTCTCTGCGGTCTTTAGGACATGTACAAGCCTTGAATCAAGAAGAACTTGCAAAGCTTGACAGAGGTCGAAGGAGGTCCGGTTTGGTGAAGTTCGGGATGGAGAAAGTCGCAGAGGAACGCTGGCCGTGCGACGGGTTGTCGTGGTCGCGGCCAGGCACGTCTTCTCCGCGCCATCTTGGCTCACGGCGCGGCCAGGCTCCTTCTGGCCGGCCCACGGGCAGTTCGCCGCCTAGTGAGTGTTTTTCGTAACTCCTTTTTAATATTTTTGGTATTTTCTGGTTTTTTTGATTTTTTTGTGCTTTTCTTGGTTTCTGATTTTTTTTGCTTCTGGGGTTTATGTGAATGTTGTAATACTAAGAAAAAACCAAAACTAAAAATTAGTATGGTTAAAGAGATGAGAAAGAGAATACCTAAAATGGGTTGTCTCCCATTGAGCCGCTCTTGTTTAGAGTATTTTAGCTAGACTTTGGTAGTTTGGAGCTTAGTTGGAGGGTGAGCTCGGCCTTAGGCAAGGTCTCTTTGCCTTCTTGATAGTAGGATTTTTCCTCTTTCAATTAATCTCTACTACTCATGTCATTGTAGTATTTGAGATGTCAATCCAAATGGGGTTAAGATTAACAACACTAGGAATACATGAAACTATTTAATCTAAGCCAAACTCAATATTGAAGGAGACAAGGGACTAATAAAAGCAAACTACAAGCTAAAAGGGATACTACAAGACTAATTATACGAGCTAAGGCCTTAATTTTAACTAATTAAGCACTAATCAAGAGATTAACTACTAATCAAGATTATCAAATTAACTAAAACGAAACCTAGGGATGGAATCATTGATTTGGGAAACTAAATGGACAACCTTGCAATCATTTAAGCAACTAAAGAAGCTAACTCTATGCCTAGAACACTTAAACAAGATTAAACCATGATGTGTGGCACTAATCCCTTTCTTAATCACCCTAATGAACTAATGATGTTTTAGCATTAGGATAATCAACAAGCATTAAATTCAAGTCTAAATGGCATGATAAACACTCTAGACAACTAATGTCTTAGGCTAGAAATGTAA
>JAHZTW010000003.1:59848109-59894993 GCA_020283515.1 Alliaria petiolata | reverse complement strand
GATGTGAATGAGTGTGAACTTTGTGGCATGTCCATGGTGTAGACAGTAAACATCATCTCTTGCACCTTTTTCTCATCCTCCTCTAAACCGGGTGGAAGAATGAGCCTTGCCTTTGAGAATGGTTTTGGCATTCCTTTGCACCTGACTTCGCACTCAATGGAACTTCCTTTGAGTTCCAATGGATGTAAACTCAAAGTGTTCCCTGACACAGCACGTCCATTACCAATATCATCCTCAGCTTTCTCAAGCAATCTCACCAATGCCCCTTTAGCCTTCCCTTTCTTGTTTGGTGGTTCCTTCTTGTTGGTGATTTCCTCGTCATGGCCAAACAGCATGAGCATTGACTCACCATCAGGCTCTTCTTCAGCTTTGAACTTAATCCTAGGCTCAGCTTTGTCCATCCTAGCTCCATCCTTAGGATTTTTGGTGAAACTCATGAAAGACCCCTTGTTCTTGCCTTTCTCTTTTGGTGGTTTCGTCTTGAAAGGTGTTTCGTCTTCACAAACAAATAGAGTCAGTAGGGACTCACTATCAGGCTCTTTTTTAGTAGTAGATCTAAGCCTAGGCTCAGCCTTATCCTTGCTTGTACCCGAGACACAACCAATCTCAGCCTTTCTTGGCAATTTCACCGAAATCTCATCCAACTTGGGCTCATCAAACAAAACTTGAGTTGTGGAGATAGAAGCAGCTCCTTTACCATTCTATAATTCCTTGATTTTGGAGGCTAATGTCTCAAGTGTGAACTTAAAGTCCTCTTGTATACTACCCATGTTGGTATGGATATCATCCAACTCCTTATCCATTTTCATTGCACCATTCTCTTGACCATGTAAGAGTTGTTGGAGCATACTTTGAATGGTCTCTTGAGAAAGAGGACTAGAGTCTTGTCCTTGTTGCACAGAACGTGGGTCTTTTACCATGAAGTTGGCTTTCTCATGGTGTTGCTCATTAGCCAAATCAACTCCTCCTTGTTTCGCTTGTATGAGTTTCTCCAAGCGCTCCAATTTATCTTGCAAGTCCTTCCATGTGGAGTCTTCACTTGATCTCTCTAGAGGTGTTGTAACATGCCCTTCATAGTAGCTTTCACTAGTCTTGGCCAAGTTCTCAACAAGTAGCTCTCCTTCTTCTATTGTGAGGTTTGCAAAACGCCCTTTGCTAGCCGCATCCAATCTCCATTTGTGATCCTTAGCAACACCCCAATAGAAAATGCTAAGGATTGCTTCTTTCTTGAACCCATGATGTGGACAATCCCTAGTGTATCCTCTAAGTCTCTCCCATGCCTCATGAAAGGTCTCATGGATGCCTTGCTTGAAGCCCAAAATGTCTCTCCTAATTTGGACTATTTTTGGTGTGGGATAGAACTTTAGAAGGAAGATCCTTTGACAATCATCCCAAGATTTGACCAAATGAGATGGTAGAGCTCTCTCCCATTTTTGGGCCTTTTCTCCAAGTGAGAAAGGAAATAGAATGAGCTTGATGCTATCTTGGGGCACACCTTTATTGCTAAACAAGTTGCACAACCTCTCAAAGGAGTCCACATGATCATAAGGATTCTCCAGTCCATTCCCTAAGAACTTAGAGCATTGAATTAACTTCACAAGACTTGGTTTAATCTCATAGGCTTTGGCTTCTATTGGAGGAGGATGAATTCCAAATCTCAACTCATGATAATGAGGAGCATCAAAGCTACTAATTGTTGGCTTGTTCTTTTGAGCTTGGGGAGAGAGAGGTACACGTTCTTGAGGTTGTGGAGTTGGGAGAATGCTTTTTTGGTTGTTCTTCTCCAACACCTCAAGTGATCTTGTCTTTCCATGTCTCTTCTCTTTAGTTTGGTACCTTTGAAAGCATAAGAGAATCAAGGAAGACAAGTTAGTAACCACAAATAAGAAAAAATTCATCATCTCAATCAAATAGAGATGAGCAAACAAGGTAAAATAAAAGCTTAGTCTCAAAGAGATTCAAAATCCTAATGGTTAATGCTAAACCCCAATGGCAACGGCGCCAAATTGATAGTAGGATTTTTCCACTTTCAATTAATCTCTACTACTCATGTCATTGTAGTATTTGAGATGTCAATCCATAGGGGTTAAGATTAACAACACTAAGAATACATGAAACTATTTAAGCTAAGCCAAATCAAATAAGTGGAGGGTTTTTATCTAACAACCTAAGTGAAATAAAAAGCAAACAAAGCTAATAACTCAAGAAATCAAAACAAGAAACTAAAGCAAGGCAAGGAACTAAGCAAAACTACTAATCAAGATAAACAAAGAGTAAAATCGAATCCAAGGATGAGGTTATGGACTTTGGGTGATCCTAGAGCTAACTTATGATGTTCAAACAATCACATAAATGCTAATCCTTAGGTTTAAAACTCTAAATAAGACTAATCCACTCTCATGACACTAATCCCTTTGCTAATTACCTAATCAAGAGCTAATCATCATTAGTGAAAAGATAATCAACAAGCATAAAGATTTGGTTCTAATCTACCAATAAACACCTTAGACATCAACTTTCATAGGCTAAGCATGTAAATCTCTTGATTTAGTTGGTTGGGGCATTTCATCAAACACCTTGTGGGTGGGAAATGCCCTTTGGTCTAAATCACTTTTCTCAAAGCTAATCTAGCATGAAGATCACTAAACAAGAAAGGATTTAAAGAATCTAAGTCCTAAACATCATAGATCAACCCTAATCTCACCCTAATCTACCTCATCCCTAGATCCTAAAAAGACTACTCACTAATCATATATAAACCAACAAATCTCATGAAAGAAATGTTAGTAAACATGATTAGATGAGTAGGGAAAGAAAGATTAGAAGAAATAAGAAACAAATTGCATTAAACTTAAAAGAAATCTCAAAATCTCCTCAAAACCACAAAGGGGCGTTTTTCTGTTCAAAAACAAGAGAAGATACATAAAAATTAGGTTTTTAAGTATTTATAGGGAAGGAGGTCAAACCGGGTCAACCCGGAACAAACCGGGTTTTGACCCGGGTAGCAGTCTTACGGAAATCGCCATATCTCCCTAACCACAGCTCGTAATGAGATGAAACCACTTCCAGATGAAAGATGATTCAATTACCTACAACTTTGATGAAGAGCTCGAAGGCTGAATCGGAACGGAAAGTCTTCGTTTCATCCGATTTGTACCCGGAAAAACATCTGTGTTCGGATCGACCAGGCTCGTCGATCCAACTGGTCGATCCGAACCTCTGGTTATCTGGATCGACCACCTTCGTCGATCCATCTCGTCGATCTGTGCTCCTGGAAAAATGGATCGACGTCCTTCATCGATCTGTTTCGTCGATCCATGCTCCTGGAGGTTTGGTTCGACGAGCTCGTCGATCTAACTCGTCGATTCAAATTAAAATCGATGTAACTTTCTAACCAGGAGTCCAAATGACTTGATTCCAACGGCACTAGAAAGCTCATTGGGTCCTCTTCAACTCTTAAGAAGGCATCAGAGTCTGAATCTAAGTGCAAGGCCTTCGTCCGGACAGATACATTTTGCGCCTCTAAATGCTCAATATGCTTCTTCAAGACTTTTGCTTCTAATTTGGCTGCTTCTCTTCCTCCTCTTGATGATTTCTTGCCCTTCCTTTGCTATGCCATCCTACTCCAACTCCATTCATGCCTCCATAGCATCCAAATCACCTGATCAAGACTCCAAATGCACCAAAATATGCAAAGACTATGCAAATACACCCTAGAACTCTAAATGATCAAAATTCAATACAATGATGCTTAATTAGGTTCCTATATGAATAGAAACTTACACTAAATGGAGGGAAATATGATGCAAAATATAGACATATCACTTCTGCACAGCGTCTTCTGTTGAAGACTCCTCGAGTCTCTCCATGATTGCATCTTCATCCCTTTCAAGAAGATGTTACTCCATGGTGTAAGGTGTCGCAGGATATAAATTTTTCCCAGCGATATTGGCGCATGAGACTCGCCTATTGGGCTAATCCATGATGGGTACTGCAGTGGCTAAGGACGGCCATCCCAAAATGAGAGGTGCAACCTCTTCTTGGCGAGTTTTGACTATGTAGAAGTTTACCGGGATTCTACAACCGCCAATGATGACCGGGAGATCATAAACGACTCCTTTCGCGGCTGTGAAAGATTGGTCCGCCAAACCAATCTTGACTTCGGTCGGGAAGACACACTTTATACCAAGTCTTCGCGCTACACTGGCCGGCATGATGTTTATGCGTGATCATGAATCGCATAAAGCATTCCTAATAGTATTACCTCGGATGTTGCAAGTTGTGAGATACTGCTCGTGGCCTTTGACTTTGTGGAGGTTCCTAATCTGCTTCCCTGCCCTGGCTAGGTTAAAAAGGCTTTGGATATCGAATACCGTCTCCTTGCTTTCGTAAAAGAGATGCTCGATCAGGTGTTCTCTCTAGACTTCCACGAAATCCACTTCATGACGAAGGTTTCAGACCACCTTGTTGAATTCTTCTAGTGCTAACGGCTCGATTTGGTTATCGTGCCATTCGTACTTCTTCGTTGGGGGCATTCTGATAGCGTCCTTGGTAGCTGAATATCTTGCTTGATTAAAGTAGACTTCTATGTCAACCTTGTTTTCCAGGCTATCTTGAAAGAAGTCGGCCAAACCCTGATCTTTCTAGGCGTCCTCGAATGACATCTCCGTCGGGAGTTTCTTGAATTTATTGTTAAACTCCATTAGCTTCTCCCTCTGAATGTGCATCGTGATTGGTCGAGCGTGGCTGACTTCGCTCCTTTCGGTCAAATGGACAGAGGTCTTTTCTTTGAGAAGCTCTCGGGACTCGTAACTTGATGACCCGGTCGAGTACATCTCCTCGAACTCGTAGTTCGAATCACTTGAGCAGCTGGCGGTGAAGCTCGTTTCCGGACTTGTGGGTCTTGTTTTGGTGATGGGTTCGACCGCGATGCATGATGCAAACGTCACCAGGTTGGAGTAGTGGCCCGACGCAGCTGGCACGACTCCCTGTGTTGCTCCGCGGATCGAGATCTCAGAGACTCTCTCTGTAGTTCCTCCCTCCAAGAGGGTAGGGAAGCTTCCTGGTTCTAATGGGTCTGATTGTGGAGATCATCTCGCCAAGTCTCTGTTGCTCTCTGGTCAGCTTCTCTATAGCTGCCATTTTCCTCTTCATGTTGTTGAAGATGCCTTCGAGCCTATCGTCAATCTCTTCGACCTTGTCCTCAGATCGCCGTTAGTCTTCTACCAGTTGCAGAATATCAGCCTCAGCTCGATCTCTGTTGACGTAGAGGGAGTCGTTGGTCTCCTCAAGCATTTCCTTCAAGGCACATATGTCTCTTATGCTTTGCTTGAGGACGGGTCTGCGTTGCTCGAGTGCATCGGAGATCTTCTTCAGCTGGATGGCATTGTTGGATGCTTGCTCTTTATGCAGCCTCATCTCTTCGGAGATAGCTTCTAGCTTAGCGAGGTGTTCGGTTCGAACCGCGTCTACGTGACCGTAGACAGCTTCAGTGCACTTCGCCTGATATCCCACCATACCGTTGATCATGTCTATTAGCTTATCGAGATGGCGGGTTTTCTCGATATCCGTGTTGTCGTATGGTTGAGGGAGCTTAGGTGTATGCTGGTGTGGCGTAGGCTGGGCGTGCACTTGGTACTTCACGCTCGGGAAGGGTGTCCGAGGTGCGCTCGTCGGGGTCGGTTTCCAGTCAGCTTTTTATGAGTCGCGTGGGATGCGAGCTTTGAGTGTGGGAAATATTGAAGTGCATAAATCTCGAGTTGTAAATCAGATGGGGGAAACACGTTGGGGATCTTCTCGGGAAATCTATGGGGTTCTAACTAGAAATCAAACTCACAAAAGTTCAGACAAACGAGACTAGGTGATTTTCCCTAAACTGGAATCACTGGTTTTAACAACCTAACTGTGACAAGCTAGATCGATCTATGTTATGCAAACTTCACAGGTATACTATCTTATCCTGCATCCTAGGCAAACACGCAGTAATGATCGGGACAAGAAACACGACTTCTTCTTAGGTATGCGTGAGCATCCCAGAAGCGTTGCGCTCCACCAAACTAAGTTCGGATCTGAAACTCAGCAGGTTAATGGTTTTCAAAGATCCTAAAATCAGACATCTAGTTCATGATGCTAGACTCATGCATTAAGAACAAGTTTGGTTAAGAAAGAAAACCTTAATCTACAGCCTAAACGATCGGTTCAAGAACATTTAATGAAATTCCCCATAGATCCCCTTAAAGAACACCCAACAAAAATAAACTACTTAGACATGAAAGAAGGAGTAGAAAATGTGATAGATGAATGCATGCTTGTATAAATCAATGAGAAGTAACAAAGGTTTCAGCAGAAATCGATCTCCCTCGAAGAACAAGGATGGAGATCGAGAGAGAAAGAGATATGTGGCCGTCGGAACCAAAACAATGAAACTGTGTAAAGAAAACTTCGAACTCCCTAAAAGAAACCATAAACATTGAGTATATATAGGTTTTGAAGTCCCATTGGTCGTCAATTAGGTCTTGGCTTGCATAAGACGGCAGCGGGTTTAAGTTGGGCTTCAAATGGGCTCGGGAATCGTCAAGTGGCTGGCCGACCGAGCGACTGGTCGTGGCGCGGCCACTGGTCATCTGGTCTGGCTGTGGCGCGGCCAGCTGTATCTTCTGGGTGCTTGACGGACCTTCTTGCTTCCTTCATAACTTAAAATCCAACCGTGGGATTGTTCTCAAACCACTTCGAGGTGAAAGACATCTAATAAGGCTACCTTGTCTCCAAATATGAGCTTGATTTTGTGGTGGGAAGGCCTTCACCTGATGTTGAACTTATGTCCACGAGCATTGTTTCCGGGAATGTCCATTGTGCTCCAAAATATGCGTCTTTTCCTAAAATTACCAGAAAAGAGTCTTGAACAACCAAATACTCGAAATCTAGTGTTTATGCATTAAAACCTTAGTAAAATTCTTATTAAAGCACTCACTTATTATAGTAAAAATGTATAAAATATGCATGTTATCACCAGGATAAACACGAGCACGGCTCACCATCCGCAGACTAATAGGCAATCGGAACGCACTATTCAAACCTCAGAGGACATGTTGCGGGCTTGTGTACTAGACTACGTGGCTCATGGGAAGAACCTTTACCCTTTACTGAATTCGCATACAACAATTACCTCCAAGCAAGCATCAGAATGTTGCTATATGAAGCTTGATATGGGCGGCCATGTAGAACCTCACTATGTTGGACACAAGTGGGAAAACGGAGTGTGATCGGGCCAGATATCGTGGAAGAAACCACGGAGAAAATTAAGGTCTTACAGATCAAATTGAAAGAACCACAAGATAGACAGAAGAGTTACACGGAAAGACATTGAGTTTGGGGTTGGTGATTGGGTTTATCTCAAGATGATCACGTTCAAGGGAAGGGTAAGGACATTTAAAACAGGAAAACTGGACCCGAGATACCTTGGACCGTTTGTAATCATAGAACGGGTTGGGACAGTCTCATACAAGTTGGATTTGCCGGCTAAAATGGATGTGTTCCACAACGTGTTCCATGTGTCCCAAGTACGTAAAAGTTTAACGGATCAAGATGTGATTGTTCCTGAGTTACCTTCGGAACTCAAGGAAAATCTGATTGTTGAGGGCAGTCCGGTTCGGGTTATTGATAGGATGGAAAAGTTAACAAGAAGGAAAGTGATTCAGATGATCATAAATTATTTGGGATTGGAATGGCTCAGAAGAAGTAACCTGGGAAACTCAAAACATGATGAAGGCCGAGTTTCCTAAGTGGTTTGAGGAAATTTCTCATGGAAATGTTTTTTACCAGGATGTTTAGCCAGGTAGGTTGTGCGAACTGGAAACGCTTGAACTGCTGCTGGAATGGCCGGGACAGAGAGTTTTGAGTTGAAGATAGAGATAAACAAGTCGACCCGGATTCGAGGACGAATCCCTTTCAAGGGGGGTAGATCACCGGAACGGGCCATGGTCAGGATTAGGGAGAAAAACTGGTCGGTTAAAACCAAGTTAATCTGTTCCATGGTCCGAAGTGTGGGATAAGTCGAATGGGAAAGGACTTAGCCAAATATTAGAAAGATAGAATGAAAAAGGTCGAGAAAAAGATCAAGTTTAGCTTATGTGGTTTAACAAAGCTCGAATGAGTTGGAAGACTGAGCTAAGCTAGCTGAACCAACTGACTGGAAGCTCAACACAGCAGGACAGAGTGTTCTGCAGTGGGGTTAGCTAGTCGGCTGTCTTACTAGCTGGCCAGCTGAGAACGTTAGCTAGTCGACTGTCGTGCTAGCTGGCAAGCTAGTGAAGCTAGCTAGACGACTTACCTGGTTGGCTGAATGGTTGGTAAGTTGGGCGTCCGGATAAGGTTGTTCCACACACATACCAAGTCTGTTGGACGGTTGGGGAAGTTGTGGGGCGAAAGGACGTGGCACCCATTCGTTTAAAAGGGTGGTTACAAGCCATTGCCAACAACAAATCCTATATATAGGATACTTAGGAGATTTTCTTCGTATACGATGCATACATGGGAAAATTCTCAAAAACATCACAGAGATAGGCGAGAGAAAAGAAAGCTATCCGAGAAAAGAGAAGAGATCGCTAGACGTCTATCGGCGATAGTCGAGCGGTTTGGGATATCGTTAGTTCGCGTGGGATAATCTTCGAGAGATAGTCGACCGAGAGAATCATATCGATGATAGATCCTTCTGCGACTAAGGAACGAATCAAGAACGTCAACACACCGGAACATACGACAAAGGTGAGTGTTATGGCCATGACTTAGCCGTGGAATCCATGACTATCGGTTCGCCGAGTCAGTTTGTGGAACGGTTACACGGTGAATCAGTCAAAACTCTTATTTCTTGGTTATTATTCTTATTTCTACATAACCAACCGTGGTTAGATAGATCGTAGACGATCGGATTTGTAAACGCGTGACTACATCTAGTTGGCCAGTCACGGCTATTCTCGCTAGTCTCGAGTATTTACCTAATAGTCGCGGTTATCGGTGAACGGTTATGACTATGGGCTATAAGTTGTGAAATGACTGGAATTGGTTCAACTATTTTGGAGCTTAAGTTATCGCGAGTTAGCGAGCGGCTTAGGGATCAGATCGAATCCGCCAACAATCGGCTATGGCCGTTATAATTATCTAAGTCACGAGATAGCAAAAATGATTAAAGGAATTCTATGGGAAAATGTTAAGTAACACGATCATATAGTCATTGATAGGCGATTATCCACATCACTTAGTAACTAATATTACTTATGCCTCTTTGATTTTAGGAAAGGATGGTGATCGTGGGAATGACTCACTGAAAAAAAATGAATATTGTTACAATTTCTTTTGTCACAATATATAAAAAAATTTTATCACAAAAATTATATTGTGATGAAAGTGTCACAAATTTTAGGAAGTAACAATAAAATCATCACAAATCAATATCAGTCTAAAAAACGTCACAAAATTTTGTGACAATCAACAACAATAATAATTAGTCACTACTTGTGATGATATTAAAACAATCACAAAACAGACACAATTAGTGACAAAAATATCGTTACAACTAGGTCATAAATTGTGACAAAAAAATTCCCATTTTATAAGAAATTATTACTATATTTAAGTCACCAATCTATTAAAATTATAACTATAATAATGTCACAAAACCAATCAAATTAGTGACTACATTTTAGTCACATAATTGTCTCAATTTGATTTGTATTGTGATGTTTTTTTTAGTAAAATCGTTACAAATTGTTACAATATTTAAAATGTAAAAAATCATTAAAATTTAGTCACAAACATTACCAAATATCTTTAATTAATTTTATTAATATTTTCTTAAAAAATAAATAATTATACAATAAAACATTATAAAAATATATAATAAGCAAGCAATTGTATTAATTGACCTATGTGCGCGAGACAAGAGCTAGAAAAGATGGGTGGCGTAATAGACTGGATAGACTAGGATCGAACACTTGTAATAGCCTATAATACAAACTCTTAAGTTGTATCGAATCATTTGTTTAATAATAAAAATCCAGTTTGTTGTCTATCTCTTGCATATTGACTCTACTATTTATGAATCTCAGAATGACCGTTAAAAATGAATATTGCCTAAGGAATTGACTCTAAAAATGGACTGAAAAGCTCAGAAATACTTAGTGTTTCAATTGTGAACAACCTCTCGGATTTAGAGTTTGGGATGGGGTGTTTCAAGTTGGTATCAGAGCATGCTTGTTCCTAGGACAGTCACGTGTTGAATTTGGGAATGGAGGCTCCTCTGATGGCTATTTGATGGTGATTATTAATTTTGTAGCTCTCTGATGTTTATATAGCTCAAGAGGTCAGCTATGATGAATTTTTGTGGTTTAAGACGAAATCTCTCAAGAAATGTTAACTTTCCATTTTTTCTGCACCATCGATCATCGAACCAACGAGTGGTTCGATCTATTGACTTCACTGATCGATCGAACCAAATCGTGTAAGGTCGATTCAGATATTCTTGGGGGGTCCGGCTCGGCTTGGATTGATCCACCGTTCGACCCAATCAGGTCGATTTAGCTGGGTCGATTCAAGATCAAATTTTTCTGCTTGCTCAAATTCGTTACCAGACGGAGCAAAATTCAGTATTTTTAGCATAACTTTTGATCCAATCATCATATTGCTTTCAAACTACTTGGAGATGAAATATAAAATCTATGTATATCTCGTGTCCAAATTTGGGGATGATCTTACGGTAGAAAGTCCTCCATTTAACATCAAACTTCTGATGCTCAGAAACTATCCAATTTTTAAAATGTCCAAAAAACGTCTCTTTTTGCTCAAATACTCCAGATTACCTGTCAAACCTTTATAAACTCTAAAAAAACTGAAAACATTAGTTTATAACCAAATATCAACCAATTATTTATTAAAAACATATAAAATACTATTGAAAAGTAGTCAAATACGTAGTATATAACCTTCGTTATTATATGATGACGTTCAGATTGTTATGATGACGTCCACATCATGTATTAATTTGGTGTCTATTGTAAGTGTGGAAATACTCGCAACAACAGATTTCTGTGTCTTGGACAGCACCAAGACGAATGCTTTTATTAAACTTGAATCACAATAGTTAATCTTACAATGATCACCCTATTCTTGGTATTACTCAACTCTAGATCCCTAGATTGACCCCAACGATTCCAAGTTCCACTCTAAAAAATCTACTAGATCTCTCACCACGAGAACCTAGAAAATCTGTGAACACTCACCTCTTAGCTCTCTTTGATTCTCTTCAGAAGCTCTAGGTGTCGTTTCTGCTTGAAGTCGTATGAAGTGTTAACCCTAACACTTGCATATCCCAGCCCTTATATACTTCCTTCCTAAACCTAATTTAGGAGCTCTTGTATCATGCAGGCCACGTCCTTCTTTCCTTTTCTTCTCCTCTCATATTTATGTGCGAATATCCTGAGAATCCCACCAAGCTGTTCCTTGCCACGTCAGCATCCTGTCGTTGGACTAGCTTGTTTATGTCCTGATGTCCCTTCAGCCATCATCCTGTCATCCGGTTCTACCTCTCCACTTTAGCTGCATCTTTAATCTCCCCCTTTTAGACTTGATTTGATGCTCGAGCAAACTCTCTGATATTACATGTCATAAACATCTACACCAGACCATACCACCAACGGGAATACGCATATTTAGAACCAAAAGCACAATATATTGCTAAACGGCAAACGGAAACAGTCATGAACAAAAGAACTAAAACACCAGTTCCAAACATGCCAAAACCGACCCAAAAAACAACTGAACATCCGAAAAGAACAACAAATAATAAACAACAAGCAACATGGTAACAAAGAATTTCTCCCCCATCAACCATGCACTGTTGGCGTGATATCTTCAACCTCATCATCATCTCCCCCTGCTTGAGTTCACAATCATGTCAAAAACACTTAGACTGAATGAATCTTGTGGTCTCTAGACGACAGCGTCGATGTCCTGTGCAGAGCAGAGGTGGAAGTAGACTCATGCTGAGGAGATTTGTTCTTCTTGCTCGGTTGAGGGCGTTTTTTCCTGGCTGGTTGAGTGCGCTCTGGTCTGACATCCTGATCATATTCTCGTTTGACCGTTGTGACTACCTTCTTATACACCTTGATCTGTTCCACCTCACTTTCCGGAACAAGAACTCCCCGGACTTGAGAACTCAGAATCTGATAAATGAGACTTGGAAAGGGCAGATAAAACTTGGAGTCTCCCATTCGACTCTGATAGATGATCTGATCAAAAGCCAGTTTCCCAAAGTCAAAAGGAATCCGGTGTACCACTTTGTATACTAACTTTGCCCTAGTCGAATGTGGATATCCAAAGTTGTTTGTTGGCAGCGAGTTAAAACAGCAGATTATGTACAACAGACTTTTGTCTTGAGCAAACTGAGACGACAGAAGGCCTTTCCACTTGCAGATTTTACCATTGGTCATGAACGCCGCTAGTTCATCATCACACAATTCTTTTATCTCAGCTACCATAGCACGTTCAGCTAGATCTTCCAAGCCAAACAGAGCATTAATTCGATCAACAGAGATCATGCTCGACCAAATGCAACATCCTCACTATGATGCTTATGTTATGTACAGAGGTCTTCAGATCATCAATATTGATCTTCTTCCTTACAAAGAATTGGAGATTGATCTTGAAGGCATGGTAGCCATTGCATAAAATAACAATAACTTGTTCTTTGCATCTACACTAATCCTTATAGCAATCCTCCAATTGTTATAATTTGTTCCATCCAAAGTGTGAGAAATATGTTACAACTCAATTTTAAGACATGTTGCGTCGATACACTTTTTGGCAACTATCCGACATATTTATGAGAGAATGGCCAGAAAATGAGAGCGATGGATGCATCACCGCAAACACTATAATGAAGTGTACTCATATGTCAAAATTGAAGTTTGTTTGAATGAGAAATGTTTCCAAAGTTTGTTGCTTAAAAGACATAATATGGGCATAGTGGATATTGTGGAGAAGTCCTATCAAGGTTAAAAAAAACATTAGAATGATGGGAGAGAATAGTGAATCCATGCTAAACCACATTTGTGCGCACTGGAACGAGTCGGGATGGGCTTGGGCACGGGGATTCGGGTATATGGGCATTGGTCAAATAACCTATTTTTGCATCAAATATTTATTTGTGTAATTGATCACTATATAAATTTATATTTTGTCAAAATATGAATAATTCAGCTAGTCAATGGAGAAATGAACTTGATAAAAAACCAAGTATTTTCTTCAATTGAATAATTGATTTTCATAAATCAATTTTATAACCCCACTTTTTTCTATATTTCTTTTCTATGATTTTCTCCATATAGAGTACAACACATAAAAAAATTGAAAGCTTATGATTTGGGTGATGCGAATCATAAGAATTATGCAGTTGTATCCTGTGATTTGGAACATCAAGTAACCGTCACACTGCATATCATTTACAGAAATAAGAAAAGAGCGCCTCGCTTCTGCAAATCCGTTTTTCCTAAATTCTTATTTTTTGGTATCATTTTAATATTATGTTTATCGATTTATTTAAGTATTTTTAGAAAATATGAGTTTGCCATATTGTAGACTTTTATTTCCTACAAAACAATCAACAAACCTCGATGATCAATGAAGAAATCATGGATGGTATGTTATATCGTACGACTCCTTCACCATCATCGACATTGATCTATGTCCGTCGTAAAAAACCAATCGGTGAAAATATTGTTGTTTTGCAAGTGCAAACTCAAGTCCTTCTAGAATCGGGTATTTCGATCGAGTTCTAATTGAAGAAGTTTGATCTTCACTGTTGAGCTTCGAGTCTTCATTTTTCCTGCTTGCTTCACTATGACAATTCAAATGAATTTAGAAAATCGATTAATCAGTGAATTTGAGCGGAAAACTAAAAGGAAAAAAATCAAAGAAAAAATCAGAAATATGAACAGAATAATTGCTCTGATACTATATCAGTATAACAAAATCAAGATATTTTGTGAAACATTTACCGATTCTTATTGTTGAAAGAAGAAGAAGTTACATTTGGTATATATACACTTGGCTTGGACAAGTTATCCAGACAAAAAAAAAACAAACGGAACCGAATTATAACTACTGAATTGAACCGAAACCGACACAAATATTCAATGAATCCTATACTTTTATATCCAAAGAACTGAAAGCGAATGGATATCCAAAATACACAAAATACAATTATATACCTAAAAATATTAATTATATTTAGATATAAAATAATTAAAATATCTAAAATTATAATCATAAATCGAATATATTAATTATATTTGTCAAAATTAAATTATTTTTTTACAAAATTTAACCAAATTTTATGTAAATTGAATCCTTTTTAGTTTTTCCGGATATTTAAAATAAATTTTAGATAATTCGAGTATTTGTAGCCGATCTGAACCAAATAAAACCAAACTGAACCAGAACCAAAAAGAAAAAATATGCCAACGAGTCTTAGATCTCTAATACCGAAATACCGAAATCCAAAACAACCGAACCAAACCCATTCAGATATCCGAATGCAGAAGCCCACTTGACTAAACCAAAGTAAATCAGAGTACCACAACAATTCACAATTAATTTAGAGTACCCTAAACCAGACTAAACCAGTATTGAACCAACCTACATATATACACTCTCAGTTTCTGATTTTCATATTCCACGTCAGCACATTCGCATTATCAGATTATCCTCCAGAACCCAATTTTTTGTGTGTTTGCATTCTTAACCACAAAACAGAGACAAAATCTGACATTTTTGTTCACAGAGCAAGAGAGATTGTGATGACAACAGTTTCCTTTTTCTCGCCGGCGTTACTCCTGGTGAGAGAAATTGAGAGCAAGATTGATCAATCTCTCGATTCCATAACCTGTTTTTCTCTCTCTCTAACATCTCTCAAATTCATGGTATTTTTCAGGCGAAATCTCGACGGTCATGTCCGAATATTCGAAATCGATCAGCGTCACTTCCCGTGGTTTCAGCATCGTTAAGCCAAATCGAAGCAGACACAACAACAATAATCCTCAATTCAAGTATTGTCTCATCACAACCGATTTCAAAGGCTTTACATAGCATCTCTATAGCAGATCTGGATCCAGGAACCGCGAAGCTTGCGATTGGTGTCTTAGGCCCTGCGTTATCAGGTTTTGGGTTTCTCTTTATCTTGAGAATTGTCATGTCTTGGTACCCAAAACTTCCCGTTGAGAAGTTCCCTTACGTTTTGGCTTACGCTCCGACCGAACCAATACTTGTCCAGACGAGAAAAGTGATTCCGCCACTTGCAGGAGTCGATGTGACTCCAGTGGTTTGGTTCGGGCTTGTGAGTTTTCTTAGTGAGATTTTGGTTGGTCCACAGGGACTTCTTGTTCTTGTTTCTCAACAACAAGTTAGCTAGAAATGAATGATTTTTATATAACTACATGATGTTTGAGACTTGGGCGGATTAGAGATGAAGTCTCCTTGTGTAATGTCATAACAAACAATATATATATCTAATGAAGTCTTCTTGGAAATATATACATTTGATGGCAAAGTTATTGTCAAGAAAATGCAAGAGAGTTTAGCTAACACTTCCATGGAGGAGGAATCTTGATTATACAACGAATGGTTTTTATACAATATAACAGAACATGATCTCAATCATTTATGTGTGTGTGCTTTTCTTTTTCAAGACGAATGACAAAGGCACAATTACAGGAGCAAGAGACATAAGAACAAGTACAAATAAAAGAATTAGAATGACAAACTTTGATGGACGACGAGCAAAAAAAAAAAAAATATATATATATTTATTGGTTATAGATTGCGTATACAAGATCATTGTAGTGGTTGTAGTTAATTGCACCAGGTCTAGGTATGTACGGCACTTCATGGTTGAATAGTAGAATAAAAGTCTCGAAAACTTCAATACAATATCATATAGCATATGCGACTCCAGTTTTAGAATCTGTTACCACTTCAAGTATTTGCGAATTTGTGTTTACCAGCTGGTACCAAAACTCTTAGCTTCTTCTTTTTACCATATATATTCTCTTTCAACGAACGGGTGTTCGGAATTCTAGTAGACCCTCCAGGCCAGATGATTGTCTCAAGTGCATAGACAGAAGAAACTACTAGAATTCCATAGTCCTACATTTCATGATATCCATGATCAAGTGCATAGGCAGATGATTCGGAATTCCTCTTCCTATGCACTTGATCAGAATTCAGATGAAACTACTAGAATTCCATAGTCCTACATTTCTAATGATGAAATTAGTTCGGAATTCAAGTGCATATACAGAAGAAATTAGTTCTATTGCTAATGAAACTACTAGAATTCCGTAGTCGTACATTTCTCTCACCTCTTTATATCATATATTCACAAATTTTATCGATGAATTTGATGTCACCACTCAAACCCTTATGCTTGGAACTCTCTATAATTGCATCAAGTAGATCATGGATATCCAGTCCTCTTGCAAGACTCCAAGCTATATCATGAGCCCAAATGCTACTAATGCTCGTCCTCGTAACTTCTTTTTCGAGTAGTAAAGATTTCTTCTATCTCAAAGTAAGGTTTTGAAGCTCTTCAGTCACTGGAGAATAAGACTTGAAGTCAATCACACCTTCCATTGACTCATTTGCTAAATAGTTTGTCTTGAAAATTGTTCATGCTTCTCGCTATGAGGATCCATGCATGGCCTTCCTCCATCATGTTGAAACTCAATTTAAGACATATTAAGCCGGTACATTTCGGGGAAACTTTCCAATAAATTCCTTGACAGATTGACTGTAAAATGACAGCAATGAAGGCATCGCCGCGAACACCATAATGGAATGTATTTATATGACAAAATTGGAGTTTATTTGAATGAGAAATGCTTGTCCAAAATTTGTTGCCTCAAATGCATAAAATGGGTTAGTGAATATTGTGCAGAAGTCCTAACAAGGTTAAATACTTTAGGACATTTGGAGAGAAGAGTGATCTCATGCTAAACTATATGCGCGCGCACCGAGACGAGTCACAAACACGAGTTTGAGTTTAGGTGTGTGTTCGGATAGATGGATTTTATCCAATAACTTATTGTTTTACGGCAAGTTTTTATTTGTGTAATTGATCACTACATAGATTTAAATTTGATGAAAAAGTAAATTATTTTCTTAATCAAATGAAAAATTAATCTAATTGGTCAAAAAGTAAATAATTCTCCTAGAGAATTAATTTTGGTCAAGAAGTTATAAAAATCCTCTTTTCAATTTTGTGATTAATACTATGGTTAATTCCATAATTAATACAATGACCAAGTCTCCATTGAAAAAAAAAAGTTTTTGGTTTTTCAATGAGCTATACTTCCTCTGTTATTTTATTTGATGTTTTAGAACTTTTGTAAATTATCTATTGTAACCTTTCTTATTATTGTTTAGTTTTTAATTCATTAATTGATATAATGGTAAAATAAGCGTTAAATTTTGCATTGCTTTGTCAGAACATCATTTATTTTTAAACAAAAAAAAAGTCATAAAACATCATCTATTACAAAACGGAGTGAGTATTTGTGTGTCATTCATTTTGATAGACAACAATTTTCACATCCCTTTGATTTTTCTCTCTTTATTTTTTCTATTATTTTATGAAAGTACAACACATAAAATAAGTTCGAAAGCTTGGTGATGCGAATCATAAAAATTATGTGTTTGTATATTGGGATTCAGAACGCCATGCAACTGTCACAATCCGTTCTTCCTAAATTCCTGTTTTTGGTATCATTTTAATATTATTTTTTCGATTTATATATGTATTTTACTTTGCAAATATCACGTTCCCCTATTGTAAAATTTGCGTTCCTACACATCATTCCTAACTTCCGAGAACATGGAAAGAACGAGCTGCAATGCATTCAGAAATGTACGCAACAAAAATCATTACCTTTGAGTTCTTAAACTTTTGTAGCTGCTTCGTGATATACATTCATTCCTCGTTGGACGAGACAAAAAAAAAATCAGATTTGTACATAATGTGTTCTTTTGAAAATGTCCAACCAGAGGTGCGAACAACGAAAGCACTCTAAGAATGAATAACATACAAGGAAAATTCAACATCCACCTAGTTATATTTTGTTCGCTGTCATTAAAATGATACTAAACAAAGGCACCCAAAGAATGAATAATTTACAAAGGATATACTGTAAAGAGAAGTCTAGCCCAAACCCAATGTGATTCCAACAATCAAGAAAGTGTTAAAAAAAGGTCCATGTGTTTAGGGTTTGCTCTCTAGTGGTTTCATATAACTTTGGCTGCCATTGAGCAGCTTCTCTTTCCTTTTTATGAAACAATCTATCTATATTTGAGAAGTGATTTTGGTGAATGGAATTCTCTCGTTCACTCTCACAAAATATTATCTAATTACCTTTAATGAAAAACCATAATTATTTTTCTAAACTAATTTTAATCTAATCGCCGTTAATAATGTTAGATTGTATTATTATTTTTGCCTAAACCTAAATTTTTTAATGCGGCCAAAACTAATATAACTAATAAAAACCCTAATCCCCTCACAATTTAACCCCTATAAATATTAAACATTGTTTTTTAGAAAATTCTAAATTTCTTTGGCCGCAAGACTCAACCGTAATCGTCTATTACTGAGAGCTTCTTCAACCTGGGATGTTGTTCTAGAAACAATGGCTCTATGTTGTTCAATATCGGTCTCTTCAAACGATGAGGCTAAAAAAACAGCTTTGTGTCGATCAACATTGGAATCTTCCGAGATATGTCATAAGAGGAATAAGAGGAGGAGGGAATATGGGATCAGATTGAGATGCTAGCTTTTTTGGAGAGGATTAATGGGATACATATGGAGATTTCGTTTGGGATATCCGAGTGAGATACAATTTTTCTCTACTATTGATTCATGTTTTGGCGAATCATCCATGGTTTGAGGATGGAAAGTGTATCAACAGACAACTACGACTGCGATTAATGGTGATCTCTTCTTAACTTGGCTAAGGTTGTTGTTATGTAAATTGGTTCTCTGTAAAATTTTATCTTCATCTTGAAGTCTTGTATTCATTTTCTTTGAATGTCTTTGCTCTTTTTTTGATTTGGTTGGAGAGTCTTGAGGACTTGTTACTCAGTTCCGAATTTGCAGGAATTCTTCTATTTTTTTTTACACACATGTTATGGATTGTTTTGGGATTGATTGAGTGAATAATATATTAGTTGGTGCATAGGATGTCGAATTAATAGGCGAGATTTGAGAATACATCAAAAGAATACAAAAGAACCATATGCTTGGCTTAACTACAAGGTAGATTCTTCCGTTATCTATTCTTACATCTGTTTCTTTTTTTCCGTCAAATTTTGGTTCATACTCTTTGTTGCATTTTCCAGTTTTGCATTGATGTTTTAATTTGTTCTGTTTATACTCAAAACTAATTCAAAGTGTCATTTTTTTAATACCTTTATTTACATTCAGGCTCGCCTTCTGTTTTAGTTTCATGCTTCGAAAAATATCAAAATCTCAACTAACCATTCACTCTTGCCATGTTGTGTGGTTTTGTAGTAACAGGTGATCAAGAAAGTTAGAAAGGAGAAACACATACAAGCTAAACTCGCTAAATCAAAGGAGGACAAAAACAACAAATAAAATTCAGGAAAGAAGAAGACGAAGCACACCAGGCTTTTATTCTCCAGGAAGCAGGAGAAAGTGAACAAGAAATAAGAAACAAGTGCAGCGGATTATCAGAATTGTGGGATGTCTCTATAGAATTTCAAGAATGATTTAAAGAATACTTCTCTTTATTGCTTAAAAAAATAACTCAAAACTTAAGCTCTCAATCTCTCTAAACTCATAAATTATGCCACATACATTGGCATCTCCTTATATAGAGAAGGATCTAAACAAATTTCCTTTCTTCCTTTACAATTTCCTATTCTCATTATATTTAGATAGTTCGTAAATATAATCTCTAATCCTAATCTCTTTAGGATATCTTTAAGCTTTCTTCAAGCTTAAGCCAACAATCACCCCCTTAAGCTTGAAGTTAATCTTTGACAAATCTTGAATGCCGATAAGATCCCTCATTTCTCTAAACTTGATTCTACCAAGAGCCTTCGTTAGGATGTCCACCTTTTGTTCATTCCTGGGAACATGTTCGACCTCTACTTGTCCATTCTCAACATATTCCCGTATGAAATGATACCTTGTATGTATGTGTTTACTACCGTGAAACACTGGGTTCTTGGTAAGAGCAATCGCCGACTGATTGTCAATACGGATGATAACTTCCTCACATTGCAAACCCGTTACTTCACTGAGCAAGTCTTGGAGCCAGATCACTTGTCTTGCTGCTTCAGTACCTGCCATGAACTTGCCCTCACATGAAGACAATGCCACAATATCTTGTTTTTGTGAACACCAAGAAATTGGGCTTTAACCAAGGTAAAAGATATGACCCGTTGTGCTTTTGCATCACCAGGATCAACATTGTGACTACTATAACTGTAGCCTACTATCACTGTAGCCTACTAGTCTTGGTATCTCTATTTTCGCTCATAGCAATTTTAAACCAAGGGCAGAAGTACCTTGCAAGTATCTTAAACACTGTTTCATTGCTGCTCCATGTGATACCTTCGGATTCTGCATATACCGGCTTAACATTCCAACACTATAAGCTAAGTCCGGTCTTGTGTGTACTAGGTAGCAAAGACAACCAACGTTCTTTCTGAATCCTGTAGTATCGATACCTTCTTCATCTTCAGACTTGGACAGTTTCAGTTCCGATTCCATTGGAGTATGTACCAAGTTACACTTATCCATTCCGACTTCTTCCAAGATCTTCAAAGCGTAGCGCTTCTGATTCAGCATTATTCCTCCCTCGTGTTGACATACTTCCATCCCGAGATAATATGTCAATTTCCCGAGATCACTCATGTCAAATTTTGACGCCATCTCTTTCTTAAACTCAATGATAATGCCAATATTTGTTCCAGTGACAAATAAATCATCCACGTATTGTTGAACGTATTCCTTGGCCACGAGCCATGCCTTGTGTTTCTTTACACTCCCATCTGAGTTTCGTTTGAGCTTAAACACCCACTTAAGCCCAATTGGTTTCGCTCCATGTGGAAGATCCACAAGATTCCATGTATGATTCTTTTCAATCGAATGTATTTCATCCTCGCAGGCAAACATCCATTCCTTCGATTCCTTGGCTTCAAGAAAGTTTATTGGCTCATTGTTTATACATAAGAGTAACCTTTCTCCTTCTTCTTCTGCAAGTAATACATAATCTTTTAGGTATTTTTGCTTATGCCTCTCTCTTATGGTTCTTCTCAAGACTAGTAGTGAACTTTCTTGAGCTGCTTCATCGTGAACCTCTGTATCAGCCGAGACATTATCCTTGAGATACCCTCTCCAGCGTCTTCTATATTGTCATGGGCCTGTTCCTGTTATTCTTCTTCGACATTCTCCCTGATCTCTCTCGTTTTTTGGATGCCACGATTCCCATACTTTTCTAGTACCAAGTTAAAGCCTTCATCGTGCTCTTCTCTCGTGTGTTTGTTATTCCAATTCCATCCTTTTGTTTCATCAAACACGACATCCTCACTCACTACTATCTTCCTGGTTTGTGGCTTAAGTAACCGATATGCCTTCAAACCTGGTTCAATACCTAGATGAACAAGCATGCGTAACCTGTTATCTAGCTTTTTCAGTTGTGGTTTTTCTATCTTTGCGTATCCAACACACCCAAGTACCCGAAGGTGATTGACATTCAGTTTCTTGTTTCTCATAATCTCATATGGAGTCCTATCCTTGAGTGCTCTTGTGGCTATCCGGTTTAGGAGATATGTCGAATGTCTCATTGCTTCTCCCCATAAGTAGTTTGGCTCACGCATGTGCTTAATGATGCTTCTTGTCATCTCCATCAAAGTTCTATTCCGCCTTTCAACGACGCCGTTCTGTTGGGGAGAGTGTATGGTGCGGTAAGGTGTCTTTTTATGCCGGCATTGTCACTGAGTGAGTTAAACTCATGTGATTGGAACTCTCCACCTCTATCTCTTCTGAACGTTTGTATGCTTTCTCCGGATTCTTGCTCCACCGAATTCTTGAACTTTCTAAACTTGTTTAAGGCATACTCTTTTCCTTTAACAAGAGTGTCCACATGTATCTCAAGTGGTCATCAATGATAACAAAGATGTATCGGTTTCCAACAAGAGTACTTGGTGTTATGGGACCGCATAGATCTCCATGTACAAGTTCAAGTACCTAATCTTCTCGGTACTTGGTCGCTTGAGGAAACACTTTTCTTGTTTGCTTCCCAAGTAAACATGATCCGCATAGCTTCTTCTCAATGTTAAAACTTGGAATTCCTTGAACAAGCTCTCTTTGTATCATTGACTTTATGGTCTCAAAGTTAACGTGTCCTAGCCTTGTGTGCCATCTACTTGACTCGCTTTTTGATTTTACGTGTAGATATGCATTGTCAATTACTCCCATATGGACTTCGTACACTCGATTTCTTGATCTGATTGCTTCAATGAGTAGCTTTCCCTCACGATCGTGCATTGTAAGACATGTTCCTCTCATCCTTATGTCACAGCCTGATTCTGTAGCTTGTCTGAGGTTGATGATGTTACTCTTTAACTCCGAAATGAAATAAACATCGACCATCGTTCTTGATTCTCCATTCATGTCAATGAACAATATCGAGCCCTTTCCATTGATGTTTATGCGAGAATCATCACCAAATCTCACCTTTCCAGTTACAGAATCATCAATCATAGAAAATATCTTCGATCGCGAGTCATGTGATTGATAGCTCCGTGTCAAGAGACCACACATTCTCCTGGTGGTTGTTTCATACTTGCTTGGTATACAATTCTTCTCGTTTAGGTATACCACTTCGTGCATCATAAGCTCATCCGCATCTTGCGTATCGTTATTATCAGCTTCTTCAACTTCTTGTAGTTTGAATAGTCGGTCAGGACAAACTGAGGCATAGTGACCCAACTTGTCATATCGGTAGCATGTTATTTTCGATGTATCTCTTCCACCATTATACCGTCCACAGCCTCTTCCCCTGAACCGTCCTCCTCGACCTCCGCCTCTATAATCTCCATTGTAATCATGATTTGATTGGTTTGATTGAGATTCCGTATTTGTATACATAAACTTGCTTTGATCTTCTTGAATATCTTCTTCCTCAGAGATGCGTTCTTCATAGGCTTTTAAGCGTCCAACGATATCTTTGAAACTTGTAGCATAAAGATGTAATACTTGTTCAAGCGAAGCCACTATGTGTATATACTTTTACCGGGGAAGACTCTTGAGAAACTTTTTGACCAATTTCGGTTCTTCAATGCTTTCCCATAGGGCAGCTGATTTTGATGTTATATCGGATAACTTTCCTGCAAAGTCATCAATCTTATCGGAGTCTCTCATCTTAAGTCGATCAAATTCAGCCATCAGTGTTTGTAATCTAGCTTCTTTGACTCTTTCTACTCCCACATGTCTTTCCTTGATTGCTTCCCATACTTTCTTTGCTGTGTGGAGCTCTCCGACTTGTAGGATAAGCGTTTCGGGTATCGACTGAAAGAGTAGAGCTATGGACATGTTGTTCTTCTCGCCATCCGGTGGATACCTATCTGTCTCTTTGACCTCCCATACCTTATGAACCTTGAGTGTTATCTTCATCCTCATGCCTCATACCGTATAATTCGTGTTGTTGAGCATCGGACACATGATTGAAGAAGGACCTCCTCCTTCTCTTGGTTTCGCCGTCTCGGCGACGATATATCCTATAGCTTCTCACGATCTCACGTAAGCTCTGATACCAATTATAGAATTTCAAGATTGATTTAAAGAATAACTCTCTTTATTGCTTAAGAAAATAAATCAAAACTTAAGCTATCAATCTCTCTAAACTCATAAGTTATGTTACACATTGGCATCTCATTATATAGAGAAGGATCTAAACAAATTTTCTTTTTCCCTTTAGGACAATTTCCTATTCTCATTATATTTAGATAACTCTTAAATATAATCTCTAATCCTAATCTCTTTAGGATTTCTTCAAGCATTCTTCAAGCTTAAGCAAACAGTCTCCAGATTTTATATTGAGCGATTGACCATGGGAATCGAATCTTGAAGTTAGTTTTCCACAAGCAAGGAATTAAGCTAAGTTGAGATACAAAGTGAAGAAACTAAAGTGGTCGTAAGTTTTTTTTGTCTTTTCAGTTTAAAATTTTTAGAGAACAGATTTCATGACTTGTATTCAAGTTTAATTGTATGAATTTTAGTTTTGGGAAAAAAATTAATATGCATCTCGCAAAGCGAGAGCTGACACGAGGAAAATAGTGAAAGGAAGAGTTGTGAAAGTTGGCGATAATTATGAATATGACACATCATCACCAATGACGAACTACTGATTTTTCTTTTTCCCTAAAACAATGTATGTCTCTTCTAATGATGATTGCATATGGTTGGTTACTTTTAGTGGTAAAATAGTTTCTTGTCGAAAAAGTAACGTGATCGTTTATCTTAGTGTGTAGAGTTTTTTTTTTCCGAATCGATGTTGAACTGCAAGAAGAGATTTAGACGTTATGAAAGTGACGCTTGGTGGAAACCAAAATGGTGAAAATATTATAATTTTGTTTCCTTTATTTACAGAATCTCTTTCTTTTTTTATGTTTTGTAAGTGTGGAAATACTAGCAACAACAGATTTATGTGTCTTGGACGGCAACAAGATAAATGTTCTTATTCAACTTGAATCACAATAGTTAATTTTACAACAATTATCGTATTCTTCGTATTACTCAACTCTAGATCCTTAGATTGACCTCAACGATTCCAAGTTACTCTCTAAATTTCTACTAGATCTCACAACACGTGAATCTAGAAAATAGTGCACTCACCTCTTACATCTCTAAGTTTCTTTGTACGAGCAATGGCGTTGTTTCTGCTATGAGTCGTATGAAGTGTTAACCCTAACACTTTGCATACCCCAGACCTTATATACATCTTTCCTAAACCTAGTTAGGAAATCTTGTAACTTGCCAACCACATCCTTCTTTTCTTTTCTTCTTCTCTTCTTGTAATACAAGTATATACAGAGGATCCTTCCAAGCTGCTCCTTGCCACGTTAGTATCCTTCCATTAGAATAGCTTGTTTCTGTCACGATGTCCCGTCGGGCATCATCCTGTCGTCCATTAGCTCATGTCCATTCCAGCTGCATCTTCAATCTTCCCCTTTTTGACTTGATTTGATGCTCGAGCAATCCCTATGGCATTACATGTCCACATCATCTAATTCACACCACCATATACCAGAATACACATATTTTGAATCCAACGATAATGTATTACCAAACGGATAAAGTCTTAGAGCATACAGCTCGACCGATGCCAAAAACAAAAACCAAAATTTCCCATGAAAATAAATGAAACAAAAACAGCAGACAACAAGTAACACGGAAACACAGAGAATTTATCCTCCATCAACCATGCACCGTTGGCGTCACATTTTCAACCTCATCATCATCTCCCCCTGCTTGAGCGCATAATCATGTCAAAAAGAAACACACTTAGGAGATGCAGATGCAAAATAGAGAGATACTAACCTGAAGCAAGTAAGCGTTGGATGACGCTGACTGCTGCAGACAGAATTTGGCGATCTCTGGACGACAGCGTCGATGTCCTGTGCAAAACGGAAGTAGAGGTAGGCCCGGTCTGTGGAGACTTCTCCTTCTTAAATGACTGAGATCGTCGTGTCCTTGACGGTTGAGTTCTTTCTGGTCTGACATCATAATCTGGTTCTTTTTTCACAGTAGTGACTACCCTCTTATACACCTTAATTTGTTTAACTTCGTCATCCGGGGCAAGTTCAGCAAAAACTTGAGAACTCAAAATCTGATAAATGAGGCTCGGGAAAGGCAGGTAGAACTTGGTGTCACCCATTCGACTCTGATAGATAATCTGATCAAAGGCAATTTTTCCAAAATAAATTGGAATCCGGTGTACCACCTTATACACTAGATTTGCCCTAGACGGATGTGGATACTCAAAATTGTTTGTCGGAAGCCAGTTGAAACAACAAATTCGGTACAGCAGGCTCTTGTCCTGAGGAAACTGAGAAGACAGAAGGTCTCTCCACTTGCAGATTTTACCATTGGTCATGAACTCTGCTAGTTCATCATCCGACAACTCCTTCATCTCGGTGATAACTAGCTTTTTCTCAGAGATTATCAAACCTAAAGCATAGTCAAGTCATTGTAATACTTCAGGATAACAATCAAACCTTGGGGTGAAAGATACTAGGAATACAAGAAATTTATGAAGCTAAGCAAAATTCGGTTTAATTGGGTAAGAATTATAAAAACAATTGCTTGCGGTATTTAAACAGACACGAAAACAATTTTACAAATCCCACAGAAGGGTTATACTACTACTAGATGACTCCTAAACAATAAAACAACCGATGTACTAATTTTACAAAATCAAAACTTAAAACCGGATTATCTAGACAAATATATGCTAAGTGGCAAGATTTTCGAAAACTACTTATAAAAATCAAACGGTTACCAAATCAATTCCAGACATAAAGCAAGACTCTAGTCAATTTCTAAAATATTAAAAATAGCTCAAACACGATTTTACAAATTTATTAAGCCTTAAGAAACCTAACTAGATTTACCCATGGTGTATGGTGTAAATCTTTTCTTCACTCTATCATCGTAACCCATGGTGTTTGGTGGAAATATAAGGTGAAGAACATTAAGCATAGATCTTAAAAAGTGGCTTAACTAGCTCCCTAAACATCCATGGTGTATGGGAAAGGATGAGCTAGTCTCTTGGATTTGGTTTTAAGGGATTTCCTAAGTCTTTTTGGGACAAGGAAATCCCTAGATTAAAGAGATCTCCATCGAGAATCTCTAGACCTTAAAACCCCCAAATCCAAGAAGAAATTAGATGAAGAACAAGAAAATACCCAAAATCTAGTTTTCAACCCCCTTAAATCATCCCAACCCCAAACCTTGGTGGATTACTCACAACTCATGTTCATACCTCTCTTAAACATAAGTTTAGAGCTGATGAACATAAGCGGTTTTTAAGAAGAAGAAGGATTTGACTTTAGAAGGATGAAGATACTTGAAATTTATACAAAATACAAGAGTTTTTAAGAAGAGAAATAGCAAGAAACAAACAAGAACTATCAAGAACAAGCAAGAACAATCAAGAACAAGAGAAAGCTTATAAGATAAAAAGACTTGATTAAAAACTGAATGATTATTACAAGCACACACACACTCCTTATATAGAGTTTTAAACATGGCTCTTGGCCTTAAAAGAGGGGTCAAGGGGCAAGGGACAAGGGGCAAGGGACAAGGGACAAGGGACCTCTCTAATCCCACTTTTACTAAAGCATAAACACTTTTTGGAGCACTTGCAAGTGGTATCTTTTGGTTCGGGTACATGGATTGATCGATCTGTATCTTTTGCACTACTGCACCGTTTGACTTGAAATCACCACCAAATTAAAGCTAACTCAATTTCCTAAAACTCTCATGAAGACTGTAGAGGCTAAATCGCAATGAAAAACCCTTCATCCGAGCTGATCGTTCAGTTAACGAAATTGGTCGCCAAACTTCCAGACGGACATGTTGTTACTTAAATATCCGTATCTTCTGAACCACTGACCATAATGACTTGAAATAACCTCTGAACGAAAGGTAACTCAATTTTCTATGAGTTTTATGAAGATTACGGAGGCTGAATCGGAATGGAAAGTCTTTGTAGAGTCTGATCTTTAAGTCGCTTTAGGTGGCATGGATTTGAATCGGTTGCAACATCTCGGTACAGCAAGTCAGATGACATTAATTTGCTCTCTACTTGTTCCTAGCTCATCATCTTATGTTTCCAGCTTCCACATTGTCGCCAAATCCATAGAATAACCTGAAATGATGCATATATACAAAAGAAAATGCAAATGCAAATGCAAATGTTCTAAATCCTATAAATGATCAAATACTATGATTATACTTAGCTATAAATAAAATATGGATGAAAACTTATTCTAAATGCATGATAAATATGCGAAATATATGAGTATATCAACTCCCCCAAACTTGCCTTTTGCTTGCCCTCAAGGAAACCAAATTCAAGCTAGGAAGAGATGATTAAAAACGGGGGCTCAAATCCAAAAGTTTTTTTCAAATGTATCAACTCAAAGTCCTTGTTCTCAGTTCTAGGATGCAGTACACAAGCATTTACTCAAAAGGACTTAGCCATAATCATCACATATCAAATTACAAATCATGACTTGTTTATTCCAAGCAATCCAAGAATTCTAACCTTTAACATTCATTAAGCTCAAACCGTGAATCAAACTTGTGCTTTTAAAACCGAATACATTTGGCAAGGGGCAAGGCTATGAGATAAAAATGATCTCATTCAAATGGGTACTCCAAGCTTTGGTTTCTCTCGAAAAGGTTTGAACTTATGCATAATGCTAAAGGTAAAAGGCAATGCATGGATACATGACTAGACTCACATCTACCCAAGTATACTAACAATGATCCTAATCCCTTTTTCATTCATTTTTTTGATTTCCAAGCTCACTCACCCTCTAGAGACTACCCAAATCAACAAGGCTAGAACGCCAAGCATAAACCCACAAGAACTCCATTTTAAACACACTCTCTTTTAGGGAAACTTCTTCTACTTTGCTTAAGGCTAGTGGTATGGTCATAAATATTAGCTCTTTTCTTTCTTTTGATAGCTTTCTTCTAAAAATATTTCTTTTATGCATTTGGCCTCTAGGGCTCTTTTTCTTTCTTTTGAGCTTTTTCTTATCACAAATCAAGATCAACCACTAGAAATATGTATCCCTTTTTCATCTTTTTCCTTAACACCTTCCCATTCTCAAACCTGTGAACTCCCAATTCCCAATCAAGCCTAAAACTAGCTAAAATGCAAAGCTAGCAACATTATGAGAGCCTAAACATGTCGCCCAAAACCTAACACTTTATGCCAAGTTCAAACAGAAAATAAGGCCTCACAATTTGCAATCACACACGAAATTTGGCTTGAAATAAGGCAAGGGTCAAGGTGTGGTATTCTATTTAGGCTTACAAAGAGTGGTGAAGTGAATAAGAAAGCCTAAATATTTTTTTTTGTAATCCATGTATTCTTTTTCAAAAGTACAAGCATGATAATTAGATGTTCATTTTAAGGTTCCGATTTTTAAGTATTGATTCAATTCATGCTTTTTTCAACTTTAAGCCAAGAAAATCAAATCAAATGATCCAAGCATGGTTAGAACTTAATTTCAAAGTTGTACAAGGCATCAAAGAACTACTAACAAGGGCCTTGAACCAATACATGAGCTTAAAACACTTTTAAAGGAATTTTTTCATCATTGCCCCCTATGCATATGAGTGATGCAACCTATATGATAAAAATCTAGACTCAATCCTACAATATTTGATAATGCAAATGCAAGCTATATGAATTTTTTTTCGAAATTTTTATGAATTTTTCTGATTTTTTTTTTTTCTATGCAAAATATTTTTATGAATGTAAGAAGACTCAAAAATAAAAACACAAAATAAGATCAAATAAAATATGTCAAAGCACAAACTCTCCTCCCCCAAACTTGAATGACACCGTCTCGGTGTTAAACAAATTCAAGAGAAGAAACACAAAAATAAAAATAAAAATGCATGTTATATACAAAGTTTGGCGTTTTTGGTACCTTGAAGTTTATTGTGCTTAGGCCTTGTAGGCTCGGTTCTTGGTTCTCATTCACTTGTTCCTTGCTCACACACACTCAAAAGAGAAAGCATAAATTTGATACAAAAATATATACAATGATAGTCATGGGATTGCCTCCCAAGCGCGCTTTGTTTAAAGTCTCTTAGCTTGACTTTCCTTACAAATCTTTTTAGGCTGGTGGGGGGTCTTGGAAAGGCAACATGGTGCTCTCCTTGCTGCAGTCACTCGCCATGTAGGGCTTGACTCTGTGCCCATTCACTGTGAAATTTTCTCCACTCTTCCCAACCAAAGTTACAGCGCCATATGGTAGTACCTCCTTTATCGCAAACGGCCCGGACCATCTAGACTTGAGCTTTCCGGGAAACAGCTTCAGTCTTGAGTTATAGAGTAGAACCATGCCTCCCTCTTTGAGCTCCTTGTGTACCAACTTCTTGTCATGAAAGGCTCTGGTCCTTTCCTTGTAAATCTTGGCGCTCTCATAAGCGTCCATCCTTAGCTCATCAAGTTCTTGAAGTTGTATTAATCTCTTTTCTTGGGCCGTCTTGAGATTGTAGTTGAGTTGCTTCACGGCCCAAAGAGCTTTGTGCTCTAACTCCACAGGAAGGTGACAAGACTTGCCATAGAGGAGGTTAAAAGGCGTGGTTCCAATGGGAGTTTTGTAGGCTGTTCTATACGCCCAAAGAGCGTCATCTAGCTTGCTAGACCAGTCCTTCCTTGTGACTCCCGCGGTTCTCTCCAAGATGGTCTTGATTTGCCTGTTTGAAACCTCCACTTGGCCACTTGTTTGAGGGTGATAGGGCGTGGCCACCTTGTGCTTAACACCATGTTTCTTCAAGAGACTTTCAAAAATTTTGTTGATGAAGTGGCTGCCTCCATCACTAATCACCACTTTAGGGACTCCAAATCTTGGGAAGATGATTGTTTTGAAGAGTGTAACCACCACCTTTGAATCGTTTTTTGGTGAGGCTATGGCTTCCACCCATTTAGACACATAGTCTACTGCTACAAGGATGTACTTGTTGCCATAAGATGATGGAAATGGCCCCATAAAATCGATTCCCCATACGTCAAAGATCTCCACTTCAAAGATTGGTACTTGTGGCATCTCGTTTCTTTTGGTGATGTTCCCGGCTCTTTGGCATGCTTCACATGACTTGATGAATTGATGTGCATCTTTGAAGAGTGTAGGCCACCAGAACCCAGCTTGGAGAACCTTTGTAGCTGTCTTGAAACCCGCAAAATGACCTCCATATGTCATACCGTGGCAATGGAGAAGTATGTTTCTCGCCTCTTCTCTTGTGACACATCTTCGGTATAGGCTGTCCACGCACCTTCTGTATAGGTAAGGGTCATCCCAAAAGTAGTGTGAGACGTCCCTCATAAATTTCTTCTTGTGGTACCGGTCCATATGAGTAGGCTCCTCTCCACATGCTAAGAAGTTAACAATATCCGCATACCAAGGGAGATCTTCTTCTCTTAGACTTAAAACTTCTTCAAGCTTCTCTTCTAGCCTTGCACATACCACGGTATTGACCATCATAAGCTGCTCTTCAGGGAGTGAGTCGTCCAGAGGTAAGATTTCTTCCACTCTCATCCGTGAAAGATGATCCGCTACACCATTCTCTATGCCTTTCTTGTCTTTGATCTCCATATCGAATTCTTGCAAGAGAAGGATCCACCTCAGGAGCCTTGGCTTGGTATCCTTCTTAGAGTAGATGTACCTCAGTGCTGCATGGTCAGTGTATACTATCACCTTAGAACCCACCAGGTATGACCGGAACTTCTCAAATGCAAAAACAACCGCTAGGAGCTCCTTTTCGGTAGTTGCATATTTCACTTGTGTATCGTCCAAGGTGCGGCTAGCATAGTAGATAACATGCAACCTCTTGTCTTTCCTCTGCCCCAAGACAGCTCCTACAGCATAGTCATTAGCGTCGAACATGATCTCAAAAGGAAAGTCCCAATCCGGAGCTTGGACTATCGGTGCGGTTACTAGCGCTCCCTTAATGGTTTTGAACGCTTGGTGGCATTCCTCATCAAAGTTGAACTCGGCTTCTTTGCATAGTAGTCTTGTTAGAGGACGTGCTAGCTTGGAGAAATCTTTGATAAACCTCCTGTAGAAGCCGGGATGCCCCAAGAAACTTCTTATGCCTTTCACGTTAGCCGGAGGCGCCAAAGTGAGCATCACTTCCACTTTTGCTCTATCCACTTCAATGCCTTTTCCTGAAATCTTGTGACCAAGGACAATCCCCTCTGTTACCATGAAGTGGCATTTCTCCCAATTGAGCACGAGATTGGTCTCCTCACACCTCTTGAGTACCCTGCACAAATTAGACAAACAAACACCAAAGGAAGAGCCATACACGGAGAAATCATCCATGAATACCTCAACCATCTCCTCAATCAAATCAGAAAATATAGACATCATGCATCTTTGAAATGTAGCAGGAGCATTACATAAACCAAAAGGCATTCTCCTATATGCATATGTTCCATAAGGACAAGTGAATGTTGTCTTTTCTTGATCATTAGGGTGAACCGGGATTTGAAAGAAGCCACTATAACCGTCTAGAAAACAGTAATAGGGATGGTTGGCTAATCTCTCAAGCATTTGATCAATGAATGGCAGTGGGAAGTGGTCTTTCCTAGTGGCTTTGTTAAGTTTCCTATAGTCTATGCACATTCTACGGCCGGTTATAACTCTAGTAGGAATTAACTCATCTTTTTCATTTTTTATAACTGTGATGCCCCCTTTCTTAGGTACCACATGGACTGGAGAGACCCAAGTGCTATCACTGATAGGGTATATCACGCCAGCCTCTAGGAGTTTTAGGATTTCTTTTTTAACCACTTCTTTCAAATTAGGATTCAAACGTCTTTGGTGTTCAATTGAAGAAGTGTTCTCATCATCTAAATGAATCCTATGAGTACAAAGTAATGGTGAAAGGCCCTTGATATCACTAAGAGAATACCCAATGGCCTTTCTATACTTTCTCAATTCCCTAAGGAGGGTGTCTAACTCATCATCATTCAGATTGTCATTAACAATGACCGGGTAAGTGTTATTTGTACCTAAGAAAGCGTACCTTAGTCCAATTGGTAGCTGCTTGAGGTCCACCTTTGGGGCTAGCAGCTCACTCCAGTCCTCCCCTTGGTTTGTGTTGAGGCCACTGTCCTCTTCGTTTCCTCTTAAGCCAGCATCAATTCCAAAAGCAGGACGTTCCATATCCAGCTCCAAGTAGGCGTCTTCCTCTTCTTTCAAAACCTTGCGTGAGTCTAATAGTTTGGCATACTCTTGTGTTTCCTCATTAAGATACCCAAACTCTCCACATTCCGTGGTCAAGGCTAGCAGGAGGTTGTCCTCTTGGTTTAGTTCTTCAAGCAATTCATCAGCCAAAAGATCCATAGCCTCTATGTAGAAGACTTGACCATCAATCGTTGGTTTCTTCAAAATTAAGTTTGATGTCCTTTCCCAAGTGCAACGAAATCTTGCCATTCTTGACGTCTATTATGGCTCCAGCAGTTGCCAAAAAAGGTCTTCCAAGGATTAGAGGATCCTTGGGTTCTTCATCCATCTCAAGAACAACAAAGTCCGTGGGGACATTCACGTTGCTTATCCTCACGGGTAGGTCTTCAAGCATTCCTACCGGGAGCCTTACACTTCTGTCAGCCAAGATCAATGAGATCCTGCATTCCTTAAACTTGGTGAAGCCTAGCTTCGTTGCAATGGAGTGAGGCATTAGGTTTATGCTTGCTCCTAAGTCGCACAAACAGTTGCTAAACTTCAATGGCCCTAGCGCACAAGGTATGGTGAATGAGCCTGGATCTCCTAGCTTCTTTGGTGTTATCTCTTTGTGGATGATTGCACTGCACTCTTGACTCAACACCATGACCTCTTGACAACCTTTAGCTGTCTTGGCAAGCGTGTCCTTCAGGAACTTTGCATATTTCGGCACCATGGCTAAGCAATCAAGCAACGGCAATTTGAGATCAACATTTCTCAAATGTTTTTCGAACAAGGCTCTATGTGCTTCTCAATCAGCTGCTTCTTGAAGCGTCCAGGGAAGGGGAGCTTCGGTTTGTAAGGTGGAGGCACGAAAATATTTTTTTCTTTGCTTGTTTCCCCCACTTCTTTTGCCAAAATCGCTTCCTTGCCTTTTCTTGCTCTTTCAATGTAGACATTATCAAATGTGATCTCTTGATCATTTGAAAGATCACTCCCCTCTTCTTGAATGAAAATGTCCTCATTGTCTTTAACTGTAGATGGCGATGCTACCATTTTTCCACTCCTTAGGTTGATAACATGTGCATACTCCTTCGGATTAGCCTCACATTGGCCGGGTAAAGTACCTTGGCCGCTAGTACTAGCTTTTCCTTTATCCAGCTGACGAATTTTGTTGTTGATGTTGGTGAGCTGGGTAGAGACGTCCTGAAAGGAGGAGTCCATGCGTTTGTTGATATCAACATATTTTTGATCACTGGTCGTTTAGCCTTGTATAATTTGTTGGAGCATTGCTTGTAGCGAATCTAGAGTTGGCGCTGGATTTTGTTGCTGCTGAGGCATGAAACCAGGAGGGTACGGTTTGTTCCCTTGCTGTTGGTGGCCTTGGTAGGGTGCCTGTCTTTGCCCTTGGTACCCACCGTTTTGTTGGAATCCACCTTTGTTGTATGGGACAAACGGTTTGCCTTGATTTGCTTGTTGTGGAGGGTACACTTGGTCCTTTGGATTCTCCACGTTTGTGCTTCTATAAGACAAGTTGTTGCTGTTGTTGTGATACCTTGGAGCATATCCCTGTGGCTTAGGATACTCTTGCCCAGCAACCCAATTCGCCTCTTGATACTGGTCCTCTTGTATAAAGTCCGCACTTTCACCAACAAAGTGCACATGTTTTTGGCCAGTAAGCATCAGCTTGTCAATCTTCTCATGGAGTGACTTTATCTCCTTCTTGTGTGCCTCCAGGTAGTGGCCTCTTGGTGCACGGTCATAGTCCTCACAGTAGTTTCCATCACTCAATGCCAAATTCTCAATGAGCTCCATTCCCTCGTTGACATCTTGTCCAAGGAAGTTACCTCTGCTTACCGAGTCTAATAGCATGCGGATTTTTGGTAATGCTCCACGGTATATTGTGCTGAGGAGTGCCTCCTCAGTGAAACAATGGTGAGGACACTGGATTGTGTAGTCCTTGAAGCGCTCCATTGCTTCACTAAATGTCTCATTGTGCCTTTGCGTGAAACCGTTGATCTCACTTCTCAGCCGAGCCGTCCTTGTGCTTGAGAAGAACTTTGAGAGGAAGGCTTTCTTGCATTCAACCCAGGACGTGATTGTGCCTTGAGGTAAGGTCTTCTCCCAATGCCGAGCTTTGTCCCCAAGAGAGAAAGGGAAAAGCCGTAGCTTGAAGCTATCCTCCGAGATGCCATTGATTTTATCATTCCACACACTTGTTCGAAGTTGTCCAAGTGCTCCAGGTGGTCTTCCATAGCCAGGCCATGGAACTTGCTGTTCTGGACCATAGATATAAATCCAGGCTTGATCTCAAAATTATTGTTTTGCACCGGTGGTGGCGTTATGCCAAAGCGATTGGTGTGTGTGTTTGGTGCATCACCGGCTCCAATGATGCGTGGTGCCCTTTGTGGATGGTAAGGCTGTCCGATTCCTCTGCCAGCAGCAGCGTGTTGAGGTGGATCCTCCACCTGGTCATGGTCAGCCATCACTTCTTGATGGTATTCTTCGATTTCAAGTAGGAGTCTCTCCCTCCTATGTCTTGCGCTTCCTAGTTGTTGGATGTTGTCTAGTGGCGTGAGCAGGTTGTTGTCGCCTCTAGACCTCAGGTTCATGTACCTGAAAACACAAGCACAATAGCACCAAAATTAGTAACCAAATCGAAAAGAAAAACTTAGACTCCACTAATCTCCAAATCCTAATACTTTCAATTTTAACCCAAGTTTGGCAACGGCGCCATTTGATAACTAGCTTTTTCTCAGAGATTATCAAACCTAAAGCATAGTCAAGTCATTGTAATACTTCAGGATGTCAATCCAACCTTGGGGTGAAAGATACTAGGAATACAAGAAATTTATGAAGCTAAGCAAAATTCGGTTTAATTGGGTAAGAATTCTAAAAACAATTGCTTGCGGTATTTAAACAGACACGAAAACAATTTTACAAATCCCACAGAAGGGTTATACTACTACTAGATGACTCCTAAACAATAAAACAACCGATGTACTAATTTTACAAAATCAAAACTTAAAACCGGATTATCTAGACAAATATATGCTAAGTGGCAAGATTTTCGAAAACTACTTCTAAAAATCAAACGGTTACCAAATCAATTCCAGACATAAAGCAAGACTCTAGTCAATTTCTAAAATATTAAAAATAGCTCAAACACGATTTCACAAATTTATTAAAACTCTATTGCATAATTAAGCTAATTTAAAGATTTTTAGAGAAAACAATTAACTTTGAACAGGGAGAACTAGCTTTTTCTTTTTCAAATATTAAAAACAGATTCAAGGTTGGGATTCATTCTTAGGGAAGTTGAAAATTCGAACTTGAGTTTTGAAACCATATTTTTTTACACTTTTTAGTGCTATCTCTAAGCCTTAAGAAAAATAACTAGATTTACCCATGGTGTATGGTGTAAATCCTTTCTTCACTCTATCATCCTAACCCATGGTGTTTGGTGGAAAGATAAGGTGAAGAACATTAAGCATAGATCTTAAAAAGTGGCTTAACTAGCTCCCTAAACATCCATGGTGTATGGGAAAGGATGAGCTAGTCTCTTGGATTTGGTTTTAAGGGATTTCCTAAGTCTTTTTGGGACAAGGAAATCCCTAGATTAAAGAGATCTCCATAGAGAATCTCTAGACCTTAAAACCCCCAAATCCAAGAAGAAATTAGATGAAGAACAAGAAAATACCCAAAATCTAGTTTTCAACCCCCTTAAATAATCCCAACCCCAAACCTTGGTGGATTACTCACAACTCATGTTCATACCTCTCTTAAACATAAGTTTAGACCTGATGAACATAAGCGGTTTTTAAGAAGAAGAAGGATTTGACTTTAGAAGGATGAAGATACTTGAAATTTATACAAAATACAAGAGTTTTTAAGAAGAGAAATAGCAAGAAACAAACAAGAACTATCAAGAACAAGCAAGAACAATCAAGAACAAGAGAAAGCTTATAAGATAAAAAGACTTGATTAAAAACTGAATGATTATTACAAGCACACACACACTCCTTATATAGAGTTTTAAACATGGCTCTTGGCCTTAAAAGAGGGGTCAAGGGGCAAGGGACAAGGGGCAAGGGACAAGGGACAAGGGACCTCTCTAATCCCACTTTTACTAAAGCATAAACACTTTTTGGAGCACTTGCAAGTGGTATCTTTTGGTTCGGGTACATGGATTGATCGATCTGTATCTTTTGCACTACTGCACCGTTTGACTTGAAATCACCACCAAATTAAAGCTAACTCAATTTCCTAAAACTCTCATGAAGACTGTAGAGGCTAAATCGCAATGAAAAACCCTTCATCCGAGCTGATCGTTCAGTTAACGAAATTGGTCGCCAAACTTCCAGACGGACATGTTGTTACTTAAATAGCCGTATCTTCTGAACCACTGACCATAATGACTTGAAATAACCTCTGAACGAAAGGTAACTCAATTTTCTATGAGTTTTATGAAGATTGCGGAGGCTGAATCGGAATGGAAAGTCTTTGTAGAGTCTGATCTTTAAGTCGCTTTAGGTGGCATGGATTTGAATCGGTTGCAACATCTCGGTACAGCAAGTCAGATGACATCAATTTGCTCTCTACTTGTTCCTAGCTCATCATCTTATGTTTCCAGCTTCCACATTGTCGCCAAATCCATAGAATAACCTGAAATGATGCATATATACAAAAGAAAATGCAAATGCAAATGCAAATGTTCTAAATCCTATAAATGATCAAATACTATGATTATACTTAGCTATAAATAAAATATGGATGAAAACTTATTCTAAATGCATGATAAATATGCGAAATATATGAGTATATCACTCGGCTACCTCAGCACGTTCAGCAAGATCCTCAAGTCCAAGCAGAGAATTAATTCGATCAACAGACACTTCAAGTTCTTTGCCTCTTACCCAAACAACCACATAATTGTCTTCAGCCTCTACAAGTGAAAGATGTGCACAAAAATCCAATACTACATATTTTGCAAACGGCTGAACATTGCACACGGTGCTAGCTAACCCGTAATCAACAATATTGGATTCAACTTCCTTGAAAGCATCACTAAACTCAATGATCTGTTCCTCCAACAGAGAACAATTTAAGAAGGAATCGTACATGTCCTTTGCTTTCTCAGACAGAAATCTGGTCAAGTCAAACTCGGTCTGATTCTTCTTCTTGTCCGATCGCATCTTCTTCCTTGGTTGACCCCTTCAATGTCATTTTCCCCTTTGGCTGAATTTTTCTTTTCGAGCACTTGAGCAGCACACCGTTTGCGAATTGAGAACCGCCGAGAAGTAGTAGAACCATCTTTTCTCATGATTCCATTCTTTTCAGACTCAGGGGCGACAAATTGATCAACAGACTCATCCGGATGCAAAGCCTTAACGGATGGAGCTTCAGATCTCAGAATCGGAACCGTTGGAACAGATGATTCCCTTGCTGGAGCGACCACACCCTTGAAAATCACCATAGTTAGGGGATTTTCTTCCACATGCACCTGTGTTTTCACGGGAGAACCCGGAGGAGACGAAACCACCACCGAACTACTTGGACCAGTTTGAGATGACACCGAACTTGATCCGACGAGACGCGATAGGCCAGACATAAAAGCATTCATCTTTGCTTGGAGAGAACCTAGCCAGAAAATATTTTACACTGAAAAGCCGAACCACTGTTCGAAAATCTTTCAAGAGGAAGATAACAATAACTGTTTGGCTTCCCTCCCCATAAAACTCTAGGTAAACTCCCTCCACTTTCACGACCTGTTCTTTCACAAATGGGCCCTCTTTTTCTAAATGATAATGGGCCTAATCCAGAACATGTTACCAACACTCATACAACCTCCAGACATAGTTTTAGACATAATCTTGATCATCCATTATGACAGAGTTGCACCTTTATCAACTCATATATCAAAAGTTCAACTCAACAAACAATTAGATCAACAAATGTTTGTGCCTCGCGAGGGACCCTTATTGCGAAAATTGGCACCTATGCTATTCAAGACAAAAATACCTCAGAATTGTTGTGTGTTTCTGGTAGACATCGAAAAGTTGATCCAGAACTGGCCACAGAAACATGCTAATCCACAAAATACACTCCTCATACGCTCAAACTCAGTCTCAATTGTTAGCTTTCACAGTGATGTGCCTTTCTTCCAGATATGAACTGGTTTTCATCTTGAGCTCTCAGACAACTGAGTGAATGCACGTATCAGAGAGGACAACTTCTCCTGATGCCTTTGAACAATCATTTGATATGTCAGAACTTAAGATAATCAGGTTCAACTACATAGCAGCCAAAAATACTATTTAACCATCTCTTGATTTTCAGAATCATTAAGTTTAGCTACATAGACTCTATCTGGATTCACCTCCCGAATATATATATATATATATTTATTTAGGAGAAAACGAGACGGCCTTGACATCAGCAGAAACTAATCTTTCCGTAGACTTGTGCACCCCCAATTTTCTGATAACTAACATGTTCCGATCCAATCTAGAATAACACATCAGGCAGCCATCTCCCATTTGAGCTCTTCTCCTCTTTTTTGGTGCATGTTCCTGTGCCTGTTCCTGTCTCAGATCAACTCAAACTCACACAACATATTAGGTTTCATTAACTCCAATGGATTTCCTCTCATTAACAAATTGATTAAAGTCCAATGGTTTGGTGAATAGATCAGCCAGTTGATGTTCCGTGCTCACATTACCAGTTTCAACAAGTTTCTCCTCAACAAGTTCACGAATGGAATGATGTCTAATGTCTATGTGTTTAGTTCTTGAATGTTGCACAAGGTTTTTAGCAATATTTATTGCACTCTCATTATCACAACGTATTAGCAAACATTCATAGGTCATACCATAATATGCTGTCATTTGTTTCATCCATAAGAGTTGGGTACAAAAGCTTTCCAAGACAATATATTCTGCTTCTGCATTCGACATAGACACACTGTTTTGTTTTTTGCTATGCCATGAGAAAAGATTATTTCTCAGAAAGAAACAACCTCCACTTGTGCTTCTCCGATCATCAAGACACCCAGCCCAATCAGCATCGCAGTAACCCCCCAAGTTTCCATTCGTGTCCATGGAGTAACACAAGCCAAGCTCTGCTGTCCCCATCACGTACTTGATGATACGTTTAACTGCATGTAGGTGAGACATCTTGGGCTTTGCCTGATACCTGGCGTATATGCTCACACTAAAACATAAATCTGATCGGATGGCAGTAAGATATAGTAGAATTCCAATCATCCCTCTATACATTCGTGAATCAACATCCTCTCCTAGCTCATTTCGAGACAGCTTGGTGTTTGTTCCTGATGCAGCGGTTTTTAACCTTTGGTCAATCCTCAAACACACATGTTATTGTAGTATTTGAGGTATCAATCCACTTGGGAAGCTAATGACATTTGAGATATAGAGAACTATGCTAAGCTAAGCTAATAGAGAAGGGAGGTTTTCTAACAGCCTAAGTGATTACCAAAAGAAAAGAAAAGACCAAATCTAACATAACCTAAGCAAAGACTAAGAAAAGAAAAGACAAAAGAGGTTCCTAGGATGAGATAAATGATCTATGATGAACATTTTAGATCAATGATGGCTTATAACAACATCTAGACCTTGGGTTTTAGATGGTAATCCTTAGGCATAGGGTTTCTAATCAAGACTAATCCACTGTCGTGGTAGAAGTCACTTTGCTAACCCACAACCTAACCACACTCTCGCGCAGTGATACATGAGGATAGCAAGCAAGAATACCAACCCTATAAAGCCGAAATCCTCCTAGATAGATGGTCCGTCTTAATCTAGGAAGGGTAGATCTCTTGTTTATGGGTTTGGCTAAGCAAGCACGTGGCGTTCATGTCAAGCCGCCTATAGTCTTTAGACTAGTTGATCAAGCTAGACTAAGCATTGAGAACAATACACAAGAAAGAATTAAGATATTAAGTGCATAAGCATCAAGATCTATCACCATAAATCTTTCACATCTTTATAATCACGAAATCACTACTCTCTTATCATATAGTTAACCTCTAGATCCATAAGGAGATAAAAGCTAAGAAATATTAGAGAGAAGATCAATGACAAGAAATAAAATAAAGGCAAAGGTTTTACCAAGAAATGCTAAAGAACAAGTCTTGATTAAGCATAAACATAAAAGAAAGGTTGTTGAAACTCAAGAACAAAATGAAAGCTTAAACATAAATCCTAATCATGAGTAACCACGAAATCCTATGAAGAATATGTGGCTAAACAAGATTAGAAAGCAAGAACAAGAAGAAATAATTAAGAGAAGTGCAAAAACTAAATTAAAATCAAAAGTATTTACAAGGTTCTTGAAAATAAAGGGAAAACTAGACAAAAACTAAAATATGTCTAAGAGGGAAGAGGGATAGTTCGTGAGAAGAGGCTAAGAGTATTTATAGGAGAGCCACAAAAACCCTAGTGAACCTTATCCTCACAACCAAAGGGGATCCAATGCTAAAAGCAAACTTTGGAATCTTGTGCTCTTTGGACTTTAGCTGCAACGGCTTCATACAGTTATGGTACCCCATTTTTGGCTCCAAGCTCTTGTCTTTCCAGCAGAAGCTTCATCAGGCACAAGTCATTATGCTTTCCCGTTATACACTAGCTTGCCGAGCTGTCCAGACCGATGCTCACTATTTCTGCAGTAACTTCTGAACCGCCGATCGTAATAACTTGATACCTCCACCAGACGAAATCTAGCTCGACCCTCTACAAATCGTATGAAGATATCAGAAGTTGAGTCGAGCCAGAAACCCTTTGTCCGAGCTGATCTTGCCACAACGGGTTATCCATTTTCGGTTTAGTTGATTGATCTGGAAGCTGACGTCTTGCTTCATATCAGGATGAGGTCGTTGTGGCTGACCGTGGTGGCTGTAGATGTCTTCTCTTTTGCTCCTTCTTGCGTTGGCTGCTCATTGGTTCTTCTCCCAAACTTCATAGAACCTCCACAAGCTCCAAAAGTAATATGAATGAAGATGTGACAAAAACTAGTGGATTAATGCATAAAAGAGACCAAAACCTATACTAAATTCATGCTAAAGAGATGTAAAATATGGAGATATCAACACCCCCAAACTTGCCTTTTTACTTGTCCTCAAGCAAATAAAGACAAACAAGGGAGTGAGGATTGAAAATGGGTGTCCAAAATGCCATTAAAAGAGATCAAATCAAGGTCCATGTTTAAAGTTCTAAGATGCAAATCAAATGTATTCTACTACAAAGTCTTAGCTACACTCATCTCAAAATACAATGCACTCAATCTCAACCTACACACACAATCAAATCATCATCTCCCTTTAACATTTATTAAAGATCAAAACCGTGAATCATGCTTATGTTCATCATTCAACTCATTTGGCTAAGGGAAAGGTTCACGAGTTAAAAGTGAACTCGAAGTGAAAAGGGTTAAGTATTTAGCAAGGATCAATCAATGAAAGGAATCTTCTTAATGCAAAATGGTAAGGGTAAAAATTAACCGATGCATACAAGGATAAATTCTCATCTACCCAAGCACTTAATCACTTTCTACCTTAGTCTAAACCATATTCCCTTTCCTAAGCTACCCTTCTCCATAGGCATTTCGCCTTGAACCCGTTTCACTTCTCTTTTCACCTTCTTTGATTGTCTTGGGGGACTTCTTATTTCTTCTTTTGAGATCAGTTTCAGCTTTCTATTGGGCTCATTTAGTGGCGCTCCTTTGTTTTTCACTCTTGGTGTTTGTTTGGCCGGTTTTGACTTTGTTGTTTGGCCTTCTTTTGCGTTTTTGGAAACGCCTTTTATTCTTTTGATTTTGAGCTTCTTTTGCAGCCGCCATCTCTTCGATTACATGTCCCCCGTTTGACTCAATAAACCTCCCTTCTGTTCTTTCTTTTCCCTCATCCCAAGATAAACATTTCGCACAACTCTATCCTAGTCTACCCGCGGATAACGACTTAGCACAGCGGTATCATGTCATTTTTGTCCCCGTGAAACACCTAGCCTATGTTGACTCGAGATGTGAGCCAACGTCTACATGAGAATCTAACCTTGTTAGCCTAAACCCAACACTTTTTGCCTAAGAAGATTCGAAAACTATGCAAGAGGCCTCACATATCGCTCACAAAAGTGTTTAAGGTTTAAAACAAAGGCTCGGCTTGGGTGTGGTAGAGTTACTTGGACTAGCAAAGAGTGGTATAAAAGGGAAAAAGAAAGTCTAAGTAAATATCCATGAGTTAAAATCTAAAACACAAGCATGATAATTATGAATCAATATTTATGGTTCAAGTATAATTAGGGAAAAGAATCAAATCAAGTGTGCTTCAGCAAATAATTAAATAACAAAGTATATGGTCCAAGTGTGGTTCAATCTTTAAACTCGAATTTACTCAAATTGTATCAAACAACTTTGAACAAGGGCGTTGATCTAATGATTTAAAATGACAATTTACAAGGAAATTCACCCTATGCAATACTAATTAATCCTATATGCTATGCAAGTGGACTCAATCTTAGAATGTAAATGCATCTAAATGAAAAAAAAAAATTTTGTATGCATGAGACTCAAGATGCAAAGGAAAAATAAGAAAACAAAACACAAAGTCAAATGACACAAACCTTCCCCCAAACTTAAATTACACAGTCCCTTGTGTAATAGAAGTTCAAGAGAAGGACACAAAAACACAAAAATATGCAAGGCGGAATGGCAGTCACAAGGAGTGAAGTAGGGTTTAGGAAGAGAGAAGACTTACATTGGATTGGCTGTCATATCGGGCTCATACTGTTGCACTAGCCCGTTATGGACTCTACAACTGGCTTAGACCGTTATGCCAGCTCGTTTTGGCTTCTCGTGGTTACAAGCCGTTGCACCATGTCGGCGTAGCACCGATATCGGGCACAAGCCGTTGCACCAGCCCGTTTTAGCTCTTTTGGCCCCTTTTGGTTATGGTTCACGACCTCCTTGACCCTCTTGACTTGGATAAACATGAGACTGCCTCTTAAGTGCGCTTGTTTTGTGTGTCTAGCTTGACTTTCTCATTGAAACAATGTACCTAAAAAAGAAACAAAATAAAACGAAAATCAGTACTGAAATAAATGCTTAGTCTAAACAAGAACTCAATCTCAAATGCATTAAAAACAATCCCAAGCAGCAACGTCGCCAATTGATGCAGAGGTTTTTAACCTTTGGTCAATCCTCAAACACACATGTCATTGTAATATTTTGAGGTATCAATCCACTTCGGAAGCTAATGACACTTGAGATATAGAGAACTATATGCTAAGCTAAGCTAATAGAGAAGGGAGGTTTTCTAACAACCTAAGTGATTACCAAAAGAAAAGATAAGACAAAATCCAACACAACCTAAGCAAAGACTAAGAAAAGAAAAGAACAAAAGAGGTTCCTAGGATGAGATAAATGATCTATGATGAACATTTCAGATCAATGATGGCTTATAACAACATCTAGACCTTGGGTCTTAGATGGTAATCCTTAGGCATAGGATTTCTAATAAAGATTAATCCACTGTCGTGATAGAAGTCACTTTGCTAACCCACAACCTAACTGATATACTAATAAATTAGCATGTTTTAGCATCCATTTTAGATAGCTTTTGCATTCATTTATGCACTCACTTAGTTACTTTTAGTCCAAATTGCATCCATATTAGAGTTTAGCAAGTTTTAACTTAGGTTGTTACATATTGTGCATATTGAGTCTTAATTAGGTACTTTGGAGGCTTGGAGGACCTCTTTGGAGAGTTGGGTGACAAGAAGGAAGAAGAGAAGGGAGCCTGATAACATGCATATTTTACCCGTTTTTACTATCATAAGTGAGTGCTTTAATAAGCATTTCACTAAGGTTTTTATGCATAAACACTAGATTTGAGTATTTGGTTGTTCAAGACTCTTTTCAGGTAAACTTAGCAAAAAACGCATATTTTGGATCAAAATGGATAATTCCGGAAACAGAAGTTCAACATCAAACGAGGGCCTTTCCACCACGAGATCAAGCTCATATTTGGAGACAAGGAAGCCTTATCAGCTGTCTTTCACCACAAAGTGATTTGAGGACAATCCCACGGTTGGATCTCAAGTTATGGAAGAAGCAAGAAGGCCCGTCAAACACCCGAAAGAACAGGCTGGCCGCGCCACGGCCGACCCAGACGACCAGTGGCCGCGCCATGGCCGGTCGCTCGAGCGGCCAGGCCATTCGCATTTCCCGAGCCCATTTGGAGCCAAACTTGAACCCGCAGCCGTCTTATGCAAGCCAAGACCTAATCCACGACTTGAAGACCTATATATACTCGTTGTTTAGGGTTTTTTCTAGGAGAGCAGAAAACTTATCACGAAATACTCTAAGTCATAGATATCTTTTGGCGGCCGCGAGTCTCTGATTCGTGGTTTGCCTTTGTTCTTCAAGGGAGATTGATTTATTCTTGAACCCTTTTTGTTTCTCATCGATTTATACAAGTTATGCATTCATCAATCACGTTTTCTGTCTCTACTTTCATGTCTGAGTAGTTTACTTTCGTTGGACGTTCTTTAAGGGGATCTATGAGGAATTTCATTAACTGTTGTTGAACCGATTGTTTAGGCCGTAGAATAGGATTTTCTGTCTCGCTTTATTCGTTCTTATTGCATGAGTCTAGCGTCATGAACTATATTCTGATCGCAGGATCTTGAGGGCGACCAACGTCCTGAATCTAAGATCTAGACCAAAATAGGGTAGAGAGCATCCTTTAAAAGATGTCTGAATGTTTATCGTCCCGATCTTATTGTGTGTTCGTCTAGGACGCAGGATGTGAGAATATACCTGCGGACTAGAAGTTCGTAGATCGACCTTTCTTGATAAAGTTAGGTTGTTAAAACCAGTGAATCAGTTTTGGGAAAATCGCCTAGCCTCGTTTTCTTAGCTTTTGCGTGTTTGATTCCTAGTTAGAACCCCATAGATTTCCCGAGAAGATTCCCAACGTATCGCACCCCATCTGCTTTTACATCGAGATTTACGCACTTCAATATTTACTTTTCCTGCACTGCTTGCCTGATTTGCTTTTTACAAGTTTATTTTCCTTTTCCCGTCGGCTATAGAAGAGATTGACAACCTTCTCTATATAAGGTGTGATACTGCTTTCTTTTATTTCTGCAAAAAAACCGTGACACTTACCCCAAAACCCCAGTTCCCTGCGTCTTTGGTTGCCCTGATTCTTCCGTTTTGCAGTTGACCTGCTCCCTGTGGATCGATACCCTACGTACTACAACGCATGCTGTGCACTTGCAGCTTAGGATCCTACAAATTCAAAGCTCGACGAGTCCCCAAAGAAATCCTCCAATCTCGGACGACTATTTAGACCCCATCAAGCTTTTGGCGCCGTTGCCGGGGAGGTTGCGTTTCGCTGTCCAAAGCAAAGATCAGGATCACAACTCAAAGACATTCTTTTTCTATAACTTTTATATTTCTTTCTATTAGTTTCAGAAACCCTAAAACCGTGGAGGATCCCACGAACCAAGAACAACACGAGCCCGAACCCCCAAAAGTTGATATCGCCCCCGAAGCTCGCGTCCCACGTGACCCGCGACTTGCTGGCCAAAGAAATGACCCGAGGGTCAATCACCTGGACGCAGAGGTCGAGTAAATCCGCCTGCTTGACGAACTCATAGACTCGATCAATGATATGGTAGTGTATCAAGCGGGCTGCACTGAAGCTGTCTATGGGCATATAGACGAAATTCAAGCCGAACTTCTCGCCAAGATGGAAGCTCTGTCTAGGGAGGTGAAGCTGCATAAGGAGCAAGCAGCCAGCAACGCAGTCCAGCTGAAGAA
>JAHZTW010000003.1:59823408-59840689 GCA_020283515.1 Alliaria petiolata | reverse complement strand
TTGATAACCCCATCCTTGGATTCGTTTTAGTAATTTGATAATCTTGATTAGTAGTTAATTAGCTTTAAATTTGCTTGATTAGTGCATTCATTGCTTAATTAAGGTGTTAGTAACTTTTGTCTACTTTGTTTGTTCACTTAGGTTGTTAGATAAACCTCAAAACTTATTTGATAGCTTGGATTAAGAAGTTGTATGCATTCCTAGTGTCTTAACCATCTCCATATGGATTGATTCTTAAGTATTACAATGATAAGAGTAGTAGCTTGAGTAATTGTTAAGAAGACACACCGAAAAAACTGCTTATCAATTTGGCGTCGTAGCCATTTAGATATTGGTTTAAGCATTAGGATTTTACATCTTCTTGAGCCTAAGCTTTATTTTTCTTTGATTACTAACCTCTTTTGCGTGTACTACCCTTTCCCTCTATAGGTACCAACCCAACTAGAACACTTTGCTCCGCAAGATTGGGTATGGATCATGCATAAGGTTTGGGTGGTAATGGTCAACCTACAAGGCGACCTACGCACATTGATTTTGGCGACTCTCCTCAAACTCATACTCCTTGCCATGGTATTACTCCTCCTTCGGGTCAACAAAACAGTTTTGAGATCAAAAGTGGGTTGATTTCCATGGTGCAACAAAATCAGTTCCATGGGTTGGATATGGAATATCCTCTAGACCACTTGGATGAGTTTGAGAGAATATGTAGTTTGACTAACATCAATGGCATCTCTGAAGATGGGTTCACGTTGCGACTATTTCCTTTCTCACTAGGAGACAGGGCTCACATTTGGGAAAATAATTTACCTCGAGGTTCAATCACTACTTGGGATCAATGCAAGAGGTCATTCTTGGCAAAGTTTTTCTCCAACACGAGGACAGCAAGGTTGAGGAATGAGATCTCTAGTTTCAAACAAAAGGCTAAGGAGAGTTTTTGTGAAGCATGAGAAAGATTCAAGGGGTATACTACTCAATGTCCCCAACATGGATTTTCGGATGAATCTCTCCTTAGCAACTTATACAGAGGTGTTCTCCCTAAATATAGAATGCTACTAGACACAGCTAGCAATGGGAACTTCTTGGGAAAGGAGGTTGAAGACGGTCTTGAGCTTGTGGAGAACTTAGCTCAAAGTAACGGGACCTATGGTAATTATGATGATGGCTCTTCGACAAATGAGATTGCACATGAGGAGCAAAGGAAAACGGAGATGAAATCTCTAAATGAAAAGATGGATAAGCTCCTACATGCATCCCCAAAGCCAGTTCATTATGTTGATGAATATGAGGACCGTTTTGCTTGTCATCAAGCGATTGCCGATGAAACACAAGAAGAGACCCACTATGTTAGAGGCCAAAGTCTACCAATGAGTTTCACAAAACAATATTGGAATCCCACCTACCAAGGCCAAGGAAGACAACAAGCATTGGTACCCAAGCTTCACTACCAAGGGAACCAAGTACACTACCACCAACAACAAAGTTTCGCCCAACAAGGCGAAGCAAGCAATTCTTTCAACCAAGAACTAGAGATGAGAAGCTTGCTAGAACAAACCCTTCAAGGACAAGCCAATGGGACAAATGAGTTGAACAAGAAAATAGAGGATATGAGCAACAAGGTAGATTGCTCTTACAATGACCTCAATTCAAAGTTTGCAACATTGAGTTCAAAAATCCAACACTTCGAGAACAATGGAACTTCTCCACTTTTTGGATCTCAACAATGTGTCAATGCAATTACCTTGAGAAGTGGAAAAGCGTTACCTTCTAGACAACCTCCATACAAAGTCAATGAGGACATTGAAGACCAAGATGGGGGGTGATCTTTGAAGATAATGAGAAAGTAGTTGTTGATGATGAGGTACTTCAAATATCGGGTAAAGAGAAAGTCGTGGCTAAGAAAAAGGAGGCACCTACAACTTACAAGGCATCTCCTTTTGTTCCACCACCTTACAAACCGAAGATACCATTCCCGGGTCGCTTCAAGAAACAGCTTGTGAAGAAATATAGGGCCATGTTCGATAAGCAAATGAGCGAAATCCAAGTTACAATGCCCCTAATGGATGCTTTCATGCTAGTCCCTCAATATGCCAAGTTTCTCAAGGATGTTGTTATGGAAAGGACCAAGGAGTTGCAAGGAATGGTAGTCCTCACTCATGAACGTAGTGCCATCATTCAAAGGACAATTGTTCCCAAAAAGCTAAGTGACCCCGGAAGTTTCACTCTCCCTTGTGCCTTGGAAACTTTGGCATTCGATCATTGCTTGTGTGATCTTGGTGCTAGTGTGAGCCTAATGCCACTCTCGGTTGCTAGAAGACTCGGTTTCAGTCGCTACAAGGAGTGTAAGATCTCTTTGGTGTTAGCGGATAAGTCAATTAGACTTCCAAATTGCTTGCTTGAGGACCTACCGGTTATGATAGGAAATGTTGAGGTCCCCACCGACTTTGTGGTCTTAGAGATGGACGAAGAACCGAGTGATCCATTGATATTTGGTAGAACCTTCTTGGCCACCGCAGGAGCTATCATTGATGTTAGAAAAGGCAAGATTGATTTGCACTCGGGAAAGAAATTTGTGCTCAAGTATGACATCAAGGATTCTTTGAAAAAACCAACCATTGAAGGCCAAACCTTTTGGGTGGATACAATGGATAGATTGGCGGATGAGTATCTTGAGGAGATAGCTATGGAAGACCATCTTCAAGTGGCCATGACAAAGGAGCATGTCCCGAATGGGTATCTACATGGAGCAAGCTTGGGATACTTGAAGTTGCTTGATTCACACAAGCCTATAGAGAAGGAGACTTATTTCATAGAGCTTAAGCATAAGATCAAGGGAGAATGTGCGATTGAGGAAATAAGCTCTTTGGATATTGAGCATGAGGACAAGTCCAAGTTTGGGGGTGATTGGTGTGAGCTCAAAGCACCAAAAGTGGAACTTAAACCTCTTCCAAAAGAGCTAAGGTACGCTTTATTAGGTCCTAACTCATCTTACCCGGTAATTGTCAATGAAAACTTAAGTAAAGAAGAATTATCCTCCCTTTTATGCGAATTGAGAAAGTTTAGGAGAGCCATTGGTTATTCTTTGGATGACATCAAGGGTATATCTCCTTCTCTTTGCACACATAGGATACATCTAGAAGATGAATCTATGACTTCTATAGAACATCAAAGAAGGCTAAACCCTAGTTTGAAAGAAGTTGTAAAGAAAGAGATTCTTAAACTTCTAGATGCGGGTGTTATCTATCCAATTTCGGATAGCACTTGGGTTTCACCTGTCCATTGTGTGCCCAAAAAGAGAGGAATCACTGTAGTTAAGAATGAAAAAGATGAGCTAATTCCCACTAGAACCATAACCGGCCATATGATGTGCATTGATTATAGGAAATTGAATTTGGCCACAAGAAAAGACCATTTTCCTCTCCATTTTATAGACCAAATGCTTGAGAGGCTTGCTAATCATCCCTTTTATTGTTTCCTTGATGAGTATAGTGGGTTCTTTCAAATACCCATTCACCCTAAAGACCAAGAGAAAACAACATTCACATGCCCTTATGGTACCTTTGCATATCGAAGGATGCCATTTGGGCTATGTAATGCACCAACAACCTTTCAAATGTGTATGATGTCTTTTTTTCTCTGACCTTATCGAGGAAATGGTAGAAGTTTTCGTGGATGAATTTTCTGTGTATGGTTGCTCTTATGGTGCTTGTTTGTCGAATTTGTGCAGAGTTTTGGAGAGATGTGAAGAAACGAATCTTGTACTCAACTGGGAGAAGTGCCATTTCATGGTTAGAGAAGGAATAATGCTTGGCCACAAAATCTCAGAGGATGGTATTGAGGTTGATAAAGCCAAGATTGAAGTTATGATGATGAGTTTGGCACCTCCAAGTAATGTTAAAGGCATAAGGAGTTTTCTGAATCATGTCGGGTTCTATGATGATTAAGGTAGTGAAAGAAGGATACCATTTGGAGAAGAAGTTAGAAGAAGCCAAGAGTTTGGAGGAACAAGGATTACCTTGGTATGCTGATTTTGTGAACTATTTAGTGTATGGAGAAGTGCCTCCTAATCTAGATGCTTGCACAAAGAAGAAATTCTTTAGGGATGTGTCTCACTACTATTGGCATGAACCATACTTATTCAAGAGATGCTCGGATGGCCTCTATAGGAGATGCATAGTTCAAGAGGAGAGGCCTAGTATCTTGTATCATTGCCATGAGTCAGTTTATGGTGAACATTTTGCTACATTAAAAACAGCAACAAAGGTGCTTCAAGCAGGGTTTTGGTGGCCTACTTTGTTCAAGGATGCTCATGCCTACATTTCTACATGTGACGCATGTCAAAGAAAAGGCAACATAAGTGATATACTCATATATTTCGCATATTTAGCATGCATTTAGAATAGGTTTTTCATGCATACATCATTCATAATAGGCTAGTTTGCATCATTTATCTCATTTTAAGTCCTAGAACACTTTGCATTAGCATTTTCATGGTTTCTTGCATATTTTCATCTTTTTCAGGTTGGTTAGAGTACTTGGAGCTGTGATGGATGCTGAGCATTGACAAGAAGATGAAAGAAGAGCCTAGGAGTTGACGAGAATCAAGGGAAAACTTGGACAGAAGAGAAGGAGTAGAGATCGACTCCAAGATTGACATCCCAGCCCGTTTCACCTAAAGAACGACCCCAAGATCGACCAAACCAAGTCGATTCAGCCGAGATCGACAAGCAGATCGAGCAAAATGAGTCGATCAAGGAGCGATCGATTAGACGATCGAGAAGCCAACCTGAACCAAGCATAGATCGAGTAGAGGATCGACCAATCCAACTCGATCCTCCGACCCAGGCGTACCAAACTTTTCCTAAATCATGTGATTGTCTTCTAGTGAGGGAACCACTTTAGTCTCAAAGTCTCCTAGAAGACATGAAACCTTGTTTTAGGGAGAGGGTGACAATTTCATATAATTTTGCTTATGACTTCTAGGGGAGGAGGACTTTTGTGTACCATATCTTATCACAATCACTTTTCATAATATCTAGCGTGAGAGAGAGAGAGAGAATGAGGCTTGTTCTTGCTTGTTCTTGTGTGGAAAAACCTTTATTTTCATTTTGAATCAAGTATTTTCATTTTTCTTAAGTCTAATCTTTCTTCTTGTGCGTCATCAAAGAAATTGCATAAGAATGCATTCTTTGTTTCTTCCCAAGTAGTCAAAGATCCTGGATCCAACTGCTTCAGCCAATATGATGCATCTCCAGCAAGCGAGTAAGGGAAAAGCTTGCAAAAGAGATAATCATTAGACACTCCATTAGCCTTAATGATGGATGCCAAGTCCTCGAATCTCTCAATATGGTCTATGGGATGCTCTTGAGGAAGACCATGGAACAGATGTTGAGCCACCTGTGTGAAATAAGTAGGCTTCAGCTCGAAGTCATTCCTCTGAAATGCAGGAGGACGGATCGCAGCTCTATTAGCATAGAACTGGTTTGGGCGGTTGTACTCGCCAAGTGTTCTTCCATGTCCAGCTTCTGTAGGTTGTATTGCTTGCTCAATTATAACAGCTCCATTATCATCAAGTCTCTGGCCTCTGGCATTCCTTCTGTTGCCTTCTCTGTCGAACAAGTTGCCTTCAGCGTCGCTTATCAAAACCACAGGCTCAGCCATTGTTGTCTGCGCAGGGTGTCGATCGATGCTAGTATGGGTGTCGATCGACACTCGTGCAGTCTTTCGGTTCGTACATTCCAAACGGCCGAGCTCTTGGTTCAGTGCGACAAGTTCCTTCTCCTTGTTGCTTCTGGTACTGGGCATGCACCTGAAACCAAAGATAAGAAAGTAAATTAGTAACCAAAATAAAAACAATACCTAGTCAAAATCCTAGTACTAGATTCCGTAGGCAGCTATTACTTTCCCGGCAACGGCGCCAAAAACTTGATAGGGCTCAGGTTTTACCCAAATAATCAACACTGCAAGTGCACAACAATGCAGTTGAAGTATAATGAGTATCAAATTCCAAGGGAAGTGCACAACAATGCTACACTAAGGTTTCAAAGTTCAGATTATGCTAGATCAAATTCGAAATAAAGTAAACTAAGCAATCTAAACGAATAAGTAAATGAGATTAAAAGCGGTGTAAGTTCAAGGGACTAAGGCGCTAGGCAAGGATAATTATCAGGTTGAATCAGAGAATGCAGAAATTATGCTATTAGGGATTTATTAAGAACCGTTTAGAACTCGAAACTCTAAGTTAAAACCAATCAACTCTCGTTGCAGAAGTTATCTATGCCTAAATTCCAAATCTCTTTGCGAATTTAAACAACTAAGGCAAGCAATAAGAACAAGTTCGATTTGTTCACAAAATACCTAAACCAAATCTCTTTGCGAATAGATATTTTGTTCACCTATGATTAGTTCAAGTTACTAATAATGCTCTCGCATCTATTAAATAACCTAGGGTTTGATTTCTAAGTGATCAGTTTCAGAAATCAAGTTAAGTACAAATCAAGGTGAAGATCCTATTGATTTCCCTAAAAGTTCTAATGATTCTACAAACTCTTCATCAACCCTAAATCACCCTAACCTAACTAGCAAACTACTCAGACATAGAGATGAATGCACAAATCATGACTGAAATAACTTGCATAAAATAAGAATAGAGAATGATAAAGGGTTCGAAATCTGGCTCAGATGAGTTAGAATTGTCTCCCCAAAAGCTCAGGATCAATCTCTCTCTAAGTCTCAAAAACAGAAAATAATCATAAGGTTAATGGCTAAACAATGCCTGAAAACTATTTATAGAGGAAGATTTTCGTCATGGGCAGACTTCTAATTTCTTCAAACTTGGGACAATTTCCTTTTTCTGATGGAAATCCGAGTGCTTGGGCGGTCTTCATTGGTGTCGATCGACACAATGTGATGGTGTCGATCGACGCCTTGCGTATAATTCCATTCCGACTTTATCACTTCGGCTGCTTCTCCAAAATGCTTCAATAAGTTCCAGAATCTCCCATTAAGCTCCAAATGCTCTCCATCCTGTAAAGACTCTAATAGGACTCTAAAAATAACAAAAGACTCTATAAAAACACTTATATCATGGTCCAAAAACGGGTAAAAACCATGATATATGAAAAGTTTCCCTCACTGTGTCTACGATCCATTGGCCCGTGTGAGTGTTAATTCAGAGACTTTCAGTAATAGATCAATGATACTGTCCTGACGGTACATCGGTGGTCTTGAAGACTCCTCTATCACCCATTTCTCAGCCCACACATTAGTGTCCCTGCCGTCACCAATGACCTTAACTAAACCTTGTTTTAATAACTCTCTACCATGGATGATACTTCTCCAAGCATAGGAGGGTCTGGTACCTGTACCGCATTGCAGAAATGATGATCTGTGAATGTAACTATGCTTGAGGATCCGTGAGAGAAGTGTGTCTCGTCTATCCCAAACTCTCCAAGCTTGTTTGCCTAAAAGGGCCTGGTTGAACCTGGCAATATCATGGAAGTCGAGGCCTCCCTTATCTTTAGATTTGCACATTTTTGTCCATGCCACCCACGGTATTTTGTTACGTTGATTCCCACTTCTCCACCAAAACTCAGTCATTATACTTGTAAGCTTCTCACACAAACCTTCAGGCAGTTTAAAGCACGACATGGCAAACACTGGAAGAGCAAGGCCCACAGCTTTTAAAAGTACCTCCTTGTGACAAGGCTTTCGCAAACCAACCGTGCATACGGTTTTGTAACTTCTCCTGGATAAAGTTTAGCAAAAGTCTTTTAGAGCCACTGAAGCATTCTGGAAGGCCTAAGTATTTACCTTCCCCACCTTCTTTATCAATTCTCAAGGCTGTTTTTATATGCAGCTTAACCGAATCTGACACCTTAGCACCAAAGATAATTGAAGACTTTTGATTGTTTATGACCTGCCCAAAAGCTTCTTCATGCGGTGGGGTTTGTTACCTCAAGTTTTACCCCTAAGACAGCTGCAAGTGCACAGCAATCACAGTAGTATATTAAGGGATCGAATCCACATAAATTGTTATTTTGCGAAAGTCCTAGGATTTCTAACTTCTTTAAATCAAAAGGGAAGTTGGGGATTTAGTGTGTCACGGTTTTGCAGTGGTAATATCAAGCAGCAGACTAGAATTAAACGGTTTGAAATCAATAGATAAAAAGCGTTGGGTTCAGGGGTATTCTCTGGGGTTCATGGATCGGATCTAACAAGCGATAGATTAGGTTCTAAATGATTTAATGGGTTAGGTTCTTAAGCTGAAACGGTCGACTATAACTACCCCGCATTCGCGGATCTAGCCACCTACGTTTGTCTTGCCCCGCGGATATGACTTCTCATCCCACGATGCAAGACAACCGTGCATACATATCATTCACCTATTTGTAAACACTCACGGTGCGGTCCGTCGATATGCCTAAGCATCCTACGGTGTGATCCGCTCGTTAACTTCTAGATCAAACGATAGACCACACGTTCGTGTATCTGGTCGTCCTGGAATCAGTTGCTAATTGATCAGAGAAGCAAACATGCACTAAGAGCAAGACATAAACGAAGATACCTAAAAGAAACTCTATCTCTATCACCCTAGCGAAATTGATCCATGATTAAACCCCTTTGAAAACCCCCTTTAAAAACCCAACTAGATGACTACTCGTTCATGGGAACGAGAAACATCATAGAGATAAGAAAAGTGTGATTTGTATTGAGTAAGAAACAGAGTGAGAAAACTTCATCAAAGGAAATCTGAATGAAGAGATCTTCTTAAAGTATTGAAAAGCAAAGAACTAAGAACAAAAGATGAAAAGAGAAGGAAGGAAAGGTGGCGGCTGCAGAAGAAATCTCTCTCGAGGTCTTCAACTCCGAGGCCGTCGATCTCTCTCTCTCTCTCTCTCTCTCTGGCGGCATGAAAAGTGTCTCTGGAAAAGTTCTGTGTGAAGTCACGCCCTTTGTGAAACCCTAAGGCCTCCTTATATAGGCTCTCCTGTCTTCTGAAAGTGGGCTTCGTGATTTAACCTCGAGAAATATCGAATAAGTGCAAACGGGCTCGGGACGGGCCGGAATGGTTTGTTGCGCGGCCGTCCCTCTTCTGAGGATATGCTTGACGGACCTTCTTGCTTCCTTTGTAACTTGACATCCAACCGTGGGATTGGACACGAACCACCCTGGTATGAAAGACAGCTGAAAGGGCTATCTTGTCTCCAAATATGAGCTTGATCTTGTGGTGGGAAGGTCGTCGTTTGATGCTGAACTTATGGCTCCGAGCACTTGTCCTTGAAGTTCTCGTTATGCTCCAAAATGTGTCTTTTTGTCCAATTTCCCTGAAATGACTCTTAAGACTAGGAAACGTGGAAATCATTTTAAAACCGTTGAAAACCGGGTTAAAACACTTGTAAGAGATCTTGAATGGATTGGTTTTAGGAGTAAAATATTAGTGTTATCAACTCCCCCAGACTTAAATCTTTGTTTGTCCTCAAACAAAACGCATATAAAATCTCGGAAAGAGGTTTGAAAATATGAGAACAAGCAAAAACTCAGCGACAGTCCTTCTAAACCATAAGTCATCGAACAAGTCTATCCAAGCTCAGCCTAGAAAATTCTCACTATAGTTCCTTCAACACAAGTCCTTTATGAAGCTTTCACTATCTAAATCCCAGGTTTCAGTCAACTAGCTCTCTAAGTAGTATTAAGATTGGCGTGATCCTTGTCAAGGGATATTAAGCTAGGTTCAACGAGGTTAGGTGCATAAAGGCCTTTATTGGTGAGGTTTAGAGTGTTTCGGGTTATCGTATAAATCTCCGGAAGGTGCGAGATATTATGCAAAACAACAGGAGAGGTGGAACTTTTGGGATCCACAATTTTCAGTCATTCTTCGCACGTACACATCAGCGAGTTCTCCTCGATATTGCCATCCCCCCCAGACTTGGTTTCTTGCTTCTGGTTCGGATTGGGTGGCGTCTAAAACTCCTCACATATTGACCAGGCGCTGCCTCTATGAATGTTCCGATTCTCTTAAGGCTCTTAGGCATTTTCTTCACGTTTTTTTTTTTTTTTTTTTTTATGTAACTCTTCTTTCCTACGGATAAGTACCGTCATCATTCCAAGGAATTCGGGTCCTTAATCCGAGTCACTTTTTATTATTATTATTATTTTTTTTTTTTTTTTTTTTTTTTTTTTTATGAAACGAAAAGTGCCTTAAGAGTCTTAAGGATCACGAAAATATTACCATTCTTTCAAGTTTTTCTGAGGCACGAGTCGTTTTCTTCTGTTGCCAACACTTATGTTCCTTAACCATTCGATCCCTCGTCTCGAGTGACTAGAAATCGTGTTGTTCCTCCCTCTCCAGCGTTTTTGCACATATCTGCATATGGTGAAAACTAGAGAGTTGCATGAGGTATGAAAAGATGGTAAGGGTTCCGGGTATGGTACCAACTATTAATGTGTTGGCCGTTCGGAAACAACAAGAGAGTGTGTAAAAATGGAAAAAGATGTCCCAAACGTTCTACCTTTTCGTTGAATGCTTAAATCTGTTGACAAGGAAATTAGAAGTCAGGTTAAAGTCCAATAAAAATAGAGCTAGTATATTCCTTCCCCTGAAATCTCTATAGATCGGCATTCTCTAGGGTTTCGCATTGTCGGCTTTCTAGCTACCGCCTAGTCTAGTACTAAAGCTTGAAAGATATGTTACTAGAAATAGCGTAAAGCACACTGGTCGAATATCATCCTTGGTTTTGCATAATAGTTCCTAAAACCAAATCATATATATCGAGATACATCATTCTTAGTTCTAAATAAAAATAATACAAAAACTCAAATAAAACCAAAACAAAGCAAAGTTATTAGTACGAACCCCCCCCCCCCCCCCCTCCAGACTTAAATCACACTTTATGGCTGTCTCTTATACACATCTAGATGTGTATAAGAGACAGGTGTGAGATAGTGGTGATAGGTCGGAAAAGAAAATAAAGCATAAGTAAAGGATAGGGGTAGAATAGATGGAACCAGGCTGGTAAGCAGAAAGAGTTTCGGCCGAGACTCGAAGTCTTCAAGGCATCTGAACTCAAGGTCTAAAGGTCGCCATCTATGTGTCCTCTCTCTCGAAGCTGTCGCGCCATCTTCTCAAGCATCTCGTTCTGGCGTGCCAGCTCCTGAAGTGCGGTGATCGGGGGATCAGTCGAGGTGGACGGTGCAGCGGATTGTGAAGTGCTGCGCATGGAGGAAGATGAGGTGTAGTGGTAGGTCCTCTGACGGATCGCCTCTCTCCTAGCCTTAGCGGCTAGATACTCTTCAATGGTTAGCGGCAGGCGTGAGAACTCGGTACAGAACTCCTCATGGTTCGGGATCCACTGTGGGGAACCCTCTGAAAGGCGCGGGACTGTGGGAGACGGTAGATAGACCGTGCGGTTGTCTCCCTTCCCTAGTCTGTATCTGTATCCGAACCTGTCTGGATCCATGGCTGCGCCTGTCAAGTTCATGTCCGTCTGAAACTGGGACAAGTCAAACCATGCCTCGTCTAGGGGCGCCTCGATGCTGGTGTCTACTCTTGCGGCCTCCATGATCGCTGTAATGATGCATCAGTAGGTCGTGAAGGCAGTCTCGCATCTAGGTGCGGTGACATCGTGCTTCACTCGCACGAGTCTCTCTGCTAGGACGCATCCTAGGCATGCTGAAAGTGGCTCGTCTCTAAAGGCAGACTGAAGTAGGACAAGCTCTGGAATGAGAATGCATGACTGGTTGCTGCGAGAGTAAAGTCGGTGTGCTATGAGGCAGTGCACAAAACGCACGGCCGGGTGTGAAAGAAAAGCATACGGATGCCTTCCCTTGTCATAAATGCCACGGCCCATAAGCTGTCTCTTATACACATCTAGATGTGTATAAGAGACAGGCTAGGACGCATCCTAGGCATGCTGAAAGTGGCTCGTCTCTAAAGGCAGACTGAAGTAGGACGAGCTCTGGAACTGTCTCTTATACACATCTAGATGTGTATAAGAGACAGGGCTAGGTGCATAAAGGCCTTTATTGGTGAGGTTTAGAGTGTTTCGGGTTATCGTATAAATCTCCGGAAGGTGCGAGATATTATGCAAAACAACAGGAGAAGGTGGAACTGTTGAGGTCCACGATTTCCAATCACTCTTCGCACGTACGCATCCGCGAGTTCTCCTTGATNGCCCAAAGCGTCTAAAGCGGAGTAATCGATCTTCAAGGTTGTTCTTATCTCCATCTTCTTCATCTCCTTCAAATAATCAATGTTTGGGTCCATTGGTGCTACAAAGTTTCGGACCTTGCGTTGAGGAGGAGAAGGGTTCAGCTCTCTTGTTAGCTCTTGGGGTGGAGGTGAATCATCGCGGCTTGTGCGTGCTATCCGCGAACCGCAGAACCTTCTTCTTTGTTCCTCCACATATCTCCCTAGAGTAGTGTCTAGACTCATGTTTCCTAGCGATGTCTCGTGTTCTTGCTGAAGCGAAGAACTCCTCGAAGAGCTTAGTTGCTCTCTATTCTTCGAACGCACCTCGAAGTTCCGGTCATAGCTCATTGTACCTTGCAAAACAAAACAAAAACTCGACCAAACATGTGAATTTGATGTGTCATAAGGATTCTCAAGTGCAATGATACACAAGACATATCAAGAGTTTCCAAGACTAATAATAATCGAGTTGATGCATTAATCTCAAGATCAATTTGGTACTCATACTCTATTTTTGGAATTTTGGATTTTCAAACCAAAAACTTTCAAATAAATCGATTTTGTCAACTTATTCTTATCAAACTTTGGCTATTAAATAATACCTAGCATGAATCAAGTCCAAACTAAGCAAATTGTCCAATAATATCACCAAAATTCATTTTTTAGAGCATGTTATAATTTCAAATTTCCAAAGATTTCAACTTTTTCGAAATTGGGTTGCAAAAATCGAAATCTACGCAACCTAAAATATCATCCCAAGGTTCTCTACAATTATTCAAGCATCCTAGATAATTTATCTAGTCAAGCAAGAGAGATCTCAATATTGAGTTCTCTAGGGATTTTTAAAATTAGAGGCCATACCTTGTAAGATGAGGATGAATGAACTTTAGAAGTTGAATCTTCTTTGAAAATAGATGAGCTTAGGCCAAAGAATTTTTGAAAATAGATGAGCTTAGGCCAAAGAATTTTTGAAAATAATTCTGATTTGAAAAAACTAGAATCTCTCAAAAATCTCCAAATCTTTTGGAAGAGAATAAGAAAAGAGAGTTTGATTCTAAAATTTCTTCTTTTGCTTTTAAAAAGGTGTTTTTATCATCAAAGAACCTTTAATTTTTCAAAAACTTTAAAACGAGAGAACTTACCTTGCGTGTTGGTCACGAATCAATAAAAATCTTTAACTTATATTAACAGGAATGATTTTTCGGTGCGGGATTGTATCAAAACGCGGGAAGTTCAGTTTGGGAGGAAAATGTAAGTTTTCCGGGTTGGTCGCTCAGACGACCGATGGCCGCGCCATGGCCCATCGCGGCCGCTACCAGGCTTCTCCTCTCCGCGCGGTCGTGGCACGTCGCGCGGCCACGGTCTGTCTCGCCGCGGCACGGGCTGGCACTAGTTGTTAGGAATGAAAGAAAGAAAATTAAAAACACGTACCGGATGGGTTGCCTCCCACCAAGCGCTTTGGTTTAAGTTGTTTAGCTCGACTTCGTTCGAAGCTTAGGCGGTTGAGGAAAGTGCTTCCGAAGTTGTCTCTCCTAAAGCTTCCCCTTGTCTCCTTATTAGGAGCGTGCCTCCGTTCCCGTTCCTAAGAATTTTTGCTTCAAGGATCACCTGCTTGGTCTTCTCGGCCGTCTTGACCATTTCTTCTTCACTCAGCTCTTCCAGCTAAGGAGGAATCAGGATCTCGATCCTAGAGAAGGGTCTCGAGTGGAGCTGACCCACTCTTGATATCATACCCTTTTTCTCATTTTTAGTCGTTTGGCTTTTTCTTTCCGGTGGTGAAGTGTTTAGCTCCTTCGGATAGTATCTCTTCTGGCTTATGTGTAGAAAGACTACGAAGTTGCTTACGTGGTCGATCCTTGCTCCTACCGTGGCCAAGAAGGGTCTTCCAAGTATCAAGGGCTTGTCTTTGTCTTCCCCCATATCGAGCACGTGGAAGTCCGTAGGAACTATCTTATATCCGACAAGGAGTTGGACGTTGTAGACTATGCCATTTGCTCTCTTCTTGGACGAATCTCCGAATACTAGATGCACAGGTGATGGGAAATAGGTTGTTATTCCTAACCTTTCAGCGATTGTCGTGGACATGACATTGACATTAGCTCCTGTGTCGCATAGACAATATTCGAAGTTAATTCCCGTGATCGAGCATGGGAAGGTAAATGCGCATGGGTCTTCTTCTTTATTTAGCCTCTCGAACTCGCAGCGTTCTGGAGTATCAAAAGGTGGCTCAACTGTTCCTTTCTTTACTGTTGGGAAAAGTGGAACGAATCTGCATTTATCTCCCATAGCTAGTTTTGGCTCCTTAGCTTTGTCGGCAATCGCATATATCGCGTTACAAAATCCTTTCGAGTTATCCTCTACTTTTCCGGGAAGGATTCCCGCTTGTCTCTTAATGGTTTCAGCAGTTTGTGCAACTTGCATGTCCAATTTCTTCACATGGGAAGATAGAGATTCGAATTTGCAACAGCAGCTACCTTGATGTACATGCAATCTACCTTGATGTTAAGATTCTTGACCGATTTATGCTGAGACAATAGCAGCTGTTGCATCAATCCTTCGAGTTTGTCCTCTCGTGATGGGTACGGTGCGTTTGATGCAGCTTGTGGTGCTCCTTTCTGGTTGTTGTAGGGTGCGAACTGAGAGTTGTAGGGTTGCTTCGGGTGGTAACCTCTGTTGCTTCCGTAGTTCACGTTTTGGAACTTGTTCTGAAAAGGTCTCCTCTGAGGTGGATATACTTGGTCTCGTGGGTTCTCCACGTTCGGGTTTCGGTATGAGAGGTTGTTGTTGTTCCTGATGTTGCTGTTGAATCCGTTGTTGAAGTTCCGGTTCGGATATGAATTCTGGCCTCCTATAAAGTTGACTTCCTCCTCTCGCGTGTAGGATTCATCTCCCTCGTCTACTGGGTTGGATTCCTCTCTTTCTCATGCGGTTTCACACGCATTGATTCTGCGTTGCTGTCCTTTGAGTAGCCGAATCATCATGTTTTTCAGTTCACCTATCAACTTGGAATCTGAATCTCCGGTTCGCGGATTTCTATCATAATCCGGACAGTTGTTGTTGTTGCTCACATCGAGGTTCTCGATGAGTGTGCGTCCTTGTCGCTCCGTCTTTGTGGTAAAGTCTCCATTGCTGGCCGTGTCGAGTGAGAGCTGGTACCTAGCTTGCAGTCCGCGGTAGAACGTGTTTAGCAAGCTGGCTCCGGAAAAACCATGGTGAGGGCAGTCGCGTTCATAGTCTTTGAATCGCTCCCATGCTTTAAAGAATGACTCGACCGGTCCTTGTTGAAAGCCTTGGATCTTATTTCTCAGCAGGTTGGATCTCGACTTCGTGTAGAAGTGATTTAGGAAAGCTGATTTGCATTCCACCGAGTTAGTGATCGATCCTGGTGGAAAAGTCTTCAGCCATCTATGAGCCTTGTCGCTCAAAGAAAATGGGAATAGCTTACACTTTAGATAGTCGGGAGGGATTCAATTCGTCTTAGTGGTGCTGCAAATCTCTTCAAATAGTTCGATGTGATCCATCGAGTGCTCGTTTGATAGCCCGTGAAACTGATTTTGCTTCACCAAGGAGAGTATTTGCGATTTGATCTCCAGCTCGTCCTCATTAGGGGCATTCACTTGAATCGCAGCTCGATTCTGAAAGTGCTGATCAGGAGTGTCGTGATCGGCTATGGTGCGGTTCCTTGCTTGCCTAGGTTGGTTGGGGGGCAGGACAGGTCGGTTGGCATCTTGGTCTTCCGGTTGGACGATAGGGTTCGCTCGGTTCGCGCCATTTCTGATGATCGGATTATGTCCTCCTTGCTGCAAGGCAGGATCGCGTCCTTCTTCGTCCGAGTCAGCCTCAGAAATTTGGTTGATATGGTTTCCATTGTTGTCGAGTTGTGGCTCCCCGTCTTGTGGAGCGTTAGGTGCTCGGCCAGCTACCTAAAAGAAACTCTATCTATATCACTCTAGCGAAATCGATCTATGATTAAACCCCTTTGAAAAACCCCTTTAAAAACCCAACTAGACGACTACTCGTTCATGGGATCGAGAGACATCATAGAGATAAGAAAAGTGCGATTTGTATTGAGTAAGAAATAGAGTGAGAAAACTTCTTCAAATGAAATTCGAATGAATAGATCTTCTTAAAGTATTGAAAAGCAAAGAACTAAGAATAAAAGATGAAAAGAGAAGGAAGGAAAGGTGGCGGTTGCAGAAGAAATCTCTCTCGAGGTCTTCAACTCCGGGGTCGTCGATCTCTCTCTCTCTCTCTCTGGCGGCGTGAAAAGTATCTCAGGAAAAGTTATGTGTGAAGTCACGCCCTTTGTGAAACCCTAAGGCCTCCTTATATAGGCTCTCTTGTCTTCAGAAAGTGGGCTTCGTGATTTAACCTCGGAAAATATCGAATAAGTGCAAACGGGCTCGGGACGGGCCGGAATGGTCTGGCCGCGCCAGCGACCAGGCGTGGCGTGGCCACTGGTCTTCTGGAGATTTGTGGCGCGGGCGTCCCTCAAATTAAGAGATCAGTTGTAGTACTTAGGGATCGAATCCACAGAGAAGGGATAGTCACACAACGAACTTCTAATTTCGAATTAAGCTAAGTAGAAAGATGGAATTTAAAACACAGAAAGCAATTAAAAACGGTGTAAGTTCAGGAGACGAAACGCTACGTTCAGGGAAATTCTCAGGTGATCTAAATTGCAGGTCTAGACAAAATGTTAGGAATTATTAAGAACTGTTCTAGAACTCGAAACACTAATGTAAAATCAACCAACTCTCGCTGCGAAGATTATCTATGTCTAAACCCTAGAATTCCAAATCTCTTTGCAAATCCTATCGATTCAAACAAGTATTAAAGTTCAGGTTCAATTGTTCACAAAACCCTAAACCAAATCTCTTTGCGAATAGGTATTTTGCTCATCTAACATTAGTTCAGGCAATCAATAATACTCTCGCATCTATTAATTAACCTAAGATCAGATTCTAGGTCGCGAAGCTAGAATAAGCATTAAACACAAATCCAGATGAAGAACTCTAATGATTTTATCCTAACAATTTAATTCGACCTAACAATTCATTAATCACCTTTGAAAAACCCTAAACCTAACAAGCA
>JAHZTW010000003.1:59737660-59807092 GCA_020283515.1 Alliaria petiolata | reverse complement strand
CAGAAGCTGAATCGAGCCAGAGACCCTTCGTCCGAGCTAATCTTTCCACAACGGGTTGTCCATTTCGGTTTAGTTGATTGATCTTGAAGCAACGTCTTGCTTCATATCAGGATGAGGTCGTTGTGGCTGACCGTGGTGGCTGTAGAAGTCTACTCTTTTGCTCCTTCTTTCTTTGGCTGCTCATTAGTCCTTCTCCCAAACTCCATAGAACCTCCACAGGCTCCAAAAGTACCTGCCAAGTACTCCAAACATGCAAAATATGCAGTGCCTATCCTAAAACTAATATGAATGGAAATGGGACAAAAACTAATGAATAAATTCATAAAAGGGAGCAAAACCTATACTAAATGCATGCTAAAAAGGTGTAAAATATGGAGTTATCAACACCCCCAAACTTGCCTTTTTGCTTGTCCTCAAGCAGACAAAGACAAACAAGTGAGTGAGGTTTGAAAAATTGGTGTTTAAATCCAAAATGCCCTTAAAAGAGAACAAATCAACGTCCATGTTTAAAGTTCTAGGATGCAAATCAAATGTATTCTACTCTAAAGTCTTAGCTACAGTTATCTCAAAATACAATGCACTTAATCTTAACCTACACACACAATCAAATCATCCAATCCCTTTAACATTCATTAAAGATCAAAAACCGTGAATCATACTTATGTTCATCATTCAACTCATTTGGCTAAGGGCAAGGTTCGCGAGCTAAAAGTGACTCGAAGTAAAGGGTTTAGTGTTTAGCAAGGATCACTCAATGAAAGGAATCTTCTTAATGCAAAATGCTAAGGGTAAAAACTAACCGATGCATACAAGGATAAATTCTCATCTACCCAAGCACCTAATCACTTTCTACATTAGTCTAAACCATATTCCCTTTCCAAAGCTACCCTTTTCCTTAGGCATTTCGCCTTGTACCCGATTTTACTCCTCGTTTCACCTTCTTTGGTCATGGGGGACTTCTTCTTTCTTCTTTTGAGATCAGTTTCGGCTTTCTCTTTGGCTCATTTGGTGGCGCTCCTTTGTTTTTCACCTTTTGTGTTGCTGGCCGGATTATACTTTGTTGTTTGGCCTTCTTTTTCTTCTTTGGAAACGCCTTTTTTTCTTTGATTTCGAGCTTCTTTTGCAACCGCCATCTCTCTGTTTTGTTTTTCCCATGTGACCCCATTGAACCTTCCTTCCTATCTTCTCCTCCCTTAGATAAACACTCAAAACCCACCTTTCCTAAGCTACCCAAAGATATCGGCTAAGCATTTTGGTGTCAAGCCGTTTTCCTTTGTAAACCACCTAACCTATTGTTGACTCGAGTTGTGAGCCAACGTCTACATGAGACTTTAACCTTGTCAGCCTAAACCCAACACTTTTTGCCTAAGAAGATTCGAAAAATAATGCAAAGGCCTCACATATCTCTCATAAAAAGTGTTTAAGGTTTGAAACAAATGTTAAGGTTTTGGGTGTGGTCTGGTATTTGGACTAGCAGAGAGTGGTAAGGGAAAAAGAAAGCCCAAGTGAATATCTGTGAGTTAAAATCCAAAACAGAAGCATGATAATTATGAATCAATATTTACGGTTCAAGTATAATTAGGGAAAGGAATCAAATCAAGTGTGCTTCAGCAAAGAATTAAATAACAAAGTATATGGTCCAAGTGTGGTTCAACTTCAAATTCGAATTTACTCAAAATGCATCAAACAACTATGAACAAGGGCGTTGATCTCATGTCATAAAATGACAATTTACAAGGAAATTCACCCTATGCAATGCTAATAAATCCTATATGCTATGCAACTAGACTCAATCCTAGAATGTAAATGCGTCTAAACAATTAAAAAAAAAAAAAATTTATGCATGAGACTCAAGTATGCAAAAGGAAAATAAGAAAACAAAACACAAGGTCAAATTACACAAACCCTCCCCCAAACTTAAATTACACAGTCCCTTGTGTAATAGAAGTTCAAGAGAAGGACTCAAAATCACAAAAATATGCAAGGAGTAATGGCAGTCACAAGGAGTGGAGTAGGGTTTAGGAAGAAAGAAGACTTACATTGGATTTAGCTGTCATATCGGGGTCTGACCGTTTCACCAGCTCGGTGTGGCTCCAATATCGGGCATAAGCCGTTATGTCAGCTCGTTATGGCCTCTATTGGGTACAAGCCGTTGCACCATGTTGGCGTGGCACCGATATCGGGCACAAGTCGTTGCACCAGCCCGTTTTGGCTGTCATATCAGGTACAAGCCGTTGCACCAGCCCGTTTTAGCTCCTTTGGTCCCTTTTGGTTGGTTCACGACCTCCATCACCCTCTTCACTTGGATAAACATGAGACTGCCTCTTAAGTGCGCTAGTTTTGTGTCTCTAGCTTGACTCCCTCATTGTACCTGAAAGAGAAACAAAATAAAACGAAAATCAGATTTGAAATAAATGCTTAGTCTAAGCAAGAACTCAATCTCAAATGCATTAAAACAATCCCAAGCGGCAACGGCGCCAATTGATGCAGAGGTTTTTAGGCTTCTGGTCAATCCTCAAACACACATGTCATTGTAGTATTTGAGGTGTCAATCCACTTGGGAAGCTAATGACACTTGAGATATAGAGAACTATGCTAAGCTAAGCTAATAGAGAAGGGATGTTTTCTAACAACCTAGAGACAAACAGAAAATAAGAGAAAGCAAATAAAGAGCAAAATCTAACAAACCTAAACAAAGACTTAGAAAGGAAGAAAGCTAGACAAGGAAAAATTAGACACAAGCTTGGACATAAAATAAACTAATGACAAAAGTGGTTCTTAGGATGAGATATTTGATATGTTTGATGCACATGGGCGATCAATGATGGCTTAAGACAACATCTAGACCTTGGGTCTTAGATGGTAATCCTTAGGCATAGGGTTTCTAATAAAGACTAATCCACTGTCGTGATAGAAGTCACTTTGCTATCTCACAACCTAACCTCGCTCCCGCGTAGTGATCCATGAGAATAGCAAGCATAGATCCCCAACCCTATAAAGCCGAAATCCCCCTAGACAGATGGCGTTTCGTAATCTAGGAAAGGTAGAACTCTTGTTTATCGGTTTGGCTAAGCAAGCATGTGGTGTTCATGTCAAGCCGCCTATAGTCTTTAGACTAGTTGATCAAGCTAGACTAAGCATAGAGATCAATGAACAAGAAAGGATTAAGATCCTTAAATGCATAAGCATCAAGATCTATCACCATGAATCTTTCACATCCTAATAACCACGAAATCTACTCCCTTTTCATGTGTTTAACCTCTAGATCCATGAGTAAATAAAAGCTAAACAATGTTAGAGAGAGATCAATGACATAAAAGTAAAATAAAGGCAAAGGCTTTGCCAAGAAATGCTAAAGAACAAGTCTTGGTTAAGCATAAACACAAAATAAAAGTTCTTGAACTCAAGAACAAAGTAAAAGCATAAACTTAAATCCTAATAATGCATAACCACGAAATCTATTGAAGAATATGTGGCTAAGCAATATTAGAAAGCAAGAACAAGAAGAAATAAATTAAGGGAAGTGCAAAAATTAAATTAAAATAAAAAGTATTTACATGGTTCTTGAAAATAAAAAGAGAACTAAGCAAAAACTAAAAATGTCTAAAAGGAAAAGAGGGAAGAGAGGAGTAGCTCGTGATAAGAGGCTAAGTATTTATAGAAGAGCCACACAAACCCTAGTGAGCCTTATCCTCACAAAAGGGATCCAATGCTAAAAGCAAACTTCCTTGGACTCTTGTGCTCTTTGGACTTATGCTGCAACGGCTTCATGTCGATATGGTACCCCGATTTTGGCTCCAAGCTCTTATCTTCCCAGCAGAAGCTTCATCGGGCACAAGTCGTTATGCTTGCCCGTTATACACTAGCTTGCCGAGCTGTCCAGACCGATGTTCACTATTTCTGCAGTAACTTCTGAACCGCCGATCGTAATAACTTGATACTTTCACCAGACGAAAGCTAGCTCGATCCTCTACAAATCTTATGAAGACATCAGAAGCTGAATCGAGCCAGAGACCCTTCGTCCGAGCTGATCTTTCCACAACGGGTTGTCCATTTCGGTTTAGTTGATTGATCTTGAAGCAACGTCTTGCTTCATATCAGGATGAGAACGTTGTGGATGACCGTGGTGGCTGTAGAAGTCTACTCTTTTGCTCCTTCTTGCCTTGGCTGCTCATTAGTCCTTCTCCTAAACTTCATAGAACCTGCACAGGCTCCAAAAGTATCTGCCAAGTACTCCAAACATGCAAAATATGCAATGCCTATCCTAAAACAAATATGAATGAAAATGGGACAAAAACTAATGAATAAATGCATAAAAGGGAGCAAAACCTATACTAAATGCATGCTAAAAAGGTGTAAAATATGGAGTTATCACGCCCCAAGAGACTCATCGCGTTCTCATCGAAAACTTTGAATCGGGGGCTGTCCGGGAGGTCAATTGGATCATCATCATAAAGGGACATGGAACTGATAGCTTTCTGGAGAGTCTCCGCCATCGCGAATGAGCTTGACTGGTGAGAGGATGGAGATCGGTGAACGAAGTCCCGCAGAATCGGAAGTAGGTCGACGCACACGAACGAGAATTTGCAATTAATATCACAATATTCCGATACGATTTTTAAGGAAATCATAGTTATTCTCGGATTGGAGATGAAGCAATTAGCTAAAGAAGGAAAATAGGGTTCGCAGAAAGGGAAAGAGAAGAGAAGAGAAAAGGAAATTTGAAAATAATCAATAAGGACCCAACCGATGCAATTAATTGCCGGAATATTGGAAAACCAATTCGGGAAAGTCAATAGATAAAAAAGGAAGTGGCAAAGCCTCTAAACGATCCCAAAGGACCTAAGCGAAAAAGCGAGAGAAAAAATATGTGGCTCCCTGCATGTGTATTTTATGGTAATTGGTAATTGTTCCATCGAGATTGGAAGTGATTTTCGTTACTTCTCTTGGCCAGCAAATTAAACACTTGTTTTGGGCTCTTCTTGCGCTTGTAAGGGCATAAAATGCACTGGTCTTGATAGCTATTCCTTTGGGTTGAATTTTGGGATCTTGATAAAAAAATGGATGATGTGAAAGTGATTCATAAGCCTCATTAAAAACCTTCCTTGAAAAAACCCAATGGGTTAAAATCAAAGGTAAGGGAAAAAGAGTGCAAATGAATCACTTGTCCATTTGTTGATATTCTTTGAATGTGGATCAAAAAACAGGGAGGTTTATGATCATGTCTTCTCCATTTTGGCTCAAACTTAACTACACAACGAGCTGCTTCCTCATCTACAAGCTCCTCGGCTACAAGCTCCTCCTCAGCTACAATCACGTTTTCATCAGGTTCAAGTACAGGTTCAAGCTCCATTCCTTTAGTTCCATCAGCTTCAAGCTCAGTTCCAATCTTCATGTCTTTAGTGCTGATCAGGATCATATCAGTATCCTATTGATACATGGGCTGAGAGGAAGTCTGTTATTAGGAGGCATTTTGTGCCTAGTCATTATCATCGAGAGCTACACCAAAAGATGAGAAGGCTGACTCAAGACAATCGTAGTGTTGAGGATTATTTCCAGGAGATGGAATTCCTTATGCTGAGAGCTAATATTCAAGAAGACAGCGAAACTACCTTGGTGAGATTTCTAAGTGGCTTGAATAGAGAGATTCAAGATAGAGTGGAAAGGTAACATCAGCTCGGTCTGCCTCGAGAACTTAGACCATCTCCAATTGGTACCTCTATTTTTAATCTAAAAATAGAATTCTATAAAAATAGAGAAGGGGTTTTCTCCAATGGTTACCTCTTTTTCTACTGTAAAAAGGAATATTCTAATTATATTCATTTTTGTGTATTTAATAATTTCTTATGAAATATTTTACTTTATAAATATACAAATTTTATCCATTGATTTTATATTTTTAACCAAAATTTAAGAAAATTATGATTTTATTAAAATTAAATATTTACCACGAGAATAAAATTTTATTACAACACATAAATAGAAAAAACTCATGTTATTTTTTTTTAAATGTTAACTCATATTATTAGTTCACTAGAATAGGTCATGTTAAAAATAATTTTAATGGCAATTAATTTGGTACTGGTTAAATTTTTCTAATTTATCGTTTTTCATGTTATTTTTAATTTATTATATTTCAATTCGTATTTTAAATTTTTAATTAATTATTTAATTAGTTATGTTAATATAATTTTATTTAAATTTAAAAATAAAACATATAGTTTTGTTTAGGTATAAAATAAAAACATATCAAAATTAAAGAATGTTATTGCGAGGTTATGCAAAATTATTATGCTTACGCGTGAAAACTTCCTCTAGACTCCTTTGACCATCTCAGATGAGATATGGGTCTGCCATATGATTATCAAAATTCTTTGATTTCTAATAATCTGAATTTATTCGGTTTGGTTAAGTTGTCAAGCGATCTTGTTGGTTTAAAATTGATAAATTGGATGAAAGCCTAACTGTTTCCCAACTGCAACTTAAAGAGGACTTGAGAAATAGTATGCATTGTCTCCAATACCGGCAGATACTAGAGATATTTACACCTAAGAACACTTTAAGAGTTTGAACTTACACCTAAGGCACTTTGACAACTGTTGAAGCTTTTTAATACCATTATGCCCTTGAATCAGAAACGTGTGTATTTGAAAATTTAGTTATTAAAAACATGATCTGAACCTTAGGTTTAGAAATAGAGATTGAGGATCGTGTGGCTGATAAGCAATCAAGTTGGGGAAGGAGGACAAACTTTTCTGTGCTTTTTAGATCTAATGGTCTCTATTTTTTCCCAAAAAAACAAAAATTCTCTGATTATCATGTTTATGAACTTATTACGTAGCACGTTCTCGCGTTCAACATCGTTTAAAGACAAAATCAAAGACGAAGAAGAGCTCGGCCGTCTCTTTCACACTGCGGCTGGCAGAGACTTTACCAACCTCGTTGGACTCTGGCGAACTCGGTGCAGAGCTTGTATGAGCTTAGAAGTGTAGATCCGTCTAATCTCTCAGGTAAATACCTCTTTCTGTTATCTGCATGTGCTTTATGTGGGGCATGTGCTTTATGTGGGCATAATTTGTATTTTTACTCTTAACTGTGAAATTTGTGTGGTTTGTAACAGATTCTCATGATGCGAGAGATTATAAAGTCTTTATACACCCGAATGTTGTCGTCCACCTATTAATGGTTCAATATGATGGGATTATTTTCTAGTTTCAGAAATCAATCTACAAAAGAGTAGATAGATTCATAACAAGACACTACAAAAATCATTGTATTTAACATCATTTATATTTACAGTTAACATCATTTTAAAAACGATGCAAGAATTATAGCATCACTCTTAAAAGTGATGCCAAATTCAATGACACTAAATTTATTTTGCATCACTTTTATGAATGATGTTATAATTATATTTTAGCATCATTTAATTTTACTTGTATCATTTCTCTGAACGTTGCTAATTATCATTATAGTATCATTTCATAAGTGATGCTAAAAATAGATTAAGGTCAATTGTCAAAAGTGACACTAAACATAAGATTATGGTCAATTGCCATAAGTGACACTAAAACATGAGATTGAGGTCAATTATTATAAGTGATGTTAAATATATCATTAACATCACTTTTTGAAATTCTTTAAAACGACGTTAAAATAAATACAAAAATATTTATAATAAATTTGTTTGAATCGCTTATTATATTTAATACATTTTTTTTAAACATAAATAACAGAAAACCATAGAAGATTTGCAAACTAGAGTAAACTTTTATAGAAACAAAAATATCTAAATAGAAATTGTCAAAGCAAAACAAGAATTTGTTTTAAGGTTTGCAAACATCTGTGTAAACTATAAAAATCTTCTTCACGATCCTTCAATAAATTTCCTTCCTGTATTATCCATTTCTCTTCTAGATTTTAGTTTTCACTAAATTTCCTTCCTGCACAAACATAAAAGCAGATATTATTAGTGATGTATTAGTTTAAATATAAGAAAACACATATAACTGACATATAGTTTACCTTCTACAGTTGCAATTAGAGTTAAGAAGACTATTAAGAAGATCATTCATCTTCTCATATGTGTCTTCTAAATCATTCATTTTCTCTAATCTGTTTGGTAAATCATGATATGTATTTCTCAAACCAATTACTTCTGCTTCATAGGACGTGCGAATATTAAAGAATGTGGAAGGAATAGGACCAAGACCAACACAATGCACACGACCAGGACGTTCGGAGCCAAATACTTGAGAAAATTCATCATCCTTTCTTGAAATGTCTGATGTGTTTCCTATAGTGTGAGCCATCTTCTCTGTTAATTTTCCTGAATGATAAGAAAATTCACACATTCTCATCAACGTTAGACATAATTCATAAGTAATATCTCATCAACAAGAATCATAAGTAATATCTAATCAATAAAACATACATTCTCATCAGCGCTAGACACAATCCCTGGTCTCATCATGATATATCATGGTTTTTACCCGTTTTTGGATCATGATATAAGTGTTTTTATAGAGTCTTTTGGCTATTTTCGAGTCTATATAGAGTCTTTACATGTTCAGGTACAATTGAAGATAAATTGGAGATTTGGATACATTTTGGAGCTTAGTGGAATGAAATCGGATTGAAGAACCACGATGAGTGTCGATCGACACCAGGATTTCCAATTTCCAGAAGCAAGAAGTTTCCAGTTTTTGAAGAAAAGGAAATCTCCAAGACTTTTCCTAATCTTCAAAGGAATTGAAGATGCGAACCTAAGCCTATAAATATAGTTGTCAAAGCCATTGTTTAGGGATTATCTCATACTTTAAGAATCATAGAAGTTTAGGTTTTTGGAGAGAAGAATTTGACTCCTTTAGAGCAGATTTGGAACTCCTTTATTTTCTTCTATGGATTTCTTTTATGCTTTCTATTCAAATAATAATTTATGTTTCATTGATCATGTCTGAGTAGTTTGCTATTTAGGTTTAGGGTTTTTCAAGGGTGATTAATGAATTGTTAGGTCGAATTAAATTGTTAGGATAAAATCATTAGAGTTTTTCATCTAGATTTATGTTTAATGCTTATTCTAGCTTCGCGACCTAGAATCTGATCTTAGTTTAATTAATAGATGCGAGAGTATTATTGATTGCCTGAACTAGTGTTAGATGAGCAAAATACCTATTCGCAAAGAGATTTGGTTTAGGGTTTTGTGAACAATCGAACCTGAACTTTAATGCTTGTCTGAATTGATAGGATTTGCAAAGAGATTTGAAATTCTAGGGTTTAGACATAGATAATTTTCGCAGCGAGAGTTGGTTGATTTTACATTAGTAATTCGAGTTCGAGAACAGATCTTAATAATTCCTAACATCCTGTCCAGACCTGCAATTTAGATCACCTGAGAATTTTCCTGAACCTAGCGCCTTAGTCTCCTGATTTTAAGAACCTTAATTCGTGATTGCTCATTTATTTCTTGCTTTGTTTTACTTTCATTCGATACGACCTAGCATAATTCAAACTTAGAAACCTTAGTGTAGCATCTACTTTCCTTGGGATTTCGATACCCCTTATACTACGATTGCATTTGCTGTGCACTTGCAGTAGTTTTATTAGGGTAAAACCTGAGCCCTATCAAGTTTTTGGCGCCGTTACCGGGGAAGTAATAGCTACCTACGGAATCTAGTACTAGGATTTTGACTAGGTTTTGTTTTTTATTTTTGTTACTAATTTAGTTTCTCATCTTTGGTTTCAGGTGCATGTCCAGTACCAGAAGCAACAAGGAAAAGGAACTAATCACACTGAACCAGGAACTAGGCCGTCTCGAACGTACGAACCGCAAGACTGCATGAGCGTCGATCGACACATCTAGCATCGATCGACACAACCAAGCATCGATCGACACCAGTAGCATTGATCGACACCTTGCGCAGACTGAGATGGCAGAACCTGTGATCATGATACGCAACGAGGCAGACGACTTTGTTGACCTACAAGACAATATAAGGAACGCCCAAGGCCAGAGACTTGATGAGGCTGGCGCCGTCATAGTCGAACCAACGATACAAATCGCCCCTGCAAAAGCTGGACGTGGAAGAACGTTAGGCGAGTACAACAGCCCAGACCAGTTATATGCTAATAGAGCTGTGATCCGTCCTCCTGCATTCCAAAGGAACGACTTCGAGCTGAAGCCTGCCTACTACACATTGGTGTCTCAGCATCCCTTCCATGGTCTTCCTTATGAGCATCCGATGGACCACATTGAGAGATTTGAGGACCTCGCATCAAGCATCAAGGCTAATGGAGTGACCTATGATTATCTCTTCTGCAAGCTGTTCCCTTACTCGTTTGTTGGAGATGAATCTTACTGGCTGAAGCAGTTGGATCCAAGATCCCTAACTACTTGGGAAGACACAAAGAATGCATTCTTATGCAATTTCTTTGATGACGCGAGATCAGAAGAGCTGAGGCCGAAGATCACTACATTCTCCCAAGGACCCACTGAAGCATTCAAGGCTTCTTGGGTGCGATTCAAGGCTTACCAGAGGGACTGCCCACACCACGGTTTCAGCGAACCGCAGCTTATCGGTATCTTCTACCGAGGAATTGATTGGAGGTACCAAATGGCTCTAGATGCTGCGAGCAATGACAACTTCAACACTAGATATCCAGAAGATGCAATGGTGCTTATAGAGAATTTGGCATCTTGTAACAGCACCAAAAATGCAGATTTTGAGAGAAGACAAAACGCAGGAGTAATTGGAGGAAGCCAAATTGCTGAAGTCAACAGGAAGCTAGATCTCTTGGTGGGGAAGAAGCAAGTCCAGTTTGCTGCAGAAGTGGAGACCTTTGAGGCAGAACAAGAAGAAGTTAACTACATTAATGGAGCTGGTTTTCAAGGTCAAAGATTTGGCAATCAGCAAGGCTATGGTTCTTCCTACCATAAGCCTTTTCAGAACAATAGCTTCAACAGAACTTATGGTTCTTCTTCCTACCAGAAGCCTCCTGCGCAAGGCAACAAGGTGGAGTCTATGTTGGAGGAAATCTTGGAAGGACAGCAGAAGTTAACAGTGGACTTCAATGGCAAGATTGATTCACTGTATCAAGATCTGAATGGAAAGATTGAGAGCATAAATTCTCACATGAAGAAGCTGGACGTTCAAGTTGCTCAAACCGCAGAAGCTGTTCATAGGCAAGAAGGTTTCCTTCCAGGAAAAACTGATACCAATCCAAGACGCCATGTGAATGCCATCACGNTCTAATGGTAAAACATCATTAGTTCATTAGGGTGATTAGGAAAGGGATTAGTGCCAAACATCATGGATTAGTCTTTATTAAATGTTCTAGGCATAGAGATGGCTTGATTAGTAGCTTAAATGATTGCAAGGTTGTCCATTAGATTGCCCAAATCAATGATTCCATCCCTAGGTTTCGTTTTAGTTAATTTGATAATCTTGCTTAGTAGTTAATCTTTGTTTAGTGCTTGATTAGTGATAATTAAGGCTTAGCTTCATAATATTGCTCTAGTAGTGTTCCTTTTAGTTTGTGTTTAGCTTTTAATTGTTCCTTGTCACTTGAATTGTCAATTTAGCTTAGCTTAAACCAAACTTTGCATTCTTATTGAATCATCTCCCAAAATGGATTGATATCTCAAGTATTGCAATGATATGAGCAATTGAGAAATTGCTTGCAAGAGATAAAAACTCTTGTATCACCTTGTGTGCTCCATGGTGTGGTAGTTCCTGTAACTCATAGAAATAAATCTAGAAGTTAGAGAAAAAGAATGTCTTTGAGTTGTGATCATGACCTTTCCTTTGGACAGCGAAACACAACCTCCCCGACAACGGCGCCAAAAGCTTGATGGGGTCTTTGGGGACTCATCTAGCTTTGAATTTGTAGGACCCTAAGCTGCAAGTGCACAACGTGCGTTGTAGTACTTAGGATATCGATGCACAGGGAGGAGGTCAACTGCAAAATAGAGAATCTGGGCAACCAAAGACGCAGGGAACTGGGGTTTTGGGGATTGTGTCACGGTTTTTGCAGAAAAGAAAGAAACCATTATCACGTCTTATATAGAAGAGGTTGTCAATCAATTCTATAACCAACGGGAAAAGGAAAATCAACTTAAAGGCTTGTAAAAAGGAAATCAAGTGAGCAGTGCAGAAAAGTAAATATTGAAGTGCGTAAATCTGGAGTTGTAAAGCAGATGGGGGAAAACACGTTGGGGATCTTCTCGGGAAATCTATGGGGTTCTAACTAGAAATCAAAATCACAAAAGTTAAGCAAACGAGACTAGGCGATTTTCCCTAAACTGATTCACTGGTTTTAACGACCTAACTCTGGCAAGAAAGATCGATCTGTGAATGCCTATTTCGCAGGTATACTATCGTATCTTACGTCCTAAACAAACACGCAATAATATCCGGACGATAAACATTCACGACATCTTCCTGACTACGCATAAGCGTCCCAGGAATGATGCGCTCTACCCTACTAGCTCTAGATCCGAGATTCAGGACGTTATCCGCTCTCGAAATCCTGCGATCAGACTCTAGTTCATGACGCTAGACTCATGCAATAAGAACAAGTTTAGTAAGAAAGAAAACCCTAATCTACAGCCTAAACGATTGGTTTAAAAACAGCTAATGAAATTTCCCATAAATCCCCTTAAAGAACACCCAACGAAAGTAAACTACTCAGACATGAAAGAAGGAGTAGAAATCGTGATTGATGAATGCATAACTTGTATAAATCGATAAGAAACAAAGAGGGTTCAAGAAGAAATCAATCTCCCTCGAAAAACAAAGTGAAACCACGAATATGAGATTCGCGGGAACCAAAAGAATTCTGTAACTTAGAGTATTTCGCGATCTGATAGTGATGCTTTAAAAAAAACCCTAAACAACGAGTATATATAGGTCTTCAAGTCCCTTGGTCGTGGATTAGGTCTTGGCTTGCTTAAGACGGTTGCGGGATTAAGTTGGGCTTCAAATGGGATCGGGAACCGCAAGTGGCGTGGCCGCGTGAGAGGCCGGCTGTGGTGCGGCCACTGGTCGTCTGGCTAGGCCGTGGCGCGGCCAGCTTGGCCTTCCGGGTGCTTGACGGACCTTCTTGCTTCTTCCATAACTTGAGATCCAACCATAAGATTGTTCTCAAACCACTTCGAGGTGAAAGACAGCTGATAAGGCTACCTTGCCTCCAAATATGAGCTTGATCTTGTGGTGCGAAGGCCTTCGTTTGATGTTGAACTTTTGTTCTCGAGCACTGTTTCCGGAAATGTACATTTTGCTCCAAAATATGCGTCTTTTGCTAGGATTACCTGAAAAGAGTCTTGAACAACCAAATACTCGAAATCTAGTGTTTATGCATTAAAACCTTAGTGAAATGCTTATTAAAGCACTCACTTATGATAGTAAAAACGGGTAAAATATGCATGTTATCACTAAGGGTTTACCGACACAAGGTTTTTGACTAGATTAGATGAGATTTAATCATATCCACTCTAAAAGCAAAGAAGATTGTTAGTTGAAAATGTCCTTCTGGCCATGGAGATTGTTCGTGTCTATAAATGGAAAAACATTCCACAAGCCATGCTTAGGGTTGATCCATGCAAGATGTTTAACTCGGTTAGATTGGATTTTATCATATCCATTCTAAAAGATATCCACATACAGTAAAAGTTCTTAAAAATGATCATTAAATGCATCTCAACTCCAAACTTCTTGGTATCAGTAAATTGCCCACACTAGAAGTATGTCAAGTGCACTAAGGGACTGATGCAGGGAGATCCTTTATCCATATATCTCTTTGTTCCAACGATGGAGATATTCACACGCATTATGTACTCTTGGATTGAAACATAATCTAGTTTCTCTCACCCATATACAGCTGAGCTAGACATCTCACATCTTGATGAGGAGATCGAACCAAAGTTAAACCTAGATCATCTATCCGAAGTCAATGAGGCTCTAATGACATGTTCCAAGACCAGCAGGATGCAAGAAGGGTTCAACACAGTAGTGGAGACCCTCTTAAACACAATGGAGCCTGGAGATGCGTTCAGAACCAACCCAGAATCAAGCAACCTTCAAGAGAAATCCAACGCACCCGATTTAAATCTAATGGAAGATTTTGCGTATTTAAGCATCAAGGAAGCTCATCCTCGAACCAATCAAGGTAATTATGTTTACTTGGAAGGAAATGGAGTTCATAACACATTTACCTCCAAAACAAGCCATTTAGCTGAGAGAGAGCAAATGGAGCACGAACGCGAGTTTGAACCTAACCACGTGGAACAACTTGAAGATATTCATCATGTAGAATTTAAGGGACTTCAAGAGAAAGAATTCATCAAAAACTTCAAGCTAAATGACCAGAACCACACATGACCATTTCACCCTCAAATAAGCTCATTTCAAGCCGAAACCAGGTATTTTCCATTTATACAATTTGTCCAGGTAATTCAGAGCAGCTTAGTGGTATTTGGCACGACAAATGACTCAAGTTCGAGCCCCAAAGAGAGCTGGAAGAAGCCAGCTTTATTTTTCCATTTTTTAGTTTAGTAATTTTTCCTTTTCTCTTGGTTAAATTTATGTGTAATGTTTAGCTAGTTATTTTGTTTCTTTTTGTATAATTTCGGCCAAGAGAAGCCACAGCTGCATAACCATTTATGAAGCTCATTCTCAGCTTTGTAACATTCACGTTTTTATTAATAAAATACCTAGTTTTCTTATCAAAGAAACTACAGCCGTCGGCTACTCTCTCTTCTTCATTGTGTGTGATTCCTTTAAAGCTGAGTGTCTTGACTTATCACAGAGTTCTTCATCCTCTGTGTGGCATCTTTCAATCCACGGTTACTGTCTTTCCATTGTCCATCCACTTGAATCAACAAAGAGAGCTGTACGGTGAGTTGTAGATTCACCATCCCGTTCACCTTGTAAGAACAACTCCCCTTGTTCTTACATCATCTGGTCGGAGGAATAGGTAAATCTATCTCCTTTTATTTTTGTATTTTCGTTTGTGTTCTTCATTACCCAGAAAATACAAAAAAAAAAATATTTGCTTCATTCTGTTTTTAGTTTATTGTTTCATTGCATTCCATAAAGAAAAACTCATAAAAAGTTCATCTAGTTGTTGTTTAATCATTCTGTTGCATTCATTCATAAGAAAAACCAAAGAGAAATCTATGTTGCATTCATCTAATCGGTTGCAGTCGCTATTCAGTTGCATTCACCATTATGTTACATTTGTTTTATTTTGTTTCCTCCATTAAGCTGTTTAGTAGTTGTTATGTTGCTGTTTCATTCTACCAACATCACAGAAAACCCAGAAAATATTTCATTTGTCTGAGTTGCTCATATTGCATTTGTTTGAAACGAAAATCCATAAGAAGTCATTTATTTTTTTGTTTAATTTGTTTGTTGCATTCATTCTGTTCTGTTTCAGCTTGAATTCGTTCTACTTCAGTTCAAATTCGTTCTGCTTAGTTTTGTTGTATTATTATCGATTGGATCGAATTGCATCTGCTCATTGCTTATCAGTTTGACCTAAATCTTGTTATTACCCATTGTGCACTTGATCTGTTTGATTGTTTGCATGAGACAGAAATAACAGAGATGGGAGATCAAGCTGAACAAGTTAACATGGCACATATTCTTGTCAACATTCAAACACAAATCCAAACATTAGGAGAACAACTGACATGATTCCAACAACAAAGAGAAGAAACTGGATTTGGAGATGCACGATGAGCTTAATATGTCGAGCCTGAACCACCGAACCATACATGGAGCACCCCACATCAAACTTCCCACAGACCCAAACCTATAGTATATTTTGATTCTGATTATGAAACTGATAATGTGATACAAGATTTTTTTGTCTTGCAAGCAATTCCTCAATTGCTCATGTCATTGCAATACTTGAGGTTATCAATCCATCTTGGGAGTTTGATGCAAAAGGAATACAAAGTTAAGTCTAAGCTAAGCCAAATTCGAAATTGAGGAGACAAGGAACTAATAAAAGCAAGCTACTAGCTAAAGGAGACACTACAAGACTAATTATATGATCTAAAACCTTAATTATCACTAATCAAGCACTAATCAAACAATTAACTACTAATCAAGATTACTAATTAGCTAAAAATGAAACCTAGGGATGGAATCATTGATTTGGATATTCAAATGGCCAACCTTGCAATCATTTAAGCAATCAAACAAGTTATCTCTATGCCTAGAACACTAATAAAGACTAATCCATGATGTGTGGTACTAATCCCTTTTCTAATCACCTTAATGAACTAATGATGTGTTAGCATTAAAATGATTAGCAAGCATTAAGCATAAGTCTAATTGGCATGATAAACACCCTAGACAACTAATGATGTGTTAGGCTAGGAATGTAAATCTCTTAAAAAAGTGGTTCAAGCATTTCATCAAACACTTGGTGGGTGTGTGAAATGCTTATGATCCAAAATAGCAAAGATTAGCTATTTGGCATTAGGAACACCTTAATAAGAAGAGAGATGAAAGAATCTATCCTAGATTGCAAGATTAAACCATTAGAAAACCCTAAATCTATCCCATCCCTAAGTTCCTAAGAGACTACTCACTAAACATAGCTAAACCAACAAATCTAAGGGATGAAATGCTAGTAAACATAATTAGAGAAGATAAAGATGAAAGATTAGAATAAACAAGATTCAAATTGCATTCAAGTTAAAAGAAATCTCAAAATCTTCTCAAAACCCCAAAGGGGCGTTTTTTCTGTTTATGCCCAAGAGAAGATACATAAAAATTAGGTTTTTAAGTATTTATAGGGAAGGAGGTCAAACCGGGTCAACCCGGAACAAACCGGGTTTTGACCCGGGTAGCAGTCTTGCGGAAATCACCATATCTCCCTAACCACAGCTCGTAATGAGATGAAACCACTTCTAGATGAAAGATGATTCAATTATCTACAACTTTGATGAAGAGCTCGAAGGCTGAATCGGAACGGAAAGTCTTCGTGTGATCTGATTTGTACCCGGAAAAACATCTGTGTTCGGATCGACCAGGCTCGTCGATCCAACTGGTCGATCCGAACCTCTGGTTATCTGGATCGACCACCTTCGTCGATCTAGCTGGTCGATCCGTGCTCCTGGATTTTTGGTTCGAGCAGCTCGTCGATCCAACACGTCGATCCGAACAAAAATCGATGTAACTTTCTAACCACAGGTCCGAATGACTTGATTCCAACGGCGCTAGAAAGCTCACTGGATCCTCTACAATTCTTAAGAAGGCTTCGGAGTCTGAATCTCAGTGCAAGGCCTTCTTTCGGACACATACATTTTCCGCCTCCAAATGCTCGATATGCTTCTAAAAGACTTTTGCTTCTCATTTGGCTGCTTTTCTTCCTCCTCTTGATCATTCATGAGACTCCATATGGTCCTCCAAGCCTCCAAAATACCTAATAAGGACTCAATATGTACAAATATGCAACAACCTAAGCTAACACTCACTAAACTCTAATATGTATGCAAATGGGACTAAAAGTGGCTAAATGAATGCAAAAGTACATTCAAAACTATCTAATATGGATGCTAAAATATGCTAAATTATGAGTCTATCAACTCCCCCAAACTTGCCTTTTTGCTTGTCCTCAAGCAAATAAAGACAAATCTAAGAGAGAGGTTTGAAAGTGGGAGCTCAAATCCAAGATGGTTAACAATAATGATCAACTCAACATCCTAGTTCTTAATTCTAGAATGCATGTGAGTTCCTACTCCAAAAGAGTTAGCCATGCCCATCTCAACATTCAAATGTACCTAAGATTCAATTAAAACAAGCCTCCCTATCAAACCAACTCTTTAACATTCATTAAGTTTGGAACCGTGAATCATGACATTGCAAGGAAAGTAAATTCATTTGGCTTAGGGACTGGGTTTTGAGATAAAAGTGATCTCAATTCATCCGGTTTTGCATTCAAGTGGGGGTGACACTCAAGAAAGATTGAACCATATGCATAAGGCTAAAGGTAAGAAACAAGTGATGCATACAAGCATAGATTTTCATCTACCCAAAATGCTATCAATGATCCTATACCCCTCTCATTCATTTTTTAGCTCACTCAACCCTCTAGAATCTACCCTTTTCTCAAGGCTTTTTGTGCCTTGCTAAACCCTTTGAATCTCAACTACATTTATTCCTTTTAAAGCTCTAAGGGGGAACTTCTTCAACTTATCATTTCAGTGAATGAAGTAATCTATTCTTGTTACTTAGCTCTTCTTTGATCTCTAGGTAGCCTTTATAAATGCACATAAATTTTTTTTTTTTTTTTTTTTTTTGCCTTTTTGGCTCTTTTCATCTCTTTTCCTTTTTTTTTTTAAGACCACCTAGCATTTTTATTTACTTAGAGCTATTCCTTTTCAAACACAAGATTCTCCATTTCAAACTATTCTTCCCCTTATTTTCGCCAAGCCCTTTACTCATCAACTCTTTCTTTCCAAATTTCTTCAGCAAACACCAAATAGTACCTCACTGAACAATCCCCCAATCCTAAGCCTAAAGCTAGCCCCAAGTTGCAAGGCTAGAATCTACATGAAAACCTATACTTGTCGTCCCAAACCTAACACTTTATGCTAGGTTCAATCGAAATAAAGGCCTCACAAACATTCACACAAGAACAATTGGCTTCAAAGGAGATTGGTTATGGTGGGAGTGCTACTTGAGCTAGCAAAAGGGTGGCAAAGTGGATAAGAAAACTCAAGTATTTTAATCCATGAATTCACTTTCAATGCAAGCATGATAATTAAATGTCAAATTTCGGTTTAAGTGATTAGAGTTGGCTATCAATTTCAAGACCCATTTTAACCAAAAACTAGTGACAAATGAGGTGGTCCAAGCATGGTTCTTCCTTACTTTCAAATTTATTCACAAGCATCAAAGAACTACTAACTAGGGTGTTGAATTGATCACAAAAGTTAAAAATCTACAAGGATAGGCTCATCATTGCTCCCAATGCATATGAATGCAATCCTAAATGATAAAAACTCTAGACTCAATCCTACTTATGTGACAAATGCAAATGCAACAAAATGCTGTTTTTTGAAATTTTCGAAATTTTTCTTAGTGAATGCATGAGACTCAAATATGCATAAAAGTAAAAATAAGACTCACAAAACACAATGTCAAATCTCTCAACCTCTCCCCCAAACTTAAATTACACAGTCTCTTGTGTAATAAAAGTCCAAGGGAGACCTCAATCAACAAGACCAAATACAAAAACGAAAATCTAAAGAAAATATATACAAAGGAGGTGGAGTGATACCTTGGAGTTTTGGAGTGTGTGGAGTGGAGTTAGAGGAGGCTTTGGACACTTTTCCTTGGGCAGATTTGACCTTGTACAATGCTCCATGACCTCCAACATCCCTTTTACTAGGATAAACATGAGAATGCCTCTCAAGTGCGCTTGTTTTTAAGTCTCTAGCTCGACATGTTGAAGCTCGCATCACCAGGTTCATACTCATCATAGAACCATCCCCTAAACTCTTGCATCCTAACCTTCTCAAATGGTAACTTCCATGGATCATCAATGCTCTCTTCATTGGTGGAGATTAAACCAAGATACTTGGCAAAGGGTTGTGCCATTGGAGATTCTTCTTCTTCAATGTGACTATCCTTTTTCTCCATCTTGGAAATGAGTTGCACATGTGTGTCCTTCTTGGTTAGGAGCTCTTTCTCAACAATTGAGCTCTCACATGCATTCTCTATGCAATCAACAACCAAAACACCTTCACAAGGATCTTCATATCTTGTCACAAGATTCTCATCAACCATGCATCCAAAAAGTGCTTCAAGTTCTTCTATAGACCCTTCAGCTTCTTGTTGGAGTTCATCATTTATTTGATCTTTATCCTCTTCTTCCTCATTCCATTGGGTAATGTTGGTGTTGATGGACTCCACATGTGATGTTGCAACAACTCTTGAACATGGAGTAGGAGTGCCAAATGTGATGTCAAGCATGAGAATGCGCTCATTAAACTTCTCTTGCTGTTCCAAAATCAACTTCGCCAAGTTGAGATTCTCTTCTTCATAAGAGATTTGGGAAGAATTGGTTTCTCCTTGATCATACTCCATGTCCCAAGATTGGTATCTCTCACCATATCCATATTGGTTCTCTTGAGCAAAGTTTCCATCCAAAATTCCTCCTTGATAAGTGGATGAGCTTTCAAAACCATGGTGGCTTGTGGGGTCCCAAGCCATCCCTCTTTCTTGATTCTCTAATATAGCCTTCAACATTGAAGCTATATCTGAATCCATGCTTTCTCCCTTGTGATTGTGCCTTGCAAAAAGAACAAACACTTGAAAGAAAGTTAGTAACCAAACAAACAAAAACAAAAGAAAGCTTAGTCTCAAACTAAACTCAAATCCTAGTGATCAAACAATCCCAATATGGCAACGGCGCCAAATTGATACAAGATTTTTTTGTCTTGCAAGCAATTCCTCAATTGCTCATGTCATTGCAATACTTGAGGTTATCAATCCATCTTGGGAGTTTGATGCAAAAGGAATACAAAGTTCAGTCTAAGCTAAGCCAAATTCGAAATTGAGGAGACAAGGAACTAATAAAAGCAAGCTACTAGCTAAAGGAGACACTACAAGACTAATTATATGATCTAAAACCTTAATTATCACTAATCAAGCACTAATCAAACAATTAACTACTAATCAAGATTACTAATTAGCTAAAAATGAAACCTAGGGATGGAATCATTGATTTGGATATTCAAATGGCCAACCTTGCAATCATTTAAGCAATCAAACAAGTTATCTCTATGCCTAGAACACTAATAAAGACTAATCCATGATGTGTGGTACTAATCCCTTTTCTAATCACCTTAATGAACTAATGATGTGTTAGCATTAAAATGATTAGCAAGCATTAAGCATAAGTCTAATTGGCATGATAAACACCCTAGACAACTAATGATGTGTTAGGCTAGGAATGTAAATCTCTTAAAAAAGTGGTTCAAGCATTTCATCAAACACTTGGTGGGTGTGTGAAATGCTTATGATCCAAAATAGCAAAGATTAGCTATTTGGCATTAGGAACACCTTAATAAGAAGAGAGATGAAAGAATCTATCCTAGATTGCAAGATTAAACCATTAGAAAACCCTAAATCTATCCCATCCCTAAGTTCCTAAGAGACTACTCACTAAACATAGCTAAACCAACAAATCTAAGGGATGAAATGCTAGTAAACATAATTAGAGAAGATAAAGATGAAAGATTAGAATAAACAAGATTCAAATTGCATTCAAGTTAAAAGAAATCTCAAAATCTTCTCAAAACCCCAAAGGGGCGTTTTTTCTGTTTATGCCCAAGAGAAGATACATAAAAATTAGGTTTTTAAGTATTTATAGGGAAGGAGGTCAAACCGGGTCAACCCGGAACAAACCGGGTTTTGACCCGGGTAGCAGTCTTGCGGAAATCGCCATATCTCCCTAACCACAGCTCGTAATGAGATGAAACCACTTCTAGATGAAAGATGATTCAATTATCTACAACTTTGATGAAGAGCTCGAAGGCTGAATCGGAACGGAAAGTCTTCGTGTGATCTGATTTGTACCCGGAAAAACATCTGTGTTCGGATCGACCAGGCTCGTCGATCCAACTGGTCGATCCGAACCTCTGGTTATCTGGATCGACCACCTTCGTCGATCTAGCTGGTCGATCCGTGCTCCTGGATTTTTGGTTCGAGCAGCTCGTCGATCCAACACGTCGATCCGAACAAAAATCGATGTAACTTTCTAACCACAGGTCCGAATGACTTGATTCCAACGGCGCTAGAAAGCTCACTGGATCCTCTACAATTCTTAAGAAGGCTTCGGAGTCTGAATCTCAGTGCAAGGCCTTCTTTCGGACACATACATTTTCCGCCTCCAAATGCTCGATATGCTTCTAAAAGACTTTTGCTTCTCATTTGGCTGCTTTTCTTCCTCCTCTTGATCATTCATGAGACTCCATATGGTCCTCCAAGCCTCCAAAATACCTAATAAGGACTCAATATGTACAAATATGCAACAACCTAAGCTAACACTCACTAAACTCTAATATGTATGCAAATGGGACTAAAAGTGGCTAAATGAATGCAAAAGTACATTCAAAACTATCTAATATGGATGCTAAAATATGCTAAATTATGAGTCTATCATAATGACATTCAACTCTATGCGTTTTCAGGAAGAAGAAACTATCCAGAGTGGGAGAGAAACATAGATGAATGGTTCTACTACAACAACATTCAGAAGGAGGAAAGATTAACTTATGTCATTAGCCAACTCACGGGTGAAACATATCAATGGTGGTTACAAGAAGAAGATGACCGCTGGTTTTACAAGCAGCCCACCATCACCACTTGGAAGATCTTAAAAGCCTCTTGAGAGATAAGTATGCAGCAAAAGATCTAGTACCAAAAATCAGGGAACTATACCCGAGAAATTTGGTCCTCCGCAAAGTTGACAAACGTGCCCCACAAGCACACTTTAAACCAAAAAAGAAGCACACGCCTGTTTATTTTGTAGACCAGAAGAATAACATTTCAAAAGCCATGGAGAAGAAGAGTGTTATCAGCCAAGGAGCATTATGCAAGCTAACGGCAAAACTAGAACAAACAATTGTTCAAACAAAGGCTGAGATAAGTTCAACCTTAGACAAATTGGTACCTAATTGATCTAACACTAGTACGATGCACTTGTATGTGTCAAAAGAGTTAAAACATGTGTTATTAAGGAGCACACGTCCAAAGAAGAAGAGCCAACATCAGTAAACATTGCAATGGACCAAAAGCAAGCTCAAGAAACAATGCATTCCATATTGCTGAAAGAAACGAAATCAAAGACACGTACAATCTAATATGAGAAATAGTGTACAAGGTATGTTTCTAGACCCATTTTTAATTAATAAAACTAACATGTTTACTCGTGATGCAGGAAGTAAAAACGTGAAATTAATTTTCCTTGAAGATAAGAAGCAAAACATGTATTACAAGTTTAAACAGATTACTGATAAGTAGTTTTTTGGTGTGACTTAACAATTACTCAAGCTACTACTCATGTCATTGTAATACTTGAGGATTAATCCATATGGAGATGGTTAAGACACTAGGAATGCATACAACTTCTTAATTCCAATAATGTTTTGGAATTTAACTAACAACCTAAGTGATGAAACAAACCAAATTAAAGCTAATTAACTACTAATCAAGATTATCAAAAGACTAAAACGAATCCAGGGATGGGGTTATCAATCTAAGGTGTTCCAAGAATCAATCTTTGATGCTAAACAATAACATAACATGCTAATCCCTAAGCTTAGAACTCAATAGCTAGACTAATCCACTTTCATGGCACTAATCCCTTTATTAATCATCCTAATCAAGATAAAACTTTCATTTGTGAAAGGGAAGCTAATAAGCATAATGAAACAGTTCTAAATTGCTAATAAACACCCTAGACAATCACTTCCATGAGCTAGGAATGTAAATCCCTTGTTTAGTTGGTTGGGGAATTTCATCAAACACCTTGTGGGTGTGAAATTCCCTAAGTCCTAGTTTTACCTTGATCATGGCTAAACTAGCATTTAGAACACTAAACAAGGAGGAAAATTAGAAGATCTAATCCTAGGCATCAAGATTAACCCTTAAAACACCCTAGATCTAACCCATCCTTAGATCCTAATGAAACTACTCACTAATCATTGTTAAACCCTCAAATCCTATGAAAGAAATAGGGTTAATCATGATTAGAGAGATAGAGAATGAAAGATTAAAAAAGACAAGTACTAAATTGCATAAACTTTAAAGAAATGTCTTACAAATTACTTAGAAATCAAAAAGGAAAGGTTTTCATAGCAAGAACAAGAGATTAAAAGATACTTAGGAAAAATTAGGTCTTTTCCTATTTATAGTGAACAGTGGACGACCCGGGTCAACCCGGAACAAACCAGGTATTGACCCGGTTTAAGTCTGAAAATCGGGCAGCGTATCGAGCTTGCTAGGTCGATACGCAGCTCGATACGCTGCTAAATATTTTTTCAAGGAGTGTGTCGAGCTTAGTAGTTCGACACAGAGGCCCGATACGCCGTCTTCGAACCTTGGATGAGATATGTGTCGACCTTAGCAGTCCGATACGAATGCCCGATGCGCCATGTTCCAAAAATCCGGGTGGCCTGTGTATCGAGCTTAGTAGCTCGACACAATCGTCCGATACGCGCACTCTGTCTTCCCTGCCGAGCTATATCGAGCTTGGTAGGTCGACACCAAGGTCGACACACTTCTAAAACTTGTCTGCTTCATGTTTGGCTCCCTTCTCTTCTTCCTCATTGTCACCCAACTCTCCATAGAGGTCCTCCAAGCCTCCAAAAAACCTAATTAAGACTCAATATGCACAATATGCAACAACCTAAGCTAAAACTTGCTAAACTCTAATATGGATGCAATTTGGACTAAAAGTAACTAAATGAATGCATAAATGAATGCAAAGCTATCTAAAATGGATGCTAAAATATGCTAATTTATGAGTATATCAACTCCCCCAAACTTGCATTTTGCTTGCCCTCAAGCAAACAAACATGACAAATCCAAGAGAGAGGTTTAAAGGTGGGAGCTCATTATCCAAAAATGCTAACAAATACAATCAACTCAATGTCCCAGTTCTTAATTCTAAGGTGCATTTGAATTCATCCTACTCCAAAAGATTTAGCCATGCCCATCTCAACAAATAAATGCACTAAGACTTCAATCAAGATAAGTCTCCCTATCAAGCACACTCTTTAACATTCATTATGTTGCAAACCGTGGATCATGTCAATGCAATGCAAGTGAATCCATTTGGCTAAGGGACTAGGCTTTGAGATAAAAATGATCTTAATTCATGTGGCTTCCAATTCGCATAAGGGTTTCACTCAAAAAGGATTAAACTTCATGCATAATGCTAAAGGTAAAAGACAAGTGATGCATACAAGACTAGACTCTCATCTACCCCAAATGCTATCAATGGTCATATACCCCTCTCATTTATCTTCTTTAAGGCTCACTCAACCCTCTAAAGCTACCCTTCTCTCTCAAGGCTCTTTGTGCCTTGCTAAACCCCATGAATTTCATAAACCACTTCTTCTTCTTATAGCACTTAAGGGGAAACTTCTTCATCCTTCAACTCATAGCGAATGGTGTGATCCTTTAACAACCTAGCTCTTCTCTTTATACTTAGGTAGCCCTCTTCTCTTTCTTTGGCCTTTTAGCCTCTTTTGATTTTTTTTTTCTTTTATCTTACTAAGGCTACCCAATTCCTATTTACACTTAGTGGTATACTTGTTTTTTTTCAAACACATGATCCACCATTTCAAACTATGCTGCCCTTATTCTCCTTCCAAGCCTCTTTCATTCCTTTTCTTTCTACTCCCTTCCACAACTCATCATGCTAAAATGCAAGCATATAATCCATTCCACAACACAAAGAAATACCGCGACCCATACCCCAATTCCTAAGCCTAAAGCTAGTCTCAATATGTGAGAGCTAGAATCTACATGAGAGCCTAAACGTGTCGTCTCAAACCTAACACTTTATGCTAAGTTTAATCAAAATAAAGCCTCACAACAAGTATCACTAGATCACTTGGCTTTTAAGGAGGTAAGGTAGGGTGGGGGTACTACTTGAGCTAGCAATAGAGTGGTAAAGTGAGTAAGAAAGCTCAAGTATGTCTATTATCCATGAATTCACTTTCAATGCAAGGCATGATATTTGAATGTCAAATTTCGGTTTAAGTGAGTAGAGTTGGCTATCAATTTCAAGACCCTATTTCGACCAAAATATAGTGGCAAGTGAAGTGGTCCAAGCATGGTTCTTCCTTAGTTTCAAGATTTGTTCGAATGCAACAAAGTACTACTAACTATGGCATTGAATTGATTGCATGAGTTGGCATTCTACAAGAATTGGCTCATCATTGCTCCCAATGCATATGAATGCAATTCCTACAAGCAATGCAACTAGACTCAATCCTAAAATGCAATGCAACATCTAAATGACTTTGTTTTTTTGGAAAATTTTCAAAATTTTCAATTTTTTTGGTTTTTTTATGCCTTAAGTGAATGCATGAGACTCAAAATGCATAAAAAGAAAATAAGACTCACAAAACACAATGTCAAAACTCTCAACCTCTCCCCCAAACTTAAATTACACAGTCCTTTGTGTACTAAAAGTCTAGAAGAGACCTCAATCAACATGACATAAAACACAAAATGAAAAGCTAAAAGAAATATATACAAGAGAGGTGGAGGTACCTCAAAATTGTGAAGAGGAGGATGATCCTAAGGAGATCGATTGGTTGCTTGAGGAGGGAGATCGGCTCGGCTTTCTCTTCCTTGGCCGTGCTTCGTAGGATGAAGAGCGAGGTGGGTCTTCTTGGACCGGTTTCCTTGGGCGCATCTCGAATGAATGGCGCCTATCAAGGTCCATTTCACTCTCTCCTTCATCCGCTTCCTCACCCGCATCGCTTGTGCCCTCTTGTCTACCCCTTGTGGAGGACTTTCGCTTAATGATGGTCTTTAGCCCCTTGACCGTCTTCTTCAAATCCTTCACCGTCTCACCGAGCTTCTTGATAGCCCGGTCTTGGTACTTGATCCACCTCTGGAGAATACCAATGTGTGCATGGGCTTCTCTCAATGCCAGACTTGGCATCGGGTCTATGCAAGAGGCGAAGTAATACCTCTCGCTACCGTAAACCGGACTCAGAGCTTGATCCTCGGCCTCCATATCTTCTTCTTCTTCAAGAACTTGGCTTGGGTCAAAGTCAAATGTCCCTCTCTTGGCAATGGAGTGGAGAGGAGGACTGATAGCCGGATTGTAGAGGTCCTTGTATGGGGGAGCGAAGTCGATGTGGGAAATGTCTTGGAATGAGGTGGCTTGGAAGTTCGGGAGATAAATCTTTGCTTCGGTTTTTGTGTCCACCGCGACCTTGTAGGCGAACCGGTTGCCCTATCTTTCCGAGAGAAACATGGTCCTCCCAAGGTAGAAGATATCCATCTATTTGGGCTCTAGACCATCCGTCCCTAGCCGATGCCCACAAGCTTCGAGAATCGGGGTGATGATCCCGCCAATGATGAGCTCGAGGTCCTTGTCTTTCATAGTGACAACCCAATCTTGGTTAGAGAGCAGCTGCCTAACCAATAGGCTAACAATGCCGGTTCCTGTCCTATCCCCTCGAACTCTTGTGCCTCCTCTCGTGTGAAACCCGGTGAACCTCGCAAGACCCACATCTAGCAACTCGAGCTCCTCCTTGGCGACTTTCCCGGCCTTCTTCCTTGCATAGAAAGTGTGAGCAAGAGCTTTGTGTGCATACCTCAAGGCCAGATGCCTTATAAAAGTCTTCGTGCTTCCTCCCGGCTTGAACTTCCCAACCGCGATTGTCTCCCACAAGCCCTTCAACTCACACTCATCAATTGTGAGCATCTTTTTTCTCCTCTCTCCTTCTCGGAATCCAAAGATCTCATTTAGTTGGCGAAAGGTCATTGAGTAGATTTTCCTATGGATCTTGAATTTGACGTAGCCATGACCATGTAGCTGTGGCGAATCTTCACCCTCATAGTAGAAGTGCGCGGTGAGGGAAGACAAGAACCCGCATGTCGCAAGCTTGTGAGCGGGATGAGCCATGGTGATGAACTTCCAAACACATGTTCTTGAAGAGAGTTTGGAAGTCCTCATAGATTTCCAAGGCACGCAACTTCTGCTCATGCGGATACTTCGTTGCCTTGAACCGCATGCCCATGTATGCCTTGAGGAGTTCCTCGGGTGAGAGCTTCTTTTTAGGCCCCTCTTGTGTGGCCTTTGCCTTCCCCTTTGAAGCTCTCGTGACTGGCTCCTTTCTTGCCCCAAGCGTCAACTGCTCCTCCTCACTACTAACTTCCCGGTCTTCAACTACTTCCCTCTTCCCTTGGCAATTTGATGACCTTACTTGAGAGCTTGCTCCTTGGCTTGTTGCATCTCCTTTAGCTCTTCCCAATGTTCCTACAAGAGAGACAAAGCTGATAGAGAGAGTAAGCAACCCATTTTGAACAACAAATAGCAGCAACTAGCAAGCAACAAACAAGATCAATACCAAATTTTCGAAAATTCTTCCTAATTTCACACTTGGCAAAATTTTAGCAAATTGAGAATTTTCAAATCACCCACATTTGAGTGCTACCTATTGGCAATCCATAAGCATGATCAATGCAAACTAATGCAAGTGAAAGCCTGATATATCATGGTTTTTACCCGTTTTTTGACTATGATATAAGTGTTTTTATAGAGTCTTTATACTATTTTCGAGTCTATATAGAGTCTTTACAGGTTCAGGTACAATTAGAGACAAATTGGAGATTTGGATACATTTTGGAGCTTAATGGAATGAAGTCATGAATTGCAACATGATGAGTGTCGATCGACACCAATACACAAGGTTTTCCAATTTTCAGAATCGAGAAGTTTTCATATTTTGAAGAAAAAGAAATCTCCAAGACTTTTCCTAATCTTCCAAGGAATTGAAGACTCGTACCTAGGCCTATAAATATAGTTTTTCAGCCATTGTTTAGGCATAATCTCATACTTTAAGAATCATAGAAGTTTAGGTTTTTGGAGAGAAGAATTTGTCTCCTTAGAGCAAATTTGGAACTCCCTTTATTTATTCTATTGATTTCTTTTATGCTTTCTATTCAAATTATGATTTCTGTTTCATTGATCATGTCTGAGTAGTTTGCTTGTTAGGTTTAGGGTTTTTCAAAGGTGATTAATGAATTGTTAGGTCGAATTAAATTGTTAGGATAAAATCATTAGAGTTCTTCATCTGGATTTGTGTTTAATGCTTATTCTAGCTTCGCGACCTAGAATCTGATCTTAGGTTAATTAATAGATGCGAGAGTATTATTGATTGCCTGAACTAATGTTAGATGAGCAAAATACCTATTCGCAAAGAGATTTGGTTTAGGGTTTTGTGAACAATTGAACCTGAACTTTAATGCTTGTTTGAATTGTTAGAATTTGCAAAGAGATTTGGAATTCTAGGGTTTAGACATAGATAATCTTCGCAGCGAGAGTTGGTTGATTTTACATTAGTGATTCGAGTTCGAGAACAGATCTTAATAATTCCTAACATTCTGTCTAGACCTGCAATTTAGATCACCTGAGAATTTCCCTGAACCTAGCGTTTCGTCTCCTGAATCTAAATCGTTTAATTGCTTTCTGTCTTTTAATTCCATATTATTTCTTAGCTTAATTCGAAATTAGAAAACTGCTGTGTGACTATCCCTTCTCTGTGGATTCGATCCCTAAGTACTACAACTGATCTCTTAATTTGAGAGAGTTGCTTTAGGATAAATTTGACCCATATCAAATTTTGGCGCCATTGCCGGGGAAGGAGATTAAGTTGCCTACAGATTTCTAGTATTAGAATTTTGTCTAAGTTTTGTTTTTATTTTGGTTACTAATTTAGTTCTTACCTTTGCTTTCAGGTGCATGCCCAGTACCAGAAGCAACAAGGACAAAGAACTAATCGCGCTCAACCAGGAAATCAACCGTCTCGAACGTACGAACCGCAAGTCTGCACGAGCATCGATCGACACAACAAGCGTCGATCGACACCTTGCGCGGACAAAGATGGCAGAACCTGTGATCATGATACGCGACGCGGATGGCAACTTAACCGACCTGCAGGGAAATAGAAGGAACGCCCAAGGACAGAGACTTGATGAGGCTGGCGACGTCATCATCGAACCAGCGATACAAATCGCCGATGCAGAAGCTGGACGTGGAAGAACACTAGGCGAGTACAACCGCCCATACCAGTTCTATGCTAATAGAGCTGCGATCCGTCCTCCTGCATTTCAGAGGAATGACTTCGAGCTGAAGCCTGCTTACTACACTTTAGTGGCTCAGCATCCCTTCCATGGTCTTCCTAATGAGCATCCTATGGACCACGTTGAGAGATTCGAGGACTTAGCCTCAAGCATCAAGGCTAATGGAGTTACATATGATTATCTCTTTTGCAAGCTTTTCCCTTACTCGCTTGCTGGAGATGCATCATACTGGCTGAAGCAGTTACCACCAGGATCCTTGACTACATGGGAAGATACAAAGAATGCATTCCTGTGCAATTTCTTTGATGACGCGAGATCCGAGGAGCTGAGGATGAAGATCACTACATTCTCTCAAGGACCCACTGAAGCATTCAAGGCTTCTTGGGTGAGGTTCAGATCTTACCAGATGGACTGCCCACATCATGGATTCAGCGAGCCGTAACTTATCGGAATATTCTACCACGGAATTGATTGGAGATACAAGATGGCCTTAGACGCTGCGAGCAATGACAACTTCAACACAAGATTCCCAGAAGGTGCGATAGAGCTTATAGAGAATTTGGCCTCTAGTAACAGCACCAAGAACGCAGACTTCGAGAGAAGACATAACGCAGGAGTAGCTGGAGGAAACCAAATTGCTGAAGTCAACAAGAAGCTGGACATCTTGATGGGAAAGAAGCAAGTCCATTTTGCTAATAAAGTAGAGACCTTTGTGCAAGAGCAAGAAGAGGTCAACTACATCAATGGTGCTGGTTTTCAAGGACAGAGGTTCAACAATCAGCAAGGCTATGGTTCTTCCTACTAGAAGCCTTTTCAGAGCAACAGCTTCAACAGAACTTATGGTTCTTCCTCTTACCAAAAGCCTCCTGCACAAAACAATAAGATGGAGTCTATGCTAGGGCAAATTCTGGAAGGTCAACAGAAGATGAACGTGGACTTCAATGGGAAGATTGATGCCTTGTATACGGATCTGAATGGGAAAATTGAGTCTCTAGGTACTCATGTCAGGCAATTGGATGTTCAAGTTGCTCAAACTGCTGGAGCTTTGAAGAGACAAGAGGGATTTCTTCCTGGAAAGACGGATACAAATCCGAGGCATCATGTGAACGCTGTCACGTTTCAGAATAGAGGGAACCTTCAACCAGTGCTGAAAAGAGGTCTAAATGTGGAAGACTTCGTGGAGTTTGAAGTTGAAGAAGGAGAAACTCGAGCTGCAGATCAAGCGTCGATCGACACCACTGAGTGTCGATCGACACCAGTAGAGATACATGATTTTTCGAGCTCGATCAGCACGAGTCAGTCGATACAAAACGCTAGTGTCGATCGATACCAACTTGGTGTCGATCGACACCCTTCCCAGACATCACGAGAAGCGTCCACAACCGCAGAGGAAAGAGTGTACACGCCTAAGGTTCCATATCCTCCTATACCCAAACACCTAAGGCCGCCCCTTAGTGCGAAAGAGCTGGCTAGTTTCAACAAGAAGGTGAAAAGGATCTCCAATGAAATCTCATTTGCTGAAGCCTGGGAGGATTATCCTTTGTGGGTTTTCTTTAAGAATAGCAGAGAAAGTCTTGAAGAAATTGAAGAACTCTTCAACAAAGCAAGGGGTACACCACAAATGAAGCAGCTGCTTAAGGTTGAAGATCCTGGGATGTTTATGGTTCCATGCTCCATTGGTGGAGTTGAGTTTAAACAATCCCTCTGCGATTCAGGAGCTAGCGTGAACCTCATGACAAAAGACATTGCAGAGAGGCTAGGGATTGATGACATTCAACCTTCAAGCATAACTCTTGAATTTGCCAATAATTCTACCGCAGTGTCATATGGTACAATCCCAAATCTACTTGTCCAGGTTGGGAGTTGCCTAGTTCCAACTGATTTTCAGGTTGTGGAAGTGAGCAGAACGTCTAGCATACCATTCATCCTTGGAAGACCGTTCATGGCCACAGTAGGAGCTATTGTAGACATGCCCAATAAGAGAATGTCTTTCTCTAATGTTGACAAAGAAGTGTTCTACAAAGCTATCCTTACTACTGAAATTTCCAAGCACATCTCATGTATTGCTGTGATCGATGGAGAGGAGCTGGATTCTAAAGAGCAAGTGAAAAAACTGGTTGTTCAAGAAGCATTAGCTGAGAATTCTGAGGAAGCTGTGGAGCTTGAAGATTGGAGTGGAAACAATCATATCTTCAGGAATATAGGCGAAGATGAAGCTCTAATCAATGACAAACCAATGGAGGAAGACGTTTTCATCATGGAAGCAAAGATTGCAGAGATGAACTGCAGAAAAAGTGCAGAGATGCGAGCTGCAGGGTTGGTGTCGATCGACACCACTAGTGTCGATCGACACCCTTTGCGGATCATACCAGAAGCTGTTTCAAATGCTGCACTTCCATCACATGTTGTCAAACAGATGCCTCCACATCCTTCTGCCTCGGAACCTCGAAGAAAGCAAAGGTACGCACTTCCTGGAATCAATTCCAAACCTCCTGATCCTCTTCATAAGAATACCAAAGGTTCAAAAACTGCTTCACATTGATGCAAGCCACGAGATTCTCGTAGAAGGCTTGGTGTTTCTTTTGATGATGCTGCAGGAAAACAAAGTGTCCCACCCGAACTCAAGTCCCACCCTGCTGTTGTTCCTCATTTCCTTGGTCGCTTTCATGCACCTACTGCTTATACACCACCATGGATGAGAAGACATTCGCCTGGGAAGCATTCGATGCCACCCTCTGATCAACCAGACGTCTGAACCCCGACCTTGACCAGTGTCGATCGACCCTACAAGGTGTCGATCGACACCATGCGCAGACGAAGGTAAGTCTTATATTCTAGTCTTTTATGTTGTTTCCAACCTTTCTTTTAGCCAACTTCGGGCTTGATAACACTGGGGACAGTGTTGTTTAAGTCTGGGGGAGGTGATTACTGACTTTGTGTTTTGTTTTGAGAGTCAATTGAGTCAGTCAAAAACTTTGTTTTATTGAGTCAAAATCAGTTGGAATTTTCGGTTTTTCTAGGAACTAACCGCAGAAAGTTGACACTTGAAGAACCATTGCTTTAGTAGTTGATTACAGGTCTTACTGAGTAGAAAGCTGCAAGTGGAATCAATCTAACAGGGCGAGTTCATATCCCCTTATAAGAACTAGGTATGCGCAGAACTTGATTCCTCTTTCAGTCCGAACAGATAGGCAATTGCAGTCTCTCCTTGATCTTCCCTTGAGAAAAGAAAAAGAAAAGAAAGAAAAAGAGTCTAAGTCTGGGAATAGTGCCTTTGTCATGAGCCTGTCTCCTTACAAGGAACAATATTAGTGATGCTCTTGAACACGTCTCCTCACAAGGAACACAAGTAGAGAGTAGTATTATTTCCAGAGATCCCAAAAGAATAAGAAGAGTCAATGAAAAGATCTTAGAACACCCTGAAAATGGGCAGAAGTTGACTAAGGGAAGAGAAAATAGGGGAGCTGTATGAGAATATCTTGTTCAGGCACTAAGGAAGGGAAAAGAATCACTAAAGTTCTGTTGCATTACCATTTAGAGTTCGAAATGTTTACCAAGGAAAGGATCTGGATTTGAACTGGGAGATTGCTAAGCTTGTGGTAAGTACATTGAACATTTCCTAAGGTTGGATCTAATATCATGTGGATTCAAGAAGTGTTAATCATTGTGGCGTCCTGAAGAAGTACTCGAAAGTTTCTGTTTTCAAACCTCGACTCTATATTTAGTTTATGTTTTGCTTGAGGGCAAGCAAAAGCTAAGTCTGGGGGAGGTGATATATCATGTTTTTTACCCATTTTTTGACCATGATATAAGTGTTTTTATAGAGTCTTTATACTATTTTCGAGTCTATATAGAGTTTTTACAGGTTCAGGTACAATTGGAGACAAATTGGAGATTTGGATACATTTTGGAGCTTAATGGAATGAAGTCACGAATTGCAACACGATGAGTGTCGATCGACACCATTGGTGTCGATCGACACCAGGTTTTCCAATTTCCAGAATCGAGAAGTTTCCATATTTTGAAGAAAAGGAAATCTCCAAGACTTTTCCTAATCTTCCAAGGAATTGAAGACTCGTACCTAGGCCTATAAATATAGTTTTTCAGCCATTGTTTAGGCTACACTTTACAAGACACACATTATTTTAGAGAGAGATTTTTAGAGAGATTTTAGAGAGAAGAATTTGTCTCCTTCAGAGCAAATTTGGAACTCCTTTATTTCTATTGATTTCTTTTATGCAAACTATTTTATTCATGATGTTTTATTTATTCACCATGTCTGAGTAGTTTGCTAGTTAGGTTTAGGGTTTTTCAAAGGTGATTAATGAATTGTTAGGTCGAATTAAATTGTTAGGATAAAATCATTAGAGTTCTTCATCTGGATTTGTGTTTAATACTTATTCTAGCTTCGCGACCTAGAATCTGATCTTAGGTTAATTAATAGATGCGAGAGTATTATTGATTGTCTGAACTAATGTTAGATGAGCAAAATACCTATTCGCAAAGAGATTTGGTTTAGGGTTTGGTGAACAATTGAACATGAACTTTAATGCTTGTTTGAATTCTTTGAATTTGCAAAGAGATTTGGAATTCTAGGGTTTAGACATAGATAATCTTCGCAGCGAGAGTTGGTTGATTTTACATTAGTGATTCGAGTTCGAGAACAGATCTTAATAATTCCTAACATTCTGTCTAGACCTGCAATTTAGATCACCTGAGAATTTCCCTGAACCTAGCGTTTCGTCTCCTGAATCTAAATCGTTTAATTGCTTTCTGTCTTTTAATTCCATATTATTTCTTAGCTTAATTCGAAATTAGAAAACTGCTGTGTGACTATCCCTTCTCTGTGGATTCGATCCCTAAGTACTACAACTGATCTCTTAATTTGAGAGAGTTGCTTTAGGGTAAATTTGACCCATATCAAAGCCCCAAAATCTAACAAGGTTCAAGAGTTTAATTTTAATTTTCGCACCGTGAACCCTATATGCCAAATTTTCAAAAATTGACCATGAAAATCCTAATGTAGCACTCGAAATCTACTCCCTAACCGTATTCAAGCAATGCCCAAGCCACAAACAATCATTTCGAACATCCTAAAGCAAAAATCCCCAAACTTTCCATCATTAGAGGCAAAGATGAAAAGCTTGGTTTTTGGATTATTTACCTCGTGAGTGGCTTGAAGGATGAACGAGATTGACTTAGAATCAATGAGAGCACAAGAATTCTAGCAATAGGCACTTGGAATCACGAAATTTGCTTGAAAATTGAGAGAGAGACCTAAAAATCGCAAGTGTGTGTGTGTGGGGGCTAATTTTCGTGTTTGGGGAAGAAGAAGGGGAAGAACCGGTTTAATTCGAGTGAATTAAACCGGTCAATCCCCGTTGACTTACCTGGAAAAGGGGCGTATCGAGCTATATAGGTCGATACATAGCTCGATACGCTTGCAGAAGGGGCTTTTAAAACTATATCGAGCTAGGTAGCCCGATACAGATGCCAGATGCAGGGGTCAAGCTTTCCCTTCCTCGCCTGTATCGACCTTAGTAGGTCGATACAAAAACCCGATATAGCTCCGCCAAATTCCCTATAAGAGATGTATCGACCTTGGTAGGTCGATACATAGCTCGATACAGTGCCAAAATTTCCTTGGCAAGCTTTTGCTCTTGGCTCAACCTCCTCAATCCAAACCTGTCATCCACAAACACTAGAAAACACATTAGCGAATTAAAAAGTGCAAATATATACAAAGATAAACATGGGAGTGTCTCCCAAGTTCGCTTGTTTAAAGGTGCTCCAGCTTGCAGCACCTTCTTCTTCTTCTTAGACTTACTTGGTGGCTCAGCTTCATATTCAACAACCTTGATGCCATCAAACATTGCTAGATGACTTTCACCATCAAAGCTTGGCCCATCGTATTCATTGTGATCAAGGGTTTCGTCCTCACTCATCATCACTCTAGTGAGACCCATCAGCTGCTCCCTAGGTGGTTCTTCTTCAACTTCCTTAGTGTCACATGTGATTGTCCCGCAAAGGCTCAAAACAGAAGGTTTCATAGGATAGAAGACTTTTGGATTCATATTCTTGAGGATCACTCTGTTGTTGATGAAGTCAAGGCTTGCACCAGCTGTGTTGAGAAAGGGTGTCCCTAGAAGAAGAGGTAGCCTCGCTACTTGAACCATATCCATCACAATGAAATCAGTTGGGACTAGACACTCCCAAACTTTCAATGGATAATCTTCTACAAGGCCTAGAGGTTTGATAACTCCATATTTACACCTTTTTAGCATGCATTTAGTATAGGTTTTGCTCTCTTTTATGCATTTATTCATTAGTTTTTATCCCATTTCCATTCATATTAGTTTTAGGATAGGCATTGCATATTTTGCATGTTTGGAGTACTTGACAGGTACTTTTGGAGCTTGTGGAGGTTCTATGGAGTTTGGGAGAAGAACTAATGAGCAGCCAAGGCAAGAAGGAGAAAAAAGAAGACTTTTACAGCCACCACGGTCAGCCACAACAACCTCATCCTTATATGAAGCAAGATGCCTGCTTCAAGATCAATCAACTAAACCGAAATGGACAAGCCGTTGTGGAAAGATCAGCTCGGACGAAGGGTTTCTGGCTCGATTCAGCTTCTGAAGCCTTCATAAGATTTGTATAGGATCGAGCTAGCTTTCGTCTGGTGGAAGTATGAAGTCATTACGATTGGTGGTTCAGAAGTTACTGCGGAAACTGTGAGCATTAAAAGGGTGAAATGGTGAGAATCTATCATTTAGATTATAAAAGAGCAAGCAACAGGTATTGAAACTAAGTATGGCTGAAGAACTGAAAGTATCATAGCTAAAGATACGAACTTGCAAAAGAAAATAAGAGTCGGTTCAAGGGACAAGGGTTCTTCGGGTCTAATACGTTAAAGATCTTTCCTTTGATGCTGGATTACTTCCTATAAGGCTAATCCTTTAGCGTAGAGTTCAGGATCTGGACGAATCCACTGTCGTGGTATAAGTCTCTTTGCTATCTCACGACCTAACCTCGCTATCACGTAGTGATCCATGAAAGCAGCAAGCTTGATTAAACAACTCTTACTAATGCCAAAACGCTCCCTAGGCATCTAATCCCTTAGGCTAGGATGAGCGAATCTCTTATGAGATTGGTCCTTGCAAACATTCAAACATGGCGTTTGTTTGAAGAAGCTCGATGGCAAAGTTCAAATAGCGAAGATGACTAAGCATTAATAATATCAAATAAGAAAGGATTAAGATGGACTAAGCATAGATCCGCATCAAAGATTGGAACTTTAACTCATTTTCCCTACCCTTGCCCCAAAACCGATATAGACTATTCACAAGCCATTTGAGAAACCTCAAGATCCATGAGGATGAGAGGGTAACTCATAGGGCGCGAGATAATCAAAACGAGAAAAGGAAGAAGCTTTCTTGAAATATACTAAGCAATAATACTTAAAAACTTCAAGATTGCATAAAAATCAAAGCTTTGAACAAGCTTCAATGGTGGAAAATACAAAGGTCTCGGTTCTTGAAAGAAAAATAGAAATTACAAAGTAGAAAGCGTGTAGAGAGATAAGGGAGGGGAGTAGGTATTTATACACAAAAGAGAAAAAACATAAAACGTTGGGACCACTTTCCCAAAATGGTACTATTTTGGACATTAGCGTTTCGGGCTCAAGTCGTTGTGAGAAAGCCGATATGCTAACTCGTCTGATTCTTCGGGTAGTCTCCATATCGGGCAAGTGTTTCGGGATCATGTCGTGAAGGCTCGCCTTCCTTGTTACTCGAATCGGGTACTTCCCGTTGCCTTGCTCCGATATCAGANTCCCTAGGCATCTAATCCCTTAGGCTAGGATGAGCGAATCTCTTATGAGATTGGTCCTTGCAAACATTCAAACATGGCGTTTGTTTGAAGAAGCTCGATGGCAAAGTTCAAATAGCGAAGATGACTAAGCATTAATAATATCAAATAAGAAAGGATTAAGATGGACTAAGCATAGATCCGCATCAAAGATTGGAACTTTAACTCATTTTCCCTACCCTTGCCCCAAAACCGATATAGACTATTCACAAGCCATTTGAGAAACCTCAAGATCCATGAGGATGAGAGGGTAACTCATAGGGCGCGAGACAATCAAAAACGAGAAAAGGAAGAAGCTTTCTTGAAATATACTAAGCAATAATACTTAAAAACTTCAAGATTGCATAAAAATCAAAGCTTTGAACAAGCTTCAATGGTGGAAAATACAAAGGTCTCGGTTCTTGAAAGAAAAATAGAAATTACAAAGTAGAAAGCGTGTAGAGAGATAAGGGAGGGGAGTAGGTATTTATACACAAAAGAGAAAAAACATAAAACGTTGGGACCACTTTCCCAAAATGGTACTATTTTGGACATTAGCGTTTCGGGCTCAAGTCGTTGTGAGAAAGCCGATATGCTAACTCGTCTGATTCTTCGGGTAGTCTCCATATCGGGCAAGTGTTTCGGGATCATGTCGTGAAGGCTCGCCTTCCTTGTTACTCGAATCGGGTACTTCCCGTTGCCTTGCTCCGATATCAGACTTCATAGCATCCTCTTGCTGGATCTTCGCCTCGAGATGTTCCTTTCGGGACTAAGTCGCTGCTACTCGTCTAAATCGGCCTCTAGGTCGTGATCCATGCTCGATATTGCCGGCTCGTCTTCTATTTGTGATCTCCTTCCTTGATTTCTTCTTCGGATCATCCTAAGCACCTGAGAACACACTCCAAACATGCAAGACTATGCAGAAACCTAACCTAATGCATCTAATCCTATCATGGGGGAAAATGTGATGAAAGCTAAGATGAAAGTGCAAGAATGAAGCCCTAACTAGCATGAAATATGTGTTAAAAATATGCAATTTACAGAGATATCAACACCCCCAAACTTGCCTTTTTGCTTGTCCTCAAGCAAAAGCCAACCGGAGGGGTGAGGTTTTAAAAGAAAAAGGTGTAAGTTTGAATCCAAAACGCCATTTAAAAGAAATCAACTCAATGTCTAAGTTCAGGTTTCTAGGATGCAAGTCGAATTCTACCTATCCAAAAAGCCTTAGCCACATTCATCGCAAAATCAAGCAAAATCAATCCTAACTTAGATGCAAATTCAAATTCCCAATTCCCTTTCACATTCATTAAGAAATTTAAAACATGGATCTCATCCATACCTGTCAATCAACTCACTTGGTTCAGGATAAGGTAACGAGCTAAATATGAACTCGTAGCGCGATCGGGTTAAGTGTTTAAGTGGGATCACTCATGAAAGGAACCTTCTTAATGCAAAATGCTAAGGGTAAAAACCAATGGATGCATACAAGGCTAGATTCCCATCTACCAAGAACATCTATTTAGTTTCCTACCCTAATCTAAACTGCTCACTCCTAAGCTACCCTTTGTCATGGCATTTCACCTTATACCCGATATCACTTCTCGATATTATCTTTCTTGGTCATCTTCGGGGAACTTCTTCTTTGTTGGAGATTGGTTTCGGCTCTCTGGCTCTTTTGTTGCGTTCCTTGTGTTTCACCTTTGGTGTTGTTGGCCGGATTTAGACTTTGTTGATTGGCCTTCTTTTGCTTTCTCTTGGAATCGCCCTTTTTCTTCTTTTGGTTTTGAGCCTCATTTGTTGCCGCCATGTCTTTTATTCGTGTCCCCATCTTACTCAGTGGTTTTCTTCTTTTCCCTTTTTGTCTATGCATGATCAATCGGAATACACCCCCCCTCCTTTTTCCTAGTCTACCCAGCAATATCGGCCTCCGATTTTGGTATCAAGCCGTTTCAGTATCAATAGCACTTAACCTAGTGTTGACGCGAGATGTGAGCCAACATCTACATGGAAATCTAACCTTGTCGATCTAAACCCAAAACTTTTTTGCCTAAGAAGATTCGAAAATGGTGCAAAGGCCTCACATGCTCTCACAAAAGTGTTTACGGCTTAAAACGAAGGTTTGGGCTTAGGGTATGGTCTGGTACTTGGACTAGCAGAAGCGTGGTTAAAAGGGAAAGAGAGTCCAAGTGAAATCTATGAGTTGAATGACAAATGTGAATAAGATAATTAAATTTTCATTTTAACGGTTCAAGTTCATTAGGGAAATGGTTCAAATCGCAATGCATCAAGCTAAAACCGAATTTCACAAGACAAATTCCAAATGTGGTGCTGCCTTAAGCTCAGTCTAATTCCAAATGCATCAAACAAACAAGAACTAAGGCATTGAATTCATGACTTAAAAATGGTTATTTACAAGGATTCATCATACTTAACACCCTATGCGAATGCTTATGAATCCTAAATGAATGCATCTAGACTCAATCTTAATATGGAAATGCAACTACATGAATTCTTTTTGTGGGATAAATTTTCAAAATTTTTTAATTTTTTTTTTTGTGTTTTTCTATGCAGCTTTTATGAATGCATGATATCTAAACTATGTGAGAGAAAGTATTACATACTCCCCCAAACTTAAATCACACAGTCCCTGTGTGATATAAGAGAGGAAGAATACGTCCCTAGGAAAATGCAGAATTTCAAACCAAGAGCAAAAATGAAGAAAAAGGTTATGAACAATGGTTTGAAAGTGTTACCCTTGGTTATGTCGGGTTGTGATCGTTGGAGGAGTCCGGTATCGTGTGGTTTAGTAATATTGCAGACGGGCGCGACTGCATCTGGTTGATCGTTACGGGGTGAACCCGTTTTTCCCGGCCAGGTTATATTTCTATAACGGCCTTAGACCGTAATCTCGACCCGATATCTGAGGGTGTGTCTTTCACGCCGGCTGGTACATGGGCTTTACGGCCGTAACGTTCAATTCTTCCAGATTTCTTCCCGTTACGGCTCCCCGATATTCCACGTCCTGATATCTAAATCACCGATCCATTCATAATCATTCTTGAGAATGCAAAGCAAAGAGAGAATAACAAAATAAAGTAAAAGGATAAGCTTGGGGTGCCTCCCAAGAGCGCTTGTTTAGAGTCTCATAGCTTGACTTTTCCAGATCGTTTAAGCCGTGATGGGGTCTTGGAGACGAACCACGGTCTTATCCAAAACTTGGTATTTCTCATTTCCCAAATACGGCTTCAGTCTGTGTCCGTTCACCGTGTAATCCTCTCCTTCCTTCACAAACAGTGTCACAGCTCCATATGGCAATACTTCCTTGATGGTGTATGGTCCGGACCACCGCGATTTCAACTTCCCGGGGAACAACCTCAGTCTTGAGTTGTATAGCAGCACTTGATTCCCTGGTGCGAACTCTTTCAGTTTGATTTTCTTGTCGTGGAGAACCTTTGTTTTCTCCTTGTAGATTCGCGAGCTCTCGAATGTTTCCAAACAGATCTCTTCTAGCTCGTGTAGGTTTATCAGCCTCTTCTCTTGAGCTGTCTTGATGTCGAAATTCAAGAGTTTGATGGCCCATAGAGCTTTGTACTCAAGTTCCACGGGCAAGTGACATGCCTTGCCATATAGGAGGGCGTAAGGAGATCTTCCAATGGGTGTTTTGAAAGCAGTTCTGTATGCCCATAGAGCGTCGTCTAACTTTGCTAACCAGTCCTTTCTTGTAGCTCCGACCGTTTTTTCCAATATCGCCTTGATCTCGCGATTGGATATCTCGACTTGCCCGTTTGTCTGTGGATGGTACGGTGTAGCTACCTTATGCTTGACCCCATGCTTCCTCAGGAGATTTTCGAACAGCTTGTTGATAAAATGACTACCACCGTCACTTATCACCACTCTTGGGATCCCATACCTTGCAAAGATAGTCGACTTGAATAGCTTTAGTACTACCTTTGCATCGTTGGTGGGGCTAGCTACGACTTCGACCCATTTCGAGACATAATCAACAGCAACTAGTATGTACTTGTTGCCATAAGAGGAAGGAAATGGTCCCATGAAGTCAATTCCCCAAACGTCAAAAATATTGACTTCCCATATCGGGTTCTGTGGCATCTTGTCCCGTTTGCTAATGTTCCCCTTTCTTTGGCACGCTTCGCAAGAGGAGACATACTCGTGAGTGTCTTTGAATAAACTTGGCCACCAGAATCCTGCGTGCAAGATTTTTGTTGCGGTTTTGAACGTGGCAAAGTGGCCACCGTAGGTTGAACCGTGGCAATGGAATAGGATCCCTTTCGCTTCTCCTTTTGACACACATCTTCTGTAGATCCCATCTACCCCTCTCTTGAAGAGATACGGCTCGTCGTAGAAGAAATAGTTAATGTCCTTAAAGAATTTCTTCCTCCGGTAAGCATCGAGGTCGTTTGGGATGTCCCCGCTTACCAAGTAGTTGATGTAGTCTGCATACCAAGGGATGTCGTTTTCTTCCATGCTGGCTACAGTTTCCAAATTCTTATTCACTTGGTACATTCCTCCAAGGACATCTGCTATCACTGTCTCTTATACACATCTAGATGTGTATAAGAGACAGGACTAAGCATTAATAATATCAAATAAGAAAGGATTAAGATGGATTAAGCATAGATCCGCATCAAAGGTTGGAGCTTTAACTCATTTTTCCCTACCCTTTGCCCTAAAACAGAATTAGACTATTCACAAGCCATTTGAGAAACCTCAAGATCTGTCTCTTATACACATCTAGATGTGTATAAGAGACAGGATATACCTTAGTGCAGCATGGTCCGTGTAAACGATTACCTTTGATCCCACTAAGTAGCTTATGAATTTCTCAAAGGAAAACACGACTGCCAATAGCTCTTTCTCGGTCGTGGCGTACTTTACTTGGGTATCGTCTAGCGTCCGGCTTGCATAGTAGATCACGTGTAACTTCTTATCCTTTCTTTGTCCGAGAACAGCTCCCACGGCATAATCGCTTGCATCACACATAATCTCGAATGGAAGATCCCAATCAGGGGCTTGAACTATGGGAGCACTCACAAGAGCGTTCTTGATCGTGGTGAACGCTTGAAGGCAATCCTCGTCGAAGACAAACTCGGCTTCCTTGCATAAGAGCCTTGTGAGTGGTCTAGCTATCTTGGAGAAATCACGGATGAACCACCTATAGAAGCCTGCATGCCCAAGGAAGCTACAAATTTCTTTCACTGTGGTGGGTGGCTTCAAATGCAACATGACCTCTATCTTGGCCTTATCAACCTCGATACCCCTCTCCGATATCTTGTGACCGAGCACTATTCGTTCTCTGACCATGAAGTGGCATTTCTCCCAATTCAGTACTAAGTTTGTCTCTTCACAACGGTTGAGAACCCTGCACAAATTCGACAAACAAACACCAAAAGAGCGACTATACACAGAAAAATCGTCCATAAACACCTCTACCATTTCTTCTATTAGGCCAGAGAAAATTGACATCATACATCTTTGGAAGGTCGCTGGTGCATTACATAACCCAATGGCATCCTTCGATATGCAAAGGTACCATACGGGCATGTGAATGTGGTTTTCTCTTGGTCGTTCGGGTGTATCGGTATTTGGAAGAAGCCGCTATAGCCATCCAGAAAACAGTAGTATGGATGGTTAGCTAGCCTTTCCAGCATTTGGTCTATGAAAGGGAGGGGGAAATGATCTTTTCTTGTGGCCAAATTCAACTTTCTATAATCAATACACATTCTATGGCCTGTTATATGGTTCTTGTGGGTATTAACTCGTCTTTTTCATTCTTAACTACGGTGATCCCCCCTTTTTTTGGCACACAATGGACAAGTGAAACCCAAGTGCTATCCGAAATTGGATAGATAACACCTGCATCTAGAAGTTTAAGAATCTCTTTCTTTACAACTTCTTTCAAATTAGGGTTTAACCTCCTTTGATGTTCTACAGAAGTCATAGACTCATCTTCTAGATGTATCCTATGTGTGCAGAGAGAAGGGGATATGCCCTTGATGTCATCCAAGGAATAACCAATCGCTCTCCTAAACTTTCTCAATTCACATAAAAGGGAGGACAATTCTGATTCATTTAAGTTTTCATTGACGATGACCGGGAAAGATGAGTTAGGACCTAGGAAAGCGTACCTTAGCCCTTCTGGAAGAGGTTTTAGCTCGAGTTTCGGGACATCAAGTTCGTTCCAATCTCCGCGTGTGCACTGCCCAACCGAGCTCGGTGTGTCTTTATCGGTTTGATCCCGATATTCTCCTACTTTTGTTTCCCTTGCGATCTTATGCCTTCCGTGCTCTAAGTCCTCGGGAAACTCATCATCCTCAGTGGCTTTCCTTGCATCCAGATGCATGACATAGACTTCGCTTTCCTCCCCCATATATCCGTGCTGCTTCTTCTCTTTTGTCAAAGCGACCAGCAATGGGTCTTTCAAAGATAGCTCCTCAAAGAGCTCGTCATTTAGCTCATCCATTGCATCCACCCAGAAGACTTTTCCTCCTATAGTAGGTTTCTTCATAACTTCTTTTATGTCGAAGTTGAGGACGATGTCCTTTCCAAGATTGAGCTTAATCTTGTCTTTCTTCACATCAATCACTGCCCCTGCCGTGGCTAGAAAGGGTCTCCCAAGGATAAGAGGATCTCGCGGTTCTTCATCCATTTTGAGCACCACAAAATCGGTTGGTACCTCGATATCACCAATCCGAATGGGAACGTCCTCGAGTAGCCCTTTCGGCAACCTTACGGATCTGTCCGCCAGAACCAGAGATATTCGGCTCGGCTTGTAGGATGTGAAACCTAGTGTTTTGGCTATTGACAGTGGCATGAGGCTCACACTTGCCCCTATATCACAAAGGCAATTGTTGAATGTGAGTGGGCCTATTGAACAAGGGAGGGTGAAGCTTCCCGGATCATCTAGCTTGTTGGGCACTATCTTCTTTTGGATAATGGCGCTACACTCTTGCGTCATCACCATCATGCCTTGGAGTTCTATTGTTCTTGCCAAGATAGCATCTTTTATTAATTTTTGGTATGGTGGTACCAATGCTAAAGCATCCATGAGCGGCATGGTCAGTTCCACTTTCTTCAGATGCTCTGCAAACTGAGCTCTGCATTTCTCGAGGAGTTCCTTCTTAAATCTTCTTAGAAAAGGGTAAGGAGGTTTATATGCGGGGGGAACAAATCGTGGCTCTTTTGGTTTCTCAAAACGGGCAGCAGGTGTCGGCGTCATCCCGATATTTTGTTCTCTGAGTTTGGTGAAGAGCTGATCTTCAACACTTTCTTGAACCTCTTTTACCTCGTTGTTAACTTCTGGTTTTTCAAAGCTGTCCCCCCCCCCACTAGATCTGAAGCGTCCTCGCTGATATTCGGGGATTGAGCTTTTGGTGCAAGAATCTTTCCGCTTCGTAGAGTTACAGCTTGTACGTAGGCTGGTTGTGTAGTGGTTTCATAGTGCATTGGTTGTTGAATTAACTTGATATGTTCTTCCTGCTTGTCCAAGCGTGAATTGATTGATTTGATATCCTGGTTGTTGCTGCAGTGACTTTGAACCAGCTGAGTGAGAAGATTCTTGATGTCAGAATCTTGCGGTTGTTGTGGGTAGAAACCGTAATGTCCATATGGTGGTGGTGGGTATGGAGCTTGATATTGTTGATGTTGAGAGTAATAGTTGTGAGGGGGAGTAAATGCCTGCGGAGTGTAAGCATTTGCATTGTACGGAGGGGCTTGCGGAGGGTATGTAGCCAAAATTGGTGATTCCCCATCTTGTCTTTGCTCGTTATTGGTTGTCGCGTCCCCATATCAGCCAGGTTCCGTCGGGATGACCCCGATACTCGCTACTTTAGCGTTTTGAGCGTATTGGTTTTTTAGTAGGGCGTCCAACCGGGCTTGCAGGTGCACCACCTCGCGTTCCCTCTGCTTATCCAGCTCGGTTGGTTCGTTGTCAATGTCGTCCTCGTAATTACTATCACTTGTGGCCATATTTTCGACGAGGTTCATGCCGTCGTCCACGTCTTGGCCGAGGAAGATGCCGTTGCTTGCAGTATCCAGCTGATCCCTATATTTCTTTGACATTCCTCTATAGAGGATACTGAGTAGTGAGGAGCTTGAGTAGCCATGATGGGGACATTTTAGTGTGTACCCTTTTAGACGTTCCCAAGCTTCACTGAATCTTTCATCTTCAAGTTGGGTGAACGTGGAGATTTCCAATCGCAGCTTCGCTGTTCTTGACGGCGAGAAGAATTTCTTGAGGAAGGCTCGTTTGCATTCATCCCATGTTTTTATAGACCCCGGCTTGAGAGTCTTTTCCCATTGGTGAGCTCTGCCTCCCAGGGAAAAGGGAAAAAGACGTAGTTTGAAGCCGTCATCCGAGATTCCTTCTTGTTTGGTCAAAGAACAAATTTTCTCAAAATCGTCGAGGTGGTCTAGGGGATCTTCCACGGCTTCACCCTGATATTTGTTGTTCCGGACCATGGCAAGCATACTACTCTTTATCTCGTACCCAGCATCACTTGAGGGTGGGGTGATACCGATTCGTGGTCTGTAGTTGGTGGGGGAATCACATTCGCCGATTAGACGTTGATTTCGCGGTATATCGGCCTGTTCCCGTTGTGCGTCATTCATTCCTTCTTGGGGAAGGTACATGTCATTCATTTGAACGTGTTGTTATAGATACCTGCGAAAAAGTCTAAAGGAACGATGTTAGAGTCGAAAAGAAAGTAAAGTCGTAGTCTTGCTAAGAATTAGAAATTCAATGCTCAAATTCTTCTCAAATCGGCAACAGCGCCAATTGATAAGTAGATTTTTGTATGGGTTCTACTCAGTCAATGACCCACTACTTATAACCGAATGTAGTATAGGTTATGGGTCTTATCAATCCGATGAGAGATTTCGAGGTATTGCATTTATGGAATTCTTTCACAAGCTAAGACGGATAAAAGAAAAGGGTGAAATGGTGGAAATCTGAGACTAAGATACTAAGAGAGCATAAAACAAGTATTTAAGCTAAATATGCTAAAGAACCGAAAATAAGATGGCTAAAGTACGAACTTGTAAAAGAAAGCAAGAATCGGTTTACAGGACAAAGGAGTTTTTCGGGTCCAAACGTTAAAGATCTTTCCTTTGATGCTGGATTTACTTCCTATAAGGCTAATCCTTTAGCGTAGAATTCAGGATCTGGACAAATCCACTGTCGTGGTATAAGTCTCTTTGCTGTCTCACGACCTAACCTCGCTATCACGTAGTGATCCATGAGAACAGCAAGCTTGAATAAACAACTCTACTAATGCCAAAACGCTCCCTAGGCATCTAATCTCTTAGGCTAGGATGAGCGAATCTCTTATGAGATTGGTCCTTGCAAACATTCAAACATGGCGTTTGTTTGAAGAAGCTCAATGGCAAAGTTCAAATAGCGAAGATGACTAAACATTAATAATATCAAATAAAAAAGGATTAAGATGGATTAAGCATAGATCCGCATCAAAGATTGGGACTTTAACTCATTTTCCCTACCCTTGCCCCAAAATCGATATAGACTATTCACAAGCCATTTGAGAAACCTCAAGATCCATGAGGATGAGAGGGTAACTCATAGGGCGCGAGACAATCAAAAACAAGAAAAGGAAGAAGCTTTCTTGAAATATACTAAGCAATAATACTTAAAAACTTCAAGATTGCATAAAAATCAAAGCTTTGAACAAGTTTCAATGGTGGAAAATACAAAGGTCTCGGTTCTTGAAAGAAAAACAGAAATTACAAAGTAGAAAGCGTGATAGAGAGATAAGGGAGGGGAGTAAGTATTTATACACAAAAGAGGAAAAACATAAAACGTTGGGACCACTTTCCCGAAATGGTACTATTTTGGACTTTAGCTTTTCGGGCTCAAGTCGTTGTGAGCAAGCCGATATGCTAACTCTTCTGATTCTTCGGGCAGTCTCCATATCGGGCAAGTGTTTCGGGATCATGTCGTGATGGCTCGCCTTCCTTGTTACTCGAATCGGGTACTTCCCGTTGCCTTGCTCCGATATCCGACTTCATAGCATCCTCTTGCTGGATCTTCGCCTCGAGATGTTCCTTTCGGGATTAAGTCGCTCCTACTCGTCTAAATCGGCCTCTAGGTCGTGATCCATGCTCGATATTGCTGGCTCGTCCTCTATTTGTGATCTCCTTCCTTGATTTCTTCTTCGGATCATCCTAAGCACCTGAGAACACACTCCAAACATGCAAGACTATGCAGAAACCTAACCTAATGCATCTAATCCTATCATGGGTGAAAATGTGATGAAAGCTAAGATGAAAGTGCAAGAATGAAGCCCTAACTAGCATGAAATATGTGTTAAAAATATGCAATTTACAGAGATATCACTCGGCAAGCTAGTCTATAACAGGCAAGCATAACGACTTGTGCCCGATGAAGCTTCTGCTGGGAAGATAAGAGCTTGGAGCCAAAATCGGGGTGCCATAACTGTATGAAGCCGTTGCAGCATAAGTCCAAAAGAGCACAAGAGTCCAAAGAAGTTTGCTTTTAGCATTGGATCCCTTTTGAGAGGATAAGGTTCACTAGGGGTTTTGTGGCTCTTCTATAAATACTTAGCCTCTTCTCACGAGCTCCTCCTCTTCCCTCTTTTCCCTCTTAGACAATTTTAGTTTTTGCTTAGTTCTCTTTTTATTTTTAAGAACCATGTAAATATTTTTTTATTTTAATTTAGTTTTTGCACTTCTCTTATTTATTTGTTCTTGTTCTTGCCTTCTAATATTGTTTAGCCACATATCCTTCATAGGATTTCGTGGTTATGCATTATTAGGATTTATGTTTAAGCTTTTATTTTGTTCTTGAGTTCAAGAACTTTTCTTTTAGATTTATACTTAACCAAGACTTGTTCTTTAGCATTTCTTGGTAAAGTCTTTGCCTTTATTTTATTTCTTGTCATTGATCTCTCTCTAATCATGCTTAGCTTTTATTTCATTATGGATCTAGAGGTTAACCACAAGAAAAGAGAGTAGATTTCGTGGTTCTTAGGATGTGAAAGATTTATGGTGATAGATCTTGATGCTTATGCATTAAATGATCTTAATCCTTTCTTGTTTATTGTTCTCAATGCTTAGTCTAGCTTGATCAACTAGTCTAAAGACTATAGCCGGCTTGACATGAAAACCATGTGCTTGCTTTGCCAAACCCATAAACAAGAGTTCGATTCCTTAGGCTCAGACGGTCCATCTGTCTAAGGGTCTTACGGTTCAATAGGGACATTTTAGCATGCTTGTTTCTTCTATTGTAAGCGAGAGCTAGTCTATGGTGATAGAGATACAAAGAGTTTAGACCCAAACACCATGGGCTAAACGATTTGAGGATCCCTTTACCTAAGGATTACCATCTAAGACCCAATGTCTAGATGTTGTTTTAAGTCATCATTGATCGCCCGTGCGCATCAAATATATCAAATATCTCATCCTAGGAACCACTTTTGCCTTTTCTTTTCTTAGTCTTTGTTTAGGTTGTGTTAGATTTTGCTCTTTATTTGCTTTCTCTTATTTTATGTTTGTCTCTAGGTTGTTAGAAAATTTCCCTTCTCTATTAGCTAAGCTTAGCATAGTTCTCTATATCTAAAGTATTATTAGCTTCCCAAGTGGATTGATACTTCAAATACTACAATGACATGTGTGTTTGAGGATTGACCAGAAGGCCAAAACCCTCTGCATCAATTGGCGCAGTTGCCTGATAAGCGGTTTCTTGGTGTGTTACTTAACAATTACTCAAACCCACTCATGTCATTGTAGGTACTTGAGGATCAATCCATATGGATATGGTTAAGACACTAGGAATGCATACAACTTCTTAAGCTAAGCTAGCAAATAAGGTTTTGAAATTTAACTAACAACCTAATTGATCAAACAACCAAATCAAGCTAATTAACTACTAATCAAGATTATCAAAAGATTAAAACGAATCCAAGGATGGGGGTTATCAATCTAAGGTGTTCCAAGAATCAATCTTTGATGCCAAGCAATAACATAACATGCTAATCCCAAAGCTTGGAACTCAATAGCTAGACTAATCCACTTTCATGGCACTAATCCCTTCATTATTCATCCTAATCAAGATCAAACTTTCATTTGTGAAAAGGAAGCTAATGAGCATAATGAAACAGTTCTAAATTGCTAATAAACACCATAGACAATCACTTCCATGAGCTAGGAATGTAAATCCCTTGTTTAGTTGGTTGGAGAATTTCATCAAACACCTTATGGGTGTGAAATTCCCTAAGACCTAGTTTTAGCATGATCAAGGCTAAACTAGCATTTAGAACACTAAACAAGGAGGGAAATGAGAAGATCTAAACCTAGGCATCAAGATTAACCTGTAAAACACCCTAGATCTAACTCATCGTTAGATCCTAATGAAACTACTCACTAATCATGGTTAATCCCTTAAATTCTATGAAAGAGATAGAGATAAACATGATTAAAGAGATAGAAGATGAAAGATTAAAAGAGATAAGTACTAATTTGCATAAACTTTAAGAAATGTCTTCCAAAATCACTTAGAAACCAAAAGGGAAGGTTTTCTAAGCAAGAACAAGAGATTAAAAAAGATGCTTAGGAAAAATTAGGTCTTTTCCTATTTATAGTGAACAGTGGACGACCAGGGTCAACCCGGAACAAACCGGGTATTGACCCAGTTTAGGTCTGAAAATCGGGCAGCATATCGAGCTTGCTAGGTCGATACGCAGCTCGATACGCTGCTAAAAGTTTCCTCAAGGAGTGTGTCGAGCTTGGTAGCTCGACACAGATGCCCGATACGTCGTCTTCAAAACTCTGGGTGGCCTGTGTATCGAGCTTAGCAGCTCGATACAATCGTCCGATACGCGCACTCTGTCTTCCCTGCCGAGCTATATCGACCTTGGTAGGTCGACACCAAGGTCGATACACGTCTAAAATTTGTCTGCTTCATGTTTGGCTCCCTTCTCTTCTTCCTCCTTGTCACCCAACTCTCCAAAAAGGTCCTCCAAGCCTCCAAAGTACCTAATTAGGACTCAATATGCACAATATGCAACATCCTAAGCTAAAACATGCTAAACTCTAATATGGATGCAATTTGGACTAAAAGTAGCTAAATGAATGCATAAATGAGTGCAAAGCTATCTAAAATGGATGCTAGAACATGCTAATTTGTGAGTATATCAACTCCCCCAAACTTGCCTTTTGCTTGTCCCCAAGCAAATAAAACACAAGCTAGGGAGAGAGGTTTGAAGGTGGGAGCTCAAATCCAAAAGTATCAAACAAATAAATCAACTTAATGGTCATAGTTCTTAATTCTAGGATGGTCTTAATGCAAACTCTACTCCAAAAGGTCTAGCCATACCCATACTCATTCAATTGAACCCAAGCCTCAACCTATACAAGCATTCATTTTCACCAACTCTTTAACATTCATTAAGTAGTAACCATGGATCATGAATCATGCAATGCTAGCGAACTTGTTTGGTTTTGGGTAAGATCTTGAGATGAAAATGATCTCAACTTCATGGGGTTCAATTGCTATGGGATCTCTCTATGAACAAGTGAACTTTGCCAAAATGCTAAGAGTAAAAATCAACCTATGCATACAAGGACAAACTTCCATCTACCCTTTGTAACACAAATGTTTTCACTCTCGTTTTCTTTTTAGGCTCACTCACCAAGTCCAACCTAGGCTACCCATTACAAGGCAATGCGCCATACCCATAAGAAATTAGAACACTTTTCTTTTTCCTTTAAGCACTTAGGGAAAACATCTTCTACAACCACAAGTGTTGGCACACTTTCACTTCAAGCTCTTCTCTTTTACACTTTGCTATCCTCTTTCTTTTCTCAACTTAGCCATATTTTTTTTTTTCCTTTTTCTTGGCTCCTTTACTTTTCATTTCTAGAGGATTTTCTTTTGAACACTTAGAGCATAATATACTTTTTCACCACCACAACTTTACAACCCCATTTTCCTTCATATTGAATGTCAAGCTACAATACCCCACCCAAGAAGCCTAACCTATCACCTAGCTCATTGTTTCGAGCTAGCTACATTGAAGCCTATCCTTGTCGCTCTAAACTCAACACTTTTTGCTAAGTTCACAAGAAGAAAAAGGCCTAATGCACTCAATAAGGTAGAGGTCTCAAAGAAAGCTTAGCTAGGGTGCTTGATCTTAACCGCTCTAAAGATGAGAGTCGGCTATTTGGGTTAACAAGAGTGGCAAAAGGAGAGAAGATAACCCAAATATGTATATGGTATCCACAAGTTCTCTAACAATGCATGACCATGATAATTGTTCATTCAAATTAAGTCCAAGTTCAAGAGAGTTGGTTTCTATTCAAAGCTTGCTTCAATTTAGACTTGAGTTTCAAATGGTGAGGTCCAAGTAGGGTTCATCTTTACTTTCAAAGTTTGCACATCAAGCATCAAAGAACTACTAACTAGGGCCTTTAACAAATTCATGAGCTTAACACCTTACAAGGAAAATCTATCACTGCCCCCTATGCAAGAATGCAATCCTATATGAAAGCTAGACTCAATCCTACTTATGTGACAAATGCAAATGCAACTACATGCTATTTTTTCTGAAATTTTTCGATATTTTCTCATTTTTTGGGTTTTTTCTATGCCTTAGATGAATGCATGAGACTCACAAAACAAAATGTCAAATACACCATACTCCCCCATACTTAAACTATACAGTCTCTTGTGTAATCCAAGTTTGGAGAAGATTTCAAAATGCAAAAACTGAAAAACAAGACAGTATTTACAATGGCTCAGAGTGGTACCTCAATCCTCGGAGGAGTCAGAGGAGGAGGAGGAGGAGTCGATGGAGATTGGGATTGCGGGCGTGCTTCATAAGGGCATGTAGCACTCTTCTTCAGTTGGAAGAAATTCCATGCTTTCAAGGGTACCCATTAGCTCCAAATCCGGGTTTGGGAAGATGCAGTCCCTCTTCCTATTCTCTTTGTCGGTGAAGTGATGGGCGTATGTGTTCGGAGTGAGAGGAGGTCCGCAAAAACCCATGGCTCCCATGAAGTTGTGATCCATGTAAGCCCGATCCGAGCACTCCTCGAACGTTGACAAGCCGAGCCCGACTTTGATAAAAATTGGAGTGAGAAAACCCCCTATGTAGATCGAGCATGGTCGGGACATCAACGCCCAAGCCTTGTACTTCATTAGTGAAGAAGCCAAAACACAACCGTAGTTTACGTCTTCCTGATAGCGGGATTTTTACCACTTTCAATTAATCCCAACTACTTATATCATTATAGTATTTGAGATATCGAATCCACAGGGACTAAAGATTGCAACACTAGAGATACAAGACACAAAGAAGATTGAACTATATCATAAATGGATCCATATTAGAGGTTGAGATCTCACTTGGACTTCTATGTATCTCATTTGGCCACTTCTCTTCCTCCTCTTGATCATCCAATGACTCCATTTGGTCCTCCATGCCTCCAAAACACCTAATAAGGACTCAATATGTACAAATATACAACAACCTAAGCTAAAACACACTAAACTCTAATATGGATGCAATTTGGACTAAAAGTAACTAAGTGAATTCATAAATGGATGCAAAACTATCTAAAATAGATGCTAAAATATGCTAAATTATGAGTATATTAACTCCTCCAAACTTGCCTTTTTGCTTGTCCACAAGCAAACAAAGACAAATCCGAGAGAGAGGTTTAAAGGTGGGAGCTCAATATCCAAGATTGCTAACAATATAATCAACTCAATGTCCAAGTTCTTAATTTTAAGATGCATGAATCTATCCTACTCCAAAAGAGTTAGCCATGCTCATTTCAACATTCAAATGCACTAAGATCTCAACCTAGATAAGTCTCCCTATCAAACCAACTCTTTAACATTCATTAAGTTCAAAACAGTGAATCATGACAATGCAAGCAAGTGAATTCATTAGGCTAAGAGAATGGACTTTGAGATAAAAGTGATCTCAATTCATCCGGTTTCACATTTAAACAAGGGCAACACTCAAAGAAGATTGAACTATATGCATAATGCTAAAGGTAAAAGACAAGTGATGCATACAAGAATAGACTTTCATCTACCCGAAATGCTATCAATGATCCTAAACTCCTCTCATTCATTTTTTTTTACACTCACCCCTCTAGAATCTAGCCTTTTCCCCAAGGCTCTTTGTGCCTTGCTAAACCGTTGAATTTCAAACACACTTCTTCTTTAAAAGCTCTAAGGGGGAAATTCTTCAACATATTACTTATAGCGAATGGTGTAATCCTTCTTATTAACTTTAGCTCTTCTTTGTATCTCTAGGTAGTCTTCCTTTTCTTTGGACCCTTTTTGGCTTTTTTGATTTTCTTTTCTTCTTTTCCTAAGACTACCTAGCACTTTTGACTTTGAGCTATTCCTTTTTTAAACACAAGATTCACCATTTCAAACTATGTTTTCCCTTATTTTTACGAAGCCCTCATTCATCACTTCTTTCTTTCCAAACTTTTCTACAACTCATCAAGTAATACCACGGCCAACAACCCCCAAATCATAAGCCTAAAGCTAGCCTCCAAATGCAAGGCTAGAATCTACATGAAAGCCTAGACTTGTCATCTCAAACCTAACACTTTATCCTAAGTTCAATCGAAATAAAGGCCTCACAAGTATTCACACAAGAACAATTGGCTTCAAAGGAGGTAAGGTATGGTAGGGGTACTATTTGAACTAGCAAGAGAGTGGCAAAGTGAGTAAGAAAGCTCAAATATTTTGAATCCATGAATTCACTTATAATGCAAAGCATGATATTTATGTGTCAAGATTCGGTTCAAGTGAGTAGAGTTGGTTATCAATTTCAAGACCCTATTTCGACCAAAATCTAGTGACAAATGAGGTGGTCCAAGTATGGTTCTTCCTTTCTTTCAAATTTATTCATAAGCATCAAAAAACGACTAACTAGGGCATTGAATTGATTACAAGAGATTAACAATCTACAAGGATTGGCTCATCATTGCTCCCAATGCATATGAATGCAAACCTACATGAAATGCATATAGACTCAATCCTAAACATGTAAATGCAACTAAATGTTCACACTCTTTTTTACAAATTTCGAAATTTTTCAAAAGTTTTGGTTTTTATATGCATGGATGCATGAGATTCAAATATGCATAAGGGAAAATAAGAATCACAAAACACATGTCAAATCTCTCAATCTCTCCCCCAAACTTAAATTACACAGTCTCTTGTGTAATAAAAGTCTAAGGGAGACCTCAATCAACATGACAAAATAACAAAGTGAAAAAGCTAAAAGACATATGTACAAGGGAGGTGCAGGAACCTCAAAATCGTGAAGAGGAGGAGGAGTGAAGAGCTGGGTCCTCGGTATCGGTTCTTGGTGGAAATGCCAATGGGAGGATAGCATGATGCACCAATAGGAAGTCATACCGAACAAAAATGTCTGGTTTGAGCTCGGTATTTGGCCTACTATTTTCCTGGCCGTGATTGATACACCAGCTCGGTTCAATAGCTGGTTGTGGCTCCTTGGCATTTGCCAACCTCGTTTGCCCATATAAATCCACTTGTGACCCTGAAAACACTCAACAAAAAGATCAAAAAGTAAGAGGAAGGAATATATACAAAGGATAGTCATGGGATTACCTCCCAAGTGTGCTAGTTTATAGTCACAAAGCTTGACTTTTGGCAAAATGAAACTCAAAGATGAGAGTGCAATGGAACTAGTGTTCCTTCTCCAATCATATAAATCTCAAAAAGGAAATAAAAAAGCTCTAGTCTTAATTTAAATTCAAACTCTAATGGCAATCGTTTAGTCCCCGGCAACGGCGCCAAATTGATAGCAGGATTTTTACCACTTTCAATTAATCCCAACTACTCATATCATTGTAGTATTTGAGATATCGAATCCACAGGGACTAAAGATTGCAACACTAGAGATACAAGACACAAACTAATCTAGAGCAAATTGTTTATGGGTTTTTGTTTAATCTAGAAATGTAAGAAATGCAAGAAGGAGAATAAATGAAAAGCATTGGATCATGGGTTCAACTATCATAAAAACTAGATAACAAACAAACAATGATTTCAAAGATTGGATTAAGCACCATCCTAGAACATGAAATTCATAGCTATGACTAATCCACTTTCGTGGTACTAATCAATTCACTAATTACCCAATTAACATCAACAGTCGTTGGTAATCAAGATACTCCATGAGCATTAAGAAACAACTTCAATCCGAATCACTAAACACCCTAGACATCAACTCTCGTTGGCTAGGATATGCAAAGCTCATAAAAGATTTGGTTCAGGAATTTCATCGAACACCTTTCGGGCATGAAATTACCTAAGGCCTAAATCACTTTTCTCAAAGCTAATCTAGCATAAAGAGCAACCTAAATGAAGGATCTAACAAGATACAACCTAAATCATCATCATCGAACCATCAATTCGTCCTAATCTAGCATTACCCATGATCCAACTAAAATCTAAGAACTAAACATGATGAAAAGCAAAATAAAAGACATAAACATAAATATAAAAGATAGAGGTGAAGAATTCTTCACTAGAGTGGCATGATTCATGAAGATCAATCCAAAATATCAAAGAGAGAGTTTGGATCTAAACCCAACTCTAGAAAGAAGAAAACTTAGGTTTTTTTTTGTGGCCACAAATGTATTTATTGGGAAGGAGGGCGAGCCGGGTCAACCCGGAACAAACCGGGTATTGATCCGGTTTAAAGCTGAAAATCGTGCAGCGTATCGAGCTTGCTAGGTCGACATGCAGCTCGATACGCTGCTAAAGAACTTCTTCAAGGACCGTGTCGAGCTACTTGACCGTGTCGAGCTTAGTAGCTCGACACAAATGCACGACACGCCGTCTTCAAATCATCGGTCAGGTTTTGTATCGAGCTTAGCAGTCCGATACAAATGCCCGATATGCTTCTTCCAAAACTCCGGGTGGACTTGTATCGAGCTTGCTAGCTCGATACAAACTATCGATACACGCACTCTGTCTTCTCTGCCAGGTTTTATCGAGCTTAGTAGCTCGACACTAAGCTCGATACACTTCTAAAACTTGTATGTATCTCATTTGGCCACTTCTCTTCCTCCTCTTGATCATCCAATGACTCCATTTGGTCCTCCATGCCTCCAAAAAACCTAATAAGGACTCAATATGTACAAATATACAACAACCTAAGGTAAAACACACTAAACTCTAATATGGATGCAATTTGGGCTAAAAGTAACTAAATGAATTCATAAATGGCTGCAAAGCTATCTAAAATGGATTCTAAATATGCTAAATTATGAGTATATCACTTCCCCAAATTTATCATCGACCGGGCCCTCTAAGTCTCCCGTTAGCCACCCCTCATCCCACAAGGTCTCCCTTACTCCTTGAAAAAGGTAACAAAGCTTGTTCTCTGACACTGTAGCGGATGTGGTCCTTCCCGTGAGTGTGTTGACAAGGAGTTGGAGGGTGTATCTAAAAAATGGATTCCTCACCCTCGCAGTCTTGACTTTGTTGTTCCTAAAGTTCCATTCGCCAATTAAATTCCAGAGGGATCGAACGGACTCGAATTGGGGGAAGTCCACGAGGTGCGCCTCATCATTGAAGTTGTAGACTTGGCATAGCTCTTGCATGGATAGGGAGAAGGTGGTATTCCGAATCTTGAATGTTATCTCACCCGTCGATGGGGAAGGAGAGCTTGGATCTTCGTAGGAGAGAGCCAACATTGAGAGGAAGTGCATAGTGGCTTCCGGGTATGTGGGGTGATCCATCGTTGCTAGACAAGAGAGCTCCATTCTTCCAAGGAGATCATCAAACGAGTCCAACATCCCAACTCCTTGCAGGAAAGCTCTGCTCGCGAACTTGGGGGGCTCATAGTACATTCTCTCTAGCCTCAATTTCGCCCTTTTCTCCTCGGGGTTCCAACTCGAAAAATCCGCCATTCGTCGTGCCGAGTACCAAGCTCCATCCCTTGATGCCATTGTACCCGTAATATAATCAAAGCTCGGGCATGGCATTAGCAAAAGAACAGCCCATCAAGCAAGCCATAAGCAAGGAACAAAGCCATCGATTTCAAAGACCAACACTTAGTAAAATTTGGCAAAACAAAATTTTCAAAATTTCTAAGTTGTCCAAATTCTAGTGCTATTTATTGGCTATCCTTAAGGGTGATGAATGCAAACTAATGCATGTGAAAATCCCTAAATTTAACAAATTTCAAGAGGGGAATTGGGATTTTCGCTCCATGAACCCTAGATGCATGATTTTTTGTGAATTGAACATGGAAATCCTATTATGGCACTCGAAACTTGCTCCTTAACCGTAATCGAACAATGCCCAATCCCCAAATCATCAATTTCAACATTTTAACACATAGCCCCTAAATTTTCCACCATTAGAGCAAAGGAGAAAAAAAATTTGGGTCCAAGATCGTTGTACCTTGTAGATGAAATGGATGATGGACGGAATTGAATATGAAACTCAATGCAAGCACAAGAATTCGAGCTAATGGCACTTGAAATCGCAAAATTTGCTTGAGAATGGAGGAAAGGGGCAAAAATCGCGGGCTAATAGTGATGAAATGGGGTGTTTGCGATTTTGGGGAAGAAGAAGTAGGACAACCCGGTTTAATTCGAGTGAATTAAACCGGTTAACCCTGTTGACTTACTTGGAAAAGGAGTGTATCGAGCTTAGTAGTTCGATACATAGCCCGATACACTTTCAGACGGGGCTTTTAAAACTGTATCGAGCTAGGTAGCTCGATACAGATGCCCGATACATAGCTCGATATAGTGCCAAAATTTTCTTGGCAAGCCTTTGCTCTTGGCTCAACCTCCTCAAATCAAACCTGTCAACCAAAAACACTAGAAAACACATTATTGAAATAAAAAGTGCAATATGTACAAAGATAACCATGGGAATGCCTCCCAAGAGCGCTTGTTTAACGTCTTTAGCTCGACTTTTCAAACCCTTAGGCTTGTGGAGGGTCTTGAAGAGAGATGCTCCTTGCCTCTTCAACTGTGCCACTGCCTAAGTACATCTTCAGTTTATAGCCGTTCACAGTAAACTCCCCACCTCTTTGACCAAAGAGTGTGACTGCCCCATAGGGTAAGACTTCCTTGATTGTGAAAGGACCGGACCATTTAGACTTCACTTTCCCAGAAACAACTTCAGCCGAGAGTTGTATAGCAATGCCCTATCTCCAGCCTTGAATCCCTTTGGTCTCAGCTTCTTGTCATGGAATGCCTTGGTCCTTTCCTTGTAGACCTTCGAGCTCTCAAAAGCTTCCAAACGGATCTCATCTAGTTCTTGGAGATTGATCAACCTTTTTTCTTGAGCGGTCTTGATATCAAAGTTTAGGAGTTTAATCGCCCACAACGCCTTGTACTCAAGCTCCACGGGTAAGTGACAGGATTTCCCGTAGAGAAGAGAGAATGGTGATCTCCCAATGGGGGTCTTGAAAGCCGTTCTATACGTCCAAAGTGCATCGTCTAGCCTGGAGGACTAATCCTTTCTTGTAGCACCAACAGTCTTCTCCAAAATGGCCTTCATCTCTCTATTGGAAACCTCCACTTGCCCACTTGTTTGAGGGTGATTAGGTGTTGCAACCTTATGCCTCACTCTATATTTCTTGAGGAAACCTTCAAACACTTTGTTGATGAAATGACTTCCACCATCACTTATCACAACTCTAGGGACTCCAATTCTAGGGAAGATTATGGACTTGAAGAGCTTTACCACAACCTTGGCATCATTTGTGGGACTTGCTACTGCTTCTACCCACTTTGAGACATAATAAACAGCAACTAAGATGTATTTGTTGCCATAGGAGGATGGGAAAGGTCCCATAAAGTCTATTCCCCAAACATCAAACAAATCCACCTCCAAAATTGGGCTTTGTGGCATATCATCTTTCTTGCTTATGTTGCCCTTTCTTTGACATGCCTCACATGTAGAGATGTATGCATGAGCATCCTTGAACAAACTTGGCCACCAAAACCCTGCTTGAAGCACTTTTGTTGCAGTTTTGAATGTAGCAAAATGTCCACCATAAACTGACCCATGGCAATGGTACAAGATACTAGGTCTCTCCTCCTGAGCTATGCATCTCCTATAGAGGCCGTCCGAGCATTTCTTGAAAAGGTAGGTCTCATCCCAATAGTAGTGAGACACATCCCTAAAGAATTTCTTCTTGGTGTAGGCATCTAGATTAGGAGGCACATCTCCACACACCAAGTAGTTCACAAAATCCGCATACCAAGGCAATCCCTTTTCCTCCAAGCTCTTGGCTTCTTCTAGCTTCTTCCCCAAATGGTATCTTTCTTTTACTACCTTGATTATCATGAGTTGCTCTTCGGGGAGAGAGTAATTAATAGGAATTAGCTCTTCTATTCTCATCCTTGATAGGTGATCGGCCACACCATTCTCTATGGCCTTTTTATCGACTATTTCCATGTCAAACTCTTGGAGAAGAAGTATCCACCTAAGGAGTCTCGGTTTGGTGTCCTTCTTTGCATAGATGTATCTCAAAGCCGCATGATCCGTGTAGATCACAACCTTAGACCCCACTAGATAGCTTCTGAACTTTTCGAAAGCAAACACCACGACTAAGAGCTCCTTTTCAGTTGTTGCATACTCACTTGGGTGTCATCCAAAGTCCTACTTGCATAGTATATGACATGAAGTTTCTTGTCCTTCCTTTGGCCCAAAACAGCTCCAACTGCATAGGCACTTGCATCGCACATGATCTCAAAGGGAAGATCCAAATCCGGTGATTGGACTATAGGAGCACTCACAAGCGCCTCCTTTATCTTCAAAAACGCCTCAAGGCATTCTTCATCAAACACAAAATCGGTCTCCTTGCAAAGTAGCCTTGTTAAGGGTCTTGCTATCTTGGAGAAATCCTTGATGAAACTTCTATAGAACCCGGCATGACCTAAAAAGCTCCTTATCCCCTTCACATTACTTGGAGGAGCTAGACTCATCATGACTTCAATCTTGGCTTTATCAACTTCAATACCATTCTCTGAGATTTTGTGGCCGAGCACTATTCCTTCTCTAACCATAAAATGGCATTTATCCCAGCTGAGCACTAGATTTGTTTCTTCACATCTCTCCAATACCCCGCACAAATTTTACAAACAAGCACCAAAAGAGCAACCATACACCGAGAAGTCATCCATGAACACTTCTACCATCTCCTCGATAAGGTCAGAGAAAATAGACATCATACACCTTTGAAAAGTTGCTGGTGCATTACATAGCCCAAATGGCATCCTTCGATATGCAAAGGTACCATAAGGGCATGTGAATGTTGTCTTTTCTTGGTCATTAGGGTGAATGGATATTTGTAAGAACCCACTATACCCATCAAGGAAACAATAGAAGGGATGATTAGCAAGCCTCTCAAGCATTTGGTCAATAAAAGGGAGGGGGAAATGATCTTTTCTTGTGGTCAAATTCAACTACCTATAATCAATGCACATTCTATGGTCGGTTATGGTTCTTGTGGGTATTAGCTCATCCCTTTCATTCTTAACCACAGTTATTCCTCCCTTTTTAGGCACACAATGAACAAGTGAAACCCAAGTGCTATCCGAAATTGGATAGATAACACCCGCATCTAGAAGTTTAAGAATCTCTTTCTTTACAACTTCCTTCAAATTAGGGTTTAGCCTTCTTTGATGTTCTATTGAAGTCATAGATTCATCTTCTAGGTGTATCCTATGTGTGCAAAGAGAAGGAGATATGACCTTGATGTCATCCAAAGAATAACCAATGGCTCTCTTAAACTTTCTCAATTCGTATAAAAGGGAGGATAATTCATCTTTACTTAAGTTTTCATTGACAATGACCGGGTAAGACGAGTTAGGACCTAAGAAAGCGTACCTTAGCCCTTGTGGAAGAGGTTTGAGCTCCACCTTTGGTGCCTTGAGCCCACACCAATCACCCCCAAACTTGGACTTGTCCTCATGCTCAATACCCAAAGAGCTTATCTCCTCAATCACGCATCCTCCTTTTAATATGAACTTTCATCCAAAACCGTCACTTTAGAAGCAAGTAGAGAAGAGATGGATTTGCGGAATGATGAAATGATTTGTGGGGGAAGTAAAACGAATGGATTCAAGTAACTATGGAGTGTAGAGGTCACACTAAGGCTGAAGAATTCCTTAGATTCACATGTGGATCGAGAGGTCGCACAAAGGAGATGAAAGGGCCTTTGATTTACCTTGATCTAGTTTCAGAGTTTGAGAATAAAAAGCTAGATAGATGAAACTGAGAGTTTACAAGAGTATATATAGGGAACTTCAGGAAGAAGCCCTAAATACACGCCTAAGGTAAAGAAATAAAAAATACAACTAAGACATAACATAAGTTCAGAAATAACATGACTTAAAGATAAGAAGAAGCGGCTGGAACAGAAGCTTCTTGGGCTTGAATTCGGTTCATCAAATGGGGTTAAGGAGGTGAACAAAAGCCTCATTAAAAACCTTGACAAGAAAACCCAGTGGGACAAAACTTGTCAAGGGAAAAAGAGCACAATTGAACACCTTACCCATTTGATGAAATCAATTAGCTTGAATCAAAACCAGAATGGTTTGATAAGCCTCTCTTTCTCCTCCCGCATTCTCTAAGTGTATAAGTAGAGAATGTATGGTCTCCTTGAGTTTCTTAGCTCTTGCACGCGTCATTGGTCCGCTTGGTATAGCTAAAGCTTCCTCAGGTTCAAGCTCTGGTACATGCTCGGCTACAAGCTCTGGTTCTATTCCTTTGTCCTCAGCCATGCTCATATCATCCCCTCCCTCTTGAAAAGGNAGTGAAACCCAAGTGCTATCCGAAATTGGATAGATAACACCCGCATCTAGAAGTTTAAGAATCTCTTTCTTTACAACTTCCTTCAAATTAGGGTTTAGCCTTCTTTGATGTTCTATTGAAGTCATAGATTCATCTTCTAGGTGTATCCTATGTGTGCAAAGAGAAGGAGATATGACCTTGATGTCATCCAAAGAATAACCAATGGCTCTCTTAAACTTTCTCAATTCGTATAAAAGGGAGGATAATTCATCTTTACTTAAGTTTTCATTGACAATGACCGGGTAAGACGAGTTAGGACCTAAGAAAGCGTACCTTAGCCCTTGTGGAAGAGGTTTGAGCTCCACCTTTGGTGCCTTGAGCCCACACCAATCACCCCCAAACTTGGACTTGTCCTCATGCTCAATACCCAAAGAGCTTATCTCCTCAATCACGCATCCTCCTTTTAATATGAACTTTCATCCAAAACCGTCACTTTAGAAGCAAGTAGAGAAGAGATGGATTTGCGGAATGATGAAATGATTTGTGGGGGAAGTAAAACGAATGGATTCAAGTAACTATGGAGTGTAGAGGTCACACTAAGGCTGAAGAATTCCTTAGATTCACATGTGGATCGAGAGGTCGCACAAAGGAGATGAAAGGGCCTTTGATTTACCTTGATCTAGTTTCAGAGTTTGAGAATAAAAAGCTAGATAGATGAAACTGAGAGTTTACAAGAGTATATATAGGGAACTTCAGGAAGAAGCCCTAAATACACGCCTAAGGTAAAGAAATAAAAAATACAACTAAGACATAACATAAGTTCAGAAATAACATGACTTAAAGATAAGAAGAAGCGGCTGGAACAGAAGCTTCTTGGGCTTGAATTCGGTTCATCAAATGGGGTTAAGGAGGTGAACAAAAGCCTCATTAAAAACCTTGACAAGAAAACCCAGTGGGACAAAACTTGTCAAGGGAAAAAGAGCACAATTGAACACCTTACCCATTTGATGAAATCAATTAGCTTGAATCAAAACCAGAATGGTTTGATAAGCCTCTCTTTCTCCTCCCGCATTCTCTAAGTGTATAAGTAGAGAATGTATGGTCTCCTTGAGTTTCTTAGCTCTTGCACGCGTCATTGGTCCGCTTGGTATAGCTAAAGCTTCCTCAGGTTCAAGCTCTGGTACATGCTCGGCTACAAGCTCTGGTTCTATTCCTTTGTCCTCAGCCATGCTCATATCACCTTTGATCTTGTGCTCAAGCTCTATGAAAGAGATATCCTCCTCTATAGGCTTGTGCGAGTCAAGCAACTTCAAGTATCCCAAGGTTTCTCCATGTAGGTACCCATTCTCGCCATGCTCCTTTGTCAAGACCACTTGAAGATGGTCTTCCATAGCTAACTCCTCGAGATACTCATTCGCCAATCTATCCATTGTATCCACCCAAAAGGTTTGGCCTTCAATGGTTGACTTCCTCAAAGCATCCTTGATGTCATACTTGAGCACAAAGTCCTTTCCCAAGTGAAAATCAAACTTTTCTTTCCTAACATCAATGATGGCTCCCGCGGTGGCTAAGAAAGGTCTCCCAAATATCAATGGATCCCTTGGTTCTTCATCCATCTCTAGGACCACAAAATCAGTGGGGACCTCAACATTCCCAACCATGTCCGGTAGATCCTCAAGCAAACCAATTGGAAGTCTAATGGACCTATCCGCTAGTACCAAGGAGATCCTACACTCCTTGTAGCGACTGAAGCCGAGTCTTCTAGCAACCGAGAGTGGCATTAAACTCACACTAGCACCAAGATCACACAAGCAGTGATTGAATACCAATGGTCCCAAGGCACTAGAGAGAGTGAAACTTCCGGGGTCACTTAGCTTTTTGGGAACAATTGTCCTTTGAATGATGGCACTACATTCATGAGTGAGGACTACCATTCCTTGCAACTCCTGGGTCCTTTCCATAACAGCATCCTTGAGGAACTTGGCATATTGAGGGACTAGCTTGAAAGCGTCCATCAAGGGCATTGTGACTTGAATTTCGCTCATTTGCTTGTCGAACATTGCCATATATTTCTCCACATGTTGCTTCTTGAAGCGACCAGGGAATGGTAGCTTAGGCTTGTAAGGTGGTGGAACAAAAGGAGATGCCTTGTAAGTTGTAGGTGCCTCCTTTTCATTAGCCACAATCTTCTCTTTACTCAATCTTGGAAGTACCTCACTATCAACAACTACTTTCTCATTATCTTGAAAGATCGCCCCCCCCCCCCCATCTTGGTCTTCAATGTCCTCATTGACCTTGTGTGGAGGTTGTCTAGGAGGTAATTCTTTACCACTTCTCAAGGTGATTGCATTGACACATTAGTGAGATCCATATATTGTTCTCCAAGTGTTGGATTTTGGAACTCAATAGTGCAAACTTTGAATTGAGGTCATTGTAAGAGCTATCTACCTTGTTGCTCATATCCTCCATTTTCTTGTTCTACTCACTTGTCCCATTGGCTTGTCCTTGAATGATTTGTTGTAGCAAGCTTCTCATGTCTAGTTATTGGTGGAAAGATTTGCTTGCTTCGCCTTGTGGGGCAAAACCTTGTTGGTAGTAGGTTTTTGGAACAAATGTTTGTTGGTGTACTTGCCCTTGATAGGTTGGGTTCCAATACAGTTTGTTGAAACGCATTGGAGAGCTTGGCCCGCCAACATAGTTGAGCTCCACTTGAGTTGCCACATTCATTCCTTGATTATGATCAAAACTGTCCATATATTCACCAACATGGTGAACCGACTTCGAGGAAGCATTTAGTAGTTTATCCATCTTTGCATTAAGGGATTTCATCTCCCTTTGCCTTTGTCCCTCATGTTCATCCCCATTAGTTGAAGAGCCATCATTACAGTCACCATAGTTCCCATTGCTTTGAGCTAAGTTCTCGATGAGCTCCAGGCCTTTTTCAACCTCCTTTCCCAAAAAGTTTCCATTGCTAACTGTGTTTATGAGCATTCTATACTTAGGGAGGACTCTTCTGTATAAGCTGCTAAGTAGAGACTCATTTGAAAATCCATGGTGGGGGCATTAAGTAGTATAACCCTTGAATCTTTCCCATGCTTCACAAAAACTTTCCTTAGCGTTTTGGGTGAAATTAGAGATCGCATTCCTCAATCTTGCTGTCCTCGTGTTTGAGAAAAACTTGGCTAAGAATACCTTCTTGCATTGATCCCAAGTATTGATTGAACCTTGCGGTAGATTCTTTTCCCAAATGTGCGCTCTATCCCCTAAGGAGAAAGAAAATAATCGCATCTTGAATCCATCTTCAGAGATACCATTGATGTTATTCAAGCTACATATCCTCTCAAACTCATCCAAGTGGTCTAGAGGATCCTCCATATCCAATCCATGAAACTTATTTTGTTGCACCATGGAAATCAACCCACTTTTGATCTCAAAACTGTTTTGTTGAACCGAAGGAGGAGTAATACCATGTCGAGAAGTATGAGTTTGAGGAGAGTCACCAAAACCAATGTGTGTAGGTCTCCTTGGTGGTTGTCCATTACCAGCCAAACCTTGTGCATGATCCATACCCAATCTCTCAAGGCAACGTGTTTTAGTGGTGTTTGTACCTAATAAGAGAGAGAGTAGTACACGCAAAAGAGATTAGTAATCAAAGAAAAGTAAAACTTAGTCTCAAGAAGAAGTAAAATCCTAATGCATAAACCAAGTATCCAAATGGCAACAGCGCCAAATTGATAAGCGGTTTCTTGGTGTGTTACTTAACAATTACTCAAACCCACTCATGTCATTGTAGGTACTTGAGGATCAATCCATATGGATATGGTTAAGACACTAGGAATGCATACAAATTCTTAATCTAAGCTAGCAAATAAGGTTTTGGAATTTAACTAACAACCTAATTGATCAAACAACCAAATCAAGCTAATTAACTACTAATCAAGATTATCAAAAGATTAAAACGAATCCAAGGATGGGGGTTATCAATCTAAGGTGTTTCAAGGATCAATCTTTGATGCCAAGCAATAACATAACATGCTAATCCCTATGCTTGGAACTCAATAGCTAGACTAATCCACTTTCATGGCACTCATCCCTTCATTATTCATCCTAATCAAGATCAAACTTTCATTTGTGAAAAGGAAGCTAATGAGCATAATGAAGCAGTTCTAAATTGCTAATAAACACCCTAGACAATCACTTCCATGATCTAGGAATGTAAATCCCTTGTTTAGTTGGTTGGAGAATTTCATCAAACACCTTATGGTGTGAAATTCCCTAAAGCCTAGTTTTAGCATGATCAAGGCTAAACTAGCATTTAGAACACTAAACAAGGAGGGAAATGAGAAGATCTAAACCTAGGCATCAAGATTAACCCTTAAAACACCCTAGATCTAACCCATCCTTAGATCATAATGAAACTACTCACTAATCATGGTTAATCCCTTAAATCCTATGAAAGAGATAGAGATAAACATGATTAGAGATATAAAAGATGAAAGATTAAAAGAGATAAGTACTAATTTGCATAAACTTTAAGAAATGTCTTACAAAATCACTTAGAAACCAAAAGGGAAGGTTTTATAAGAAAGAACAAGAGATTAAAAAAGATGCTTAGGAAAAATTAGGTCTTTTCCTATTTATAGTGAACAGTGGACGACCCGGGTCAACTCAGAACAAACCGGATATTGACCCGGCTTAGGTCTGAAAATCGGGTAGCGTATCGAGCTTGCTAGGTCGATACGCAGCTCGATACGCTGCTAAAAGTTTCCTCAAGGAGTGTGTCGAGCTTGGTAGTCTCATGTTTATCCAAGTGAAGAGGGTCATGGAGGTCGTGAACCATCCAAAAGGGGACCAAGGGAGCTAAAACGGGCTGGTGCAACGGTTTGTGCCCGATATCGGAGCCACACCGAGATGGTGCAACTACCTGAGCCCAAGAGAATCCAAAACGAGCTGGCATAACGGCTTGTGCCCGATATCGGAGCCACACCGAGTTGGGGCAACGGTCAGACCCCGATATGCAGCCAATCCAATGTAAGTCTTCTCTCTCCCTTAACCCTACTCCACTCCTTGTGACTACCATTACTCCTTGCATATTTTGTGTTTTTGTGTCCTTCTCTTGAACTTCTATTACACAAGGGACTGTGTAATTTAAGTTTGGGGGAGGGTTTGTGTCATTTGACTTGTGTTTTGTTTTCTTATTTTCCATTTTCATCCTTGAGTCTCATGCATAAATTTTTTTATTAGCATTTAGATGCATTTACATTATAAGATTGAGTCTAGTTGCATAGCATATAGGATTAACTAGCATTGCATAGGGTGAATTTCCTTGTAAATTGTCATTTTAAGTCATGAGATCAACGCCCTTGTTCATAGTGGTTTGATGCATTTTGAGTAAATTCGAATTTGAGGTTGAACCACACTTGGACCATATACTTTGTTATTTAACTCTTTGCTGAAGCACACTTGATTTGATTCCTTTCCCTAATTATACTTGAACTGTAAATATTAATTCATAATTATCATGCTTGTGTTTTGGATTTCAACTCATGGATATTCACTTGGGCTTTCTTTTTTCCTCTTTACCACTCTTCTGCTAGTCCAAGTACCAGACCACACCTAAAACCTAAACCTTTGTTTGAAACCATAAACACTTTTGTGAGAGCATGTGTGTGAAGCCTTTGCATCATTTTCGAATCTTTTTAGGCAAAAATTGTTGGGTTTAGGCTGACAAGGTTAGATTCTCATGTAGACGTTGGCTCACAACTCGAGTCAACAATAGGTTAGGTGGTTTACAAAGGAAAACGGCTTGACACTGATATGCTTAGCCGATATCTTTGGGTAGCTTAGGAATGGTGGGTTATGAGTGTTTATCTAAGGGAGGAGAAGATAGAAAGAAAGGTTCGATGGGGTTACATGGGGACAACAAAACAGTGAGATGGCGGCTGCAAAAGAAGCTCAAAACCAAAGGAGAAAAGGTGTTTCCAAAGAAGCAAAAGAAGGTGATAGTAGGATTTTTCCACTTCAATTAATCTCTACTACTCATGTCATTGTAGTATTTGAGATGTCAATCCATAAGGGGTTAAGATTAACAACACTAGGAATACATGAAACTATTTAATCTAAGCCAAATTCGATATTCAAGTGACAAAGGGCTATTAAAACCAAGCTACAACCTAAAAGAGACACTATAAGACTAATTAGATGATCTAAAACCTTAATTATCACTAATGAAGCACTAATCAAGCGATTAACTACTAATCAAGATTAACAATTAACTAAAAACGAAACCTAGGGATGGAATCATTGATTTGGGAAACTAAATGGACAATCTTGCAATCATTTAAGCAACTAATCAAGCCATCTCTATGCCTAGAACACTAATTAAAGACTAATCCATGATGTGTGGCAATAATCCCTTCACTAATCACCCTAATGAACTAATGATGTTTTAGCATTAAAATAATTAGCAAGCACTAAACACAAGTCTAAATGGCATGATAAACACCCTAGGCAACTAATGTCTTAGGCTAGGAATGTAAATCTCTTAGAAAGTTGGTTCAAGCATTTCATCAAACACTTGGTGGGTGTATGAAATGCTTATGATCCAAAATAGCAAAGATTAGCTATTTGGCATTAGGAACTACTTAATAAGAAGAGAGATGAAAGAATCTAACCTAGATTGCAAGATTGAACCATTAGAAAACCCTAAATCTAACCCATCTCTAAGTTCCTAAGAGACTACTCACTAATCAACATTAAGCCCATCAAATCTATGATAGAGGATGAGCAAAACATGATTAGAGAAAGAATAATAAGAAATTCAAGAGAGATATTGCATTAAACTTAAAAGAAATCTCAAAATCTCCTCCAAACCACAAAGGGGCGTTTTTCTGTTCAAAAACAAGAGAAGAT
>JAHZTW010000003.1:59687886-59731274 GCA_020283515.1 Alliaria petiolata | reverse complement strand
TTCTTGTTCTTGCCTTCTAATATTGTTTAGCCACATATCCTTCATAGGATTTCGTGGTTATGCATTATTAGGATTTATGTTTAAGCTTTTATTTTGTTCTTGAGTTCAAGAACTTTTCTTTTAGATTTATACTTAACCAAGACTTGTTCTTTAGCATTTCTTGGTAAAGTCTTTGCCTTTATTTTATTTCTTGTCATTGATCTCTCTCTAATCATGCTTAGCTTTTATTTCATTATGGATCTAGAGGTTAACCACAAGAAAAGAGAGTAGATTTCGTGGTTCTTAGGATGTGAAAGATTTATGGTGATAGATCTTGATGCTTATGCATTAAATGATCTTAATCCTTTCTTGTTTATTGTTCTCAATGCTTAGTCTAGCTTGATCAACTAGTCTAAAGACTATAGCCGGCTTGACATGAAAACCATGTGCTTGCTTTGCCAAACCCATAAACAAGAGTTCGATTCCTTAGGCTCAGACGGTCCATCTGTCTAAGGGTCTTACGGTTCAATAGGGACATTTTAGCATGCTTGTTTCTTCTATTGTAAGCGAGAGCTAGTCTATGGTGATAGAGATACAAAGAGTTTAGACCCAAACACCATGGGCTAAACGATTTGAGGATCCCTTTACCTAAGGATTACCATCTAAGACCCAAGGTCTAGATGTTGTTTTAAGTCATCATTGATTGCCCATGTGCATCAAATATATCAAATATCTCATCCTAGGAACCACTTTTTGTCTTTCCTTTTCTTAGTCTTTGTTTAAGTTGTGTTAGATTTTGCTCTTTATTTGCTTTCTCTTATTTTTTGTTTTTCTCTAGGTTGTTATAAAACTTCCCTTCTCTATTAGCTTAGCTTAGCATAGTTCTCTATATCTCAAGTGTCATTAGCTTCCCAAGTGGATTGATACCTCAAATACTACAATGACATGTGTGTTTGAGGATTGACCAGAAGGCCAAAAACCTTTGCATCAAGGTTGCCTTGAGGAAGCATCAACAAAGGTGTTGTGTGATGAATACATTTTCGTAGTAGTGATTCCAAGGTTCTTGAACATTTCAAGGGACATCACATTGACACTTGAGCCGGAATCACACAAAGCTTCTTCAACCTTCAAGTCTCCAAGAGAACAAGAAATCAAAAAATTTCCCGGATTACCCAGTTTTGGGATAACCCTCTAAAGCTTGAGAGTACCTTCTTTTGTGCCTTAGTCAATATCAACTCGGGAAAGGGGAGTGGTGGCTTGTAGACAAGGAGATCATAAGCCTCAACTTCAGTCTTCTTAGCCACTTGTCTTTCCTTTTCAACAATACTTGCTTGTGTAGGGGTCACATCCTCCTTAAGCTCCTTTTTGCTCATTGGTTTGTCAATAACCAAATGGTCATTTTCAATGACCGCCTCCCCAACTTGGATTTCAATGTCCTCATTGATTACAGCCTCATCAATAGGACACTCAAATAGCTGCTCAAATTCAGCCACTACACGCTCATACTCTTCCTCATCAATAGAGTAGATGGCATTGCAATATTTCTTGGGATTGGTTTCGAGTTTACCAGGCAAAGAGGGTTGAGCTCGTGTAGAGGAGGAAGCAATGCCCTTGTTGTTCTCTAGTTGCTTGACCTTGGAACTCAAGGTGTCAAACTTGGAGTTGAGGTCATTGTAAGAACAATCCACCTTGTTGTGGATTTCGGCAATCTTCTTACTCACATCCATGGCACTACTTGCTTGACCTTGGAGGATTTGTTGTAAAACATTCCTCACATCCAAATCTTGTGCAAAACCCGGTGGAGGACCTTGCTTAGACTGAAAATTCCCCTGGTTACCTTGGTTGCTCCCTTGATAGTTGTTCTTGGGAACATAACCTTGTTGTTGCTTGTAAGGAACAAATGGCTTTTGTTGTCCTCCTTGTCCTTGTTGAGGGTAGACTTGATCTTGAAGATTCTCCACATTGGTACTCCTATAGGAAAGATTGTTGTTCCTATAGTTGTTGTTGTAGCCTTGTTGATACCCTTGGCCACCTACATAGTTGACCTCTTCTTGGCAATCTTCATTCAAATCTTGTTGTATTCCTTGACCCTCATCAATATCACTCACAAAATGAACATGCTTTTTTGAGGCTCGAAGCAACTTATCCATTTTTTCATTGAGGGATTTCATCTCCTTCCTCCTTTGGTCTTCATAAGTAACATCGCTCCTTGATGACCTATCATAGTCTTCACCATATTTTCCATCACTTTGTGCCAAGTTCTCCACAAGCTCTAGACCTTCTTCTACATCCTTCCCTAAGAAGTTTCCATTGATTGACGTGTCTAGGAGCATCCTAAACTTAGGGAGGACACCACGGTAGAGGGTACTAAAGAGAGACTCTTCGGAGAAGCCATGATGAGGACATTGGGTAGTGTAACCCTTGAACCTTTCCCATGCTTCACAAAAGCACTCATTGTTCTTTTGGGTGAAGCTAGATAGCTCATTCCTCAACCGTGCGGTCCTAGTGTTGGAGAAGAATTTTGCAAGAAAAGCCTTCTTACATTGATCCCATTATGTAATGAAACCTCTTGGAAGTTGATAGCTCGCATATTTACATCATTTTAGTGAATCATTTAGAGTAGTTATGTGTCATTTCATGCATATAATTGTCTCATTTGCATTCACATTAGGACTAGAGTGTCTTAGGATTAGAGTTGCATACTTTGTTGCATATGGAGTGCATTTCAGGTGCTTTTGGAGCTTGTGAANAGTATTCATAAGCAGAAAAACTTGGGATATGACACTCATTCTTGTGTTGCCTTTTGTTCTTTTACAGACTCTTCTTGAAGTCATCGCTCGAAACTGTTTCCCGATAGCTATTGATCAACATGGCTGCTGCATGCTTCAGCAATGTCTTGCCATTAACTGCCAAGTGCTAAAGCAACGTTTGATCCGCGAGATAATCGCTAATGCGCTGAGACTCTGCGTGAACTCATACGGGTAATTAAACACGAGATGAATCAATGATACATACAATAATACATATATCCTTATCTTATGTATATCCTCTTTTGTTTACTCACAAAGTACTATGTTTCTCCTTCAGGAACTACGTGGTGCAGTACGTAGTGGAGCTGGAAGATCCAAATGTAACATCTGAGCTCGTGAAACAGCTCCTAGGGAACTATGCATACCTCTCCCGCAACAAATATGGAAGTCATGCTGTGCAGAAGTTCTTGAAGATACAGTATATCGACACTAGCTTGATCATATACGACTTGATAAGAGACATTGATACACTTCTTCTTGACCCGTTTGGAAACTATGTCATTCAAACCGCATGGTTTGTGTGTAAGGTAATGTGAATATTAAGGCTTGTACGTTGTTTAATGGTGTGATCTTGTGCGTAGAGATCATGAGATTGAGAAGAGTCTTGTTTGGTGTTTGCAGGACTCTAATTTGCGATGCAGCTTGATGTGGAATATACAGCGTAATAAACGATTGATGAGGTGCAACAAGTTTGGGAATAAGATTCTGGAGAAACTCAATCTCTGAATCCAAAAGGTAAAGAAAGAAAGAGAGGAATGTGTTTGTGGCTTTGTTTTGTTGTGTCTTAGTATTTGTTTTAGTCATTTTTTTTAGGTGAGGGTTTTTGTGGTTTTGTCTTGTGAAATCATAGGTTTTTGTTAGACAGAGCTAAACAACATTGTTCTCACCCAAAAAAAAAAAACCCATATGTCTTTGTCTCGAGAGATTTTTATGTGTTTTGTATTTGTGTTGAGCTTTATTCTCTATGTAAAAGACTCCGACTTTTTTTTTCTATTTTTAGGTTCATGTGTTTGTTGTCTTTTTCTTACTTTGGTCAACCTTTTTCTTCTAATGTTTGTCATCTTTGTTTCTCTCTTGTTTTCTTTACATTAATGCATGTTTTAATGAAATTTCTTTGCGAATTTCTTTACATTAATGCAGCTTTTGTTGTTTCAAAAAGAATTTTTGTTTTATTTATTTTTTCATTAGAGATTTATGTTTGATAACAAACCTAAAGTGTATTTTTAAAAATGAGGTTTATTGTGTTTTTTTGTTTGTTTTTGTTTTAGTGTGAGAACAACATTTTAATATATAAATATATATGTTAATGATTCCACCACACCCATAAAATAAAGATAATCAAAACCTTACGCTACCTTTAGAAAATTCCATAAATATACACCAATTGCTCACCATATTTAGGAAATGATACATAATTTCTTTATTTCAATTCCTAAATAATCAACTTTTTCATAACCTTCCATAAAGTACTTTTCCCCTTTTTTGTTAAAAATTAGCCATTTTGACATTAGCCAATCCTCCAAAACAAACTTATGTGTCACATATATATATTGGTTATGCATAAATATGGTCAAAGCCATTATGCATGCATGAGATCTTCCGAGTCGGTGAGGGTAAACTGTTAGAGGATATAAATTCAAGTTAGAAGAATATATATATGCAAGTGCTGTTAATTTTAGGTGTTTACAATTACGTGTATAGTCTATCATTAGAAGATATGGTTTCACGAATCACGAACAACTCCACAAATAACATATATGCAGGCCCGGCTTAAGGCAAGTGCACAAGGTGCAAAAGCACAGGTCCCATCATTTTCATCTGTTTTTTTATTACATTTTAGAATCCAAATTTTTTACCTAAAATCTCTTTCCAAACGGGTGATTATATGGGTAAAAGTTAACTTTGGGACATATATTTCGGATAATTTCGGAAAAAGTCGGGAAATTTTGGATTATTTCGGGAAAATTCGAGAAAATATATAGAATTTTTAAATTTTTAATTTTAAATGGGTAGTTCGGATATCCGATCTCATACACTTTTCCTTCTTGTACCCTTCCCGTACCCGTTTGAATAAAATAAATAGTTTTGAATGGGAATTTTTTTGAACGAAAAAGGGAATAGAACGAAAACTTTAGAACCGGTACAGGACGGCATGAGAAATTCGTCCCAAAATTTTCAGGGCTAATCTGTCCCATCGGTCGTGATGCCTATAGAGAAGTTTGTAGGTAGGTGCACTGTTTGATGGGTTCTCTTATAGATGTGACATATCAAAATTAGCGACGGTAAAATCAGTCTCAACAAAAAAATTCACACCAAAGTTTCTCTAATTATTTTGAGATAACTACCAATTAAATATTAATATATTTTTGTATTCATACTATAAAAAAATATCCACCAATTACATACTATTAGAATTATGTATTAAAAAACTTTTGGTAAAAGACTCCCAACAAAGATGATTTTATTATTTTCTTTTTACACTTGTTATTCTAGTAGTTTAACAAACCCATTTTCCATGAATTGTCTTTCTATGTGGTAAAACTCCATGCTTTAATTCAAACTAATACATATTAATCCAGCTTTCAGTGAGCTGCACTGGATTATACTGTAACTCTTTTTTATTTTAACTATACGAGACTTTGTTTTCACATTTATGCATTAGATTGATGAGAATAGTCTCTATTGAATATATGTTTTGCATCCCATCTCATGGAAGCAGCTGTGCGTTTGGATTGGTATAATCTTTTCAATTTATCGATTATATGCAAATACCATATTCGCTGGAATGGTATTATGATTCTTCCACTAGATTTCTAAAACTTTTATTTTCCACAAAACTTACAAATTTTTAAATTTGCGTCTTTTTACCAAAAGATCATGCAATTGTCTCTGATATAGTGTAATACAACTCCAAAACTAGATTTTCTAATCTTTACAAAATTAGCAATCACGCCAACACAATCGTCAATTAAATTTCATTATGTTTTATGCTCATTGTACTAGTCACTGCTGATAAAACCGATTGATCTTCTTTGTAACCATCATAATTAGACTCTTATGCACTAAATTAGACTATAAGTTTGATTTTTCAACAAAATTGCTAGTTTCAATGGTTTCCATCTGTACAACATTATCTTGTTCTCTATGCACTAAATTATTTTAATCCGCAATCCTATTATAACCTCTTTGCCCTACTCGTTTATCCTTAATACCACGACTTGTACTTGACAATACCCAATATCCTCTCCATACCAAAAAATCATACATAATACCTAAGCGTATACTTTTTCCAAAACAAATGATTCCAAGTAACATCTACACGAATGAATTTTTTATTCTCATATGTTTTATATGGACAACACATTTTCAATGGTTCTACACTATTTCTTGACTCTTGACTCGTAGCAAATCTTATATATTCAGTTAGATCTTATTTTGACATTTACCTACAAATTTTTTGATGAATTACTGAGAATAATGTTCGTCATAAATTTTTGAGAGATTTTCAGAAAACGTATGTCGTGGAAAATTTTCTATGAAATAACGAAAAATTAAAATTTTTCGTCTGAATCTCATCGATATAATATTTCATGAAAATATTTCTTGACGAAAAATATCTTTAAAATATCCATAAAAAATTAGAATATTTTTTATAAAATATATATATTAGTTGGAGATTTCCGGGGAATTTACCTCCATTAATCTAGTTTACATATTGTATATGTGGAATGTGGTAAAATGCGGACGAAAGTTTTTCCACCGGTAATTTTTTACTTTGGTAATTTTTTGTATCAGTCCAACGCGCTTTAACTAATAAGGTAAGAGTTGTGACTTTTGAGTCGTTGACTTCACCAAACTTGTTATAACTGCTACGTGACATTACATTATTCGTCGTCGTTAGAAGCACTAATAATTAAAAATTAAATAATATTGAAAATCATGAAACCACCGTGATACCATTTCATTCTCTCTCTCTCTCTCTCTCTCTCTCTTCTCAACATTCGCTGTTCCTCCGACGACGAAGGATCTCTGACGGAGCCACGGTGGAGTTTACTCCGCCTATCCCCTCCGTCGCCACCGGCGTTCTTCAATCAAATCCATTGATCTCCTTAATCCACCATCAATGGATCGAGCTTCGCTCCTCCTCCTCCTCCTAATCCTCATCTTCACCCTCTGTTTATTCATCGATCTGACCGATGCTAATAAGGTCGATTTAGCAGCCGAATCGCCGATGATTTTCCCGCTCAGCTACTCTCCCCTTCCGCCGCGAGTAGAGGATTTCCGCCGCCGTCGTCTCCAACAATCTCAGCTCCCTAACGCTCACATGAAGCTCTACGATGACCTCCTCGCCAACGGGTTGATGAATCTCTTCGAATAATTAGCAATTACTTTCTACGATGATCCTGATTTCCACAGGCAATTCCTGATAATTCTGGGTTTTTTCTTTTTGCTCAATCTTATGCAGCTACTATACGACTCGATTATGGATAGGAACACCTCCACAGGAGTTTGCTTTGATTGTAGATACTGGAAGTACTGTCACTTACGTGCCTTGCTCAACCTGTAAACACTGTGGGAAGCATCAGGTGATTAAAACCTCTGTACTAAAGTCACTTTGAGATCTTTTCAGATACTTGTTTGTAGAAGATGATCTTCAGAAATGATAATAGCTATATTGGTAGATCAATTAGATTTTCAGTAGCGCTTGATTAAGGTGTAAGAAGAGAGTATTGAGTTTGTTTTCTTGATCAGGCCTTGGAATAGGTTTTTGGTTTGTAGAATTATTTGGCTGAGGGATTTGTTTATGTTTCTTACGTTTTTTGCAGGATCCAAAGTTTCAACCTGAGTTATCTAGTAGCTACCAGGCTTTGAAATGCAATCCTGACTGTAATTGTGACGATGATGAGAAACTATGCGTCTACGAGAGACGGTATGCTGAGATGAGCTCGAGTAGTGGGGTTCTAAGTGAGGATTTGATATCTTTCGGCAACGAGAGCCAGCTTTCTCCGCAGCGTGCTGTTTTCGGATGCGAGAACTCGGAGACAGGGGACCTTTTCAGCCAGCGTGCTGACGGTATAATGGGTTTGGGTCGTGGTAAGCTCAGTATTGTAGACCAACTTGTTGACAAGGGTGTTATGGAGGACTCTTTCTCGTTGTGTTATGGTGGCATGGAAGTTGGTGGTGGTGCTATGGTGCTTGGTAAAATCTCTCCTCCTGCTGGAATGGTGTTTTCTCACTCGGATCCTTTCCGCAGGTAGAGTAACTTCATAAACTTTGGTATTTGGAAATTTTGAGAGTAGATCTCGAGCTTCTCACACATCACTGTAGTTTCGGGTGTTTGCAGTCCGTACTATAACATTGACCTGAAACAAATGCATGTTGCGGGCAAGTCTCTAAAGCTAAACCCAAAGGTCTTTAACGGAAAGCATGGAACCGTCTTGGATAGTGGAACAACGTATGCTTATTTTCCGAAGGAAGCGTTTAACGCCATAAAGGATGCGGTAAGATATCTTAAAGTCGTATAAACGTTTTGCTCATCTCTCAGCACTTTTCTCTTCACTAGTCTACAGTCTCCACAGTTTTTGTTAGTTAGTAAGTTGGTAGAGCTATGTATATATTGCTGTCATGACCATCAATGGATGACGTTCGGCAAATAAATGCACTTTTATAAGCTTAGAATATAAATTGTAGGAGAAAGAATGTTGATATTTCTTCCGTATTGTAATCTCATGTGATTATGTCATATTACAGGTCATTAAGGAGATTCCATCTCTCAAACGGATCCATGGTCCAGACCCAAATTATGATGATATATGTTTCTCTGGTGCTGGAAGGTTTGTTTAAACCCATTATATTACAGAACTTCGAATTTTTTTAATTTTTTTTGTCTAAGGATATACTAATTTGGAATGTCGTTCAGGGATGTGGCTGAGGTACACAATTTTTTCCCCGAGATCGCTATGGAATTCGGCAATGGTCAGAAACTGATCCTTTCTCCCGAGAACTACTTATTCAGGGTAATAACTTGGTAAAGTAAAATGGCTTCATCCTTTTCTTTTAAGTTACTTGATCATTTGAGCAAGTATAAACAGTTTCTTAAGTGTTATAACAGTTTCCATTTGTCTTCCTGACATTTTTATAGCACACCAAAGTTAGAGGCGCGTACTGCCTTGGAATATTTCCTGATAGAGACTCAACAACACTCCTAGGAGGTAGTTTATATGCAGACTCAATTTACATATCTTGCATGCATTCCCATTTTCTATGAAAGCATGAATAATGTATGATATAGTTTCAAAACAGATCATGTGTTTTTCACTCTTTGATTTCAAATCAAGTTTAATTTCTATTTTTGATTTTGCTTGCATGTGAGAGTATTGAAGTTGGTAAATTCTAACATTTTGATCAGGAATTGTTGTCCGGAATACGCTTGTCACTTATGACCGTGAAAATGACAAGGTCGGGTTTTTGAAGACCAACTGTTCTGATCTATGGAGGAGGCTGGCGGCACCAGATTCTCCTGCACCTACTTCACCAGTTTCCCAAAATCAAAGTTCTCATACAGTTTCTCCAAGCCCCGCTTCGAGCGAGTCTCCTACTGCTGATCTTCCAGGTAGTTTGTTCGGATTTTCAGGGATTTATCTTAAACCACTGTTTTTGTTATCCCTCTTATTTCTTTGAATTTTTTGATACATTAAACTCATAAGACAAGAACTCTATTTTATAGAGTTGTGATTCTACCAAAGATAATACTAAATTGCTATTCATCTTGTAACACTTTCCATCTGTTGCTTGATTTCCTTTTTCTTTGTTTTCTGTTTTCTATATTTTTCCCTTTTCTTGTACAGAAACGAATCTTTTCCACATATTTTAGCTTTTTGTGTCTCTTCGTCTCACATAGTACGTTCTGAATAGATAACCCAGAAGCTTGCTGAATCAAAACACTTCTTTGGTATATTTAGCTAAAATCTTTTGAAAGACTCTTTACCGCCTTGAAAGTCTTGTTTTTTGGCGATGAAACACCGAGAGCCTCATCTATAGCACTGTCACTGGCTACATCAAAATTTTCTTTTTCTTTTCTATTTTGGTGTTAACCTGTTATTGGCTAATATCTTACGAACGTGTAGGTGTTTTCCGGATTGGAAGTATCACCTTCGAAGTGTCAATTAGTGTGAACAATTCTTCATTGAAGCCCAATTTCTCAGAGATCGCTGGTTTCATTGCCCACGAGTTAGACATTCAAAGCTCACAGGCAAGCTTAAGACATTCATTTTTCTACTAGTTCTCTTAAACCGAGGTCCTTTTGCTTGTGATTAAATCATCTCAAAGGCTCTTCTTGTTGTTAGGTTCGCTTGCTGAGTATCTCGTCCAGCGGAAATGAGTATCGCCTGAAATGGGGAATCTTTCCCCCACAATCTTCCGAGTACATTTCCAATAATACCGCAGTGGTAGCTACTTCTCCTTTTCCTTAGCGATGGTTCATGATAAATAGTTGCTTAAGGTATCTTCATTCGCCGACTTATTTGCGTGGTTGCAGAACATAATGTTGCTTCTGAAGGAAAACCGATTGCGCCTACCGGGGCAATTCGGAAGCTACAAGTTGCTAGAATGGAAAGCCGAGCAAAAGCGGAAACAGTATGTTTTTTATTCTTTCCCTCGTATCTTCGATGATACCTATTCATAGCTGGTTCGCTAGATTTATGATCTTATTACGGGTCTCTGATGTTGTGGTGCAGGAGCTGGTGGGAGAAGCATTTACTTGGCGTGGTGGGAGGAGTGATGATCTCGTTGCTCGTTACTTCGGTGATGATCAAACTTGCATTGGTGTGGAGACGGAGGAAGCAAGAAGAAGCTAGTTATGAGCCTGTAAGTGCTGCTGTTAAAGAACAAGAACTTCAACCTCTTTCCTCTGAAACATCTAATGCTTGAGCCTCCCTCATTACTCATAGAGTCTCTCTCTATAAATATTATATATATATATATTTGAATTTGATAGAAAGAAATGAAACCTCAGTATTCAGGAAACAAAGATTCATCAAATTGTTGTAGTTAACCTTATTTTGATGTGCAATGAAAGAAAGAAACAAAACAGAGAAATAATATTGTTGGAATCTTTTTTATCTTGCTTATTTTTATTGAGACTGAGTCAGAGTTATAAAGCTACTCAAACTAACACTTCTACAAAATTAGATATTAGCATCTTGAGTTTATTACACTCAAATGTACTTTTCCACTTTGTAATTACATTATAAGGTACTCACATACTTTGGTTATGTGCAAAGTCATTGATACATTTCTTACTTACAATTTTTTCTTTTTCTCCTTCTTTCTCCTTTTCTTCTTTTTCTCCTTCTTTCTCTTTCTCTTCTTCCATGGTTTCAACGCCTCCCTCTCTCTCTCCTTATGTCTAATTTTCAATCTCCCAAAAATAAAAAAAAACAAACATTGCCCAATCCGTAAATCTTTAAGAAAATTCACACATTCATGTATTATGAGACTCAATGGACAATGATAGTATGTACAATACCATTATTGAAGTTGTGGACACGATGGTGTGGACATGAGAGTGTGGATATAACATCGTAGAAATAATGTCGTTGGTTTGTATATATTGACAAGCTCTGCTCTAGATCGACATTATATGGACAAATATCCACACGGTAATAAATAATATGATGTTCTATCTCAATATGCTTTCGATTTTAGCTTAATTGAACTAGAAAGACTACACGTTTGCAGGAAGGACATGTAGTCGTGGACATGATGGCGTAGACATGTAGTCGTGGACATGAAGTCGTGGACATGATGGCGTGGACATGATGGCGTGGACATGATGGCGTGGACATGATGGCGTGGACATGATGGCGTGGTCTGCATATTTAGCTATCTTTGTAATCTTGGTCTTTCTGACGGATCTCATAGCTCTCTCCATGATGTAATCTAAATATGTATTGATAACTAATATTTTGTTTTTCTTTTTGATTTGGAGAATGATTGTAATTATAGGATTTAATATGATTTTGTCTTTTTCTGTTGTTAATATAATTCGACATGTATAGATGATGTCATATCATGAATTTGTAGAATGTTATAGAAAGCTCTAAACATAGAAAGAGAGAAATTCTCTCTGATTTTAGTAAACTCAAAAACCTATAATAACTTGCAACAAATTAACGAAGGCTTATATAGGAAAAGATGTGTATAAGAGACAGACTTTAACCGTCCACACACTCTGTCCATCTCTTACTATCCACCTAGCGGCAGACTCACTGAAATCCTATTTACGTTTAAATTCACCATTTTCAAGGTCATCACTGAGTTTATTACGGTTAATTAATTAGAATTGTCGAATCCAATTGGGTTTTCGAAGGAGTTTTACTTCGTTGAATCACTAATGTATTACAATAGTAAACAAATCGTGAATTAAATCTGCAGAAGAAGAAGATTAAAATAAAGAACAAAAAAATTGAAGCTGAAACAAAAGAAGAAGAATAAAAAAAAAAAAAGGAAGAAGAAGAACAATAAAAAAGGATAAGGAGGCGGAGACACGTTTTTGTGGCCAAGAAAAGATATTAAGGGTTTTGGATAAAGAAACTCATTAAGGGTAGATAAGGTATTTCATAACACAAAACACTTCTAAAGTTCACCAATAGCTCAAAGTGCCTTTTTTGTTAGATTGAAACTCATAAGTGCCTTATATTGTAAATGATTCTAGCATCTTGATCTATAAAATGACCATTAAAAGAAAACCTATTAAACAAGTAAATGTTTCAATTTCTTTTTTATATATAACAATTAGTATTAGACTTGCATGATATTTTCGGTTATATTGGATAATAAGAGATTGTAAGGAGGTTTCTTGGAATCAGATTAACGTTTTGCAACTTTTAAAAGTACTAGTCTATAAAACTAATGTGGTTACAAAAAAAAGAAAAAAAAATGAGAAAAGAAATGGACCAATAATGGTTACATGTAATCATATAAAAAATAATCATCATTGTCCTTAATTAATCCACCCCAATTATCTCGTATATGTTAAATCCGTTCTTTATCACCAATTTCAATGCATTGAAGATGACATACATTTGTTGACAAAAGTTACATATAATAATATAATAAAAAAACTCATAAATCACTTTGTTTAATACATCGACTATTGTTACTTCTACTTGATCTTTCTATATTTGTTGAAGAACAAAAAAATACGAAACAAGGTATCTCATTTAGAGACAAAAAATATTGCTCACTTTTGGACTATTCGAATTTGATCTAGACACCGGCACACCGACTATTGTTACTTCTACTTGATCTTTCTATATTTGTTGAAGAACAAAAAAATACGAAACAAGGTATCTCATTTAGAGACAAAAAATATTGCTAACTATTGGACTATTCGAATTTGATCTAGACACCGGCACACCGGTATTATGCGATACATCATATATTTTTCGATGCCATTAGTGAAACAACATAACCTCAAACATTAGACGTTTTTTAAGAAACATAAAATGACGCAATGGGTAATGAGACTAAAGTTTTTTAGCTAAACAAAAGTTGGTCTCTTGAGCCTTGCTCTCATGAAAGAGGCATATTCAATTTTTATGTAATATCAAGTACAAATTTGATGGTACATTGCAATGTTATTCAACTAGTGACACTTGGTAATCGACAAGAAGAAATGGTTAATGTCGACAAAACGTTTGCACTTGTTAGAGTTGAAAACTACATTTGATGGAATTATATACTTACATTTAAACAGAGTGTTTTAGATAATGAAATATACATCAAGCTCCAACCATGATTTCACATATTTAATACAATCAATGTTGTTGTCTACATAAACCACTTCATAGATTGAAATAGTGAGATGTTTGTGTGCTAAACTTTTCAAAGTTCTCACACCTCTGATTTTAAATATATATTTTTTAACCATTGTATTTAACAGTAGTGAAGGTAAACACACACGATAAGAGGTAGATAATACGAGAATCTCACACTTAACATTCACTTGTTTCATAATTTTGTATTTTAATTGCATAACATTTAATTTTATTATAAAAGATTACAACTCTATAATAGTAATAGTTGAAACAAATAAACTGTAATAGTAACATATGTAATCGCTACATTATTCTTTATTCATTCAACTATTTTACATACTAGTATTCACACATTATTTTAATGATTTTTTTTTAGTTTTTTTAGTTTAAACATTTCTCCAAAGAATTTTACAAGAATAATGCTATGAACTTATATTCAAAATTTAATTTTTACCAATAAAAAATGTTGAATGTCGTGTTAAAACTATATAGGTAAACTATGCGATAAATTTTGACCAATAAATATATAAATACATGGAAACGGAACTGCGACTCTGTGTTAAAAATACAACTGTGAAGATTGATAGACACGATATTTGGTAGATAGTACGAAAATCTCACAATTGACATCTATTTATTTTATAATTTTGCAATCATTTATAATATTCAATTTTATTATATAGATATATAACTCTATAATATCATTACTTAAAACAAATAGAGTGTAATAGTAATATACATGATTTCATGACTCATACACATCACTTCAACTATATTTTATAGTTATTTTTAGTTTTTACGACTTTTATTCAAATTTATTTTTACTGACAAAATAAATGTTTGATTGATTTGTTGAAATTATATAGCCGGATTAATTGACGTATTTTAACCAATAAATATATAAATACATTGAAACGGAACTACAACTATGACCTGAAAATTAAACTTTGAAGTAGTTTAAGTGAAAAAATCGAAAGAATATTATGAATATGTATGTACCATCACAAACACTTTTATAACATCACATGCATTTCTACGCTAGCGGTATAAATAGAGTGTAATGGTAACATACATGATTTCTACATGATTTATTTTTCATTCAACTATTTTACATACTATGACTCATTCACATCATTTCAACTATATTTTATAGTTATTTTTAGTTTTAACGACGTTTACTTATAGTTTTATGAGAATAGTAATAGAACTTATATTAAAATTTATTTTTACTGACAAAACAAATGTTTGATTGATTTGTTGAAATTATATAGTCGGATTAATTGACGTATTTTAACCAATAAATATACAAATACATGAAACGGAACTACAATTATGTCTTAAAAATTAAACTGTGAAGTAGTTTAAGTGAAAAAATCGAAAGAATATTATGAATATATATGTACATCACATGCATTTCTACGCTAGCGGTATAAATAGAGTGTAATAGTAACATATATGATTTCTACATTATTTATTTTTCATTCAACTATTTTACATATTATGACTCATTCACATCATTTTAACTATATTTTATAGTTATTTTTAGTTTTAACGACTTTTACTTATAGTTTTATGAGAATAGTAATAGAACTTATATTCAAATTTATTTTTACTGACAAAAAATTGTTTGATTGATTTGTTGAAATTATATAGTTGGATTAATTAACGTATTTTAACCAATAAATATATAAATACATTGAAACGGAACTACAACTATGTCTTGAAAATTCAACTGTGAAGTAGTTTAAGTTAAAAAATCAAAAGAATATTATGAATATGTATGTACCATCACAAACACTTTTATAACATATTATAACATATTTTAACCAATAAATATATAAATACATTGAAACGGAACTACAACTATGTCTTGAAAATTCAAATGTGAAGTAGTTTAAGTTAAAAAATCGAAAGAATATTATGAATATGTATGTACCATCACAAACACTTTTATAACATCACATGCATTTTTACGCTAGCGGTATAAATAGAGTGTAATAGTAACATATATGATTTCGACATGATTTATTTTTCATTCAACTATTTTACATATTATGACTCATTCACATCATTTCAACTATATTTTATAGTTATTTTTAGTTTTAACGACTTTTACTTATAGTTTTATGAGAATAATAATAGAATTTATATTCAAATTTATTTTTACTGACAAAATAAATGTTCGATTGATTTGTTGAAATTATATATATAGTCGGATTAAATGACGTATTTTAACCAATAAATATATATAAATAAATTGAAATGGAACTACAACTATGTCTTGAAAATTAAACTGTGAAGTGGTTTAAGTGAAAAAATCGAAAGAATATTATGAATATGTATGTAACATCACAAACACTTTTATAACATCACATGCATTTCTACTCTAACGGTATCATATTCGAGTAATCAACAATGTTATTGTGATATGTTAGTTAAACATATTAAAATATTTAGTAACAAATTTATTAGTATTAGTCCATCATACCCAATGTCATTTTGATGAATGTAATCACTTATGTTTGTTTATAACACTTGTTATTTTTCTCGGAATAAGTTTATTATCATTAAGAGGTATTAGTTATAAGCATAACCATGTCATAAAACCAATAATGATAAATTTAAATTTCATTTGTAAAGAGAAAATTATAATACGCAAACACAAAAAAACATTTGATTATCAAAAACATTAAAAATTTGTTGCATACATTCTTTTCATTTTTACATTTTCAAGAATATGTTGCATACAACAACCATGTAGAGCAGTTCATCAATGAACTTGGTCATTCTTTCTCAAATCAACCATAAGAACGTGGTCAAGCTCTTGGGCTGCTATCTTGAGACTGAGGTCCCCTTGTTGGTCTATGAGTACATTGCGAGTGGTACCCTATTCGACCACTTGCACGGTTCCATGGCTGATACTTCTCTTACATGGGAACACCGTCTGAAGATAGCAATATAAGTCATTGAAACTCTTGCATATCTTCACTCCTCTGCCTCGATTCTAATAATCATCAACTGCGATGTCAACAAAGCAACCCTTAAAACCAAGCATCAGTGGTCGGATCCCTATCGTGAGCCAATGGAGATTGAGCCCTTGATCGGGGTTGGAATCTTAACATAACAATAGAAAACCAGTATCATTTCAGCATCAAAGACTAGTAGCATTTCATCATCAAAGACTAGTAGCATTTCAGCATCAAAGACTAGTAGCACTTCAGCGTCAACGACTAGTAGCACCTCAGCGTCAAAAATCGATAGCACTTCAGCGTCAAGTACTTTTAGGTACGACCACTTCATTAAAAATGATAGATACATGATCTAATATATGAAATGTGGAAACATGCCGTGTTTTTTGACGTTCAGGCAACATGCTTATGATGTTCGACATGACCAACCTGGCGTAGATGTTTAAAAAGGGGTGGTAAACATCCTATTTTCCCATATCAATAGTTGAAAGAAAATTTTTCATTTAAAAGTGATGTCAAAATGATAGAAAAATCTAGATGATTTCGAAAGGATTCTACTATAACTAGTATCGAAAAATCTTAGGTTTTTGTGGGTTGCAGGGACGTAGTCTCAGCTGTATAGTACATTCCTATTAAGAAATTAAAAATTATTTTAGGTTTTCTATTATGATTGAGTTTAAGGTGAGATTTATATAAATAGATTTAGGGGTTTATAGTTATTATTCACAAATTTATAAAAAACCATAACGTAAAGGATATTCGCTTAATTTTGACTGTCTCTCAATTTTATTCAAAAATTCTTGTATCCACCCAAATTCACAACAAAAAGGTTCAATGAGTATTGCACCCAAAAAAGGTTCAATAAGAGTATTTTGGGTATTTTAGACATATGTTTGTCTGCCCTATAGTTTGTATATTATTTGTTGTTGTCAATTTTCACTGTTGTAGAAGGAAAGGGCGAAAAAGAGAGAATATTTTGTTTTTTTGTAATAACTTTAAATTCAATTCTATTGAAATCTTATTCCCTGAAAATTGATATAACGCTCATGGATTCTAATAACATATTACCTGTCGTTGAATAATAACAATAATCTAAAAAAATAAAATAATTGACCATAACATGTATTATCTCTTTTTGTGTTAAAAGGCTTTCAATTTAAATGCAGGAGAAATAAAAGAGTTACATGCCCAACGCATGCCATATTGTTTTTGGGATTAAGCCCAATAGATAAAGAAAACTAACAAAGAGTTACATCAAAGAACATAATTGAACCAACCAAATTAGAATCTTCGGAGTAACCAAATAGTTGACGGGGTGAGAGAGTATAGTTTGAGTAACCGAGTAGGAGATCGACGAGGCAATACTGCTAGATTGCCGTTGAGAACCAGCATCGCCGATGACTGAGAAGGATTAGATTGTCTATAGCTGGAGCATCTGTTGTGGATGGTAGAGTCAATTGAATAGACGATCGTGGATACTGGCTTGAACTTAATACGGTGAAGTCTAGACATGTATTATCATCATCAAAATATCACAAATTTGTATATATGATCAAATCCTTAAAGTTAGTTAAATAATTTGATCATTATCATATATTAAGTGCAAAGTATTTTGCGCTGTGGTTAAGAGTTATTGTAGTTGATAATTTTTTTATTTTTATATTTTTTTTTTCGATGTCAAAAAAAAAATTTGATTATTTTTTTTATCCCTCATGTTAATTGACATAATTAATCATAATAAAATTTATTGAAAAAATAATTAAACAAATAAATGATAATACAGCTATTTCTTTACTTTCAAATGATAAATACATCTATTTATCTTAACTAAAAAAAGTTAATTTCTTTATTTTCAAATGATAAATACGGTTATTTATCACATAAATAAGGAAATCAGTATAAACCCTAAATATTTTTCGTATAAATAGTATCCTCTTGGCCACTTAAGATCTTTTTCGTATAAATACGCCTATTTATCATCGTCTAGGATTAGTTTAGTTTATGCGTTATTAGTATTTTTTAATTATTAAGTGCAAAGTGTTTTGTGCTGTGGTTGAGAGTTATTGTGGTTGATTACCTTTTACCGCTCTTGCTAATTGACATAATTAATCTTAATAAGATTTATTAAAAAATAATAATTAAACGAATAACTGATAATATACGATTTACGTAAAAATTAATATAAAAAATAATTTTCTTTATTTCTAAATGATAAATACAGTTGCATATTTATCACATAAAAAAGGAAATCAATAGAAACTCTAAATCTTTTTTCGTATAAACAGTATCCTCTTGACAATTTAATTTTTTTATCATCGTCTAGGTTTAGTTTAGTTTATGCGCTATTATTATTTTTTAAGAGTTTGACATGATTTTCATACGAGAGTTATTGGTTTCTTTGCTGTTACTTGTTTGCTTTTTTTGAATTTGATATGAAACTAATATCCTTTTTTATTCAAACGCAGCGAGTCACTAGTCATTAAAACAAAAATAGAAAAATTGGTAGGTTATTCAATTATCTTTTTGTTTTGACATGTTTGCTTTAGCTTAGTTTGATAACACTAATCTTGAAATGGTATAGACGTTATTGTTTTTTGGTTTTTTATAATGGAGTTTTTGGTATTTTTTTCTTTGGTATTGATATTATTTTATGTTTCGTGATGTATTTTGAATTCTTTCTTTAAATTACAGAATATATGTGGTTACGTTCATATTGTTGATTTATCTGCAAGTTATTTATCAATTTTGTAGCATTAGCGAATTAAGGTTAAAAGGTTTCAAGATGTGAGTATGTATGCACATATATGAATTATTTTTAGCTGTGGGTGGTGGTTATGGCGGTTCATGAGGAAGAGAAGCTCACTCAACGTAACAACCATCTCGATTTTCCTATTGAAAGAATCTCTTTTAGTGTTTTTCTTTGCTTAATTTTGTTTTAGAAATTGCATAAGATTTTTCAAACAATTTGTAGATAGTTCAAAGAGTTCAACGCTAATTAACAAGAAAGGAATCGAGACAGGAGAAGAAAAGAATGGCGGATCTAATCTTCTGTATCCATTTTATGGAAATTTTATCTTCTTAGGATTGAAACCGTGAAGTTGGCTTTTTCTCCGAAATTAACACAAAACAATACATGTAGACAAACCCAAGACATGTAGATGAACAAGGAAGATTAAGAATCTCTCTTTACCACGACTTCACTAAATCCTTCCATGGTTACAAGGTTTGAATACTTTCTTAATTTTTAGCAATCTTTATTAAATATGTTATCTTTGTGTTTTCTTATGTATCTTGATGTTATTAGCTAACTAAATCTTCTCGGTCCCGTATATGTGGTTGGTCTGCGACTCAATATGAGCAGAACATTGGAAAGAAATGTTTTTTTTTCAATTGAATATTTAAGAATTGCCCTTTCTATTTTTTTTTTTTTGGCTTTTCGGGCTGTTTTGTCGATGATAGTTGGGAACCTCTAGCTAATCAAAGTCTCTTTTTGTGATTCTCATGTTCTCGGTCTTCCATCTTAAACCAAATGAATTGGCAGTGGCTTTGGTGGTAAGGAAACAAGATCAGCTTTCATTGCTGCTGTTCCTTCCTACCTATTGAATCGACTTGTGAAACTCATACTGGACATAGATGTGGACACGATGACAACTGGTGGGACAAGTAGAACATATGCCGCATTTCCTGCATGAAACAGAGAAAAGTCTGTGGGAAAACAAAATGACGGATACAACAGCAAAGAGAATCATGAAAAAGAGGTTGATTCCTTATTCAAACTTGGGTCAAATTTGCTTTGATTTAATTTGGTAAATCTAATCATAGTATTGTTTAGTACTATATTTGGTGTATATATATATTACTTTGACTTCTTGATTTTTTAGATAATTGATATCTAGGCTTCTTTCGTTTGTTTTGTAGATTCGATAACTCTTTATGTTAATACAGAAGAGTTTGTTTGCTTCGTAACAACATATTCTGAATCAAAAAGAGATGATTATTATGACTTAAAGAGTCTGATGATAATTTTGAACTGAATTTATAGGTGGTGATTCAAGAACAAGATCTAAGAGAATGAAAAAAGATAGGAAAAGTCCGAACGAGTCCAACTAGAATATGTTTATTCAGTCAAACATTACCATAATTGTAAAACAAGAATTGGCGGATAACGGTAATTGTTTATATATATATATATATATATATATTTGAAATTAGAGAAATTGCAACCCATACCAATCAATAACACATAAATTAGGCTTTGAATGGAGGACAGATTTTAATGCAGTACAAATGCAGTCCATTTAAAAAGCAGATCAATCTGCATTTAAGTGCCATTCATCATTTTTTTTGCAGAACAAAAAATAATGATAAAATATTAAATATCTGCATGCAGATCAATATATGTGTAAAATTTTTGATCTGCATAGAGAAAAAGGGAAGGAGGCTGGCGCAAGCTGATGGCCAACAACATTTAAAGTTTTTTTTTTCTTTTCTTCTCTCTCTATTAATTGCTTACAAATAATCATATTTTCTTTAACTTTTTCATTCAATTTTAAAACAAATAAAATTCGGCTCAAAATAAAAGTTTAATTTATTTTTTCGTTTCTAGTTTAATAATTTATTTAGAGACTATTTTTGAATCATATATAAAATATATTTTTATTTATTATCGTCTATAAATATTAATAAAAATATTTCTATTTATTTTACATATTAAATTTATAAATCCTAGATTCTTCCCAATTTAAGATATATTATATGATTTTTATTTCTTCTGTTTGAGCAATATTTTATGTATTAATTATCTTTTGATAAATATCAATAAACGTAATAATATTTAAATTTTAAAATAGTATATATATATATATATATATATATATATATATAAATCGTTATAGATCTAATTAAATTTTCTTTTAATCTCCTTCTTAACACTTGTATATCTGTTTTTTTTTTCATTTTTCTATTAACTCTAAATTAGCTATAAATGCTAGATTTTTCAATTTATTACTCACTTTCATATTTGACAACCAAATCTATATATCCGAAATTTAATCGTATTTAATTTTTAGATAATGCTTACATTTTAACCGTATTTATTAAAACAATTATATTTATTGTTTATATATAAAAATTGATTTTTTTGTTTTAGATATTTAATTTACATCATTTATATGTTTTTAACATTTAATCGAATATAATAATTCGGTTAATTTGTTTGATCTGCTAGATTTGCGTTTGTTCTACTTGATCTAAATTATCTGGTTGATCTGTATTTATTATATTATTATATTATTTAATATAATATGATTATTTACAGATCTGCATTTGATCTGCATGATCTGCTTGATCTGTGTTTGTTCTGCTTGATCTGCATGATCTGATTGATCTGCATGATCTGCATTTTTTGATCTGCGTTACCATTCGAAGCCTTAGTGTTTAGTAGCCATCAATTTTTCTCTCCTTCTGTTTATATATTATTAAGTCTTTTTTGTCCGTGTCTTCTTTAACTAATTACTAATACCTTTTTTCTCTTTTTCAAATCTTTCCGATGAGAACACAAGAAAAAGAAGGAGGAGAAATAAGGAGGATAAAGAAAGAAGAAGAAGGAAGGAAAAAAAAACCGGTGGAGGATGGTGACAATGGAGGTGGAGGTTGGTGATGACAGAGATGGTAGTGGCGATGCACATGATGATGGTGAGGATGGTAACGGCGGCGTGATAACGACAGCGACGGTGGTGACAATAATGACGACGGTAACAGTGGTGACTATGACGGTGATGGTGGTTACGCTGGTGATTGTGATGATGTTGATGATAAAAAAAGAGAGAAGAAGAAGAAAGATAAAGGTAACTGATAATAAGGTTGGTAAGTAGGTTATCGGCTTAATTTTGCATAAATTTGTTAAGTTAACTTAGTTAGTTAATCAATAACCTATAAATTAATAAATTTTGTCTGTCCCGAGTCGGGCCAGTGTAAAAATTAGCAAAATTCGATAAGATAATAAGATAATAATTTTTTTGAAACATCTATGTAAATATATGGTCCCATTAATATCATAAATTAATAATTTGTATATATTTCTTCCATTTCACAATAAGTAATGTTTTAGGGGGAAAATATGTTTCAAATTATATTATGTTTTTAACTTTTAATTAAAAAAATATTAATTTTTTAGTATTTTTAACTTTTGTATTCGATAAATTATTTTATCTTTGGTTGAATTGTGTTTTATAGTGCTTTTAAAACAATGATTATAAATTTATTGCTAAAAAAATATTTTGATGTTATTTAAGGATATTTCTTATAAATTAGTAATTCTATAAATTAATAAAATATTATAGTCCCAACATTATTAATTTATAAAGGTTTTATTGTAGTTGCTGGTTACATTGATATCAACAATTAGATCAGTGTATTATCAAAATATAATCCATGTTACTAATATCTTTATAACCATGATAATTTATTATTATAAATGAGCCATATGATATTTATATACATATACTTGAGTAACTAAAAAGGTACTTAGAGAGTATTTTTGGTTATAAGTTGTTATGGTATTGAACACTAACTAATATTTTATGGTATATAATATTATACTAATTTATTAATGTCGTTTGTCCGCGCTGTGCGCAGTCGGTCACCTAGTAATGTGTTAAACACATACCGTTACACTCTAAATAATCCGTAACAAAACTTCTATCTATGCGGATGCTGCTCTCGGGTCAGTCCTTTGGTCGACGCTATAGCTGCTCTGGTTGTGCGATGTGGTTGGATTGCTCTGCTTTGTTCGGAGGAGTTGTTGGTGTTTGGGGACTTCTCCATTTGGATGCGAGTTCTTGGTCTTCGTCAAGTCTGACTCTCGCCTCTATTTTGGGCTCTCTGCTTCCCGATCTTCTCCTATTGACGCCGTTCTCTGCCGAGTTTGTTCATCTTCCGCTACCATTTGGGGTTGGCTTGTTGCTTCCCAAGCTTTTGGTATCCTTTGCTATGTTTGTTGTTGTTGCTCTCGCTTCCTCTACCTTAGTATTGTCGTTCCTCCATATTTTTCCATGTTGTAACACTCCCCCTGCTTTCAATAATAAAATGGTTCAAAAAAACAAAACTTCTATAATTTAATTAGCAATCAATTGTCTCCATACACAACGCATGTCATCATCTGTTAATGCCATAAGTCAGTAAAAACGACTGTACTATAAAACCTATTTAACTTTTTGAATTGTTTAAACAGAAAGGACCAATTTGCATTTTCACTTTCTCATGCGGCCGCTAGATGTCATCACATCACTAGGCCACTTTAGTTTCACTTTTCAAATAAACAAAAGAAACCCACTTTGTTCTGTATATCTACCTGGATCACATATAAACCCTATTTTCCCCTTTTTGTATTAAACCTTCTTTTATCAGCAAAAACAGCCAAAAAAACACCAAGCAAATCTCAGATCTTTCATGGACCACTTATCTTGCAGGAGTACAAACAAGATGGCCAGGAGGACCCACAATGTTGTCGGTTTCACACCGTGTTGTTTCTCCTGTGTCATGGAGGAAAAAGACCCTTGTGTTAGAAAATCATGGTTAGAGTTATCTCTAAGAGATATGCACATGGCAAGAGACGACACAGAGCTCGCTCTCACACTCAGTTTCATCTGGAGATTTGCCATGGCCGACTCGGAGAACCCTGAGTTACCATCTCTCGGGGTCTTTGAGTGCATGACAAAGTTGTTGAAGAAAGGTCTTGAGGATGTAGAATGGGTCATGACTGGCCAAAATGTGTATGTTCCTTACTATGCAGCTCATATCATTGGATCTTACACCATGAAGAAGCCTGAGTTTGCTGTTAAAGCTGTGGAGTCTGGGGTGATAGCTCCATTGGTTGAGCTTATGAGAGGGAAAATGAGTTGGGTGGAGCAAAGAGTTTCGGTTAGGGCGTTAGGTCACTTGGCGAGCTACGAGAGAACCTTTGAGGAAGTGGCTGCTTACGAGGATGAAGTGGTGAGATTAGCCATGGAGATTGCAACGACATGTGTTGGTGTTGTGTACGAAGAGTTTGTGAGTGTTCAAGAAAGAGAAGGAAGAGTGAGGTATCACAGTGACTTGCTTACTAGAGGGCTTGGGGGGTTAGAGATGGAAGACCGAAAAGCCGAGGAATGGGCAAGCCAGCTCCAATGCTGGTCACTTCATTTACTCAATTGCTTTGCCTACAAGAAAAGGTCTATTTCACTTATTTGCAACAAAACCTTTCTCAAGGAGCTTAGCAAAATGTGGGGTGGATTGGTTAACCACAATTCTCCTGCGGGCATCGGACTAATCCGGATTCTTTGTTATAGCAAACAAGGGCGAGGGCATGTCTCGAATTCCAGAGAAATGATATAGAGTCTATGCAATCTCTCCAGGTCTTATGATGATTGGCAATACATGGGTATAGATTGCCTTTTGCTTCTTCTCAAAGACCAAGAAACAAGGTACAAAGTCTTAGAGACATCATTGTATTATCTAGTAGACCTAGTTGAGCTTAAAGCCCTTAGCGATAGACCAAAACTAGGTGATAGAATAACTAGGGTTATTCTAACCGATTACAATACAAAGAAAGGTTGTGTTTACACTCACAAGACCCAAAAGGATTTGAAAGAACTATGGAAGATTAAAGTAGAGAGGAGAAAGAGGGAGAGAAAGTTGATGAGTGATAATCAAGAAAAGCTAACAGAGTCAAGTGTCATTGTGAATTTGATTAAGCAGCAAGCAAACCAATTGCTTTGTGTAGGCGAAATAGAGGGAGCAATTAAATGCTACAACGAAGCGATAAGCTTATGCCCTTTGAAACTTAGGAGAAAGAGAATGAGTCTATATAGCGATAGAGGAGAGTGTTACTTACTTCTTGGAGATGTAGACGCAGCCATAAGTGACTGCACAAGAGCTCTTTGCTTGTCGGAGCCAGTGAACTCGCATGGTAAGAGTCTTTGGACAAGGTCAAGAGCTTATGACATCAAAAGGCTTTCAAGAGAAAGCTTGATGGACTGTATCATGTTCGTCAATGCCCGTTGCTTCCGTGGCAAAATCCCTTACTACGCTGCTCAAATGATTAGCAAACAGATGGAGGCCACGTGGCTGTTTGAAGAAGCTAGAGCATCGAGGCTTCAACATATGATGCTCAAGGAGAAAAATCACTTAACCGGTATGTTCAATTTCTTATATATTATGCATATGAATATAAGTTTTAAGATCATTATGCATATGAATATAGGTTCTACTAGATAAAAAAATGCAAATTTCATGAGATAAAATACATTGTTTTTCTCTTTCAAGGCTTGTCGACGATCACAGAAGAACCGGGGAAGAAGAAGGAAGGAATGATGATGCAAAGGAGGAAACCTGATCTCAATCATTGTAGCATCTATTCTACCTCATAAGCAAGTTTTTTTTTTCGTTTTTAATTATAAAGATTTGTACTTTTGTGATGGATAAGTATGCGATTGTTAAAGAGTTTATCAGCATGTAGTCTTTGGAGTTACTAATATTAGTGTGAACACTTTTTCTAATTGAGTTTTCTTAATTCTAGTATCTCCTTATAGTATGAAAATGGATTATTGGTATATAGATAAGAATGAATCCTCAAAATATTATTCAGAAAATTTACGATGAAACCCTATCAACAATATTTGAGATTCGTGTTATTTATGATTTCTCATTTTACAAGTTACAAAGTTGTTTTGTTGGCATTGGATAAAGTGGAAATGAGTATTTTATGTGAAGAGGTAAATGGGAAAGGTGTGGAACGCAGAAGGTGGGGAGGACCACAAAACCACATTAAGGTCCGCGTGATCATTCTTTTACTTAAATATAGGTTTAGTGTAGACAATTTACGAGTTTTTATAATTTCTTACCAGAAGTCATGGCAACTACGATACATTAAAAATGTTGCGATGATTTCTCTAAGAAAAGTATTAGCTCCAAACCAAAAGCATTTTGTCTCGAGTAGGTAAAGACCCGTTTATGTGAATTAAGAGGGTCAGGGATCGAATTCTACCTATTAGAGAATAATATCCTACGAAAATGATACGGTTCTCTCTTGGTCATTGTAGACGTCTCATATGAAAAAAGTACGTTCACTCAGTGGCGAAGCCATAATTTTTTTCTATCGGGGACAAAAAAATATAAAAAATATAGTTTATAAACTGCCAAAAAAAATGATTACAAATGTACTATATGTTTACTAATAGCTTGAATTTTTTTTTTATCATAGTTTCATTTGTTACATCTTTAAATAATTTTTTTTGATAAAACAAACAAAACAATCAATTAAAAAAAACTGATCACCAATACAATTTTGTATCATTCATTAATAGAGATTTTTTTTTCATTAATCGATCCATTAGTTATCTAGTGAAAACAACAAAATAAAAATTAAAGATATTCGAATTTATAGATTATAAGTATAAAGCTTACATTTTTCTATGAGTTGAAGTCATGTCATATCTAATTTAATAAAATCTAATGTGAACAAATGAGATGTTTTACTTGTTTTAGTTCTTTGGTGAATAATAAAAAAATAAAAATAAAAAAAACACAGACAATGAAAGGGAATGACAAAGGGAAGGATTTGTAAAGTTTGATTTTTGTTTTTTATGTTTTATCAACTAAGAATCAATTGAAACTAGTAAAAAGATTATTTTTTTTTTTTAATGTAAAATGGGCTTAAACTAAAACTGAACCCAAAACTAAAATAAAATCAATTACTCAATTTAAATATATATTTTTGTCTTTTTATGTTTTTGATTTTTTTTATGGGGTCATAAACAATTTTAACAAAAAAACATATCATTTTTTTTTTAATTAAGTGGGGTCAGCTGATCCTCTCCCATCTTACTGCCTCTGCAGCTGCGTTCACTCAATTGACAAAGAAATCTCACAAGTTCAAAGGTCTACTTCGCCAATGGTTTAAACTTTGAAGTTTAATCCAATGTTAGGACTTGGCCTCGAACCCAAAAATTCAAACCGGTATTGACCTGAAAAAAGCGATTCAGATCGGGTTCGATAACTGTAAAATACCCGAACAAATTATGTCTTCAGATATTTTGGATCTCGGTTCGGATCGGGTATTATCCAAGAACCGAACAAGTGCTCGAAATATCTGAAAATCGGACGAGTCTCCAAAAATACCCGAACCCAGAATATCCAAAACCTGATTTTACGGGTATTTCAGAGTTTTTTGAATTTTTTAGATATTTTCAGTACTTTTGGGTATTTTCGAATACCCATTTTAAGTATTTCGGTTATTTACATGTATTTTCGGTTCTCTGATCAAATATCGGAACCGATCCGAATCCGGAGGATACCGAACACAATCCGAACCATAATTATAAAATAAATAAATTAGCTCCAAATACTTGCTTTCCACTGAGATAATTATAAAATCCATCCATTTTGCGTTGGATCTCACCTATAGCTTCTTCCTTAACTATATTTGCTTTCGCTTGCCCTTTCCAACAACTGTTGCATTATCTTTCCAACCTTGTTTTCTTGAATAGGTTGGACGTTCGAGGTGCTCCCATGAGCTTAAAAGCTGGAATTTTCTTGATAACCGACTTGACCACCAACGTAATTCATTTCTGCATGAAACTCCTCACAATATAAGCCCACTTCTTAATATCCTTGAAGCGTCCCATATCATTCTCAAGCATTCACAAACATTTGATGAGTTCAACACAAAGATCCTATCGAGCTTTGCGTTTAACTCGTCAATTCTTAAATCATTACCGTTCTTGTAGTCCGGTTTGAGAAAGGTTAGATCTACATTTCAGAATTTTGGTGCAAAATCACAATTTTGGGTTAAATCTAGATTTTAGAATGTTGGCACGAAATCATATGATTTTGGGGCCTCAAATCTATATTTTTCATTTTCGACACATAAATTACAATTGCGACATTTTGGCGCCATTGAGTCCCATGAAACCGATGAATCCAACACAAGTGAACAGACACATGGTATTATAAATTACTTGTCTTGACGCTAAAATTATCATCAGAAGTTTATAAATATAATAAAGATTCTGTGATAATTAAGCATTCTATTGAATCAATCGATACATTAGAGTGGATTTAGACATCTGAGGCTCTCTTTCAAGAACAGCAACCACATCCTTCACAGAGATTGTCCTCACCACTTTTGGTTGAAGCGACGAACCTTGGTTCTTCCCTAATCTTCGACCACCTAGAAACACGAATCCAAACCTTATTATAACTTAACTAACTCAATAGCTGCAAGATCTAAGACCCACAAAAGGCACACATCACAATTAGACTCTTAAACATTTCCTAAGACTAGAGAAAGCTTGGAGGAGGTTTTATAGGGAAAAGCTATGAGCTTTGTTTATAGGCTTTTGCTGAGGGAAGAGCTTTTTGGGGTTTTATCTTGTTCCTGAATCTTTTTTACTCTTTAACTAAAAAGCGGTAAGATAAAAAATGGGACTCACCAGCTCCAGAAAACCGTCGTCCACCATCTTGCCTGTCCTTGGAGTTTCTTCCTCCACCTGAAGTAGATTTCTGATTCCCATCTTTACCAGCTTCAGATACAGATTTCTGACGAGCTTCTGCCATTAGTTGCCATTTTAAAAACGTATCATCTCCTCCGACGGCAGCACGAGCAGCAACATTTGCAGCCGTCGTTCTCATTTTGTCGTCGTCCTCTTTATTTCCCTTCACATATCAAAAACCACTTTTCAAAGAAAAGTTGCAAAGATATATCTAATGTGGCTCCACAGAAACCACATACCTTCACACCCTTTGAACGGTTATCTTCTTTCTCCTTCTCACTATCGACTCCACCATCACCTTCTTCACTCTGCAGCAAATTACACAATGTCAGTGTGCTATAGTAAAACTAAGAACATAGTTAATGAAGCTCAGAACAGACCTCGCTTGGTTTCTTAAGCTTTTCTGCTTCAGCTTGTTTCTTCTCCCATTCCTCTTTCACCTTCTGATTCATTTCGTTGATTTGTAGCCGAATATCTGACGTGATAAAAGTCCGGTGTCTAGATTTCTCAGTATCAACCCGCTGCACAAGCACTTTTAGCTTTAGAAAGATTAGAAGATCCAACAATGTTGAAGAAGGAAGTAAGAGAAAGTTAGACTGACCTGCTTTGACAACCGAATTATATGAGATAATAGTCCTCGCATCCTTTCCTCCACACACTGAGAGCGCAAAATGCATGAGAAAAGGAGAAAACAAAAAGCTCAAGTACTGTAATGCAAACAATGCACAAGAAGTTGACATCTCACCAAAGACAAGCACCGTTCAACATCGTTGCTTATACCCTTTAAACCGACTTTAGCCACTGCCAGATATGAAAAAACATACGATAAGCTTCTTCTCCAAGTGATGATTCATAAACCTAGATCTTAAAAGGAGCATGATAAAAAATATAAAAAGAAGTAGGTGTGGTAAAAGTATCCCAACTAATTTTGGCAAGCTTTTTCTGCAGCGGACTTTTTTGCAAGATTAATCTTTCTTCCTCTTCGTGCACAACTCTCCGAGATGCTTCAGAAACACGACCATCGTCCTTGGCACCGGAGAATAATTGTTCTTCCTCTTCCTGAACAAAATGCAGACAATAAAAAATTCAGTACTCCACAAACCAGAATTTCAAGTTGAAAACTGAAGCTACCAGGAAACGCACCCTGAGATTAACACCACTGACTGCAGTGACATCATTGAGCTGTTCAATACTTTGATCCATAGAATTCGCTACTACTTTTTGCTTCTTGCTGCATGTTGATCAATGCAAAACAACTATGATTATAATTTTACGTGTGGGAACCATATAAACGAAAAAGAGCGACTTAAGAAAGCTGTAAACAATTCCCTCTTTCTAAACCTGAGCATCTCAATTACCTTGGTGGTGGCGGTGAAGAACCTAGTGTCTCAAGAGGTTTCTTCTGACCAACAGAAGGCTTTTTGAGTGCCGTCCTAGCATTAACTCCTGCTTGAGACGTACCCAATGGGCCACGAGAATTCATCTGACGGACACAAATAGTTTGTCAATGAGAAAAACTGTCGAAAACTGAATAATAAAAATTGGCAAAACTGAATTATATATTAATAGCGTTCTTACTGCTGTGCTAGCGTCAAGTTGAGTTGTGATGGAGGGAGAAACAGAGCTTGCATGCGCCATGTTGCTAGGTGTGGATAAAACCATTCTAGAGGACTCCTTCTCTAAATCCTCCTTCGAAGTCCCTGAGGCTGCATTATTCTGTTCAAAACTTTGATCAACTGATTCCTGCTTCACGTGGGACACTGATGATCCTTGACTAGGTGCAGAATTTAGAGGCCATGATGAGCTGTTCTGGAAGTGCGATGTAGCGCCACCTTGAACCCTATTAGGATCACTTACAGAAGTTGGCCTCTCGAACTTGGGCATAGTCATCATGTTCGCAGTAGACTGGGGCGGTCCTCCAAGACCAGTTGGTCCCATGGTCTGGTTATGTGACACATGTCTCATATGGGGATCATGAAGGTGCGGTCTCAACGAGGAACCAGAAGCATTGGTGTTTGGGCCCGGGAATGAGTGAAAACTACCGGAAGTGGTATACATAGGAAAAGAACTTGGCGGAAGCTGCATCTGGTGATGCGGATGTTTGGTAAGTCCCTGCACAGGAACTGAACTACTTGTTGAGGAAGGCAGTTGGTTAAGGTGGACTCCACGAGAATCAGACTGAGATTTTTGATTATTGATATCTGCGATTCAACAGATTTAATCAGGTAATGGTTTTGGCTCCTGCATGTAAATATTAAGACATATCTACAGAAAGTATAGAAGCTTTATGATAATCGTGAAAAGAAAAATGCATCAGCGAATGATTTATACCAGTAGAAGGAGCTTGAATTCCCATTTTTCCTGGATTATAGTTCGCCTGAAAACAAGGAGCACAAATTAAAAATAAAGCAGTAGTTGACTTGTACTGCAGCAATTTCAAATGCTTCAACGGTTTTACACATTTTTATCATTGGAAATTGGAAATTACATGAACACAGCGAAATTTAAAGGAGAAAACTAAAAACGAAAATTGTAAAGCCTAGCAAGCAGAAGTTTTCAAGCAGACAATTCCAACATGAATTCCATTCGCAAACTTATACCCGAATTCGAATGCCTGATAGTAGTCACTACATGACACAAAATAAGCAAAATGGTGTTACCTGCTGTAGTTTACTAACTGCCAACCGGAGCATCTGATCGCCTACTATATCCTTCATATGTCGTGTGAATCCCTCTTTGGGGATTTCATTTTTCTGCAAACAAGTATCAGGAGGAAAGCAATGAAAATGCGATAGCTTTGGGACAGTATGGCAAGTAATGTCACAGATAGGCATACCTTAAGTCTAGAATATAGGGTACGGAGCTGCAGGGCTCTATCTTTATCGAGTTGGGCCATTAAGGTAGGAAGCAAAGCCGCAAATGGTACTTGCTTAGGGTTGCGGTTCATAGTGTTAACAGGCTGTTCCACTGGACGAGCCTGTTGACTACTCATCTTTTGCAGTTTCATATACTGAGATTCACTCTCTTGATTATGCGATCTTTCTGGTTCGTTAGCAGCGGGATTCTTTTCAGAAATCTGCATCCCAGTTGTTTGGGGGACCTGCGAAGGATTCTCCCAGAGTTGACCTGGTCGATGAAGCTCTTGAGGCTGAATGTTTTGTAAATGGGATTCATTTGCGCGTTTTATATCATGTTGGTGTTGATTGTCTAAAGTGGATCCTTGTTGCTCCTTCATCTGAGTGCTTTCAAGGCTGTGCTGCGTCTGGAGATTGATATTAGCATCTCCGATACCATTCTTCCATGTCGCAAACTGCTGGCTAGGAGGATGGTTGTTTCCTATAGAAACAATTCAAGCAATTGATGAAGCCAAACATGAACCAGGTTTTTCAAATGATGCAGAAAAATGCATGTTCGGTAGCTCTCATACACCCATTCTAATATCAAAACCTAGTTATATTTCAAAATCTAATGCCGAGAAAGGGGAAAGAGATCACTTCCAGCACCAGAGACAGAGAAAAGCCAAGCACTAAAACAGGATCATCAATCTACTATCTACCCTGGCTAATAAGTTCCATCACATTGATCAATTTGAATGACTTCCACAAGCAAATAGAAAGGCTATTGCAAGTGACAATATTTACGCCATTATTAGCATACAAAACCCCTAGAGAACTAGTCTTTCATAACTTTAGTAATTGCTTCAACGCAGAATTGAAACTTTTTCAAATATTATCAGTAGATTAGTGAACTATTCTTTAGTGATCCATATTGCAAGAGTAACAACATATCTGAAAATACTGTTTACACACAAAGGTCTATCGAAACAAGCACAACTTTGCTAACATGCCAAAGATTCCACAAGCATACACTCCAAGTGCAAACCACAAAAAAATCTCATCTTTCTTTTGATAGTATACCTAAATCGCTCCATAAATTCAAGAATTTGACAAAGTTCCTCATAAACTATCCAAATACTTCTTCTCAATACGTTATACACTTCATATGCATTAGGTTTCAAAACTTCAGCTTTCATCATCCACAAGTACAATCTCATAAGTAGATTTTAACCAGCCCCAATTTACAACGAATCTGTAGAGAAACGATGAAAAACATAAAGGAAGAAGAGAAATTGAAACGGAGCTTTACCAGGATTTGACACGAGCGGCATCGAAGTTGAACCTTCAATATCTCGATTCAGAGCGGCCTGAAACGCGTCGACATCAGCTCCGGAATGCATCGATTCATCCTAATCACACACAAATTCGCCGGAATCAAAATCACGACGACGCTCCAGCCACCGAGCAAGACATCAATCGCAAGAAAAATTTGAACAGAAGCAGGATTTCTGAAAAAAGAGTGAGATTAAAAAACCTAACCTCGTCTTCTTCGAGGAGCTTGAAAATTGAAGGATCCATTGATAAAAGCTTACACGATGGGGAAGAAGGAAAGGAAAGAGAGTTCGGCGAAGAGGAATTAAAAGGAAACAGGTGTTACAAATCCCGAGTGGTAAATTGCAGATAAGTCCTTGTATTATATATGAAAATTGCGGATGAGTCCAAACTATGTAAAGCAATAATTAGCTTTGATCAATCTCGAGTTCGGCTAGGTTTTTTTTTTTTTTTTTTTCTTTTTTTTTCTTTCTAACTTGAGTTCGGCTAGTTTTTCGGGTAGAAAAATAGGTCCAATTTTTCGGGTTTTATTTTATGTTGTTCGGTTTGATTTTTTTGGGTTTGGTTTAATTCAAAATCGGTTTGATTCGGATAAGAGATATAAACAATATATTCTATCTATCTATCTATTTAGTCTATACTAAACAAGAGGAGTTTGGGTTGTAAAAACTATCTACATCAATTTTTTCAAACTATTCTCTACTTATGCCACATCAGCAATAAAAAATTTGTAAAAAGAGTGGTTGTGTCCAACTCAGCAATACAATCTTGAAGAAAATTCGATTTTTCTCCTTTCCATCACTTCTCTTCTACGTCTAGGGATCCACTATCCATCGGATTATAGACGGAACCCTTCTCACTCAAATTAAGCGACTTGAAACAAGCCATTGTGGATAAGAATCCCGTTTGTTTCAAGTGCAATTGTTGTTTCTTATTTTATGCTTATATTCTTATATTGTTGTTTCCAGACAAACCCAGAAATTGTTAAAATATGGAGTAATGAGGTTCAAGAAGACAGGTTGTCAAGATTATTGTTAAGAAGAAGGAAATTTTGATGGAAGATGTTGGGACACAGCGAGGATATGAGAGGCCTCAGATTCTTGCCGGCCAAATGCTTCTTGCTAATGAGGAATCCCACAAGGAGACTAGAGGATATGAAGTGAGTTTGAGGAAGATGAGCTTGAAGAGAAATGGGAAGAGATTATACATGAGAAGAAGACTTCAAAGAAATGTACAGTTTTGACTGAAAGAATAAACTCCAAGTAGGATCTAGACCAAAAAAAAATCTTACTCATTTATATATGTATTCATTGTCATTCACGTTTAATATGATGATGTAGGTTAAAAAAGTGTAAGTTAGCTACTTCTGAAGAGGTATATGTTTGTTTGTTGAGTCAAAACTGTGCAACATTTCTGCTGAAACTAAAAAGGTCCGGCTTTACTTCATTGTCTCAAGGAACTAGAATGGCTTGTCTTGTGTTTGTTTCTTTTTCTTTTAAAGAATGAACAATGTATGATTTTGTGATTGGGCATATCTTCTAGAGTGAAAGCCTTAACCCCCAAACCCCAAGACAGTCTCCTGGGACAGAACCATTTTGACTTTCCTTGACTCTGATACCACTTGTAACTGCCTGACCGCCCATACCAGCGAGGCCCCAGACCTCTCCCGGGCTGTGGGCCCCCGCCCCTGTCCGACGGTCGGTGCGTTATTTTTTTCGGTGGCCCGACCGACTTGTTTACTGACCCTGCAATCACCACGTGACATTTCCCCGTGTTTTGGCCTCACTCACACGGTTCCGCAGAGAACTTTCCGGAATGTCACCCATCCTAGGTCTACTCCAGCATAAGCACACTTAACTCTGAAGTTCTCTCGGAGTAAGTGACCGGTAAAGATAAGTGCACTTTGATGACATAGGTAGCTAAATCAATTCATTTAAACTTATTTAAATGGGCCGGGCCCGGATCGTTACATAAACTCCCAAAAATCATATCATTTTAGTATGATTATATATTTATATTCAAGCTCTTGTTATTATACGTTTGATTTTGTAAATGTAATAAATTAATTTGCATTTCAATGAGAAGTGTAACTCATAAAATGTCACTAAGATTTTAGGTTAAACACAAGAAACATAGTTACTGTTTAAGATTAAGTACAATAATTCAAATGAAAACTATTGCTCATGTTTTTTTTAATAAAATTTGGACCCAATAGATTAATAATCATCTTCTTTCGTCGTTCTCATATACAATTCATGAGAAAGTATCAATAAATATATACACTAAATTAAATAAACAAATTAATTATAAGTCTACGATAACTGATACTATCATACCTTCATCATAGACTTTATGGCCAAATAACCAAGAGCGAGTACACGATAAAGCATATACATTGTAGGAAGAAGACGAGTCCGGTATTTATTTATTACGTCAGATCCAATACTGAAACAGATTCAAAAGTAACAGTTGTAATAAGAATGTTGACAATGTCCATTGCCATGTGTGTTAGCGCGTCAAAATGATACATGTTTTCATTCTAGTATAGCAAAATAATGCATGATTTTTCATCTCTAATCTTGGATTCTCTAAATACATAATCAATGGAAACTTTCCTTCTTCTTTAACGTTAATCATGTATCATTTGAAACTTAATCAAGTTATAAACTAAAAATGATAAATAAAAGTTAGATCATTCAATTAGAAACTTACATCTAACAACGCTAACTTTCTCTCTTTTTGTTCAAAAACACGAGTCTGATCTTGCAGAGCTCACAACTGAAGTTAAATGATATTTCTTATATATTCTTCACGACTTTATGAAACTTACATTTAAGATGATTTTTTTTTCGAGAAGTGAATAGATCAAGCTCCTCATAACAACGCTTCAAAATTTTAAATTTCATCCTAAGACTCAAACAGTTCCATTACAAGAATAACGTTGTACTCCTCCTAGTATGATCGAATTTTGCGCTCATTTTATAAATAATTATTTGGATGAAGATATCCTCATTTCTCCTATTCACTTCCAACAAATATTAAATCTTTAAAAAATGAACAAACTATATATATATCGGGACATAATAGCTTTTTATAATGAGAGATTCAGATCTCATGGATAGTTGTAGCTCTTTTCACTTTTTCATTCGAAGGAAAATGCTTTTATCAAGTACTTTATACATGTTTAAAGAACGTTGATACTTCAAAGTAAAGTCTTCTAAAGCATAGAGTAAGTCGAATTCCATCTATTATGAATATCCAAACACATAACAAGTTCACATATACTCCCTCTTTTTTTTAATTTAAGATGTTTTAGATTTTCTTCTTGTTTTTAAAAGTTTGATGTTTTAGCTTTTGGAAGTAGTATTTAGTTTTACAAGAAGAATTAATGGTAATATTTGAGTAAAATAAATTAAAAAGTTAAAAAAGTACAAAACTTTATTATCTTGGAAAGAGAAAAACATGATTAGAAAAGCAACAATTAATATTAATATAAGAGTAAAACATAAAAAATAATTAAAAAATAATTAAAAAATAAAAAACAACTATTGTAAAAATTTATCTTAATAAGTGTGCAAATCCTAAAACATCATACATTGAAAAACAGAGGGAGTATATTTTGCATATTTTTCAAGTGCAACCTTGTATATGTTGAACATTTAACATACTTAACATTATCTCTGATATTAGACAATGCATTACTAATAACATCAAAACCATCTTGCACAATGAAGTTTAAGATGTGTGCACCACATCACACGTGAAAAAAAAAATTTCTTTGAACACCAAATTATCAACTAAATTAAGTTGGTTTTTGAATATGTTTTGCATGATGTCATTAGTTGTAGCATTATCCATAGTCAAAGTGAAGAATTTTTTTTCCACTATTTCCCACTTTTTCAAGCATTCATGGATTTTATTAGCTAGAACATCACCAGTATGCAGAGCAAGAATTTCACAAAACGACAAAATATTGCTATTCAGCATCTATTTCACATCAACATAATCTGCATGCAAAACTATATATCAATATCCAGAGAGTAACAATCAAAAGTCAAACATATCGTACAAGGAATTTTTTAAAATCATACTTCAATTTCTGTTTTTCCTTCTCTTGGGTTTTAACAAAATCGGTGGCAACGATGTTTCTTGTATAACACTTATAATCTGGATTCAAATAACTAAGGTAATCTCTAAGCTCTTCATATTCAATAGAAATGAAAGGAGGATTATTTTGAATATTCACCCAATTGAATTTTTCCCTAGCAACTTTATCATCAATCTTCATTACTGATCTTTCCTCATCTAAATTCTGAGAATATCTTGTGATGACGTTTCAGATTTGATGTTCCAATAGTTGATGAATACACATAATACTTTGTGCATTTCATACAGTAAGCATTTTCTTACCGTTCTCATCTTTGTATACTCTCAAGTATTATCACATAGACAATATCTTACGTCTTTTCACATTATTAGAAGACATTACTAGACTTTTAGATTGTGATGTACCCGTTAATGATTGCATAACATCACCATGAGAATATTTTTGTTCATTGTCCATTAATATAATGATATAAAGTAAAAAGTGTAAAAAGATTAGCAAAACAAACCATTTTTTTTTATAAATGAATCTTGTACAATTAATAATGGATTAGGTATTTGATGAGGTGGGCACATAGCATATTTTCTTAAAAAAATGATATTCGTGATTCGATTCGTTTTGCCCGTATTATTAAATATGTCGATCCGTTTAAGTTCCGCAATCAACCAGATATGCATTAAAATCCTGATATTCAACCAGATATCTTATTTATTCCGTCAAAATTTTAAAATAATTATAAAAACTTATATATAAAAATTCAAAATTTAATCAAAAAATTGGCAATATTTCATATAAAACAAAATTTTCTTCTTAATTTATTATATTTTAGTACTTAAGTAATTAGTTTGATGAATAAACATATAGATGTAATACTTATACTATATATGTAATTATATATATATATATAAGACATTATTAGTTTCATATATATATATATAATATATTGATAACTAAAAAACTCATTATTAGTGTTTTTAAGAACATTTGAATAAATCATATTGCAAGAAACATGATTACTACCTCATCTAAGATGACTCTGTTCAAGTGAACAGAATACAACGACCGATGATTAAACTTCAAGTGTCTCTTATACTCAACCTTGAGTGTTGAATATGAAGTAAGGAAAAAATTATAGCTCTTGATTTGATCTCTACTTACAGCCTTGCTTGAATCAAACAGAAGCACTCTAGTGCTTCCAGGGAGTGAACAACTTACAATGTCTTCAATCATTGATTGGGATTAGCATACACTACAAGTGTGATCCCTACATCTCAACTAACTAGTTTCCATTCATCCTCATGTCTGACCAGGAAAAAACAAACTACATAAACAATTTTATCCAACCCATCTCATCAGCTAGAATGCCTCATTTAGCTATGTTTTATTCATGCAAAGAAGCCCAAGACATGAAGAGCTTTTCGTGGTAGAGCTGTTGTCTCGTCACACAACTTGGTAAAATAATAGGTTTTTCATTCGCAGAATACAAATGATCATCCATCTCAAAGAGCATACCAAAGTGAGCATTATGTTGTTCTGCCCCAAAACCATCTCGCACAATGAAGTTTAAGATGTGTGCACCACATCGCACGTGAAAAAATCCTTTTGCACACCAAATTATCAACTAAATTAAGTTGGTTTTTGAATATGTTTTGTATGATGTCATTAACTGTAGCATTATCCATAGTCAAAGTGAACAAATGTTTTTTCTCTATTTTCCACTCTTTCAAGCATTCATCGATTTTATTAGCTAGAACATCACCATTATGCGGAGTAAGAATATCACAAAACGATAAAATATTGCTATTCAGCATTTATTTCATATCAACATAATTGCCGGCAAAACTTTATATCAATATCCAGAGAGTAGCAATCAGAAGTCAAACATATCGTACACTGATTTTTTTTAATATCATACTTCAATTTCTATTTTTCCTTCTCTTATGTTTTAACAAAATTGGTTGCAACGATGTTTCAAGTATAGCACTTATAATCTGGATTCAAATAACTCTTTATATTCAATAAAAATGAAAAGAGAATTATGTCGAAAATATTTACCCAACTGAATTTTATCCTAGCAACTTTATCATCAATCTTCAATACTCTTCTTTCATCATCCAAAACATTCCTAACACACTTTAGTATGTAACATTTTCCGCCTATTATGGTTTACAAAATTAACAAAAAAAACAACAATAATAATAAAGTTAAATATATATATATATATATATATAATGATTTATTTTCATTCTTATTTTTAGTGCATTTTTTATTATTAGATTAGATCCATGACCTCATTTTTCTTTATCCTTATCCATCCTTTTAAAAGACTTAAAAGCTCTTCTACAAGACATGACCCAAAAATCTATTTACCATTATTTGTTTATGTTGTTCTATTCTAATTATGTACATATACGAAACACTATAACAAAATATATTGAAGATGGTACTATGACAACAACAAAAATTATTGTTTTGGAGCTTTCTGAAACCTCCATCTATTGTAAAGGCTTTTGTTTGGTTTTTTTTTTGAATCAATTAATGACTTTTGTGTCTCTCATTTGCCAGCAATAATACCTTAGCAATAGACTATTCCCACCAACATCAACATGGAACCTCTCGATGAATTTGATTTCAGCCACTGCTCCTTGTTAAAAAAAATTCCTGAGATTTTCACAAACATTAACTAGAGTTCTAAATATTGTTCATTTAGGGTGAGATTTCTCAGCGACTGAACATTCTTCAAAAAAAATTAAACTAATAGGAGTTATAAAAACTGTAAAAGATTTTATTGTCCTAAGCATAAATTCTATTTTTTCATATTTTTCTTATTCTATTTGGAAATGTTTTAACCATAAAATTCCATACTTTAAGTTATAGAAAACTCTAGTACGTATGGAAAAATAACAAAAATGTTTCAACTGAAAATTTGCAAATGCTCATTAACTATACAAAATACATATCTACAAACCCGTTTGAAATGTTTCTCTGTGCATATTGATTAATACCAAAAAATCGTTGTGCAACTCTTCTTATATGTAGAAGACCACAAATATGAACACTAAACCTTTTGATTAAATTTTTTTTCTCTAAAATAAAAAAAATCTCAGCTTTTCATATTTTGAATAGAATTAACTAAATATACAAAATTCATAACAAGGCAAATGTGATCAAATTATAATGAAGGATGTAGGTCTATTTGAGACATACTTTGATTGAGATAACAAAGTCTTTTTCATATAGTACATTGTTTTTGTCTTCTTGCATGATCGAGACTTCATCACTAATTTGGGTAGGTCCTAGTAGAAATAAAACCAAAGAATATCACTCCTCTATTTAAGCCTTTAAATTATTATTTTCTTATTTAAGTAAATAAATAAATAAAATAAAGTAGAAAAAGATGTCAGTGGTAACGTGCGGAACAATAATAACAGATGAGCGTGTTTTTCTTCTTTTCTCCTTCTTGTCCTCAGATTCGTCCATCTAGTCTACTATTCCTTTGTTTACATTAGAGCAATGATTTTCGTTTTACTACATGATTGATTGTTGATATCTATTTAATTAGGAACCTATGATTTTGTTTATATATTTAAAGTTTAGTATATATTACCATTTACAATCCCTTTAAAAACAAAAAGTCTACCATATTTTACTATTATTAAAAAAAACACTTTGTCAAACAAGATTTTTATGAAGGATAATATTATCACATGCCCTTTTAGTCAATTTACATTTTCCTTTTCATTCTTTAACAATATCTATAATTTGAAAATGGCTTAGGCATAAGCATAATTTGAGATAAAGTAATTCTTGTCATATACTATTTTTTTTTGTCTCCTTGCATGAATCAGAGACTCCATAAATAATTTTGGTTGATCTTAGTTCAAATAGTACCACACTACCACTCGTGTGACTCGTCTATCTAAGCTTTTTAATTATGTTTCATACCAGCACTAATGCACCGGATCCCATCCAGCGGCGAGTCTAGCAACAACGTTACGGGTTCAAATGACACCGTGTTAATTAAAAATTTATGTATCATTTATATAGATTTATTAATATTGACACCTGTTCTAAATTATAATTGAACCCATAAACATTTTTTTTCCTAACCTTATTTTATTTAGTGTGACCTGATAAGCAAAATTTAAATATTAGCCCATATTTTATGTTGGGCTTCATTATCAAACATGTTTAAAAAGATATAAAGTTAATTTTTAACTTAACAATTTTTAAACAACTCAAAATATTAAAATAAAAAGTTTTAAGTTGAACCCGGTAGAAAAAATTTCTAGATTCGCCCCTGATCCCATCAGAACTTTGTAGTTACGTGTGCTTGGGTGAGAGTAGTACTAGGATGGGTGACTTGCCGGGAAGTCCTCGTGTTGCACCCTTTTTTTGTTTCTCTTCTCTTTTTTTCTTCTTTCTTTATATTATTTTTTCGAAAAATATCGTACTTTCGGAACAACGCAACTTTTAGACCGTGTGGAACCACGCAACCATCAGCACCTTTTCGGAAAGCCCCAAGAGAGCTTCCTGGCGTGCCCAAGGTCATAAGACAATGGGTGCGTTTTTAGCCCCGAATTTAGCTGTTTATATAGACCCCTTTCCGGAGCGTTTTCTTATACATATCAAAACACGAACTCCGATTTGGTCTCGTCGGACATGGTTATCGTGATTTTCTCAGTGTAAAAGCCCGTCATATAATGTCCCAAATGTCTATTTCATGTCTAGTTACTCCATTTTGAATGTATGATTCATTAGAAGTCCGTTTCAATCATTTTATGCTATCACATCTGTTTTGGATCTTCATTTGTGATCTCTTCTACGGAATGAGAAACAAGTAATAGACGCTTCTCTATGTTCCATTATGAGTCCTAAATGTCTATTTCTAGTCTAGTAACTCCATTTTGTATGTATGATTCATTAGAAGTCCGTTTTAATCATTTTATGCTATAACATATGTTTTGGATCTTCATTTGTGATCTCTTCTACAGAATGAGGAATGATAGCGGTATTTTTCACACTTTCAATTAATCCCAACTACTCATATCATTGTAGTATTTGAGATATCAAATCCACAGGGACTAAAGATTGCAACACTAGAGATACAAGACACAAACTAATGTAGAGCAAATTGTTTATGGGTTTTTGTTTTGGTCTAATCTAGAAAAAGTAAGAAATGCCAGAAGGAAAATAAATGAAAAACATTGGATCATGGGTTTAACTATCATGAGAACTAGATAACAATCAAACAATGATTTCAAAGATTGAATTAAGCACCATCCTAGAACATGAAATTCATAACTATGACTAATCCACTATCGTGGTACTAATCACTTCACTAATTACCCAATTAACATCAACTGTCGTTGGTAATCAAGATAATTGATATACTCATATATTTCGCATATTTATCATGCATTTAGAATAAGTTTTCATCCATATTTTATTTATAGCTAAGTATAATCATAGTATTTGATCATTTATAGGATTTAGAACATTTGCATTTGCATTTGCATTTTCTTTTGTATATATGCATCATTTCAGGTTATTCTATGTATTTGGCGACAATGTGGAAGCTGGAAACATAAGATGATGAGCTAGGAACAAGTAGAGAGCAAATTAATGTCATCTGACTTGCTGTACCGAGATGTTGCAACCGATTCAAATCCATGCCACCTAAAGCGACTTAAAGATCAGACTCTACAAAGACTTTCCATTCCGATTCAGCCTCCGTAATCTTCATAAAACTCATAGAAAATTGAGTTACCTTTCGTTCAGAGGTTATTTCAAGTCATTATGGTCAGTGGTTCAGAAGATACGGATATTTAAGTAACAACATGTCCGTCTGGAAGTTTGGCGACCAATTTCGTTAACTGAACGATCAGCTCGGATGAAGGGTTTTTCATTGCGATTTAGCCTCTACAGTCTTCATGAGAGTTTTAGGAAATTGAGTTAGCTTTAATTTGGTGGTGATTTCAAGTCAAACGGTGCAGTAGTGCAAAA
>JAHZTW010000003.1:59673936-59686191 GCA_020283515.1 Alliaria petiolata | reverse complement strand
GCAACCTAAATGAAGGATCTAACAAGATACAACCTAAATCATCATCATCTAACCATCAATTCATCCTAATCTAGCATTACCCATGATCCAACTAAAATCTAAAAACTAAGCATGAAGAAAACCAAAATAAAAGACATAAACATAAATATAAAAGATAGAGGGTGAAGAATCCTTCACTAGAGTGGCATGATTCATGAAGAACAATCCAAAATATCAAAGAGAGAGTTTGGTTCTAAACCCAACTCTAGAAAGAAGAAAACTTAGGGTTTTTTGTGGCTACAAGTGTATTTATAGGGAAGGAGGGCGAACCGGGTCAACCCGGAACAAACCGGGTATTAACCCGGTTTAAAGCTGAAAATCGTGCACCGTGTCGAGCTTGCTAGGTCGATATGCAGTTCGATACGCTGCTAAAGACCTTCTTCAAGGACCGTGTCGAGCTTAGTAGCTTGACACAAACGCTCAACACGCCGTCTTCAAATCATCGGTCGGGTTTTGTATCGAGCTTAGCAGTCCGATACAAATGTCCGATACGCTCCTTGCAAAACTCCGGGTGGACTTGTATCGAGCTTGCTAGCTCGATACAAACGGTCGATACGCGCACTTCGTCTTCTCTGCCAGGTTGTATCGAGCTTAGTAGCTCGACACTAAGCTCGATACACTTCTAAAACTTGTATGCATCTCATTTGGCCACTTCTCTTCCTCCTCTTGATCATCCAATGACTCCATTTGGTCTTCCATGCCTCCAAAACACCTAATAAGGACTCAAAATGTACAAATATACAACAACCTAAGCTAAAACGCACTAAACTCTAATATGGATGCAATTTGGACTATAGGTAACTAAATGAATTCATAAATGGATGCAAAGCTATCTAAAATTGATGCTAAAATATGCTAAATTATGAGTATATCAACTCCCCCAAACTTGCCTTTTTGCTTGTCCACAAGCAAATAAAGACAAATCTGAGAGATAGGTTTAAAGGTGGGAGCTCAATATCCAAGATTGCTAACAATATAATCAACTCAATGTCCAAGTTTTTAATTCTAAGATGCATGTGAATCTATCCTACTCCAAAAGAGTTAGCCATGCTCATTTCAACATTCAAATGCACTAAGATCTCAACCTAGATAAGTCTCCCTATCAAACCAACTCTTTAACATTCATTAAGTTCAAAACCGTGAATCATGACAATGCAAGCAAGTGAATTCATTTGGCTAAGGGACTGGGCTTTGAGATAAAAGTGATCTCAATTCATCCGGTTTCACATTTAAACAAGGGCAACACTAAAAGAAGATTGAACTATATGCATAATGCTAAAGGTAAAAGACAAGTGATGCATACAAGAATAGACTTTCATCTACCTGAAATGCTATCAATGATCCTAAACCCCTCTCATTCTTTTTTTTTTAGCTCACTCAACCCTCTAGAATCTACCCTTTTCCCCAAGGCTCTTTGTGCCTTGCTAAACTGTTGAATTTCAAACACACACTTCTTCTTTAAAAGCTCTAAGGGGGAACTTCTTCAACCTATTACTTATAGCGAATGGTGTAATCATCCTTATTAACTTTAACTCTTCTTTGTATCTCTAGGTAGTCTTCCTTTTTTTTGCCCCTTTTTGGCTCTTTTGATTTTCTTTTCTTCTTTTCTTAAGACTACCTAGCACTTTTGACTTTGAGTTATTCCTTTTTTAAACACAAGATTCACCATTTCAAACTATGTTTCCCCTTATTTTTACCAAGCCCTCATTCATCACCTCTTTCTTTCCAAACTTTTCCACAACTCATCAAATAATACCACGGCCAACAACCCCCAAATCCTAAGCCTAAAGCTAGCCTAAAAATGCAAGGTTAGAATCTACATGAAAGCCTAGACTTGTCGTCTCAAACCTAACACTTTATGCTAAGTTCAATCGAAATAAAGGCCTCACAAGTATTCACACAAGAGCAATTGGCTTCAAAGGAGGTAAGGTATGGTAGGGGTACTATTTGAGCTACCAAGAGAGTGGCAAAGAGAGTAAGAAAGCTCAAATATTTTCAATCCATGAATTCACTTATAATGCAAAGCATGATATTTATATGTCAAGATTCGGTTCAAGTGAGTAGAGTTGGTTATCAATTTCAAGACCCTATTTCGACCAAAATCTAGTGACAAATGAGGTGGTCCAAGTATGGTTCTTCCTTTCTTTAAAATTTATTCATAAGCATCAAAAAACTACTAACTAGGGCATTGAATTGATTACAAGAGATTAACAATCTACAAGGATAGGCTCATCATTGCTCCCAATGCATATGAATGCAAGCCTACATGAAATGCATCTACACTCAATCCTAAACATGTAAATGCAACTAAATGTTCACACTCTTTTTACAAATTTCGAAATTTTTCAAAAATTTTGGTTTTTATATGCGTGGATGCATGAGACTCAAATATGCATAAGGGAAAATAAAAATCACAAAACACATGTCAAATCTCTCAACCTCTCCCCCAAAATTAAATTACACAGTCCCTTTTGTAATAAAAGTCTAAGGGAGACCTCAATCAACATGACAAAATAACAAAGTGAAAAAGCTAAAAGACATATGTACAAGGAGGTGGAGGTACCTCAAAATCGTGAAGAGGAGGAGGAGTGAAGAGCTGGGTCCTCGGTATCGGTTCTTGATGGACATGCCAATAGGAGAATAGCATGGTGCACCAATAGGTGGTCATGCCGAACAGAAATGTCTGGTTTGAGCTCGGTATTTGGCCTACCATTTTCTTGGCCGTGATTGATACACCAGCTCGGTTCAGTAGCTGGTTGTGGCTCCTTGGCATTTGCCAACCTCATTTGCCTATATAAATCCACTTGTGACCCTGAAAACACTCAACAAAAAGATCAAAAAGTAAGAGGAAGGAATATATACAAAGGATAGTCATGGGAATACCTCCCAAGTGTGCTAGTTTATAGTCACAAAGCTTGACTTTTAGCAAAATGAAACTCAAAGATGAGAGTGCAATGGAACTAGTGTTCCTTCTCCAATCATATAAATCTCAAAAAAAAAAATTAAAAGGCTCTAGTCTTAATTTAAATCCAAACTCTAATGGCAATCGTTTGGTCCCCGACAACGGCGCCAAATTGATAGCGGGATTTTTCACACTTTCAATTAATCCCAACTACTCATATCATTGTAGTATTTGAGATATCGAATCCACAAGGACTAAAGATTGCAACACTAGAGATACAAGACACAAACTATTGTAGAGAAAATTGTTTATGGGTTTTTGTTTTGGTCTAATCTAGAAAAAGTAAGAAATCCAAGAAGGAAAATAAATGAAAAGCATTGGATCATGGGTAAACAATAATTTCAAAGATTGAATTAAGCACCATCCTAGAACATGAAATTCATAACTATGACTAATCCACTATCGTGGTACTAATCACTTCACTAATTACCCAATTAACATCAACTGTCGTTGGTAATCAAGATAATCCATGAACATTAAGAAACAACTTCAATCCAGTTCACTAAACACCCTAAACATCAACTTTCGTTGGCTAGGATATGCAAAGCTCATAAAAGATTTGGTTCAGGCATTTCATCGAACACCTTTTGGGCATGAAATTACCTAAGGTCTAAATCACTTTTCACAAAGCTAAACTAGCATAAAGAGCAACCTAAATGAAGGATCTAATAAGATGCAACCTAAATCATCATCATCTAACCATCAATTCATCCTAATCTAGCATTACCCATGATCCAACTAAAATCTAAGAACTAAGCATGAAGAAAAGCAAAATAAAAGACATAAACATAAATATAAAAGATAAAGGTGAAGAATCCTTCACTAGAGTGGCATGATTCATGAAGAACAATCCAAAATATCAAAGAGAGAGTTTGGATCTAAACCCAACTCTAGAAAGAAGAAAACTTAGGTTTTTTTGGTGGCCACAAATGTATTTATAGGGAATGAGGCACTACAAGAAAACAGAGAATTAGCGACTACATATTGCGACTGATTATGGAGTCACAAAATGTCGCGACTGAATTGCGACAATTTTGCTACTTATTTGCGACCAAACAATTATCGTCGCAAACTAGTCGCTAATTTGTGACTAATAAAAATGGTCACAATATAGTCGCAAATCTGCGACTGTTTTGCGACTAAGACGTAGTCGCCTATTAGACTAATTTGCGATCAAACGATTATCGTCGCAAATCAGTCGCTAATTTGCGACTGATATAAATAGTTACAATATAGTCGCAAATTTGCGACTGTTTTGCGACTAAAACGTAGTCCCCATTTAGACTGATTTGCGATCAAACGATTATCGTCGCAAATCAGTCGCTAATTTGCGACTGATATAAATAGTTACAATATAGTCGCAAATTTGCGACTGTTTTGCGACTAAAACGTAGTCCCCATTTAGACTGATTTGCGATCAAACGATTATCGTCGCAAATCAGTCGCTAATTTGCGACTGATATAAATAGTTACAATATAGTCGCAAATTTGCGACTGTTTTGCGACTAAAACGTAGTCCCCATTTAGACTGATTTGCGATCAAACGATTATCGTCGCAAATCAGTCGCTAATTTGCGACTGATATAAATAGTTACAATATAGTCGCAAATTTGCGACTGTTTTGCGACTAAAATATAGTCGCCAAATAGTCGCAAATTGGCGACTATTTGTGGTTGTGACTATACCCTAAACCCTAAAATTCTAACCCTTAATAATAAATTCTAAATCTTCAACTATAAACTTTCAAACATAAATATCAAATAATATAAAAAGAAAATTCCAACACTTGCAACTAATTTTAAAATTTTCAAATATAATTATTTTCTAAATGTTAAACACTAAATCCTAAATAAAACATATAATTATTATATATACCCAAAAACAAAAAAGCAACACTTATAAAAGATTTCAAAAAAAAAATCTAAACTAATCATTTTTATAAATCTCAAACCTTATATCTCAAATTCTAAAAACTTAAATCTTAAACCCTATATCATGAACTCTAAACCTTATAAACCTTGCACTCATTTATAACACTAGAATCAAAAACAATAAAACTAAAATAAAACTATTTTACAAATGAGGTTGATTATGAGTGAGAAATATCATCAAATGACTTTACAAATATATATTATTGACATTGTTTAGGATATTAGTTTACTAAACATTACTCTAAATTGGAAAATTAATTTATCAAGAAACAAATAACAAAAAGCTGATTTTTAAAATGTCAAAAAGGACTTTTTTCTCATTGGTTAATTCTTAGAAACAAGGATCATGCTTTCTTTTATTATCAACCATTGATAAAATAAAATCCAATGGACAAGAATCACCTCTTTTTTTCATCATCTTAATGCTTCTCGTTCTCGCCTCCACCGCTCAATGCTCGAAACACCACCATCTTCAGACAACGGAAGTATTCTCTTCTCATCACTCTAATTCTTTTTCTTCTCATCTTCATCTCCTTACTCTTCTTCTTCTTCTTCTCCTCTTCGTCTTCTTCCTCCTCTTCTTCTCCCTCCAAATGTTCTTCAGATATTTTGAGAAATCGGAATCGGGGAAATCAATTGATAATCAATGGCGGAAGAAATTGAGAAATCTGTGCTCGCGGAGGAATCTCTGATGGAGAAGATCGCGGAGAAGATTCACCATCACGATTCGTCGTCGTCGTCTGAGTCGGAGTACGAGAAACCGGATTCGCCTTCGGCAGTGAAAGGGAAGATCTATCGTTTGTTTGGCAGAGAGAAGAGCCTGTCCACAAGGTTCTCGGTGGTGGAAAGCGTACGGGTTTTACCTTTTTAGTCTCTCTTTTCTTGTTCTACGACTTGATCTCTTTCTCTGCCAATGGATCAATCTTGTTCTCATATTTCTCATACATCATAGGCATTACTCATATAAGATCGGATTGCAGACAATATGATTAATAAAAAGTAGTTTCAGAATCGAATTGCGTTTTTAATATTCGGTGAAAAACCTGTTTATATATTTTGCTACACCTGCATTTTCTTGAATCGGTCTTGTAAGATTTATTCCCAGAACGAAATGGGAGCCCAAGCGAGAATGTTTTTTTTTTTTGAATAGTGAGTATAAGCTTGAATGATTAGATTAAAAGCATTTACGTTAAGAAATTGAAGAAATCTCGCTACACCAGTAAATTGGCTTTATTGACTTGTGAGTTCTGAGGAATTCTAATCTATCTGTATACTTCTTAGTTTTTTTCCCTTTCTCTCATGTCGTTGCCTTAGTTCTCCATTTTCAATGACTCTGCGCAGCTGCTGATGTGTTCTTATGGAGGGATAAAAAACTGTCAGCTGCTGTTCTTGGTGTCGCGACTGCCATTTGGGTCATGTTTGAGCTCGTTGAAAATCATTTGCTGAGTCTTTTGTGTCACGTTTCGATACTCGCTCTTGGAGGCCTGTTTTTGTGGTCCAATGCTCACACTTTCATCAAAAAGTAAGATTCAGAGCTTTTGATCAATGTTAGTATCTAAGTGTTAGCTCTTTGTTTGGTTTTGAAAACCTTTTTTTTTCTTTTTTTTTCAGGACTCCACCTCAAATTCCAGAAATCCATGTTCCCGAGGAGGCGTTTCTTTTGATTGCTTCTTCTCTGAGAAACGAACTAAACCAAGCTTTTGTTATCATACGAAGCTTTGCTTTAGGAAGGGACCTGAGAAAATTCCTGATGGTATGTGCAACCTTTGTTGCTGAACATATGAAGTATAGTTAAACAACCTAGAAAATGGTTAATTTTGTTGTTGGTCTATGGATCATCTCATTTCAAACTCAAATGTAATATTTTTACTGCCTTTTGTTAGTGATTTGAAATTGACTAGTATCTTTTATGCACATTAAGTACCTTATTAGAAATTTATGTGTTATAAACCTTTTTCTAAGATTCAAAATTCATTATTACAAAAAAAATACCAAAACCAAGAATCGTCAAAATGTTTTTACCAAATTGTTTTTTCATAAAGTTTTTAGTTGCTAATTAGTCGCAAAAATAGTCACAAAATAATCGCTAATTAGTCGTAATATGGTACAAATTTATTATTCTAGTGGCTAAGTTAGTCGCTATTAAGTCACTAAATTAGTCACTAAAGAGTCGCAAAACAGTCGTAATATTTAGCGACTAATTAGCAACTATATATTTTACGACTACAAAACAGCCATACTCAGTTGCAATTTAGTCGCTAAATTACAAAATTGCGTCTGTTTTCAATCGACATATAAATAGTAGCTAATTAGTCGCAATTTTGCGACTACTATGCGACTATTGTAATTAGCGACGAAATATTAGATACTACTTATTTTAATCGCAAATTAGTCGGAAATCTTGGTTTTGCGACTGCTTAGCAACTGTTCTTGTAGTCGCGAAAAGCCTGTTTTCTTGTAGTGAGGGCGAACCGGGTCAACCCGGAACAAACCGGGTATTGATCCGGTTTAAAGCTGAAAATCACGCAGCGTATCGAGCTTGCTAGGTCGACATGCAGCTCGATACGCTGCTAAAGAACTTCTTCAAGGACCGTGGCGAGCTTAGTAGCTCGACACGCCGTCTTCAAATCATCGGTCGGGTTTTGTATCGAGCTTAGTTGTCCGATATAAATGCCCGATATGCTTTTTCCAAAACTCCGGGTGGACTTGTATCGAGCTTGCTAGCTCGATACAAACGGTCGATACGCGCACTTCGTCTTCTCTGCCAGGTTGTATCGAGCTTAGTAGCTCGACACTAAGCTCGATACACTTCTAAAACTTGTCTGCATCTCATTTGGCCACTTCTCTTCCTTCTCTTGATCATCCAATGACTCCATTTGGTCCTCCATGCCTGCAAAACACCTAATAAGGATCAATATGTACAAATATACAACAACCTAAGCTAAAACACACTAAACTCTAATATGGATGCAATTTGGACTAAAGGTAACTAAATGCATTCTTATCAGCCTCTGTCCACCTTTCTTTTGGTTTAAGTTGCACAAACATACGTGATGGAAGGGCCTTATCCTATGGCTTCTCTTCAATCAGAATAGTGGGTGCTTCCCAACCATCTGTAACAGCTGTCCAGGCATCCTCATCAATACCACAAATGATGTGTCTCATTCGTGCTTTCCACTGACCGAAGTTTCCTACATCCAGCACCAAAGGTTTCTGCACAGCAATGAGCTCTTTCATAGTATCCATGAATGTCACAGGATCTCGACATGTAGAATAGATCTAATGATCTATAAGAGGTGACCTTCTCTGATACCAAATGTAAAACCTATAATACCAGGATATATGAAAGTATGAACACTTGAGAACAAATGCAACAACCAATTTTCCTTTTATTAGAAATCTCTTAAGCAATCTTTACAAACTTGCTTAAACAGTTCAACACAACGTTGCAACTGCAACTTGACACTGACCAATTTCTAATCTACCCTGCACCACCGTGCAAACTGCTTGCCCAAGAACCCTAACACTTAGTTTCTTGAAAGCTAAAACACTTAATCTCCCAAAACGGCTAACCCTAGCCTTTCTCTCTAAACCCATATATATACTTGTCCCACTCTCAAGTCTCTATGAGAGGTCTTCAATGCTTCGAATCTTCTGAATCACCAAGTTAGGCAACTTGGTCTCTTCCTTGATCCTCATGCTTAGTCAGTTTGTCCCGTGCCACGTCACCAACTTCAATGCAACTTTCTTCCCACGTCAAGTGTGCTCCACACATGTTCTGTGTTCCAGAAAGCTTGATCTTACATATTTATGGTGTTCTTCATATAAAAGATCAGGTGGAGTATGTCTTTTATAATAAAGTTTATTAGATTTCATCATTCTATTTTTTATTCGATTGATTTTTTTTATTATCGTTTTCTGATTGTATAGATGTTTGTATAGATTCGTTATCATTGTCATCTATAATATTAATTCATTTTTCTTTATTATCTATTTTGTCTAATCTATTAGCAATTTTTTTTAATATATCATTTTTGGAAATTTAATTTGTCTTGTTATGGGTTTGAAAATTGGTGTGGATACCTATAAGAAAGGGTGTTGAAAAGTTGGATTTTGTTTACTTATAATATTGCTTTCATTAATATTTAGCTTATTATCTATATGATCTACTTGCCTAGAGAATGTATATAATAATTGGCTTTGATAATTATTTTGTTCATATATTGATTTAATATCTTGCATAATTACAGGATCTTTATTATCTCTATTAACTTCAGTTTTAAAAGGTCTTGCTTTTTTTTTTACAACTTTAAAAGTTATTGCTATGATTTGTCTATTTGTAGGATTTAACTTTAAATCTTTTAAAACTTTATCACCATTTGTTTGTTCCCATAATTGGCTTAAGGATGAATTTGTATTGATTGATTTAAATGGATAATTGATATTATTTGTAGTTGAGTATGTTTCAAACCATGTGAAAAATATAATATTTATTTCCTTTAGTATCATATAATTATACAATTTTCTCTTATTTCTAAGGTTTCTTACTTAGTAAACTCTTTGAAATACCAATTTCGTTTTTCTATATTTTCTTTTGAATAAAAGTCTTCTCTAATATATTGCTTATCGATTTCATATGATTTAATTATTACATTTATAGATTTGAAATCTGATTGTGTTGGAGATGTTGGATACATATTTTGATCTGGTTCAGCTATTGGGCTTCAAATTTAATTGGTTATCTAGTTTAATATTTTGATTTACATTTTCTGTTTCTGAGTCTGTACTAGTTTGACCAGTACGATATTCAGAAAAAGAAGATCTAGAATGATAAAAACTTATCCTTGGTGGAAATGGTTCTTTCATTGAACCGAATTGTAATAATATTTTTCCATCTCTTCGTTCAATAATTCTTGAAATATTTCTTTGTTAAAAATTTCTAATTGGTTGAGTAATTTCAATTTTCTATTGATCTGGAATGGTTATCTCATTCCATTTTAGTTGTTTAGGTGCATGGTGTCCTTACTATGGACTGCTAATATAGTAGTTTCTCATTTATCATCTTGTAATAAACATCTTGGATTAAATTCAGATGTTGATTGTTTGAAATAAATTCTGTAAAGTAATAAATAGCCGTGTCTTTTATTTTGGAATTTAATTTCTGGTAAGTGAACATTTAATACTAAAGTGTTGAGTATTGTTGGATCATGTAAACTCACTTGAAAATTAGGTGCACAACTGAAATAAACCACTCCATTTCATAGGTTTGATTGGACTGCTACAAGGAGTGAATACTCAAATTTTAGTAGGGTTTTATCTATTAATAGCATTAGTATTGGTGAATCAATACCAATTATGGTTAAAGGTTTTATTGCTATTTGGACAAGTCCAAAATGGAGATAATTAAATCCTTTTTGTTTATACTTGTCTAAAGCAATTGATGATAATAATTTGATTTCTTTAAACTCATTTTGAAGACATAGTGTTTGTTCATGTTCCTTTATTGCATAAGCTGTTTTAAAGTCAAAAGTATAAATTTGATATATCTATTTTCTAGATTAATATGTGGTAATTGATTTTTAGTTATTTCTTAATTAAAAGGGGTTATTTTTGACATAATTTCTCTTGAATTATTTCTTGAATAAAAGAGACTATTCCCATCAACATCAACATGGAACCTCTATGAATTTGATTTCAGCCACTGCTCCTTGTTATAAAAAATTCCTGAGATTTTCACAAACATTAACTAGAGTTCTTAATATTGCTCATTTAGGGTGAGATTTCTCAGCGACTGAACATTTTTCAAAAAAATTTAAACTAATATGAGTTATAAAAACTGTAAAAGATCTTATTGTCCTAAGCATAAATTCTATTTTCATATTTTTCTTATTCTATTTGGAATTGTTTGAGCCATAAAATTCCATACTTTAAGTTATAGAAAACTCTAGTACGTTGGAAAGATAACAAAACTGTTTCAACTGAAAATTTGCAAATGCTCAAGAACTATACAAAATACGAGTTTATTACATTCATAGACACTTTTTGAGTTTGCAATTACACACAAAGGTACTTTGAGCTATTGAGGGACTTTCTATGAAGTCAAAGACTTTTTGATCCTCTAACTAAACTTCTCAATCTAATTTATTATCTTCTCCTTCTTCCTAATCGATTCAATTCTGGTTTGTTTTTTATTTTATTTTGAGAAGTTTATCATCTTTTCGTCAAAAGTCTATTCTCTCTAATTCTCTGAGCAATCAAAAATGAAGCTCCAAACCCAATCCTTAGCTCTCAATCTTCTCCCATCTTTGAATTTTGAGAAATCCATCGAGAAACTTGAATTCAGTTCTCTCCAATTTCCCTCCGATGTTCTGTTTCCACGGCTTCGGATACAATTATCATCTCTCGGCTTCGAGTCACAAGCCCTTTAGGAGCATCATATAGATTTCCTCCGTTAGAACCCTTTCCACCTTGTTCCACGACGGCTGGCCGCTCGGCGTCGGAATTCACCTCGCCATTGACCAAGATGGCACTCATGTTCTTTGCTCAACCACACATTCTCTCTTGACAAAAGGTATGCTCTCATTCAACTATGATTATTAAAGAGATAGAGATAAGGTTTCAATAGAAAAATAAAATCTTCTAGTGTCATTAGTGATAGGGCTCAGGTTTTACCCTAATAAAACTACTGCAAGTGCACAGCAAATGCAATCGTAGTATAAGGGGTATCAAAATCCCAAGGGAAGTAGATGCTACACTAAGGTTTCTAAGTTCGAATTATGCTAGGTCGTATCGAATGAAAGTAAAACAAAGCAAGAAATAAATGAGCAATCACGAATTAAGGTTCTTAAAATCAGGAGATTAAGACGCTAGGTTCAGGGAAATTCTCAAGTGATCTAAATTGCAGGTCTAGACAGAATGTTAGGAATTATGAAGATCCGTTCTAGAACTCGAAACACAACAATAAAATCAACCAACTCTCGCTGCGAAGACTTTCTATGTCTAAACCCTAGAATTCCAAATCTCTTTGCAAATTCTAACAATTCAAACAAGCATTAAAGTTCAGGTTCGATTGTTCACAAAATCCCTAAATCAAATCTCTTTACGAATAGGTATTTTGCTCATCTAACACTAGTTCAGGCAATTAAGAATACTCTCGCATCTATTAATTAACCTAAGATCAGATTCTAGGTCGCGAAGATAGAATAAGCATTAAACACAAATCCAGATGAAGAACTCTAATGATTTTATCCTAACAATTTAATTCGACCTAACAATTCATCAATCACCTTTGAAAAACCCTAAACCTAACAAGCAAACTACTCA
>JAHZTW010000003.1:59610265-59671364 GCA_020283515.1 Alliaria petiolata | reverse complement strand
CATGTCTACAACTGCTCCCACTGTGGCCATGAATGGTCTTCCAAGAATAAAAGGCATGACAGAATTCTTGCTCACTTCTACCACCTGAAAATCAGTAGGTACTAGACAATTCCCCACTTTGACAAGCAAGTCTGGAATTGTACCATATGGGACTGTGGTGGAAGGGTTGGCAAACTCGAGGGTCATGTTTGGAGGTTGAATGTCAGCAATTCCTAACCTCTCTCCAATGTCCTTTGACATGAGGTTAACACTAGCGCCAGAATCGCAGATAGATTGTTGAAACTCAACTCCTCCAATGGAGCATGGAACTACAAACATCCCATGATCTTCAATCTTAAGCAGCTGCTTCATTGGCGGTGGTGTACCCCTTGCTTTGTTGAAGAGTTCTTCAATTTCTTCAAGATTCTCTCTGCAATTCTTAAAGAAAACCCACAAAGGATAATCCTCCCAAGCTTCAGCAAATGAGATCGCATTGGAGATCCTTCTCACCTTCTTGTTGAAACCTGCCAGCTCTTTTGAACTAATGAGCGGCCTTAGGTGTTTGGGGATAGAAGGAAATGGTACTTTGTTCTTGTACACGCTTTCCTCTGCAGTTGGGGATGCTTCACCGGATGTCTGGGAAGGGTGTCGATCGACACCCAGCTGGTGTCGATCGACACCAGTCTTTTGTGTCGACGATGTTGTGTTGATCGTGCTCGATTTCGGTCCGTCAGAGCTCGAAGAATCGGGATTTTCCACTGGTGTCGATCGATACCAACTAGTGTCGATCGACACATGCTCTGCAGCATCATGTTCTTCATGTGTCTCTTCGATCTCCTCAGCATTTAGACCCTTTTTCAGCTCTGTTTGAAGGCTCCTTCAATTCTGGATCATGATGGCATTCATATGATGCCTCGGATTCGTGTCCGTCTTTCCAGGAAGAAATCCCTCTTGTCTCTTCAAAGCTCCAGCAGCTTGAGCAACTTGAACATCCAATTGCGTCATATGAGTACCTAGAGACTCAATTTGCCCATTAAGATCTGTGTACAAAGCATCAATCTTCCCATTGAAATCCACTGTCATCTTCTGCTGTCCTTCCAGAAGTTGCTCTAACATAGACTCCACCTTATTGTCTTGTGCAGGAGGCTTATGGTAAGAAGAAGAACCATAAGTTCTCTGGAAGTTGTTGTTCTGAAAAGGCTTCTAGTAAGAAGAACCATAGCCTTGCTGATTGTTGAACCTCTGTCCTTGAAAACCAGCACCATTGATGTAGTTAACTTCTTCTTGTTCTTGCTCAAAGGTCTCCACTTCTGCAGCAAACTGAACTTGCTTTTTCTCCACCAAAAGATCCAGCTTCCTGTTAACCTCAGCTATTTGGTTCCCTCCATTTGCACCAGCGTGTTGTCTCCTCTCAAAGTCTCCATTCTTGGTGCTGTTACAAGAGGCCAAATTCTCTATAAGCACCACCGCGTCAGTTGGGTATCTGGTGTTGAAGTTGCCATTGCTCGCAGCGTCTAAAGCCATCTAGTATCTCCAATCGATCCCTCGGTAAAAGATACTGATAAGTTGTGGCTCGCTGAACCCGTGGTGTGGGCAATCTCTCTGGTAAGCTTTGAATCGCACCCAAGAAGCCTTGAATGCTTCAGTGGGTCCTTGGGAGAATGTGGTGATCTTTGTCCTCAGCTCCTCTGATCTCGCATCATCAAAGAAATTGCATAAGAATGCATTCTTTGTATCTTCCCAAGTGGTCAAGGATCCTGGATCAAGCTGCTTCAGCCAGTAAGATGCATCTCCAGCAAGCGAGTAAGGGAAAAGCTTGCAGAAAAGATAGTCGTAGGACACTCCATTAGCCTTGATGCTTGATGCCACCAGTGTGTAGTAAGCAGGCTTCAGCTCGAAGTCGTTCCTTTGAAATGCAGGAGGACGGATCGCAGCTCTATTAGCATAGAATTGGTCTGGGCGGTTGTACACGCCTAATGTTCTTCCACGTCCAGCTTCTGCAGGGGCGATTTGTATCGCTGGTTCTATGATGACGGCGCCAGTCTCATCAAGTCTCTGGCCTTGGGCGTTCCTTATATTGCCTTGTAGGTCAACAAAGTCGCCTGCCTCGTTGCGTATCATGATCACAGGTTCTACCATATCTGTCTGCACAAGGTGTCGATCGATACTAGGGGTGTCGATCGATACTAAGGTTGGGTGTCGATCAATGCTAGCGGTGTCGATCGACGCTCGGGCAGATTTGAGGTTCGTACGTTCGAGACGGCCTAGTTCCTGGTTCAGTGCGATTAGTTCCTCTTCCTTGTTGCTTCTGGTACTGGACATGCACCTGAAATAAAAGAAAAGGAAACTAAATTAGTAACAAAAATAAAAACAAAACCTAGTCAAAATCCTAGTACTAGATTCCGTAGGCAGCTATTACGTCCACGGCAACGGCGCCAAAAACTTGATAGGGCTCAGGTTTTACCCTAATAAAACTACTGCAAGTGCACAACAAATGCAATCGTAGTATAAGGGGTATCGAAATCCCAAGGAAAGTAGACGCTACACTAAGGTTTCTTAGTTCAAATTATGCTAGGTCGTATCGAATGAAAGTAAAACAAAGTAAGAAATAAGTGAGCAATCACGAATTAAGGTTCTTAAAATCAGGAGACTAAGACGCTAGGTTCAGGGAAATTCTCAGGTGATCTAAATTGCAGGTCTAGACAGAATGTTAGGAATTATGAAGATCCGTTCTAGAACTCGAAACACAACAATAAAATCAACCAATTCTCGCTGCGAAGACTTTCTATGTCTAAACCCTAGAATTCCAAATCTCTTTGCAAATTCTAACAATTCAAACAAGCATTAAGTTCAGGTTCGATTGTTCACAAAATCCCTAAACCAAATCTCTTTGCGAATATGTATTTTGCTCATCTAACACTAGTTCAGGCAATTAATAATACTCTCGCATCTATTAATTAACCTAAGATCAGATTCTAGGCCGCGAAGCTAGAATAAGCATTAAACACAAATCCAGATGAAGAACTCTAATGATTTTATCCTAACAATTTAATTCGACCTAACAATTCATCAATCACCTTTGAAAAACCCTAAACCTAACAAGCAAACTACTCAGACTTGATCAATGAAACAGAAATCATTATTTGAATAGAAAGCATAAATAAATTAATAGAAGAAAATAAAGGAGTATGATTTTTCTCTCCAAAAACCTAAACTTCTATGATTCTTAAAGTATGAGATGATGCCTAAACAATGGCTGAAAAACTATATTTTTAGGCCTAGGTACGAATCTTCAATTCCTTGGGAGATTAGGAAAAGTCTTGGAGATTTTCTTTTCTTCAAAAACTGGAAACTTCACGCTTCTGGAAATTGGAAATCCGGGTGTCGATCGACACAGATGGTGTCGATCGACACTCATCGTGTTTCTTCAATCCGGCTTCATTCCACTAAGCTCCAAAATGTATCCAAATCTCCAATTTATCTCCAATTGTACCTGAACCTGTANCGCTTCTGGAAATTGGAAATCCTGGTGTCGATCGACACTCATCGTGTTTCTTCAATCCGGCTTCATTCCACTAAGCTCCAAAATGTATCCAAATCTCCAATTTATCTCCAATTGTACCTGAACCTGTAAAGACTCTATATAGACTCGAAAATAGCCAAAAGACTCTATAAAAATACTTATATCATGGTCTAAAAATGGGTAAAAACCATGATATATCAATTAGAAAAAGGAAAGAGTAGTTTCCTATTTCTAAAAGGTAAGTCGTATAAAGAACAACTCTTCTTTATTGATTTAGAAACTCTCTCAAAACTAAATCTCTCTCTTGAGTCTTATGGAACATCTCTCCATAGACTCTATATTTATAAAAATAAGCTACCCCTTATTCCTTTTAGAAATAGGAAACTACTCTTTCATTTTTCTAATGACACTAGAAGATTTTCTTTTTCTATTGAAACCTTATCTCTATCTCTTTAAGCTTCTCCTTAAGAGATTTCCTTTTTTTCAAGTTCCGGAATTATCCAACAATTATGATGTGCTCTACCCGTATGTTAACGCAGCATCCGATAATAACCCGTGGGACAACAAGAGGTTGGCGAACTGATGGACAGCAAACCGTGGATAGAATCAAGTTATGCATTCTCGCCAGACGGACAACAAACCACGAACAAATGGACATAAAACTGTGGATACAATCGAGGATAGCAATCCGTGGACACAATCTTCTTTAATCACCTAATATCTTTATTTGTTATCATAATATCTCTCACATGTCCACCGCTTGATAGCCATTTCGGTACAACCGTTGCTTTGTTTAACTTGAGCAAAACAGGATGTCATTTTTTTCAAATCATCCACTCGTTTACCATCAAATACTACTTATTGAATGCACAAATACTTTATGTTTATATTAACAAAAGTTAAAAGTTTTCCACACAAAGAAGGAATCAAGAAAAAGAAATAAAATGAAACAACAAGTTCTCTTATGTTACTTTCTCTGAACTTACTCTAAAACAACAAGCTCTCTTCTGTCACTTGCCCAATCAAACAATTGAAAAATATATCTTTGAAAAAGGTATCAAATTTGTCCATGATAAACGATCCATAGTACTTTGTCCACAGTTCTGTTAACTCTCTGGATGTCCACGATATCTTGTACATGATAACATGTCCATGAAACCCTTCCAACTTATCTCAAATTTTAAAAGTATCTACGATGCAGTCATGACTCTTATGGGAAGATACATGAAACCCATAAGAAAAAGAAGAAGTTGTGCATGTCTACGGATTAGACCAATGTTATTGAATTGGAACCTTAATTTTTTACATATCATGGACAAGATTTGGTGGACTAAATAATGCCGGTGGACAATAGATGATGGAAAAGTTCTGTTGAAAAAGTATTTTTTATGCTAATACTTCTCTCAAATCTCTCAATGTCTGTGGACAAATTATCGTGGACAGTATGATGTTGAGTTATTGATTATTATGGACAGATTATATTGGACAGCTTACTGATTTTGAGTTATGGAATACCATGGACAATTCTGTATATGGCATACACTTTCACCCGAACTTGTTTTCTTCACACTCGTTTATCAACTATGTGGACAGTTTGTTCACGAAAACTCTCAGCAACTTAAAAATTCATGTAAATTTACTCATACACCATTTCCATCGATTTTTTATATAATACAGTTCCATAACATTTGTCTATACACTCAGCCATACATGTTCACATGTTATTTTCATTTATTCATCCATCAGTTGTACATCCACAACGAATTTTCCACCTCCATGTACGTTATCAACATAATGTCAATGAAATACTCGATATGTCCATATATACATACAATCCAGGCCACTCATATCCATCATCTATACGTATAGCGATTATCATCCACAAGATTTCATCCACGCATAACCATCCACAAATAAACACTAACAACATTCTTAATCTCGACAAGGATTTGCCGACCGATCTATGACTCTTCTTATGTTGTTTCTCGTCACCTAACTTCTCCATATCGTCAATTTTGAATTATCTATTCTATTCTTTAACACATCTATCTGAAGAGGAAATCCAACACCTTATGGTATTAAATTGGAACCTTAAATCTTTACCTAGCTAAATTGTTGGATAATATGGAGAAAACAACCATCGTCGGAGAGTTTGTAAATTTTGGAAGAGGTGAGAGAAAGAAGTAGAAAACAATTGAAGATGAAGATGACGAAGAAAAGAAAATTGAAAAGAAAAAAGGGCAAAATCGGTTTTCCAGATTTTGTACAGTGGTTAAAGTCTTCTAATAGCAGAAAGTGCCTTTAGGTGTAATTGAAAACTCATAAGTATCTTTGGATGTAAATCACTCACAAAATACATATCTACAAATCCGTTTGAAATATTTCTCTGTGTATATTGATTAAAACCAAAAACATCGTTGTGCAACACTTCTTATATGGAGAAGACCACAAATATGAATACTAAACTTTTTGATTAAAAAACTTTTCTCTAAAATAAAAGAAAATCTCAGCTTTTCATATTTTGAATAGAGTTAACTAAATAAAAAAAAACTTAATATACAAAATTCATAACAAGGCAAATGTGATCAAATTATAATGAAGGATGTGGGTTGATTTGAGACACACTTTGAGATAATGCAGTCTTTTTCATATAGTACATTGTTTTTGTCTTCTTGCATGATCGAGACTGCATCACTAATTTGGATAGGTCCTAGTAGAAATAAAATCAAAGAATACCATTCCTCTATTTAAGCATTCAATTATTATTTTCTTGTTTAAGTAAATAAATAAATAAAATAAAATAGAAAAAGATGCCAGTGGTAACGTGCGTTCGTGAACAATAATAACATATGAGAGTGTTTTTCTTCTTTTCTCCTTCTTGTCCTCAAAACTGACACACCAAGCGCTACCTATGCACCTAAACATAGGTAGCACTTTGTGTGTCCTTACTATGGACTGATAATATAGTACTTGGTGTGTCCTTACCATAGTCAAAGTGAAGAATTTTTTTTCACTATTTCCCACTTTTTCAAGCATTCATAGATTTTATTAGCTGGAACATCACCAGTATGCAAAGCAAGAATATCACAAAACAACAAAATATTGCTATTCAGCATCTATTTCACATCAACATAATCTGCGGGCAAAACTATATATCAATATCCAGAGAGTAACAATCAAAAGTCAAACATGTCGTACAAGGAATTTTTTTAAATTATACTTCAATTTCTGTTTTTTCTTCTCTTGGATTTTAACAAAATCGGTAGCAACGATATTTCTAGTATAACACTTATAATCTGGATTCAAATAACTAAGGTAATCTCTAAGCTCTTCATATTCAATAGAAATGAAAGGAGAATTATTTCGAATATTCACCCAACTGAATTTTTCCCTAGCAATTTTATCATCAATCTTCATTACTCTTCTTTCCTCATCCAAATTCTGAGAATATCTTGTGATGACGTTTCAGATTTGATGTTCCACTAGTTGATGAATACACATAATACTTTGTGCATTTCATACAGTAAGCATTTTCTTACCGTTCTCATCTTTGTATACTCTCAAGTATTACCACATAGACAATATATTACGTCTTTTCACATTATTAGAAGACATTACTAGACTTTTAGATTGTGATGTACCCGTTAATGATTGCATAACATCATCATGCGAATATTTTTCTTCATTGTCCATTAATATAATGATATAAAGTAAAAAGTATAAGAAGATTAGCAAAACAAACGATTTTTTTTATAAATGAATCTTGTACAATTAATAATGGAGTATGTATTTAATGAGGTGGGCACAAAGCATATATCCTAAAAAAATGATATTCGTGATCCGATTCGTTTCGTCCGTATTATTAAATATGTCGATCCGTTTAAGTTCCGAAATTAACTAGATATGCATTAAAATCTGATATTCAACCAGATATCTTATTTATTCCGTTAAAATTTAAAAATAATTATAAAAACTTATATAGAAAAATTCAAAATTTAATCCAAAATTGGCAATATTTCATATAAAACAAAATTTTCTTTTTAATTTATTAAATTTTAATACTTTAGTAATTAGTTTGATGAATAAACATATATATGTAATACTTATACTATAGATGTAATTAGAAAAAATATTTAAATTTCTAAAATCTACAATATAATAAACGCTAAAATTATCAAACTTTAATTTCAGATAGTAAGATTATGTGGCTTGAAAGTTAATTGAAGAATAAATAAATATCAAATTTTCTATACAACTTGATAAATTATTTAAATTTCTCAAAAATCTAGATAAATTAAATTGTATAAATTTTTTAATGTGTATGTATTCTTCAATCAACTTTCTAAACAGAGAATCTCATTATCACATCGTATCCATGTCAATTTTTACAATCAAAATCGTATTTTATTTAATGTTGAGTATTTATTTTTTAATGTCATTGTAGACAGAAATAGAGGGGTCTTCACATTAAATTTAAAGTTGAGTGGTAAATACTTGATACATCTGAACTTGAGGGGTTTTTATACTAAATTTATAGTTGAGGGATTTTTTCTCAATTCATCTTTAGTTGAGGGTTTTTTGTTAAAAACTTTAAAGTTTTAACGGTACTGTAGACGGAGGAGTTTTTTCATTAACGGATTTATAGTTGAGGAGTTTTTACATTAAATTAATAGTTGAAGGGTTTTTTTCGATTTATCTTTAGTTGAGGGGTTTCTTTGTTAAAACCCCTAATTATATATATCGATAACTAAAAAACTCATTATTAGTGCTTTTAAGAACATTGGAATAAAGCATATTCCAAGAAACATGATTACTACCTCATCTAAGATGACTCTGTTCAAGTGAACAGAATATAACGACTGGTGATTAAACTCCAAATGTCTCTTATACTCAGCCTTGAATGTTGAATATGAAGTAAGGAAAAAATTATAGCTCATGATTTGATCCCTACTTATAGCCTTGCTTGAATCAAACAGAAGCACTTTGCTGCTTCCAGGGAGTGAACAACTTTCAATGTCTTCAATCCATTGATTGGGATTAGCAGACACTACAAGTGTGATCCCTACTTCTCAACTAACCAGTTTCCTATCATCCTCGTGTCTGACCAGGACAAAACAAACGACATAAACAATTTATCCAAACCCATCTCATCAGCTAGAATGCCTCATTTAGCTATGCTTTCTTCCTGCAAAGAAGCCCAAGACCTGGAGAGCTTTTCGTGGTAGAGCTGTTGTCTCGTCGCACAACTTTGTAAAATAATAGGTTTCTCATCCACAGAATACAAATGATCATCCATCTCAAAGAGCATACCAAAGTGAGCACTATGTTGTTCTGCCCCACTAATAAGCACAAGACTGGTAGAAAGTTGTTCTCCAAATTTATCGAACCAAATGCTCTCTGCTCTTTCCTTCTTGTGCCACTTTAGCAGATGTGGACCCATAGAGTCATCAATATAAATTAGCTCAACAGGCTCAAGCAGGCTGAGATCAACATGAATCTCTTGAAATTATGCAGCAAGTTTTCCATTAGACAATACACCGAATGATGCAAGATAAGGTTTGATACCCTCACCAACGTTTGTAAAACCAGTGTCCACAGTAAGATCAATTGGGCTTGAAACTTCTGTAGCATAGAAGGCTTGAATCCTTGAACTAATGATATCGACATCGGCCCCAGGAGAAGTTGAATACTTGCAAATCAATAAAGTTGTTCAATACGCTATCACAACGTCCAACCAATGTGATTGCTAAAGACATGGAGAATGAAAAGATACACATGGAGAATGAAAAGGAACAAAGGTTCCCAACTTAATCTAATCCAGGGGGTTCATCAAACAGTACCCGACACATCAAAGGAATATGTTTTAGTAATATAAGAGAGTAAGTACCAGCCAACAACAACATCCGGATTCTCAATAAATCAAATGAAAACTATTACTCATGTTCTTTTTTGTAAATTTGGACCCGATAGATTAATAATCATCTCCTTTCGTCATTCTCATATACAATTCATGAGAAAAATATCAATAAATATATAAACTCAATTAAATAAAATTAATTAATTATAAGTCTATGATAACTGATACTTTTATACCTTCATCATCAACTTTATGGCTAAATAACCAAGAGTGAGTACACAAGAAAGCCTATACATTGGTAGGAAAAAGTCGAGTATGGTATTTATCTATTACGTCAGATCCAATACTGAACAGATTCAAAAGTCACAGTTGTAACAAAAATGTTGAGAATGTCCATTGCCATGTGTATTAGCGCCTCAAAATGATGCATGTTTTCATTCTAGTATTGGAAAACATTCAAATTATGATGATTTTTCATCTCTAATCTTGGATTCTCTAAATACATATTCAATGCATACTTTTATTCTTCCTTGACGTTAATCATGTATCATTTGAAACTTAATAATATTACAAACTAAATAATAATATTACAAACTAAAACGATAAATAAAAGTTATATCATTAAATTAGAAACTTGCATCTAACAACGCTAAATTTCTCTCTTATTTGTTCAAAAACACGAGTCTGATCTTGAAAGCTCACAACTAAAGTCAAATAATATTTTTTATATATTCTTCAAAGACCTTATGAAACTTATTTTGAAGATGATTTATTTTTTTCTCGAAAAGTGAATGGATCAAGCTCCTCATAACAATGATTCAAAAATAAATTTCATCATAAGACCCAAAACAATTTCACTACAAGAATAATGTTGTACTCCTCCCAGTATGATCGAATTTTGCACTCATCTTATAAATCATCATTTGGATGACGATATCCTCATTTCTCCTATTCACTTCCAAAAAATATTGAATTTTGAAAATGAACGAAATATATGTTGGGGACATAATAGCTTTTAATAGTGGTAATACTATAAAAAAGGATTCAAGATCTCATGGATAGTTTTAGCTCTTTTTCATTCTTCATTCGAAGGGAAATGCTTGTAGTTTTTATCAAGTATTTTATACATGTTTAAAGAACGCTGATATTTCAAAGCCTTCTCAAGCATCAAGTACATCGAATTCCACATATTATAAACATTCAAACACATAACAACTTCACATATATATTTTACACATTTTTTCAAGTGCCACCTTCTAGATGTTGAACATTTAACATACTTAGCATTGCCTCTGATCCTAGACAATGCAATACTAATAATATCAAAACCATCTTGCACAATGAAGTTTAAGATGTGTGCACCACATCGCACATGAAAAAATCCTTTTGCACACCAAATTATCAACTAAATTAAGTTGGTTTTTGAATATGTTTTGCATGATGTCATTAACTGTAGCATTATCCATAGTCAAAGTGAACAAATGTTTTTTCTCTATTTCCCACTCTTTCAAGCATTCGTCGATTTTATTAGCTAGAACATCACCATTATGCGGAGCAAGAATATCACAAAACTATAAAATATTGCTATTGAGCATTTTTTTCACATCAACATAATTTGCCGGCAAAACTTTATATCAATATCCAGAGAGTAACAATCAGAAGTCAAACATATCGTACAAGGAATTTTTTTTTAAATCATACTTCAATATCTGTTTTTCCTTCTCTTAGGTTTTAACAAAATCGGTTGCAACAATGTTTCTAGTATAACACTTATAATCTAGATTCAAATAACTCTTCATATTCAATAAATTCAAATAACTTTATATTTAATGAGGTGGGCACAAAGTTTCTAGAATAACACTTATAATCTAGATTCAAATAACTTTGTGTCGAATATTCACCCATACTGAATTTTTCCCTAGCAACTTTATCATCAATCTTCAATACTCTTCTTTCCTCATCCAAATTCTAAGAATATCTTTTGATGACGTTTCAGATTTGATGTTGTACTAGTTGATGAATACACATAATACTTTGTGCATTTCATACAATAGGCATTTTCTTACCATTTTCATCTTTGTCTACTCTCAAGTATTCTCACATAGACTATGTCTTACATCTTTTCATATTATTAGAAGACATTACTAGACTTCTAGATTGTGATGTACCCGTTAATAATTGCATAACATCACCATGAGAATATTTTTCTTCATTGTTGATTGATATAAAATGATGTAATGTTAAAGGTATAAGAAGATTAGCAAAATATACGATTTTTTTTTATAAATGAATCATGTTCAATTAAAAATGGAGTAGGTATTTAATGAGGTGGGCACAAAGTATATATCATAAAAAAAATTGAGATCCGTGATCCGATTCGTTCCGCCCAAATTATCAAATTTTTCGATTCGTTTAAGTTCCGCGATCAACTGGATATGCGTTAAAATCTGATATTCAAATGGATATCTCATTTATTCCATCAAATTTTAAAAATAATTATAAAAAATTATGTAATATCCGCATCCGCCCCGCATTTTAAAAATACCCATCCCACAAAACATGATTTTTTGCAAAGCGAAATTTGTTCGATCCGCACCCGTCCCGTCCTGCCGTCCCTCGGATCCGGCCGTCCCTCGGATTATGGCTCAAATGGAGAGGACTAATAATGCCCACTAAACTTCGTTCTGTTCATCTCACATCTATATGGGAATCTCGAAAACTAGAAATAAACGATGACAACAACAAAAATATATTTAATCTGTAGGAGGAGAAAACTAAAAAGGGAAAAAGGGAGGACAATTGGATGCTTCACAAATACACTCCCTATCTAAGAGGAGATAGGATGTGGGTGCTCTCAAGATTCTTTTCTAACTAGATATATGTTATTATCATGATCAAGCTTGGCACATATCATGACACCAAATGCCAATAGTCCATCTGAAAGGCAGACTAAATCCATAGTAACAAATTAGAAATCGAGACGACATGTAGGTGACTGCCGAAGAAGAACTTCACAAGAAACCCATCCAAACTTTTTTCCCACCCAAAACATCAGAAATGAATACAAATAACCTTAGCAGACCAACAACTTCGATACCCCTTAAACCTTGATAGAAACACTAGTAATCATTTTGAGCCTTATGCAGATTTTTAAACTGATCCCTCATCACTACTTTTCCCTAGAAAAGGAACGCCACAATAAGCAGATATCCAACAAAGCAAAAGGCGCACAAGGAGAGTACTAATCGAAATGTATTATTCTTTGGTTTCAGATCCCCAGCATTCCAAACAAAAACTTGAGCAAAAATGTTTAATCATTTGCAAAATTGTTGAAATGTTTGAAGTGGCTGGTGGGAAGATATATATTTTCACAACTCGATGATTTGATAGAGCTTGTGTCATAAACTAAACCTCATGTCGTTTATTCGTTTTGTTTAAGCACATCATGTCGTTTCTAATTGTAAGCCAAAACGATATCGTTTTTCGAGGCGGAAAAGTGTAAACACAAAGAGAGAGAGAGAGCATCAACTGTAGCTGCCGCCATTAACAAATCATCGGAGATCGATGAACATCGTTGCCTTGAGCAAACGTTTATTCCCTCGTCGATTCTCCGATCGTCGTTCTCTCCACGTAATCAACGATGCCCTCGCCGAAACTGTTTTCTCCGGTCGGAAACCGGTCCTCGGATTTTCCGGCAGATCTTTTCACCACCTGCGTAAGGCTGGGAGTTTCGTAGTCCCTCGTGTCTTCTTCGTGACGTCACGCTTGCGAAATCTATCGACGAATGCTTCTTCTTCTTCTTCTTCGAAACAGCCTGCGTTTCTACGATGGTATCTGAGGAAGCTGGAGTCACATCCTTTCATGACCAAGAGCATCACTACTTCCCTCATTTACATGGCCGCGGATCTCACTTCTCAGGTGAGATCATTGATTGTGAATTTAGGTTTAATGGTTGGATTATTAATTGTGAATTTGGGTTTTTTTTGTTTGGCAATTTCATTACTAATTACGAATTTATATTATGGAAATTCGTTAAAAGATTGGATTTTTTTATCTCTTGCTTTAGGAAGAAAACTCCAATTTCTCATTGTTTCATACATAGACAAATCCAAAATTGATGTGGTTTATTTAGGAAGAAAGAACTCACATGAATCTGATAAGAGGAAGCAATGAATCTGATAGAGAAGCAAAGTTTGGCCCTTTAACACTAAAACCTGGCGATTTAGTTTGGTTTGTGTCATTTTCTAAGTTGTTATACTTCTATCTTTGGTCCAGTCTGTGTTTTAACCAATGTTCTTTGATATGTGAGAAGATTCCAATTGTTTAATCTTCTTGTTGTCTCTTGTGAATTCTTATCTTTAAGGCAGAAAAAAGCTTTATAGGTATGTGTCTTGGGGTGTTTATAAAACTCTCTTTTTCTTCTTGTCATCTATGGATTTCTCATTTCAGTCAATCTATGATCATGTTGTCCCTCGTGTAAACTAGAGACCCTTTTGTTTTTCGAATTATGATGACACACTCTAAATTATTGAAACAGATGATCACGATGCAGCCATCTGGTTCTTTTGACCTGATAAGAACAGCAAGAATGGCTAGCTTCGGGTTGATATTCCTCGGGCCGTCACAGCATCTGTGGTTCAGTTATCTCTCTAGAATATTGCCAAAGCGCGACGTGTTGACGACCTTTAAGAAGATAATGATGGGTCAGGTTCTTTTCGGACCTTGTAGCAACACCGTCTTCTATTCCTATAACGCTGCTTTACAAGGTACATATCCATCATAAGCTTAATAGATTTAACATTGAAGTATTCTTTGTTTGAAATGGATTTTGTATTTTTACTGTTCTTGAACATTGTGGATCCAAATTAAGGTGAAAACTCTGATGAAATCTTGGCGAGATTGAAGCGAGATCTTCTGCCAACATTGAAGAATGGACTTATGTATTGGCCGGTCTGTGATTTTGTCACATTCAAGTATGTGCCCGTTCATCTACAGGTAAATGAATCAGATAATCTATCTTATTACTTTCTTTTTTTCTATTGTTTGGGATGATTTTTAGAAGTTTTTTTCAACATCAACATGTGATCTTTTGGTTGCAGCCATTGATGAATAGCTCGTGCGCATATATATGGACGATATATTTGACTTATATGGCAAACCAGACGAAAGCTGACAGCTGAAGAATGACAATTACGACTGTTCTTAGCCACGCACAATCGCACTCTTTATTTTATTGAATCGTGAACCAAACATCTCTGATATTAGCACAATTAATTATTATTTTTTAATTTTTTTTGGGTGTCTACAATGCAACAAAAGTTTTGCATCTTGATCCAAACATAAATTTCTCAGGAAGTAACAAAATTTCATCACGTTTTACTGCGAAAACTTGCTTCACCATCTTCTTTTTCTTTCCATCATAATTTTTCAATAAGTATAAAAGCAAAACTTCTTTGGAAAGGCCTAACTTCACTGTTGTGAAACGCTAGAAAAAAATAAGAAGAATTTGAAATTTTTAGAGAAAATAATGAAAAGCAAATACCCATTTACCGTTTTCTCATTAATATGTCAATAATGTTAACAAACCTTAAATGCCAATATTTGTAGTGTCTCAAAAACCCGATTAGGTATGAACAAATTATCCGGAACCAAACAATTGAACCGAACCGAATTAAAAGGCACCAAACCGAATCCGAACCGACATAAATATCAGAGTGGATCTTATACTTTTATATCCGAAGAATCAGAACCGAACCGAGAATCGAATGGGTACCCAAAATACTTGAAATTTAATTATATGTTCAAAATAATATTAGTTATATGTAGACTTGAAATAACCACAATACTAAAAATTATAATAATAAAGCGAATATATTAGTTATGTTTATACCGATAACTGAAATACCCAAAATATTCTATAATTTTTAGTTATATTTATCAAAAATAAATATTTTTTTGCAAAATTTAACCACATTTTATTTAAATTGAACTATTTTTTATAGTTTTTTCAGGTATTTTGGATAAATTTTGGGTGATTAAGGTACCTCATACCTAAAACATTGGGAAAAAAAAGGGGTATTGGACATCGTTGAAAGCCTTTTCGTTAGGAAAATCACTTTTTACTTTTAACTCAATAAGTGTTTTTTTAACAAGAAAATAAATAAAAATACTAGAATAATTAGAATTAGCCTAAATTACCTGAACGCGAGCGAAACTGAACCGAATCCAACCTAAAAAGGAAAATAATTTGAATGGAACCCCTAGTACCAAAATACCCAAAATCCAAAAAAATCGATATGAACCCAAATACCCAGACCTAAACTCGATATTTGTAAGACTAAAAATTATGATTTCTAACCTTAATAGAATGACCTAAATCTTCATAAAAAAATTATGTCTTCAAATTGATCTGCTTAAGATGAAAATTCTAGCTCGCTACCTGCCGAGCATAGCTTGTATTGAAATGTGCCCAACAAGAGAAAAATTCATCATAATCAACCCCTTTTTTGTAAGTAAATTTATGCTACTAACTTTGCCTTAAATTTTACTCTTTCCATCTTAAACACTCTTTGTTTCACCTTCAAACACTACAAGAAAATAAGACATATTATGACGGACTGTCGACGGCATTCAGACCGTTTTACAACTCGTCGCTAGTCCGTCGGAAATTTTTGAAATCCTTTCAACCGTTGAAAAAAATTATCGACAAACCATTTCGCCGTCAAAAATTTGTTGAAAAAATATGACAGATTTTCGACGAATTTAATCTGTTGGATATATGTGCTAGAAATCCATTGGAAATTATAGCCGTTGAAATATTTGAATTTCCGTTGGAAATAGCTAAACCCCACCTAGGAATTCCCTTCAAACCCTATTCACAACAATGCGTAGAAAATAAACGTGGTGGTTGACACTTGACAGTGGCTGATTGCGATCCACTTTTAGCTCATGATCACAAAAATGCTGAAAAGGTTGAATGAATGGATGCTTTTTTTGAGTCTTGCTGGCCGTCTAACCCTTATCTCTTCATGTATCTCATGGGCCTTTATGGTTTGGCACAAAGTTTGGACTGTGGTTGCATCATGGGGTTTAGATGTCGAGGAAACTTGTTTGCTGCGTGGTGTTAGTCTTTCACCTGGTAATTAAGATAGTGCATGGAGAGTGTATTATACATAGTTAAAAAATATATGATTCAAAAAGTAACTAACTTCTTGTAATGTTCTGTCTCTTATTTCTCTAAAAGATAAATTTATTGTTTTTTTTTTCATCAACTCCAATTTTTATTAAAAAACGCAATGGGACAAGACAAGTGGTAATTGAAAATACAAACCAAAGTTGAGCCCAAACCTTACATTGAAACAACTAGGGCAACAAAGACACGTGTAAAAACGTGAAAACTCTAGGCTGAAGAAGAAAGACATCGCCACCGCCTAAGCTTAACCAGCACCACCAAGCACCTCCAGGCTGAAATCCGATGAAACCACCAAATCGAGCTCATGATTCTGGCCCAAAAATCACCCTTGATACTCTATGAATTTGCATGCTTTTAGAAGCCCATACCAAGTTTAAGAAATAGCAATCATCCAGATTGTTAACCTTCCGAAAGTCCGTCGGCTAAAAAGCAAAACACGTCCCTTGAAACACTTAGAACCCACGACAATTCTCACAACTTTTTAGACCACTAGAAACCAGATCTAGAAATAGATCTAGGACGAAACCCGAGAACCAAGTCGTTAGCAGCGAATCCGCACTGTAAATTGAAAGAAATCGGCGCCTCCATCCCCGCTTCAGCCAAGATCTGACCAAATCTGGACAGAAAAAAAACTTGCAAAAGCTGAAAATACACAGAGGAGAAGACAAAAAAGAACTAGAATAAAACACAAAAAACATAAGAAATCACGACCTCAACGCTGAAGAAGCCACCAAAACCGGTAAGAGACGAGATCGTAGCTGTTTTTCCGGATGGGAAGCGATTTTTGGTTTCGGGAGGATAGATTTATTGTTTTCCACCATTTTTTTTACGATGAATTCTTTAAATGGATTTTTTTTTTTTCTTCTTTTATTTGTTTGTTTGGCTTTTGTGGTTCAATAAAAAAAAAAATCAGCCTTTAAAAAAAAAAAGTTTCTATATAGCAAATTAATTTAAAAATAATTAAGGTAGAACTTGTATGAGGTTAACCACATAATTCACATTTCAAACCGAACTTTAGGCCATGTTTTAGGTCCCTTTGCTTTCAAGTTTCAATCATAAAAACATCCTCTTTTCATAGTGGCCAAAAATAAAACTTTTTCTTAACTATATGTTGTACTCGTCTTTTTGTCTCTTTTGTCATCTTCTTTAAAAATTTGTGAACACGAGATATTTGCTGAAGAAAAAAAAAACATAGATATTTGTTTTTCCTCATTTCTCCACAGAAAATGAATTAAAAACCATTTTGAGATCTAAATCCATCAGGAGATCTCCACGTGGAAACAATTAAGACCTACCGACAATTTGATATATAATGGTCGTAATCAAAGGCACTCGACAAAGGGACCCACATTGATTCTCATACGTGGCGGAAATCTAGTTGAGGTTTCTGACATCAGCATGCCGAAAGCATAAAGACGTTTAGTTCAATTAGTTGGCCTCCTCTCCTTCTTACCCTTAATTACTCCTAAAAGTTTTTTTTTTGTTTGTCGTCACTCCTAAAAGTTTTAACTTCCTCAACTATAAAATATTCTCTTTATATTACTTTAAAATTTCACACAAATTAAAAAATATACTTTCTCTATGATTCAAAAATTATTTTTATATATATATGATTTTTTCAAGTATATTAAAACATAATAACTATTTATTTTATTAATTATTTATTTTTTATTTTTTAATTCTAGATAATCAATTTTATGAATTTCATTTTTATGTACCTTTTTATAACTCATGCTTTCCGTTTATCCTAATGCTAATTTAAATGTTTAATTTTTTTTCTAATATAATTATATCAATAAAATAAAAATAAAAATTAAATATTATCCAAATATTTATCACTAATTGTCTTGTAAAACGAAATGCATTAATTATAATATAAAACATTAATTTTTCAAAAAAAAAAAAAATCTTAAACATCAATCTTTTAAATACAGAAAGAATATTAAAGTAAAAACAAAATGTAAAATAAAAATAAAAATAAAATAAAAATTAATTATTTTATATTAAAATTTTAAAATATTATATTCTCTTTGTTCCATAATTTAAATTTTTTAAAGAATTTCCTTGATAAAATATTTTACAAATTTTTATACAAATTTAATTAATTTGATATTTTTAAACTCTTTAAATTATATAATATTTTTTATGATTAGATGAATTATATATTTAATTAACTATTAAATGATATTTTTTATAATTTTTTTTGGGTTAAAATCTGTTTTTAACTTAAAAACTTTAAAATGGTACATAGAGTATAAAACAAAATAAAAATACTCTCCAAAGGTATTTCCACTATTTTTATTCATAATTCATATAATATCTAATTTATTCCGACAAAAAAAATATAATATATAATTTATTTATATATTTTGGACAAATTTTATTTAATAAGAATAAAACATAGAATACGGCTGATATTTTGCTTTCGGTAAAATGTTTATAATGAGACCAATTATAAAATTATTAAATATACATCTCTCTCTCTCTCTCCGTCTATTTAATTGAAGTTATTGCTTGTAACGTCAGTTTTTGGGAGTTGGGTTTGTTGTTCAGTCTCTCTCTCTCTTCTCTCTTCTCTCTCTCTCCGCTTTCTCAAATGGCCGGCCTGAGATGGAGAGAGTGGTGGAACACGATGGCCTTCCCCACACGGCGAATCTGGAATCGCTTCACCGTTCGCGTCGGATTCCGCCACAGCGGTAAGGCTCCGATCCTCCACCGTCTGAGGATTCTCTCTGTTTCTGTCTTCATCGCTTTTTAGGGAAAACAGAAAAATCATTTTCGTAATCAGATCAGAGTTTTATTAGATTTTAGATTTTATCAATTTCTTGAATGTTTCTTGAACTGTCGGTGGAAGATTTTAGCTATGGCAAGAATTGAAATTCGTGCTTTTTAAAAATCCGTGAAAGTAGCTAAAGAAGCTCTTTGAGCTATTAAACTTCACAAAAGACTTAAAGTGAATCATGTGGTGTTTTGTTGAATATCAGATTAAAATTCAGATTTTTTTTTTTTTGGTTTTTTTGTTTGACATTAAAATTCAGATTTGAGTCTTTCTAAACTCATCTTTTTCTTGAGTTTAAATAAAAATTAATCTTTTTCTTGTTCTTGCTTGACAAATACTGAGTTGTGTTTGCAGGACTCTTGAGGTTACAAAACGATGTGAGTTCTTGCGAGTACGAAGACATACACATCATGTGGAATCTGTTGCACAAGAACGAAGATCCGACACTACCGACACGTGGCGCACGTATCCAACAACGAAACCAACAAAGGAAGAAAGCTTGTTGGAATCTCCTCGGTTCTTATCTTTGCCAAAGATTCTGATTATATATATTATATAACACCAAAAAAATATTCCAAACCATCGTTGTAATTGAGAGAGCCTTGACGGGTCCCCTGCAAGTATGGTTAGGTTATTGACGAATTTCGCAAAATAAATAAATAAATTCGAGGTTGCACAGGTTTTAGCTGTTATATTCCATCACAATCACATGCCTCTGTATGTATTTATGAGTACTTATTACCACATGAGTGTTGTTGTATATATGAAACAAATGCTTCCTACTACTGTTTCATCTAGTATATGGTTTTCTGTTTTTGCCCATTTACATTAGAAAAACTCAAAAACAACAACAAACTTGACTTTTTTAACAACTATATTGGTTTGGCTCATAATATTGGTTTGGTAATTGAATTGGCTTATTCACATTTCCTATTGAGAATTATATTGAGAAATCAGGAGTTCTCTCTACTTTTTACTATTTGTTCAGATTTATTTAAATATTATTTTCAATGTTTTCTGTTCTGCTTAACGAAGGATCGATCAATTACTTGAAAATATAGCTAACAATAGGTAAAACTTGGCTCAATGTAAAGTTTTTCGAAGTTAGATATTTTAATAATTTTAATATCATAAAATTAGATTTTCTATAATATCCCTTCCGTTTCAATGTATGTGTCATTTTGATTATTTTTTTTTCAATTTTAAAATAAGTGTTGTTTTAAAATTTTAACGCAATTTTTTTTTTTTATCACAAACACCTAGTTTATTTATAGTCAGCCAAAATGGAATTTCAAAAGTCTTGTTTTAAGGATATAATAAAATATTTAAATAAGACAATTAGCTATTAATCAACGATCTTGTGAAAAGTATGAAAACAACATTTAAATTGAAATGGATAGAAGCTTTACACTTCTTGAGAGTATAATGATAAAAAAAAAATTAAAAAGGAAGAAAATGAAAAGAAAAGAGAATATAATGATAAATTCATTAAAATTTTATTTAAATAAAAGGCTATTGCAAGGAAAAAGAATAATAGTGGTATCCAAATTGGCATCTTACATTAAAAATTTATCTGGAAAGAAAAAAAGACATCCATATTCCATTAAACAGATGAGATTTCCCATTTTGTGGCCAATGGAAATCATCTTAATTAAAAATTGAATCTCAACCAATGAATCCATGGAGAAAGATGAAATGTCAGAATCAATTGGTTAGATACTGATGTCCAAACAAAGTGTGCGTTTACTCTGTGTTTGTTGGCTATATGTGTCGGCTGCATTTGTGCTTATTTAAAGGGCAGTTTTCAAAAGAGTAATCAACAAGGATTGTGTGATGATGTGATTGTTTTTTCTCTCTTTTTGGGTAGACATTTCACCTAACGACTAATCACGACTTACTGATTTGATTTAAGTGTAACTAACGCATCTTGCCTTTTATTCCAGGGTCAAATCTTATATATTTTTTTTCGTGTGATTCTATTATATTTTTAGTTTGTCTCAATCTTTTTGGTCAATTTTAATTTGAGTTATGACATTAGAGTATCCATACTACGCAATTTTAAAGTTTTTATCATTAATATTTTTATGGCAATACACGTAGAGATCACGGAGTTTCCCTTTACCAAAGAAAACAGACCTCGGGATTTCTACATGATTACGAGTGGCTTAATGCACCCTCACAAGAAATGTAACACTTTGACTGTTCCTATCAGTGAGTCTCTATGTCTTCTCTCGGCCCGTGAGCCTCACCTTTATCCGATGGCCAGTACGTTATCTAGGACTACGAAATTCAAAAGTCATGATATACCGATCATGCAATCATCATGTAATCTTTTTTGTGTTTTGTCTTCACTTACACGATACCAGAAATCACTTCTCGATAGCTCACCCATCATATTACTATTTCAGTTCAAGCACCCTTAACTCTGAAGTTTTTTTAGAATAAGTGATCGAAAAGATAAGTGCACTTTGATGATATGATAGGCAAATCAATTCTTTTAAGCCTCTTTACATATATATTTATATTTATAAAATCGGGTTGTTTTAAAAAAGCTTAGGGATTTGGAACCGAAATCTATTCTAATAATCTATAAAATCTATCATTTAATATGTTTATAATGATCATCCATAGTTGAAATCATAGTGAAACATTGCAAGAAAGTTTAGCGATACTTCAAAATAATATCGATTATAAAGATAAATAATCCAAAATTGTTAACGATGATAACTAGCGCAAAACAGCATAAACCAACATTAATGAAAATAATGAATGTGTTGTCAACTTATTTATGCAACAGGTCGTAGGGATAATTAGGTAGGATAGGGAGCTCACGTGTAGTGTTTAGGGGTTCTTTTTATATGAATAACAAATGCCATAATGTGATATGAGTAAAATGATGCATATATCCAACTGCTGAAGATACGTACAATGCTAGGATTAATAAAAGTGAAACAAAACCGAGCAATGAATGTGGTTGTCCGTTATTTTCGATGATGGATCACAATAAAGTTCACATAAAAACTATTCACATATAATATGACACTAACCAGAGAATCTGGGAACAAAAACAAATTAATTTTCAAAGTATGTGGAACATCGGGTGTTTTTGTCATTTAAAACATCAACAATGACCAACTATGATTAAATCTCAGTAAAAAGATTTGATTTCTAGTTGTCCAACCCTAAAACCAGTCCTTCAACCACTAAACCACAATAAATTAGTTATAACACTTATTTAAAAGGGTCAATTTGTTAAATAACCATAAGAAAAACAAATTAACAAACTAACCAAATGGTTAGAGAAAGATAGAAAGAGATAGAAAAAGAAATGAGGGATTTTTGGTTAGTTTGTAGGTTTTTGTTTTTCTTATGGTTATAGAGATAACTTTCCCTATTTAAAATGGGTTGAAAGAAACTATACAATGATGTGGTGTGTTTTTCGAGGACCTCCAACGTCCAAGTAACTAATCTTGGCAATTTTAATCAAACCAAACCGAGATTTTTGGTTTTCGGTTTGTGGTCGGTTAGTAGTGTGGAATTGATCGGCAACTTTCTAAAATGAGTTTGGGTATCGATTTGATTCGGTTCGTGGTAAAACTGGGTTATCCAAGAAACCGAAATTGTTTATTGACTTCTTCGTTTTTATTGTTGATGGCGTTGGCGGCTGCACTTTTGAATTGTTTATTTTTATTTATGGTTGTTACTTGTTAGGTTTGCATTTAGAGTTTTGATATTAGTTGGGTTTGTAAATATTTTAGATATGCTCATGTAGTTAATATTAGGTTGGATTGTGTTTGTTTAACAAATTAAAATATCTAATAAAAATAGGCAAACAAACCGGCCCAAATATCAATTAAATCAAAGAACCGAACTAACCGAATTTGTCCGATTTTAATCAAATTTGAATCATAATCTAAAAAATTCTATTATTTTTGGCCAAACTACCCAAGAACCAAACCGAACCGTATTATATTTCGGTTAGTTTTGGTAGATTTCTTGAAACCCAAACTACCCGAAAAACTGACTAACTGAACCGGATCTGTAGGTCTACAAGTAAACATATATCTTTCGAGTTAGTAACTGGTATAAGAAGTTTTTTTTTTTTCCATTTTACAAAACTTAAATAATACTAGACAAATGACTAATGGCACACAAGAGTGCAAGAATTTGGAGCAAATGGAGAATGTGGATGAGACATGGAGTAATCAGAAGTCGGCAGAGCCAGGTGAGCGCGTGAAAAGAATAACATCTCTGATGTTATCAATTCCGGTGGCAAATTGGACCAGCCTCTCAAACCCTAGCCCGAATCTAGAGTGAGGAACTACATTTTACACACACACACACAATAACAAAAGCACTTCATCAGCCTCTAAAAAATTTCTATCTTTTTGTTTTCTCTCTGACTTAACCATATTCATAGAAGAAAAGAGACCTGAACCATAGCGACGAAGGTCAAGATACCACCAGTAGCTCTCTTTGTCGAGTTTCAACTCATCAAGTCTCGCTTCCAATACCTCAAGCGTTTCCTCTCTTTGGCTTCCATCTATCAGCTCTCCTACCTTTTCTTACCCAAACCCAAACATCCTTCATTATCAACTTCTTCTTGTTTTTTTTTTCTTTTTTTTTTTCTTGTATGAGAAAAGGAAATGCATACAAAAATTTGCAGCTCAAACATAATTTCAAAGGAGAAAGTAAAGCCTTGACCGAGAATTCAAAAATTCATGTTTGCTTTCAGAAGAAGTTCAATGGCGTATGTGTAACCCAGCTGTAGAAATTCTTTCTCAACTACTTCCTTAACAAGTCACTACAAGAGAGAAGCTTAAATCCGATGGCCGTTTTCGTCGGTTACATTTCGTCGGAAATATTGTCGTGGTTGGAAATCTGTCGGAAATTTTCGACGGATAATAGCCGTCGGTAATCCGTAAGAAGTTTCCGACAGATTACCGATGGAAATAGACCGATGGATTTCCGACGAAACTGTTTCCGACGGATTTGTTTTCGATGAATTTCCAACGGATTTTCAACATAACTGTTGTAAACAATTTAAACAAAGACACTACTTATGAAACAAATGTGAAACAAAAAAAGAAATTGTTGTAAACAATTTAAACAAACACACTATTTATAAAATTAAAAATTGTAATTTAATTTAAAAACTATCATTAAAGTTTTTTTAAAAAACTATCATTATTTTAAAATCTAAGAAAAAACATATTTGTAAGAAACCTAATCTAAACAAGAAAAAAAATTCTATTTGATACACAAAATTGATTTAAAAACACAAATCTAAAAAACCTAATTCCTAACCCTCTAAAATTCGATTCACAACTAAAATTTTTAATTTCTAACCTTCTAACATCACCTAACATATAACAATCTCATTTCAATCATAATTTCTAACCACCTAACACTATCTACAATGAAAAATCTAAGAAAAACTTCAAAATTAAAAAAAACCTTCAAAATCAAAGGATAAAAGAAGACTTACTAGTTATCCATGCTATGGAGTTGAAGAAGACAAGATTCCGGCGGTTCTAGGTTGGCGGAGGTCGAGATTCCAGCGATTTTTTGGAGAGAAGCGGCGGAGATTCACGGAAGAGAGAGAAGAGAAGAAGAAGAAATGGGAAAAGGAAAGAGTTTTCGGTTAATAATTAAAGATTTCAAACGGACGCAATCCGTTGGATTCTAAATAATAATTTCATTTATGCGGTTAAAGTACGCGTCTTCTCGAGAAACACAAAATCCGTCGGAAATTTCCGATGGATTAAAAATACCATTATTTGTTGCATGCGTTTCTATTGGTTAGTCAAAGATCACACGGATCGTGCAATTTTCGACGGATTTCCGACGGATCAAACATTCCGACAGGTTTCCGACGGATTTAGGGTATATTTGGAGTTTAGGATTTCAACCTTTCAAATTTTGTTAATCAACTAATACTAAACATGTTACATTCACAAAATAAGTTCATTCTTGTAACAATAAGATTTTCTAATTGTTTTAATATTTTCACAATCAAATATATAATTTTCCAAAACATTTATATTACTATATACTAACACTTATACTAACTCTTTAACCATATTTCAAATTTTTGTCTAAACACCAATAAATGTGTTTTAGATTAAATTTAGATAAAATTGCACAATTGTTATAAATTAGATAAAGTTATTATATGATTTAAACAAAATTAGAGTTAAAATTTCATACCCTAAACCACATTTTAATAGATGCCGTTGGAAAATTATTTTTAGATACATATCCGTCGGAAATTTCCGACGAATTTCCGACGACATCTATTAAATGTGATTTAAGGTATGAAAGATTAAAGATAAAAGAATTAATGAAATTAATTTCCGATGGATTTCCGACGGTATGTTTCTTTGTCACAATATGGTCACAATACCGTCGGAAATCCGTCGGAAATAACCACCGGATATTTTCCATCGAAAATCCAAATTTTCGACAGATATGATTCCGTCGGAAATTTTCGACGGATTTCCGACGGTCTTTTCTTTTGTCACAATATAGTCGTAATTCCGTCGAAAATTTCTGACGAAAGAGTATCCGTCGGAACTTCCGTCGGAAATGACCCTGTTTTCTTGTAGTGAGTTAGATTGTGAAATAATCATAATATCAGCCAGTGCAAACTACATAATACTCTTTATCTGATCACAAAGTGAAAACCAGAGGGCATACACTCAAGCGATGAATGATTCCTTTCTCAATACATGTATCAAAAAAATTCCATGTCTTCCTTGCAATTATCAAGAACGTATTTTACCTATCAAGAAAAATTACAATTATTTTAATTCTAGATGACATATGCTCTGAAGGAAATATAAAGTGAAAGAGAGAATACGCACTTTATTGATGAAAATGAAAGAACCCATAAACAATCTGAGAGGACGAGCCAAAACAAAAGACGCAACAGCCGCATAAACTAAGAAACAATTGACTACTAATGACCAATTAAAACGCCAACTCAGCACTCTATTCTGGCAGCTCAGAATCATTCTTTCTTCAACTCTTCTTCAACCCTTTCCTCACGTATACTACCTTTTGTGGTGACACAGAACTGTTCTCCAGCTCCTTCACAATCCGACGCTGTGATAATTGGGCTTGTCACAAAAACAAATCCATTTTCTTGAAAGAACTTGTGTGTAGCATCTGCCAGAGTATCCCTAACTCTAGCCACCTGAAACAAGATGTCATGCATGTTTAAGAACACATAACGTGATTACTTATTCCTTGAAACAAGAAAAACTGTAGAAGCTGCTTTCAACACAACAGCTTCTAAAGCTGCAGGCACTTATTTCTTGCAAGGCAATCGATTAAGAAAGAAACACTACCGCCCCAAAATATTGCTTCTCAAGAATCGGCGACGGAGAGGCGTCGCCGGCAGAAACGCGGCCGCCATTGCAGAAACTAACTATTTGGCAAACTCTGAAATAAACAAATGAACAAGCTCAATTTTTTTTTATCTTCCGATTATACGATAATCATATGGATTATATAGCTGAAGTTGTAACGACCCGGATCCGGCCCATTTGAATAAGTTTAAATGGATTGATTTGACTACCTACGTCATCAAAGTGCAATTACCTTTTCCGGTCACTTACCGTAAGAGAACTCCAGAGTTAAGCGTGCTTATGCTGAAGTAGCACTAGGATGGGTGACCTTCCGGGAAGTCTTCTGCGGAACCGTGTGAGTGAGGCTAAAACACGGGAAAAGGTCACGTGGTGATTGCATGGACAAGTAAATCAGTCGGTCGGGCCACCGAGAAAAATAACGCACCGACCGTCGGACAGGGGCGGGGCCCACGAGCCCGACGGAGGGATGGGTGACTCGCCGGTAGGGGCGGTCGGGGTGTTACAAGTGGTATCAGAGCCAAGGGAAGTCAAACTGGTTCTGTCCCAGGAGGCTGTCTTGGGGTTTGGGGGTTAGGGTTCATACTGGCGGGATCAGAATTCGGAGACGAATTCCCGTTTAGTGGAGGAGAATTGTAACGACCCGGATCCGGCCCATTTGAATAAGTTTAAATGGATTGATTTGGCTACCTATGCCATCAAAGTGCACTTACCTTTTCCGGTCACTTACCCTAAGAGAACTCCAGAGTTAAGCGTGCTTATGCTGGAGTAGCACTAGGATGGGTGACCTTCCGGGAAGTCTTCTGCGGAACCGTGTGAGTGAGGCTAAAACACGGGAAAAGGTCACGTGGTGATTGTTGCAGGGACAAGTAAATCAGTCGGTCGGGCCACCGAAAAAAATAACGCACCGACCGTCGGATAGGGGCGGGGCCCACGAGCCCGACGGAGGGATAGGTGATTCGCCGGTAGAGGCGGTCGGGGTGTTACAAAAGTGAATCAGGGAAAGAAAAAAAAGAAGCTGTTTAAATCAATTTATCACTCGCATCGAAAAATCTAAATGTTAACGAGAATATCTCATTTAAGGATATCCTCTCATTGATATTCCGAGAAGTTAGCTCGTATATATATTGTGCAGATTTGTGTTTATCTAGATCGAGTAGATAAAATCGTTGAGTTGTATATATAGATTTTTGTACATTGATTTGTGAATACAAGAATGAGAATAAACCCTAAGTTTGAAAAAAAAAAAAAAAAAAACCCTAAGAACCAATCTTAACAAAAATCGAAATTCAATCAATAATTACATGATTTACATCTCCAGAATTCATTTCTAGCAACTAAAAAGGGGAGGTAAACGAAGAATCCGTGTAGATCGAAGCGAACCAGAGGATGGTGGAAGAAAGAGCAGTGAAAAGCTCAATCGTCAAATGGATTAATGGCAGCTCCTCGAGCTTTTCTAGAGAGAACAAAAGAGACGGTAGAGAGAGAAAGAAGAAACACACAGCGAAAGAGAAACCCTTATTTATTAAAGAAAAAAAGTTATTTTAATAGTTTTCGAATAATATGTCCCTTACTCAGTTATTTTTCTCATTAGAAATATAGATTATTCTCAATGTTTATACTGTATATTATAAATTTTGTATATAAGAGATTCATAGGCAACATTAAGAGACGAACAATAGTGACTAAAAAGTGAAGACAATAATAAGAAATTAGTTCTTTTTGAGTTTTTTTCATAGTTTTTTGGCTTTTATATACTTGATTTTTTATTGTTGATTTGGATTTACGTCTTATGATTTAGATTCTATTCTTAGATTTTTTTGGTTGTTTTACTCATTAGCTTAATTTACTATTACTATTTCCATTCATTTAGTATTTATTTAATTAAAGTTTTTCGTAGTATTATGGTTTAGGAAAAAACTAAAACCGAAACAAATCAAACCACATTTAGTTACATATTATTTTTGTATCTTTTTAATTTTTATAAAACTGATAAATCGAAAAAGAAGAAAACCGAACCGTACCAAACCGAAATATATATGGATTTTATATGGTTTGAATTTGTATAAAATCGATAAACCATAAGACCAAAAAAAACCAAACCAAAGCCAAACAAAAAACTGAAGTGTCCACCCCTAATTAACACGTGCAGCTTGTTTATATGTGTGAGCTATTTTGTAAAAGACCAAAGTATAAGGTTTCGAATGGTGACGCAGATCAGAATATGCAGATAAAGCAGAACAAATGCAGATCAAACAAAAATGCAGAACAAATGCAGATCTGCAAATAATAATATTATATTAAATAGTGTAACAATATAAAAATGATGTAAATCAAATATTTAAAAAGTAAAAAAAAAAATACATTGTAAATGCAATAAATAAGACATTTGAATTTTAAATATTATAAAAAAAATAAATTCGATCACAAAATAAAAAACAAAATTAAAAATAAAATTAATACATCATTTGTCTATATGTATTTGCAATATAATTGAAATAAATATAATTATAAGAATAAATATGTTTAAAATTTAAACACTATAAAAAAATTCTGCAAGTGTTAAGCAATTGATTACAACATAAGAATAGAAATTATAAATAAAAATTAATATGAATATTTATTTTTTCCCATAATGTATTTATAATATTTTCCTTAGTTTTGAAATATTTTATTTGTTGCTTGGAATTTTAATTTTGAATATTAATAAAAATCCAACATGCACAAATTATAGAAAAATTATGAATATGCAAAATATATATATATATATATATTATTTTTAAATATAATTATTATTATGTTTATTGATATTTATCAAAAGATAATTTATACAAAATATTGTTCAAAAGAAAGAAATAAAAATCATAAAATATATCTTAAATTGGAGAGAATCTAGGATTTATAAATTTAATTGTCAAATATGGAAGTAAGTAATAATCTTAAAACAATATTTATAACTAATTTAGAGATAATAAAAAAAAAAAATCAGAACTGCAAGCGTACATGTACTCTTCAACAGCTTTCCTATTTGTGAGTGAAGATCAAAAATTGAAGGCATAAATTGTTCTGCATGCAGAACATTGATTTTTTTATTATTAATTTTTTCTTCTGCATTTAAGTGGTGAATGGGGCATTAATGCAGATTGATCTGCTTTTAAACTGATCTGCATTTGTTCTGTGTATTCCATTCAAAGCCTAAATGCTTGACTGACCAGAGCATAATAGTTGAATAATAAACTAGCGCAATCACTAGAACAGAAAACTTATAATTGAATAAACTTGAAATACTAAAAAGCTAATATTTATTAAATGAATAAATGTTTGTCTAAACTAGTAATAAATTTGAAACATGCGGGATGGATTATAAAATAGCTTGTTATTTTTTTTTTTTTTTATCATTTCGTCTTTAATGTTCTAAATTGTATGTATTCGGTGGAATCACGTTTTCAAAACGTGAAAAAACTACATACAATTCAAGTCCAAAGTTTTTCTCTATTTTATTATCAGGTAACACCGAAAGATTAGAGTTAGAAATTACACATTGTAAAGAGAAATAACCAGCTCAAACTTGAGCTAACTTCTAGTGGATTCCGGAAAGTTCAAGCCATCCTTCTCTGAACTTGAATGGTATGTAGTTTTTTCACGTTTTGAAAACGTGATTCCACCGAGTACATACAATTCAGAATATTAAAGATGAAATGATAAAAAAAATTTTAACAAACTATTTTATAATCCATCCCGCATATTTCAAATTTATTACTAATTTAGATAAACATTTATTCATCTAATAAATAGTAGTTTTTTAGCAAAATTTATTTCTATTATGACCAAGTTAGTTCTTTGGAAAAAAGGAAAAAATATTAACTATCATCTTTTGTATAATTAGTTACTCCATAAGTATTGAATTTATTGATCTGTGATGTAATTAAATGAGTCAAATTTTGAATTGAAAAAGAAAATAAGAAAAAGAGTCAATATTTGGAAGGCAAAGCGAGGTACGAGGAGAGACGACGACAGTTATGCTCTCACAAAACTTGCTTAATTATCTCCTTCCCACCTTCACCACTCTCTCTAATTCTCTATTCTCTCGCCGGCGGTTTATACTAAACAGTGCAGACACACACTTGACTCAAAATTTCAATTAAAGCAAACCCTAATTTCGCCGGAAATCTCTCAAAAAACCGTTTAGAGAATCTTCCCTACACAATACAAATCTCCTTCGCTCACATTTCCTCCTAAGGCGATGTGGATTCCTCAATGTCGGAGATGACCGCTGCGATTTCACCTTCTTTCAACGCCAGAGCAAAGCAGAACAAAGCTACAAAGCCACCGTCGGAATCACCGTTCGCCGTTGCTCATCGCCGGCCACAAACACGAGATGTAGCATCACGATACCTCGATACCACCATCTCTTTCTCGTCTTCTTCTTCTTTGTTCCAATCATCACCGTCCTCGACGGCGAAGAGATGTCAATCGCCAAGCGTTACAAGGACGAATCGACCGGCGACTCCATCGGCGGTTACTAACCGGCCGCAATCGACTGGGCGGAGGCAGTCGGCGGCGACACCAACGCGCCGTGGCTCCTTAGATCGACGAGGTAGTGGAGGAGAGGTTTCCGCGGCGGAGAGAATGTTGTTGGCTTCTGGGAGAGGCTTGTTCGCGTCGTTTCAGGGGAACGAGAACAGATCGAAGCTAATAAATTCATCTCCGATTAATCCACGGAGAGGAACACTGCCGAAGAAGACGGCAACAACTAAGAATGTTGTGGCTCAGCAAGAGAAATCGAAGCTCTCTGAGCAATGGCCTAGGTGTCTGCAATCTAATTGTCTCAGTAGAAGCGTAGACTTCACCGATACTAGGAAGAAACCGAGCGGATCTTGCAATGGTGTAGCTACTAGAGCTCTGCCGAAATCAGAGAAGGTCGATTCTAGATCCTATTCTAAGATCTCTAATGGAGTGAGGAAGATCTCTGTGGATAGTTCACTGTCTCCAAAAGGAAATGGCACCACGAGAAGCCAGTTGTTTCCAAGGCGTGAGCAGGTTCGACCTGCTTCACCTAGCAAGTTTGGTATGGCTCCAGCTTCTTCGAGTCCGAGAGGAAGCAGCATTGCTAGGGGAATAAGCCCTTCGAGAGGCGTGATTCATCATCCAAGAGGGATTAGTCCACTTAGAGTGAGAAGCTCGTTGAGTAGTAGTAATAGCACGCCTTTGATTCTTGATTTTGGCTTGGTTGCTAAAAAAGAGAAGATCAGAGACAGAGAGAATGGTGTTGCAGATGATGCTCACTTGTTAAGGCTGCTTCACAACAAGTTGCTGCAGTGGAGATTTGCTAATGCAAGAGCAAATGCTGTTATCTCTGCACAAAAGATGAGAGCTGAGGTTAGCATTTAACAATCCTTTAAAAACCTTGTTTTTCACTATGAACGAGACAACCCTTGATGATATTAGAAAACCCTTTAGTTTCAATCAAAACTCACTTGTAGGTACATAGTTTCAATCTTGTGTCCAAGTTGATTAGTTTTCATTTGGTTTTCAATGAGAGGCTCCAAATTTCTTATGTACCTCCTGTTTTCATTGCAGAGAAGACTGTACAATGCATTGATAAGTATCTCTAAGCTGTATGATTCTGTCAGAGAGAAAAGAATCGAAATGCAGCACCTTAAGCAGAATCTGAAACTGATATCTATTCTCAATAAGCAGGTAAGTTAAAACCGCTTCTTTTCTTTTAATTCCCTTTTAAGGTTCTTTTGTATGTTCTGCTTCTTACATGCTTTGGGACCTTTCTTGAAACTGAATCTTTACGTAGCAAGAAACTTATATGTTTGTTTCATATGCGTATTAGATGGTACATTTAGAAGAGTGGTTCGTCGTGGACCGTGATTTCACGGGTTCTTTAGTAGGAGCTGCTGAAGCGTTGAAAGGAAGCACGCTTTGTCTACCTGTTGATTGCGCCGCCACGGTTTGGCTTTTTTTGCTCCTAATACTATATTGAGAAAGCATATTGTGTGATGCGTGCTGATGATTGTGTGTTATATATGCAGGTAAATGTACAAAGTGTTAAAGATGCCATTTGTTCAGCAGTTGATGTTATGCAGGCTATGGCATCTTCCATATGCTTGTTGCTTCCAAAGGTGTGATTTCGACTTCTTTACACACATTAATTAGTCTCTGATTATTATTAATCTCGTCTAAAAACACACTTAAACCATATTTTATCAGGTTGTGAAAGTAAGTTGCTTGGCAGCAGAACTTAACCGTGTGAATGTCAAGGAGCAAGGTATGCTGGACGTGTGTGAGGACTTCCTAAACACAATCTCAGCTTTACAGGTAAACAAATATCAATTTTCGATTCCAATCTATAAACCGATCTCAATTTCGAGATCTTGGTGATTGATCTTCGTCTTGAAATTCGCAGGTAGTAGAATGCAGTTTGAGGACACAGGCTTTACAACTACAATGTTAAAGCTAAAACCAAAGTGTAAGTAAGTAAGAAAGCTACTCGTTATGGGCAATTTTGGATTTGTGAGATCATCTAATTCAAATATAGAAAGGTCAATTTCGTTTAACCAGAAGAAACCAATTGTAAATATTTGACTTTTATGCTGTTGCTATTTTTTGTTCTATAGACCTAATTATGTTTAGTTTAGAAACAGAGTAACTGAATCAGATGTAACCATTGTCCAAAATATTTAACACGTTTCCAAAGATTATACTAAAAAGGATTTGTATTGGTAAAAGAATCAACAAAACTAAAGGAGGAAAATTTTTGATTCGGTGAAATCGAAATTTTGGTAGTTACAGATTAATCTCCTATTAAAATATAATCCAAACAGAGTTACTTGAGACGGGGCTTCTTCGACGGCAACGGACTCGTAACTTCGTCGTCCGGCGAGAATTCCATTATCGGCGTGATGTTTAAGTCGAATCCACGGTGGCTGCTGTTGCTGACGTGGCTGGTAGACCCCACACATTCCGAATACGGAACGCCGCTACTTCCTTCGTAGTGGCACCGTTTGTGGCCGCCGAGAGCTTGACCGGTAGCGAAAGATTTATGACAGATCGAGCAAACGTGAGATTTCACGGCGGCGGACGGTGTCGTCGACGACTTCTCAAGATTCCGGTGACTCGCTTTGTGTCTGCCGAGAGCTTGGTAAGACGGAAACGCCTTGTCGCAAACGCCGCACCTGTAAATCGTCGGATTCTCCTCCTCTGCCGCCGCCTCCGCCACAGAATCGCGATCGCCGTCGCGAGCGAGAAGCATGAGGCAGAAAGCGAGATACTCTTCCTCAGTGAGACGTTGGTGGCGATGATGATGATGATCAGATCTGGGTCGTTTAGATCGCTTACCTTTGGTCCAGTGCTCAACGCCATGGAATCCTGTTGAATCCTCGAACAGAGTCGGAATTGGAGAAGCTAATCTCGGTGAATTAAGAGCTTAAAGCGCCATTGGTAACGAAAATTAAGAAACCTAAATTCAAGAGCAGAGATATTTATTGAAGGTTTTGAGTGTAGAAGAAAGAGTTTACAGAGGAAGTTGCGTGGAGAAGAAAGAGGTGAGAAAGAGTGAGAGTGGGTGGCCAAGTTGTAAGTTGTAACGAAAGTAATGTATGTAAAATAAAATAATATTTATTTTAAAATTTGGTGAGAATGGGAATATTTAACACGTTTTGTGGTGAGATATTTGGACTTGATTGGTTCTCCTGCTAACACCAATGCAGCTTTTGCGGGTGGTAGCGGTTGTTAATGTTTGACGATAATTATGCAAAACGTTTTCTACCGTTTTATACCGTTTTTAAACCTTCAGAATCAAAAGTTCCTTCCAGCTAGCGTTTGCAGTGGGCGGTTGCAGGTGGATAATCAAAATTTTTTTTTTTATAAAAAAAACACAAAATTTATTCAAATAAATATATATATAATAATTTTTAAAAAATAAGATTAGAATATTATAATTACAAATAAATAAATAAATTTGTCACTTTTTAACTAATATTTATTAACAATTTTCATAATTTTATATGTATAAGATCTTTAAACTCTAATTATTTTTATAAATTTTCTCTTCATCACTAATGTATATATATAATAACTAAAATTCTTTCCATCACTAATGTATATATATAATAACTAAAATTATTATACACATACTATTTTCATAATTTATATAAATAATTATGTTTATTTAATAATTTTATAGTTTTTAATAATAATATGGCTTTTTATGTTTTTTATAGTTATAAAATATGTTTATATTGTTAATGTATTGTTTAACCGCTACTGCATCCGCAAGTTAACCAGTCGTAAGTATTCCGCAAACGCACCCGTTTCTAATTGTTGTGCCAGTCGTACAACCTGCTTAATAACGCTGTTAACTGCAATCGTCCGCTTCTGCAAACTCCCGCAACCGCAACCGCAACATCTGCGTTTAAACCAGTCAGACTGAAAGACACATATAAGTCGGCTCTCAATTTTTTTTTTTTTTGTTATTAGTTGAGACTTGAGAGTTGACATTTGAATCCAACTATACAATTATGAATGCTTGTTTAAATTTAATCCGAAAGAATGAACATAAAATTCAAGAGTATTCGTTTTAAGGGTATGACTGAATTACTGCTTACTGTGAAAATAACAGTAGGAAAAAGAAACAATTTCTCTGAAAATTTACTAGTGTAGTAGAAAATATTTTCTGCCACTTTTTGGTTGTGTAATGTTGAATTAAGAAAAAAAACATGCCTTTTGTGTTTTTTTTTTTCTGTTTTCTCTAGATTTGAGATGATGAATACAATTTACTTCATTTTTGGTTCTTTGTGTTTATTAGATGATTATTCGTTCTATACGCGAATCATTTTTGTATTCATTTTTAGTATATTTCTCATTCAATATTCATTTTGTATTTAATATTATAGTTTTTGTTTGGTATATATACAAAATGAATACGAATGAGTTAAAATTCATTTTCGTATTCATTTTTTTGGGCGATTGCAACAGAAATCCCTCTATCGATTCATAGATCCATCGTCTTCCTTACTTGATTTCTTCTTGATATCACCGGTTAGGACCGCCGGCATATGCCGGTGGTTCCCTTTTTCTTTTAAGTTCTTTCTTTTTATTTCACTGGGATTACAATAAAAATAAGAATCTGTTTATGAATCCCATCATGCCTTGGTCACTCGATTTAACGGAAATCTACAAGATGAAGACGTGTAGCAGTCGCGAGATGAGGAAATTGTTGACGTTGTGGGATCCGATGTGGTTTAGAATCGGTGTGGTCATCGGCTTTGGAATAGCCATTTTCACAGAATTCCAAACACGGACCCGTGCCGATCCTTCCTATGGTTTTTCTCACGTCACTTACAGTGTCTTTGTTGTGCTCTCCGTCTTCAACTACACCGCCGTCAAGATTGGCGTTGCAAACAACACCGGTGTGGCAATGAAAAGGCATGAGCCACGACATATGCAACAGTTCTCATTTCTCTCTTCATTCTTCATGGTTTTATGTTGGTTTAGCATAGTAACCACCCTTCCTCTATTCCTTGGAGCGTCTTTCCGGTGTCCATTACGGTGGTACTAGCGGCCTTATGTTTCTGAGATTGATTGGATCTATTGTTTGAACCAAATTACTCAATTTGGTCTATGATTGAAACTGTCTTCTCAGCGAATTTCATTACCCTACACTTTATGGGTTGGGTATGTAATTTGGATTTTCGATCCAAGAATTAGCGGGTATAAGATCAGCGAAGATGGTTAACCACATGACGAACATGAAGCTAGAGCCATTATCCAGGAAGTATTTTTGAATGCAAAGGAGAGGAAAGCAAAGTCAAAGTTTTGGAAAATGACTTGGATACGGAAGTGTTTGGTACCAAGATCTACTTTTCAGAATTACGTTTTGGGTACATCGGATTTTAAGATGAGATTTGTAAAAAGAAAGTTTAGCCATCAAATGCTGCATACAAATCGTATCAGAGAAAGATCAAATATGAAGTTAGACAATAACCGATCTTATGATCGATTAGCTAGCGAGTAAGACTATTTTTCGGAAAGCATCATCAAACTCCATTTTGATATATTTTTCTCAATGTATGGCACATACATCTGCGTATATAATAATTTGTGTTCCAGTAATTATGTATAATGTCTTTGTAATCACTATTTAATATTAATGGAATTTGTTTGTTTGTCGAAAAAAAAAAGAATACGAAAATGAGTTATATTAATACGAATGAGAAATATACTAGAAATATACAATGAATACGAATGAGTTATAAGTATATGAATAATTTAAAAACTCTTAACCATGTATTTATAGTCCCAAAAACCCGAAACTACTAGAAATATGAACTGTAAGATTACATTTTCTAAATGTACCGTACCATTCCTCTACTTACTCGAGAATGACCCTATTGTAATCCATCTACAAATTTTAAATCACTTTAAAACAATAATTGGTGTATTGTTATGAAATTTTCGTTTATAACAATTATCTTTTAGGAGTTTTTCGCCAAGAGAAACCTTGAATCTAATCGTGTGTCGAACCAGAGATTGGCAAGAAGCGCAAGTTATTGAAAAACCGAGGTTACCTTTCATTACGCGTAGATCTGAAGCGTCCATTCCACTGGATGTGACCCGGTGCAAAACTGACAGAGCATGGAGAGAAGACCAAAGGACGGCCGGAATGGGGTGGATCCTCTACCACAACAATTCGCAGAAGCCGTTTGCGCAGGGTTCCATATCGCAACATCATATCTCTTCACCTCTGATAGCGGAAGGGCTAGCAATTTCCCTAGCTCTTAGCCATGCGCTGGAACTGGGAATCACTAAGCTGCAAGTGTCATCCGATTCACTTCAGATTATCCGGTCGATCAACACCGGAATTTATCCTTCATAGATTTTTGGGATTTTGCATGATATTGCTCATCTCTCTTCTATGTTTCTTAGCGTATCTTTTAGTTTCATTTCCAGAAAGGCCAACATGTTGGCTGATAACATTGCAAAACGGGCCCCTGGTGAAGGCTTTTTAGCCCAAGGAGATTTGGTTTTGGTTTAAATTAATGATATCAGATTTCGAACAAAAAAAAAAACAATTATCTTTTAGTTTTCTTTTTCTTTTTCTTGGGTCTAAGCACGATCAAATCTGTTCTTCCCATCTAATATATTGATTGCGTATAAAATATGAAGTCTTGTTCTTGTATGAATGTACCAACTGGATGTTCTGGATATCCAAAGAAAAAAAAAAGAATGATTGATGTCAATGAACAATTTAACCATAGTTAAGAACCTATGAACAGGTAAGAATATCCGTAAGATTTTAATGCATTGTACCTTAATTAGAACTTAGATACAAGAACATATCTCCGAGCTGTGGTGTTTCTTATAATAATGAATTTGGACTTTTAAATGAATTTGGACTTTTGATTTATTAAATTTTATTTGTTTGTGTATGTGAGGGTGATCTTAAGACAAGAAAACGACTGTGAATATCTTGTCGGAATCTCAAACTCTTCCGTGCTGTCCTTTGTCTTTTACTATCTCTTTTTTATGCCTTATTTTTATTAGAAAGTTTCTTCTATGGAAAGAGTCATGACTTTATACTTTTATTTTTTTTGGACAAATAGAGTCATGACTTTATAGTTTATACTACATACATATTTTGTCAATAAAAACTACAACAAATGGCAACAAATAAGTGTAATATTAGTTCTCTCTCCTCTCCATTATTCACGCGTTCCTATTCACAACCCTTTTGTTTTTCATTTTATTACTTGTTTTGTATTTCTTTCTCTCTCTCTTCATATCTACGATAAAAAAAAAAGAAGATGTAGAAAAAGAGAAGAAGAAAAAGAAAAGAAGGAGGAAGGAGAAGGAAAAAACGGTGGAGGACATTGAAGGTAGAGGTGGAGATCGATGATGGTGTTGGGGGTGATGACTGATGATGACGATAACAGTAATGACGGCGGTGATGACCGGCGGCGGCGACGGCGGCGGCTACGACAACGGTGGCGATGATGGCAGCAATGACAACGGTGGCGACGACGACGGTAACGACAACGGTGATAATTGTAACGTGGTGAACGATGGTGACGGAAACACGAAGATATCGGCGATGGTGACAGTAGCAATGGTGAAAGTTAAGCAATAACAAAATTAGTTACGTTGTAATCGGTATAATTTTGTTAACTGGATAACTAGTTAACATGATAACTCGGTAAACATGATAATCTTATGATACGATAAATGAGTTAACAAATCAATTTCATATGATAACTTGTTTACCGTATATGATAATTCGTTAAACATGATTATTTTATGATACGATAAATAGGTTAACATATCAATTTCATATGATAACTTGTTTACCATGTTATTTATGCGACATGATAACTGTTGTAACTCGTTAATTGTGTAATAATATTGTTAGAATGTGTGAACAGTATTTTCAGACAAATGATGAACAGTGTTACCGACAAATGGTGAACGGTGTTGCCGGGTTTTCTCGTCGACAACATAGTTTTCAGACCAATGACATTTTCCGTAAATAAGCAAAATAAAAAGACTTTTTAGGGTTAAAATTGTTTTCTCTCTCATAGTTACCTTATTTTGAAATAAATCTTCCTATTTTCTTAATTTTTTAGTCAACTGGTGATATACACTTAACTCACCCTAATTTGAATTATACATATTTAATTTTAGAAATTTTAGGGTTTGAGATGCTGATGCAACAATATCATTAATTAATGTTTTGGGAATTTTTCTTATTTAGAGGGCAAGTCTTATACAAAACAGAAAGTAACATCATAGTCCGAAAAACACGATGATAAGATGTTTTCCAAAAACTCACAGACGTCCAAATTAGCAAACAGAAAAGAGACATACCATGAACGGGTGCTTCGGAATCAGAAAAAGCGGAAAACTGAGGGAAAAGTGTAATGTTGCACCAGGTTCGAAAGAAAGTATAGATCTATTGAAATTATGTGTTTAGTGTGAGTTTTTTAGTGTTTGTGTGCGTGTGTCTGAGAGAGAGAGAGAGAGAGAGAGAGAGAGAGAGAGAGAGAGAGAGAGAGAGAATGTGGCCCGGAGACGACCGGAGAATGGTCGGAAATGAATTTCGATGAAATCACATAAGTGAAGAAAAATGACTGAGTGTTTAGAGAAATGAGTATGCATAAGTGTAGAGTATAAATATGAATGCACCAACCCTTTTCCTGGTAGAAGGGATATGGTATTTATAGAGGACACCTGGCCCTGTTAGCATACCGGGTTGTATCCATCGCATGCGGTTGGATACTGGATTCGTCGAGTGAATTGCATACGATATACTCAAATGTTTTCCACCTGCTTTCCTTGTCCTACTCGCCACATGACCTACAACGTTTCTCGATCTCCCAATCAACTCAGTTTGCGTCTCTGGAAGCGACAGATTTCACGTTGCGTGGCAAGATCCCCATACTTTTGTCTTCCCTAGGCATCATGAGTGGTCGTTTTCTATTATCACATGTGAGAATATGGCATTAATGAATTGGTCAATACATAATACGCAGTGTTAATCTAGTGTTGGCGCATTATTCTAGGAAGGAATGTGTTAGAAAGTATTTTCCCCGCTTCTATAAAGATACAAACCTGGTCTGATTCCTTGATACCAGAAATCGGGCTGTGCAATCTGTCTGGCTGCCTACTTATTCGTCTGCCGAGTTGACTAATTGTTGGGTAGATCTTTTATGGACCACTCATCTCCGTGTTCCGTTCACTCTATATATTTTATTTTGTTATATAAATTTTTTCTTTATAATAGTATTTTATAGTATATTCCTACTTCATTTATATTTACGGTTATACTTATGCATTCGTAAGATCTTTGAATACACATATATTTGACAAAATGTAATCAGAAAAGTAGTAAATTGTTTGCATATAAATCTTGACCAAAAATTTTAGGTCCGCTAAGGAGTGAAATCAAAGGCCCAACACAACGTCAATATCATTACCAAAGTGGAGGGTTCGAATCGAAGTCAGGCGTTAAACTCACTTCAATCCAAAAAAAAGCGACGAAAATAAAACCAATGGATCATACTAAGAGTCGAATTCGGGGACGGACCGAAAGATTATTCGAAAAAGAGTAATTTAATGCTTTGACCAGAAACAGATGAATCTACTAAAATAAATGCAATTATTACCAAATCAGGCGCAATAAATAGAGACATTACACACAATTTGGAGCTATAAAATCAAGAGAAGGAGCAGAGAGCAAGGGACAAATTTCTCATTCACCAACTCTCACTACACATTTTGCTTTACTCATATTTTCTACTTGTTTTCACTGTTATTGCTCTTGTAAACATTCCCACTTGTCAATACTAAAACCATTTACTCCCATTTTCATCCCATGTTCTTGTCAAAATTGCATCAACGTGTTCTTTGAGCTTAATTCCTTGATAATTGTTCAAAAGCCATTCATTTATTTGTTACCGCTAAAGAAGACTCATATCTTTCAAGTTATTCATATTTACAAATTTTGACTGGTGTAATTTCTGATAGAACAGTTTGGCACTAGAAGGAGGGGGTTGGTTAGCCTAACATCAATATAGAGGTGTCCAATGGCTGACAACTATCAAGAAACTCTATCCAAATTTCTTGAAGAGCAATGCCAGGTCGCTCTTGTCCAGAATAAAAGAATCTCCGGTGTTATGTCCACCATGACATGCATTATGTCCACCGTGACTCAACAAGTTGATAAAATATCTAGGGAATTCTAAGCCAAACGGTCATTGAGATGCGATCTGAGTCATCAAGGGTAGCAGGACTTGTAACCCTAAATCCGACGCAAACATTTGTATCTATAACGCCTCTGGGCCTTAATGCTACTGAAGTCCCGATAAGCACTACTGAGACCATGACAACAACCACGACTGAAACAAACTTTGGGTAAACCCTACCGATTTCCGGCCAAGGAAGTCAAAGTGTTTCGGCGGCGCTTCTTGTAGGAGGTATTAATCACATCTATACCGAACCTACGCCTCCACCAGTTCTCCTGCAGAAATTTTCTTCTCATAGATAAGAACCAAGAGCTTTCGGAACCAAACAGTCCGGAAGAGGAAGTGGGCCACCTTAGTTTGCATCACAACAATCCGATCTTCAACGGAAGATCGATCCCAAGAGTCTAGATTTTATTTTTAAGACTATCGCGGAGAATTGGGAAGGACTCAAGAATGTCAATTCGAAGGTCCATGATGCAATAAGCGCCACACCAGAGATCGATCGTTTGGTGGAAAAAATCAAGCGAACTATGTTCTCGGGGAGAATCGAGAACACTTCGATCAAGGATGTTGGGAAATTAAAGTTTCCAGTTTACCAAGGAAAGACCGATCTCAAGTCACACCTGACTTCATTCATAATTGCGGTTGGAAGACTTCACTTCAACGAGTACGAGAAGGAAGCTGTGTTGTGAAAAATCTTAGCTGAACATCAATCGATATTTTCTTCGAACTATCAGTTAGTTTCTTGAAGCAATATTCAGTCTATAGAGGACCGCTCCGGGAGCATAACTTTGGGCCCTTTCACAAGTACCTAGAGATTCGTTTTGCTCCCACCTCACCAATTTCAAAGAAATTATCGCAAGGATGCTAGTTTTCCACGACGAGACAACTTTGGCGGCTTTGAAGGCATGCTTATGGCACAATTTGAGATACAAGGATGACCTCACAGTCAACAAACCAACAACAATTCAAGATGCACTTCATCGTGGTGCGAGTTCGATTAAGGTCGCAGAAGACCAACAAGCATTGTCAGAATGCTACAAAAGTATGAATCCTCAAGCCTCGAGCAGTTCAACAATTAATTTAAACAAAAAAGCGATAGGAGAGATCACAAAGAATCAAGAAGTTATGCAGTTTAGAAAGAACCAATGAGGATTAACGACGAAGAAAATTTGAAGTCCGAACTCCGAAGACAGTCCCGAAATGATGGGACGCAACCAGGAAGCGTATTGCACATATCACGAACTCCACGGGCATCCAATAGCGAAGTGTTACAAGTTATCGGAGGATCAAAACTCTATAGAGAATATACAAGATTAATCAAAAGGCACCAACGACGTGCGAACACATAAAAAGGTAATAGCGAACTAATGTTTTCCGAAGTGGAAATATCCTTTTCCGAAGAGGATCTAACATAGCTAGATGACTACGATGAGGGGTTTCTCATGGTAAGTCTTGATATCGAGGCTAATTGCGAAGTCTCACATATTTTTATTGACACATGAAGCTCATGGAACATCATATTTCTTGATACCCTAAAGAAAATGAGAATTGAAGAAAAGTGCATACGAGGTCCGATGTCAATTCTTATAGGATTCAGTGGTGACACCGAGACCTCAATTGGAAACATCAAACTGTCGGTCTCAATTGGAAATATGGAATATCATAAATTTCGGTTTAAAAAATGGACTTTTTGAATTTCAAAATAACATGAATGAAATTTTAATCCTTGTTTAATATTTTCTATAGTATATGTATAAATATTTTAAAAATCAATTGACCAACATTTTTAACATTTATATACTTTTTAAATATAGTTAAAAAACATTGACTAGTATTATTAGCAAAAAAGATGCAAATATTTCAATCAAAGATAAGATTTCTAGGAACCGATGCATCAGAGATATTCCGACAGAAATTTGACTTAGGACTCCAAAAAAATTATTCTACAGTTAAAATCAAAGTTTTATATATTGTAAACTGTATTTCTAAATTTCAAGATGATTTAATTAACAAAAATTTTTTTATTAGTGTCGATTGTAAATCTGTAAAAGAAATTTTATAAAAATATGTTTAAAATTTTGTTACAAAGCAAATGTTTGCAAGATGTCAAGCTATATTATATGTTTTTGATTTTGATATACAATATATAAAAGGAAAAGTAATTGTTTACCAGATTTTCTAACAAGATAGTATTTAGCCCTGTTCTAAAACGCGCCCGAGTTAGCCGATTCAGCGGCGAGAAATCGTTCGGCGGCTGTTGAACGTGGCGATTTTGTGATTTCGGTATAAAAATCGGATTTTGAGATAAACTACAATTTTTTCATCGATTCAAACCATGAATCAATTATAACTTGATAGATCTATCATATATGCTTATAAAACAATAAGAAAAACAAGAAAAAATCATCGAAATCATGAAAAAAACAGAGAGGCGGCGGATTAGGTTAACATGTCGCGTGGTTTTAGTGGAGAAGAAGAGGGCAAAACGGTAATTTCGTCATTCATTAATCCAAAATCGAAATAAAACACTATAGCACATGGAAGGGGATTCAAACCGCTAACCTATTAACCACAGTACAATCATTTGACCATCAGACCACGGCATCCTATTGGTAATAACCACTAAAAATAGTATATATACACAATATATAGGTTAAAATTACAAAAATTAATTTCCGAGTAATCCCCGATAAATCTCCGAATTTTTTATAACTCGCTAGGCCCAGACCGAGCGCCCGATTAATGCATAGCACGTTTCCGAACAAGGGTATTTAGAGGCGTTGATATGCGTTGAATCTGAAGCGTGCATGCTGATTCAGTAAGCGTTGGTGTTTGCCGGATGCACGATGAAATGTGCATGACGGTTAAGATGGGTGCATAATGTTGTGTGCAGACTGCATGAAGTTGATCGCATGTTGTAGGATGAAGCGAGCAGGCTACACGATGAACTTGTATGCTGCATGATGAATCTTACATGCTGCACCATGAAGCTTGCAGAGTACGCGATGAAGTTTGCATGATGTAGGGTGAAGCTTGCAGGCTGCAGGGTATAGCTTACAAAAAGCAGCAAGATGAAACTTGCAGTCTATTGGGTGAAACTTACAAGTAGCAGGATGAAGCTTGAAGGTTGCTTAAGCAGACGTTGATGTTTGCAGACTGTTTAAGCATACAATAAAGTTTGGAGACTGCTTAAGCAGATGTTGGCATCTGCAGGATGCGTAATCTGCAGACTACTTAAACAGATGTTGTAATTTGCAGGCTGCACAAGCAGATGCTGAAATCTGTAGGCTGTGTAACCAGCATAGAAAACTGCATGCATATGGGCCGCAATTGTGAATTGAAGGTTTCTACATATGCTTAAGCGTGCGACCCAAAATGCTATTAGATTTTCTAGGTTGCTAATTATGTCTTGTCCTTTACGCTTATTGTTTTCTTCTCACCTATCTATTACAACAACAAGAAAAATCTCATGACCATCAAAATGAGTGAACAAAAAAAGCCAATGTCTGCAACATATTATGTCAAGAATCAGTTACACCTACGAGGGAAACAAATATCCACCAACAATCAATTCTCTGCATTAGTAGAATATCTTCTTCTTTCATATGTCAAACCCGTTAACCCATAATCACAAAAAATAACCACTTTATTCTCCTCACAAAAAACTATTGACCAAAAAATCCTCTTATTTCCTTAACCCACAAAGACAACACCTACTTACACCTCCTTTATCAAACAAATATCTCTTAAAAAATTGACCTTTTTCACCAACTGTCTATTTTACAAAAATAGCCAATACATTACCGATAATCACACAAAAAACTGTATCTTCTATGAATTTATCCTTGTAGATACCAAATCAGCTAAAATAACCCATCATACCGATAAGACCAACCCAAACCTTATATCATATTCCACCTGTAAGATCCTTAATTAGAGTATGCAATGCCCAATACCTCGACTTCTTTAACCTTCATTCCACAAAATACTTTTCCTTTCCGGAATATCATATTCGAGGGTTTACCTACATAGATTAGCAAAAAGCCTGTCTAAATACCTTTTACCTAAGAACATATGACCATTCTTGGTTTATATCCTTTGACTTTCATTGTCCTAAGTGATATATCATGGTTTTTATCCATTTTTAAACCATGATATAAGTGTTTTTATTGAGTCTTAATGCTATTTTCGAGTCTATATAGAGTCTTTACAGGTTCAAGTACAATTGGAGATAAATTGGAGATTTGGATACATTTTGGAGCTTAGTGGAATGAAGTCGGATTGAAAAAACACGATGAGTGTCGATCGACACCAGGATTTCCAATTTCCAGAAGCGAGAAGTTTCCAATTTTTGAAGAAAATGAAATCTCCAAGACTTTTCCTAATCTTCCAAGGAATTGAAGATGCGAACCTAGGCCTATAAATATAGTTTTTCAGCCATTGTTTAGGCATAATCTCATACTTTAAGAATCATAGAAGTTTAGGTTTTTGGAGAGAAGAATTTGACTCCTTTAGAGTAGATTTGGAACTCTTTTATTTTCTTCTATTGATTTCTTTTATGCAATCTTATTTATTCATGATGTTTTCTTCATTCACCATGTCTGAGTAGTTTGCTAGTTAGGTTTAGGGTTTTTCAAGGGTGATTAATAAATTGTTAGGTCGAATTAAAATTGTTAGGATAAAATCATTAGAGTTCTTCATCTGGATTTGTGTTTAATGCTTATTCTAGCTTCGCGACCTAGAATCTGATCTTAGATTAATTAATAGATACGAGAGTATTATTGATTGCCTGAACTAATGTTAGATGAGCAAAATACCTATTCGCAAAGAGATTTGGTTTAGGGTTTTGTGAACAATCGAACCTGAACTTTAATGCTTGTTTGAATTGATAGGATTTGCAAAGAGATTTGGAATTCTAGGGTTTAGACATAGATAATCTTCGCAGCGAGAGTTGGTTGATTTTACATTAGTGTTTCGAGTTCAAGAACAGTTCCTCATATTTCCTAACATTCTGTCTAGACCTGCAATTAGGATTCACCTGAGAATTTTCCTGAACCTAGCGTCTTAGTCTCCTGATTTTAAGAACCTATTTCGTGATTACTAGTTTATTTCTTGCTTTAGTTTGCTTTCTTATTATTCGACCTAGCATAATCTGAATTTAGAAACCTTAGTGTAGCATCTACTTTCCTTGGGATTCGATACCCCTTATACTACGATTGCATTTGCTGTGCACTTGCAGTAGTTTTATTAGGGTAAAACCTGAGCCCTATCAAGTTTTTGGTGCCGTTGCCGGGAAAGTAATAGCTGCCTACGGAATCTAGTACTAGGATTTTGACTAGGTTTTAGTTTTTATTTTTGTTACTAATTTAGTTTCCTATCTTTTGTTTCAGGTGCATGCCCAGTACCAGAAGCAACAAGGAAGAGGAACTAATCGCACTGAACCAGGAACTAGGCCGTCTCGAACGTACGAACCGCAAATCTGCACGAGCATCGATCGACACATATAGCATCGATCGACACCCAACCTTAGTGTCGATTGACACCACTAGTATCGATCGACACCGTGCGCAGACTGAGATGGCAGAACCTGTGATCATGATACGCAACGAGGCATGCGACTTTGTTGACCTACAAGGCAATAGAAGGAACGCCCAAGGCCAGAGACTTGATGAGGCTGGCGCAGTCATCATAGAACCAGCGATGCAAATCGCTCATGCAGAAGCTGGACGTGGAAAAACGTTAGACGAGTACAACCGCCCAGACCAGTTCTATGCTAATAGAGCTGCGATCCGTCCTCCTGCATTCCAAAGGAACGACTTCGAGCTGAGGCCTGCCTACTACACATTGGTGGCTCAGCATCCCTTCCATGGTCTTCCTAATGAGCATCCGATGGACCACATTGAGAGATTTGAGGACCTCGCATCAAGCATCAAGGCTAATGGAGTGACCTATGATTATCTCTTCTGCAAGCTGTTCCCTTACTCACTTGCTGGAGATGCATCATATTGGCTGAAGCAGCTTGATCTAGGATCCTTGACCACTTGGGAAGATAAAAAGAATGCATTCTTATGCAATTTCTTCGATGATGCGAGATCAGAGGAGCTGCGGACAAAGATCACCACATTCTCTCAAGGTCCCACTGAAGCATTCAAAGCTTCTTGAGTGCGATTCAAGACTTACCAGAGGGACTGCCCACATCACGGTTTCAGCGAACCGCAGCTTATCGGTATCTTCTACCGAGGGGTTGATTGGAGGTACCAGATGGCTCTAGACACTGCGAGCAATGGCAACTTTAACACCAGATACCCGCAGGACGCAGTGGTGCTTATAGAGAATTTGGCCTCTTGTAACAGCACCAAAAATGTAGATTTTGAGAGAAGACAAAACGCAGGAGTAACTGGAGGAGGCCAAATCGCTGAAGTCAACAGGAAGCTAGATCTCTTGGTGGGAAAGAAGCAAGTCCATTTTGCTAATGAAGTGGAAACTTTTGAGCTTGAGGAAGAAGAAGTTAACTACATTAATAGAGCTGGTTTTAAGGTCAAAGATTTGGCAATCAGCAAGGGTATGGTTCTTCCTACCAGAAGCCTTTTCAGAACAACAACTTTCAGAGAACTTATGGTTCTTCTTCTTACCAGAAGCCTCCTGCACAAGACAATAAGATGGAGTCTATGCTAGAACAACTATTGGAAGGACAGCAGAAGATGACAGTGGATTTCATTGGGAAGATTGATTCACTGTACCAAGACTTGAATGGGAAGATCGATTGCTTGAACACTCATATGAAGCAATTGGATGTTCAAGTTGCTCAAACTGCTGGACCCTTGAAGAGACAAGATGGGTTTCTTCCTGGAAAGACTGATACAAACCCCAGACATCATGTCAATGCCATCATGGTAGGAAGTGCAGAAAAATTCGTGGAGGTTGAAAAATTCGAGGAGCTTGAAGATGTGGAAGATGCTGCAGAGCCAGTGTCGATCGACACTACTGTGTGTCGATCGACACCCAAGGAGAAACTAGACGAAACGAGCAAGCTCGACACGGAGGACTCGACAACAAAGGCAAGTGTCGATCGACGCTCTACACGGACTACACCAGAACACCTCACAACAACAAAGGTTGCAGAAGAAAGGGTCTACAAACCTAAAATACCCTATCCCAGGCCTCCTAGAAAGTCTAAACAGGAGAGAGAAGAAGCCAGATGCAAGGAAATGATGGATAAGCTGATGGTTGAGCTACCCCTAGTTGATGCAGTCAGACTTTCACCTGCATTAAGAAGATATGTCAAGGGAATGGTTGTCAATGGTGTGAGTCATGAGGAAGGAGCATTGCTTACCAGAGACATGAATGCAATTCTCTTGAACATAGTTCCAAGGAAGAAGAAGAAGGTGTGGGTTTCTGAACAAGTCAGTGTTGTGATTCAGAGAAGGATTCCAGAGAAGTTACCTGACCCAGGGAACTTTGTGCTAGATTGCTCAATCTCAACAGGAAGGTTTCCTCGTTCTCTCTGCGATCTAGGTTCAAGTATCAACTTGATACCATACTCAGTTGTTGTTCGACTTGGAATGACTGATTTCAAGCCAACCAGAATCTCCCTTGTCCTAGCTGATCGATCAAAGAGAATCCCAGAAAGTGTTCTAGAAGATGTTCCATTGAAGATTGAAGGTTGCATGATTCTCACAGACTTTGTGGTGTTAAAATATGATGAAGAACCTACAGATCCTCTTATTTTGGGAAGATCATTCTTGGCTTCAGCTGGTGCCATTATTGATGTAAGAAAAGGGAAAATAGAGCTTGACTTGGGTGATATTGTCATGAATTTTGACATGGACAAGTTAAGGGGACCTTCCACCATCAATGGTCAATCTTTTTCAGTCGAGATTTCTATGGATCAAGATCCAATCGTGGAACATTCAGATGCCATTACTGCTGGGTTTGACAAGAAGATGGATTCTAAAGAGCAAGTGAACAAGGCGGTTGTTCAAGAGGCATTGAATGAAAAATTTGAGAAAGCTTTGGAGCTTGAAGATTGGAGTGGAAACAATCACATCTTCAGGACTTTGGACGAAGATGAAGGTCTAATCATTGCCAAACTAATGGAGGAAGACGTTTTCATCATGGAGGCAAAGATTGCGGAGCTGAATTGCAGAAAAAGTGCAGAGATTCGAGCTACAGAGTTGGTGTCGATCGACACCACTACTAGTGTCGATCGACACCCTACGCGGATCATCCCAGAAACCGCTTTCAATGATACAGTTCCATCACATGTTCCTTTTGCCCAGAAACCTCGAAGAAAGCAAAGGTATGCATTTCCTGGAATCAATTCCAAACCCCCTGATCTTGTCAATAAGAATACCAAAGGTTCAAAAGGTGCTTCACACTTATGCAAGTCACGAGATTCTCGTAGAAGGCTTGGTGTTTCTTTTGATGATCCTGCAGGAAAACGAAGTGTCCCACCCGAACTCAAGTCCCACCATGCTGCTGTTCCTCATTTCCTTGGTCAATCTCATGGACATAATGCATATACACCACCTTGGATGAGAAGACATTCGTCTGGGAAGCATTCGATGCCACCCTTTCATCCACCAGACGTCTGAACCCCGACACAGTCAAGCTAATGACTGAAAACGAGCGCTGAGTGGGAGGCAACCCACTGTTAGGTACGTTTTTATTTTGGTTTTACTAAGTCCTAGTTTCAGTCAGTTGAAAAAAGGAGACATTGGACTCGACATTGACCAGTGTCGATCGACACCACGCGCAGACGAAGGTAAGTCTTCTTTCTGGTCTTTTATGTTGTTTCTAATATTTCTTTTAGCCAACTCCGGGCTTGATAACACTGGGGACAGTGTTGTTTAAGTCTGGGGGAGGTGATTACTGACTTTGTGTTTTGTTTTGAGAGTCAAAAATTTTGTTTTATTGAGTCAAAATCAGTTGGAACTTTCAGTTTTTCTAGGAACTAACCACAGGAAGTTGACACTTGAAAGAACCATTGCTATAGTAGTTGATTGCAGGTCTTACTAAGTAGAAAGCTGCAAGTGGAATCAATCTAACAGGGCGAGTTCAGATCCCCTTATAAGAACTAGGTATACGCAGAACTTGATTCCTCTTTCAGTCTGAACAGATAGGCAATTGCAGTCTCTCCTTGATCTTCCCTTGAGAAAAGAAAGAAAAAGAGTTTAAGTCTGGGAATAGTGCATTTGTCATGAGCATGTCTCCTCACAAGGAACAATATTAGTGATGCTCTTGAACACGTCTCCTCACAAGGAACACAAGTAGAGAGTAGCACTATTTCCAGAGATTTCATAAGAAAAAGAAGAGTCAATGAAAAGATCTTAGAACACCCTGAAAATGGGCAGAAGTTGACTAAGGGAAGAGAAAATAGGGGAGCTGTATGAGAATGTCTTGTTCAGGCACTAAGGAAGGGAAAAGAATCTCTAAAGTTCTGTGGAAATACCACTGTTAGAGTTCGAAATTTTACCAAGGAAAGGATCTGGATTCGAACTGGGAGATTGCTAAGCTTGTGGTAAGTACACTGAACATTTCCTAAGGTTGGCTCTATATCATGTGGATTCAAGAAGTGTTAATCAATGTGGCGTTCTGAAGAGGTACTCGAAAGTTTCTGTTTTCAAACTTCTACTTCATTCTAAGTTTCTGTTTTGCTTGAGGGCAAGCAAAGGCTAAGTCTGGGGGAGTTGATATATCATGGTTTTTACCCATTTTTAGACCATGATATAAGTGTTTTTATAGAGTCTTTTGGCTATTTTCGAGTCTATATAGAGTCTTTACAGGTTCAGGTACAATTGAAGATAAATTGGAGATTTGGATGCATTTTGGAGCTTAATGGAATGAAGTCACGAAGTGATGAAGTCAAGACTGGAATTACACGCAAGGTGTCGATCGACACCATGTAGTGTCGATCGACACCAGGTTTTCCAATTTCCAGAATCGAGAAGTTTCCAGTTTTTGAAGAAAAGGAAATCTCCAAGACTTTTCCTAATCCTTTTGGGAATTGAAGACTCGTACCTGAGCCTATAAATATAGTTTTTCAGCCATTGTTTAGGCATTATCTCATACTTTAAGAATCATAGAAGTTTAGGTTTTTGGAGAGAAGAATTTGACTCCCTTAGAGCAAATTTGGAACTCCCTTTATTTATTCTATTGATTTCTTTTATGCTTTCTATTCAAGTTATGATTTCTGTTTCATTAATCATGTCTGAGTAGTTTGCTAGTTAGGTTTAGGGTTTTTCAAAGGTGATTAATGAATTGTTAGGTCGAATTAAATTGTTAGGATAAAATCATTAGAGTTCTTCATCTGGATTTGTGTTTAATGCTTATTCTAGCTTCGCGACCTAGAATCTGATCTTAGGTTAATTAATAGATGCGAGAGTATTATTGATTGCCTGAACTAATGTTAGATGAGCAAAATACCTATTCGCAAAGAGATTTGGTTTAGGGGTTTTGTGAACAATCGAACCTGAACTTTAATGCTTGTTTGAATTGTTAGAATTTGCAAAGAGATTTGGAATTCTAGGGTTTAGACATAGATAATCTTCGCAGCGAGAGTTGGTTGATTTTACATTAGTGTTTCGAGTTCAAGAACAGTGCTTAATAATTCCTAACATTCTGTTTAGACCTGCACTTTAGATCACCTGAGAATTTCCCTGAACCTAGCGCCTTAGTCTCCTGATTTTAAGAACCTATTTCGTGATTACTTGTTTATTTCTTGCTTTAGTTTACTTTCTTATTATTCGACCTAGCATAATCTGAATTTAGAAACCTTAGTGTAGCATCTACTTTCCTTGGGATTCGATACCCCTTATACTACGATTGCATTTGCTGTGCACTTGCAGTAGTTTTATTAGGGTAAAACCTGAGCCCTATCACTAAGTCAACACCAGGATGGTTTTACGAATAGTGACACTGGTTTGGACCATGTGACCAAATTTATCATTCCTCAATACCAAATGTGTCCTTACCCTACTATACTAAACACGAAAAACACAAACCCATAGGCCCACTACCAAAGATCTCTTTCCACATGGACATGGGGGTACCATAGATATTACTTTGGAACTTTAATCTTATCGCCAATCTGCCAGATATGCCATACTCTCTCGTCCCAGAATACCATGTAAAATGGTGGGACAAATACAATTTGGATCGATGTTCTGTTACCAACTTGGAAAATGAGTTCAAACTAAAGATTCATCGAACATATGTGATCGATGATACAATAAAGGATCGTGGCTATGTCTTCCTTTTTGCAATTAGGTGTCAATTGCTTCATATTCTCAATTTTGGTTTTTATATCGGTGCGTCTCCTCTTCCCAATTATATTACGAGCTTCATTACATGGTCACTTACCAATATTCTTCATTTATAGGTAAGAAAAAGAAAGAAATAGAAACAAAAAATGAAAAAAAGTTTACACGATGAACAATATATAACAATATAACATTAATATATTGCGACGAAGGAACAAAAGATCGCGAGCCACAGTTTTAAAAACTTGAGATAATAGAACTAACATACTAAAAAATAAACATCTATAGTATTAAACAAACTTGAGAGAAACAGTATAACATACTTAAACATCACTAGCACTTAATTATTTACATAGATTTTGACGATTCCGCCTGATTCTTGATACATGCAAATTACTTATTTTAGATTGCGGCTGATTGTTGAATCCCTTGATAGTAACAAATACAATTTACTGATTGCCACCGTTAGCTTCTCCTTGGGTATAGCCACAAAACGGCGGAGGCGGCATCATGAAGTTGGGATGCATAAATGGGAACATGAAGCCATAAAATCTATTTTTATTTCAATTTTCAACATGTGATCCTTACTTTCTACATAAAGTTTCACCGAACATATGTGATCGATGATACAATCAAGGGTTGTGGCTATGTCTCTCTTTTTGCAATTAGTTATCAATTGCTTCAGATTCTCAATTTTGGTTTTTATATATGTGCGTCTCCTCTTCTCGATTATATTACGAGCTTCATCACATTGTCCCTTACCAAGATTATTTATTTACTAGTAAGAAAAAAAAATAAAAAAAAATAGTAAATAGAAAAAACAGTTTACACGATGAACAATATATAGCGTTACAATATGAATACATTGCCACAAACGAACAAAAGAGCGCGAGCAACAATATTAGAAACTTGGAAGAATAGAAATAAGATAATAAACAATAAACATGTATAATATTAAATAAAGGGTAAATTGCGCCGCATAACAGATTCTGAAAGATATTGTACCCATGATATCCAACAAAAATATTGCGCTCCATAACATTCTGGGGTTGTGAATTGTCAAAATCCCCGATTGACATTTGAGTGCACAAATAACTACAGTTTTTGAGTCAGACAACTTTGGTACACTATAGCGAGCACATGTGATATTGTACATCCGAGATAATTAATGTAATACAGATGTCTAGTGTTAGATTTTTAGTTTTCTATTTGTATTAAATATATTATACGGTAGAAATTGTGATACATAAACATGTCACGAAATGTTCATCCGTTAGACGTATTCTAGTAAAAAATGATTTAAACACATATTAATTTGGCTGACGTTATCGACTAATATTTTTATCATGGACGTACATTACAAGTATCAAAATATATGTATATTACAAGTATCAAAATATATATACATGATAATCATTATAATCTTATAGTTTACATGATGGAAGTACACTATTTTGTAAAGATGCTATTTTGAGAAAACGTTTCTTCTCTGCACTCTGTTTTTCAATCTTGCTTTTCACCTTCATCATATTCACATTTTCTCACTAACTCTCTTTATTAGGTCTAGAACGAAATACTACTTTTTCTTTATTTATTCACAAGCTTTTTACTCTAAATTTAGCAAATTTTCACATTCTCTTGAAGAAAAAAGAAGCTTGATGGACCAACAAACCGTCTTCGCAGTGGATCCACCTGTGGCTACTACTCCCCAGCAAAAGAAAACGTAGTATTTTCGTTATCTTTGCTTCATTTTTTTCATTTACATGTAATTATTTTCTATCAACTTTTATAAAACATTTTTATGTTTTCAAACAGAAAATTCTGTGTGCTTGTTTTTTCTTCGCTTTTAAAATTTTAGTTACGTTCTCTCTGTTTTAATAACTTATATCTTTTTTCATGTTCCAGGTACTTGACAATGTCCAATACACTTCATGCTCTCTTAATGAGCGCTATCTTCATTGCCATCTTCTTGTGCCGAAAAAATAGTAGGATGCTATGAGATGCAATTAAAATGGGAAGGAGTCATGGGGTGTAATATGTTTTGCAAAAAGTGATATACATGGGGATTACTTTTAAATAAACTTGAGAGAACAAGTCCAGCATACTTAAACAACACTAGTTCTTAATTGTTTATATAAATTTTGATGATCCTGACTGATTGTTGATTCCATGTAAATTATTTATTTATTTTTGATTGCGGCTGATAATTGAATCCCTTGATAGTAATGAATACAATTTTCTGATTGCCACTGCTAGCTTCTCTTTGAGCATACCCACAGAACAGTGGCGACGTCATCATAAAATTAGGATGCATAAACGGGAACTATTGAGACAGAAAATCCATGTTTATTCCAAGTGACAATATGGGACGCATACTTTCTACATAAAGCTTTATCGAACATATGTGATCAGTGATACAATCAAGGGTCTTGGCTATGTCACTTTTTTGCAATTAGGTGTAAACTGATTCAGATTTATCATAACATTGTATAAAACATAGTCAAACACGGGGAACTAATCATACATTAGAAATTTGATAGAATAGAAATAAGATACTATACAATAAACATGTATAATATTAAATAAATGTTAAATTGCACCACACAACGGATTTTGAAAGATGTTGTGCTCCATGTCATCCAACAAAAAATATTGCGATCCATAACACCATGGAGTTGCTAATTGTCGAAATTATCCTCGATTGACATTTGGAGTGCACATATAACTACAGTTTTTGCGTCAGACAACTTGAGTACAATATAGCGAGCAAATGTAATACTGTACATCCGAGATAACTAATGTGATACAGACGGCTAGTGTCAGATTTTTAGTTTTTCTAGTTGTATTAAATATAATATATAGTTTAAATTATGATAGATAAACATGTCATCAAAATTTTCATCCGTTAGACACACACACATGTGTTTTAGTAAAAAATTATTTGAACACATATTAATTTGGCTGACGTTATCGAATAATATTTTTATCATGGATGAACATTACAAGTATCAAAATATATGTATATTACAAGTATCAAAATATATGTATATTACAAGTATCAAAATATATATACATGATAATCATTATAATCTTATAGTTTCCACGATGAATGTACACTATTTTGTATATATCATCATCTTCTTGTGGCGAAAAAATAATAGGATGCTATTAGATATAATTAAAATGGGAAAGTGTCATGGAGGGTAATATGTTTTGCAAAAAGTGATATACATGGGGATTACTTTTAAATAAACTTGAGAGAACAAGTCCAGCATACTTAAACATCACTAGTTCTTAATTGATTACATAGATTTTGATGACTCTGGCTGATTGTTGATTCCATGTAAATTATTTATTTATTTTTGATTGCGGCTGATAATTGAATCCCTTGATAGTAATGAATACGGTTTTCTGATTGCCACCACTAGCTTTTCCTTTGGTATACCCACATAACGGCGGCAACGACATCATAAAATTGGGATGCATAAATGGGAACCATGGTGTCAGAAAATCCATGTTTATTTCAAGTGACAACATGAGACGCATACTTTCTACTTAAAGCTTTATAGAACATATGTGATCGGTGATACAATCAAGGGTCGTGGCTATGTCTCTTTTTGCAATTAGGTGTAAACTGATTCAGATTTATCATAACATTGTATAAAACATAGTCAAACACGGGGAACTAATAATGCATTAGAAATTTGGGAGAATATAAATAAGATTTTAAACAATAATTATGTATAGTATTAAATAAAGAGTAAATTGCATCACACAACAGATTCTGAAAGATATTGTGACCCATGACATGCAACAAAAGAATATTGCGCTCCATAACACCATGGGGTTGGGAATTGTCGAAATTATCCTCGATTGACATTTGGAGTGCACATGCAACTACTGTTTTATGTGAGACAACTTAGATACACTATAGCGAGTACATGTGATACTGTACATCCGAGGTAATTAATGTGATACAGACGTTTAGTGTCATAATTTTAGTTTTTCTAGTTGTATTAAATATATTATACAATGGAAATTATGATAGATAAACATGTCACGAAATGTTCATCCGTTAGACGTACACACATGTGTTTTAGTAAAAAATTGGTTAAAAACATATTAATTTGACTAACGTTATCGAATAATAATTTTTTATCATGGACGTACATTACAAGTATCAAAATATATGTATATTACAAGTATCACAATATATATACATGATAATCATTATAATTTTATAGTTTTCATGATGGAAGTACACTATTTTGTATATATCATCATCTTCTTGTGGCGAAAAAATAATGGGCTGACGAGCTAGTTCCCACTCGGAACTATCATATTGCACCGTATCTACATCAAGTTTGACCCTCGTTCCAATTCCACCTCGATATAAAGTTTAAAACCAATTTCCCCTCAAATCGAAAGTTTGAAACCTATATACACATAATTATCGATTTTAAAGGTTTATGACCTAAATTTGATACCAAACCACCTAAAACCGACACCAAACCAAATTAATGACTCAAACCCAAACCAAACTAAACTAACATAAATCCGACAAAAAAACATAAATTCGACAAATTGATAACACGCTTTTTCTGTGTTTGTCAAAGCCTTTAGCATGCTCATGTCATTGCAATACTTAAGGGTCAATCCAACTTGGGAGGTTTGAAAGGTTACCAAGAATACAAGAACTTTTGGTAAAGCTAAGCAGATTCGGATTAAATGGGTGAATAATTCGAAATAAATTACTTATGATGATCTACTAAACTTAAATACGATTTTAAAATCCCGACCAGGGGGTTAAACAACTAGGAAGTAGTTTCTAAGAATTTAAAAGGGACGACTACTAATTTTAGAAAATCCAAATCTGAAGACAGACAAAACTGGAAATAACTAACTACTTGGGACGAATTTTAAAAACTAGAAATAAAAATCTACTGACTCTTAGCTTCTACCAGGGTGCGAAATATGATACTAGGGAANCTTTTTATTCTAAATTTAGCAAATTTTCACATTCTCTTGAAGAAAAAAGAAGCTTGATGGACCAACAAACCGTCTTCGCAGTGGATCCACCTGTGGCTACTACTCTCCAGCAAAAGAAAAAGTAGTATTTTCGTTATCTTTGCATTTCATTTTATTCATTTACATGTAATTATTTTCTATCAATTTTTATAAAATATTTTTATGTTTTCAAACAGAAAATTCTGTCCGTTTGTTTCTTCTTCGCTTTTAAAATTTTAGTTACATTCTCTCTGTTTTAATAACATATATCTTTTTTCATGTTCCAGGTACTTGACAATGTCCAATGCACTTCATGCTCTCTTAATGAGCGCTATCTTCATTGCCATCTTCTTGTGGCGAAAAAATAATAGGATGCTATGAGATGCAATTAAAATGGGAAGGTGTCATGTGGCGTAATATGTTTTGCAAAAAGTGATATACATGAGGATTACTTTTAAATAAACTTGAGAGAACAAGTCCAGCATAATTAAACAACACTAGTTCTTAATTGTTTATATAGATTTTGATGATTATGACTGATTGTTGATTCCATGTAAATTATTTATTTATTTTTGATTGCGCCTAATAATTGAATCCCTTTATAGTTATGAATATAATTTTCTGATTGCCACTGCTAGCTTCTCTTTGGGTATACCCACATAACAGCGGCGACGACATCATAAAATTGGGATGCATAAACGGGAACCATTGAGACAGAATATCCATGTTTATTTCAAGTGACAACATGGGGCGCATACTTTCTACATAAAGCTTTATCGAACATATGTGATCGGTGATACAATCAAGGGTCTTGGCTAAGTCTCTTTTTTGCAATTAGGTGTAAACTGATTCAGATTTATCATAACATTATATAAAACATAGTCAAACACGGGGAACTAATCATACATTAGAAATTTGAGAGAATAGAAATAAAATACTGAACAACAAACATGTATAATATTAAATAAATGGTAAATTGAGCCACACAACAGATTATGAAAGATATTGTGCTCCATGTCATCCAACAAAAAATAGTGCGCTCCATAACACCATGGGGTTGCTAATTGTCGAAATTATCCTTGATTGACATTTGGAGTGCACAGATAACTATAATTTTTGTGTCAGACAACTTGGGTACACTATAGCGAGCAAATGTAATAATGTACATCCGAGATAACTAATGTGATACAAACGGATAGTGTCAGATTTTTAGTTTTTTTAGTTGTATTAAATATAATATATAGTTTAAATTATGATAGATAAACATGTCACCAAAATTTTCATCCGTTAGACGTACACACATGTGTTTTAGTAAAAAATTATTTGAACACATATTAATTTGGCTGATGTTATCGAATAATATTTTTATCATGGATGTACATTACAAGTATCAAAATATATGTATATTACAAGTATCAAAATATATATACACGATAATCATTATAATCTTATAGTTTTCATGACGGATGTACACTATTTTGTATATATCATCATCTTCTTGTGGTGAAAAAATAATAGGATGCTATGAGATGTAATTAAAATGGGAAAGTGTCATGGAGGGTAATATGTTTTGCAAAAAGTTATATACATGGGGATTACTTTTAAATAAACTTGAGAGAACAAGTCTAGCATACTTAAACACCACTAGTTCTTAATTGATTACATAGATTTTGATGGTTCTGACTGATTGTTGATTCCATGTAAATTATTTATTTATTTTTGATTGCGGCTGATAATTAAACCCCTTGATAGTATGATTGCCACCACTAGCTTTTCTTTTGGTATACCCACAGAATGGCGGCAACGACATCATAAAATTGGGATGCATAAATGGGAACCATGGTGTCAGAAAATCCATGTTTATTCCAAGTGAAAACATGGGACGCATACTTTCTACATAAAGCTTTATAGAACATATGTGATCGGTGATACAATCAAGGGTCGTGGCTATATCTTTTTTTTTTGCAATTAGGTGTAAACTGATTCAGATTTATCATAACATTGTATAAAACATAGTCAAATACGGGAACTAATAATGAATTAGAAATTTGGGAGAATATAAATAAGTTTTTAAACAATAAACATGTATAGTATTAAATAAAGGGTAAATTGCGTCACACAACATATTCTGAAAGATATTGTGCCCCATGACATGCAACAAAAAAATATTGCGCTCCATAACACCATGGGGTTGGGAATTATCGAAATTATCCTCGATTGACATTTGGAGTACACATGTAACTATAGTTTTTATGTCAAACAACTTGGATACACTATAGCGAGCACATGTGATACTGTACATCCGAGGTAATTAATGTGATACAGACATTTAGTGTCATAATTTTAGTTTTTCTAGTTGTATTAAATATATTTTACAATGGTAATTTTGATAGATAAACATATCACAAAATGTTCATCCGTTAGACGTACACACATGTGTTTTAGTAAAAAATTGTTTAAACACATATTAATTTGACTGACATTATCGAATAATTTTTTTTATCATGGACTTACATTACAAGTATCAAAATATATGTATATTACAAGTATCACAATATATATACATGATAATCATTATAATTTTATAGTTTTCATGATGGAAGTACACTATTTTGTATATATCATCATCTTCTTGTGGCGAAAAAATAATGGGCTGACGAGCTAGTTCCCACTCGGAACTATCATATTGCACCGTATCTACATCAAGTTTGACCCTCGTTCCAATTCCACCTCGATATAAAGTTTAAAACCAATTTCCCCTCAAATCGAAAGTTTGAAACCTATATACACATAATTATCGATTTTAAAGGTTTATGACCTAAATTTGATACCAAACCACCTAAAACCGACACCAAACCAAATTAATGACTCAAACCCAAACCAAACTAAACTAACATAAATCCGACAAAAAAACATAAATTCGACAAATTGATAACACGCTTTTTCTGTGTTTGTCAAAGCCTTTAGCATGCTCATGTCATTGCAATACTTAAGGGTCAATCCAACTTGGGAGGTTTGAAAGGTTACCAAGAATACAAGAACTTTTGGTAAAGCTAAGCAGATTCGGATTAAATGGGTGAATAATTCGAAATAAATTACTTATGATGATCTACTAAACTTAAATACGATTTTAAAATCCCGACCAGGGGGTTAAACAACTAGGAAGTAGTTTCTAAGAATTTAAAAGGGACGACTACTAATTTTAGAAAATCCAAATCTGAAGACAGACAAAACTGGAAATAACTAACTACTTGGGACGAATTTTAAAAACTAGAAATAAAAATCTACTGACTCTTAGCTTCTACCAGGGTGCGAAATATGATACTAGGGAATTTCTAAAATACTAACAAGACCAAGAACACAACTTTATGAAATTAAAAA
>JAHZTW010000003.1:59462147-59607356 GCA_020283515.1 Alliaria petiolata | reverse complement strand
AAAAAGACCAAAGCTTAAACCTTTAAACCCCTTAATCACCCCAAACCGAAAACCCAAAAGATTACTACTCATTATGCATGATTAAAATGCTTGAAAACGTAAAGGAAAGAAGGCTAAACAGGATTAAACGATTAAGTAAAGAGATTAAAGACAAGTACTTAAGATCAAGGAAAAGATTAAGGTTTACATAAACTAGAAAAGCTTAAAAGACTAACAATGGAGGTTTTGCTCAAAGAAGGAGGAGACAAAACGTAAGTTTTCGGATCTCTCTGCCAAAAATAGGTCAAGGACCTTTTATACCAAAAGGGAAATGGTCCCCTCACTAAGCTCCAAAATGTGAGCTGTCCGGATAAGGTTAGAGATCGACCTCGGTCGTCGATCTCCTGCTCGATCGTGGGGGTAGAATGCCTTCCTTTGCTCGATCGCCTAGTCGTTCCAATCGGGGAGATCGGGTGCCTCTGTCGATCGTCTACTCGATCTTTGGATGATTTAGTCTTGAGCTCGATCTAGCTCTCGTTCTTCTTCCGCGTCCGTGCTCGCGCTTGATCATCTTGGTCGATCTCTGACCTCGATCGTACAATGGCGTGAGGAACCCTCCAATTAGAGCAGAGGTCGCCTTGCACCTCATTGCCCAAGCCTTGTATTTGACCAAAGAGGAGGCCAAGATGCAGCCGTAGTTTACGTTGTCTCCAAGCTCATCCGCCAAAGGGCTCTCATTCTCCTCACCATTGCACACTATTTTCTTCACTCCTTGGAAGAGGAAGCATAGCTCGTTCCTGGTCACTGTTGAGGTTGTGGATCTCCCACTAAACGTGTTGGCCAGCAGCTTGAGGGTGTACCTTAGCACAGGATTCCGCACCTTCTTGATCTTGGCGATGTTGTGCGCGTAGTTTCCATCGCTCACCAAGTCCCACAGGGAATTTTCCGATTTGAGCCGTGGGAATTCCACAAGTGAGGCTTCAGCCTTGAGACCATAGGCTTGGCAAAGTTCAGAGATGGAGAGGTGGTAAGCTTGCCTCCTTATCTTGAACGTGATATGCCCCTCGGATGGAGTCTTGATACTCAGATTTTCATATGTGAAATCCAAGGTTGAAAGGAAGTGGAGCGTGGCTTCGGGGTAGGTTGGACAATCCATCCTTGAGAGGCAAGCCAATCCCATGTCTATGAGCAGAAGATCAAAGTCCTCCAACAACCCCATCTTTTGCAAGAGATCCCTACTTGCAAACTTTGTGGGCTCAAACCGCAACCTTCCCAAACGCTCCCTTGCGCTCTTCTCCTCCTTACTCCACTTAACCCTTTCTTCCACCACTTTTTGTGTCTCTTCTTGTGCCGCTTCTCTGCTTCTCTTCTTGTGTGCCATGGTACCTGAAATTCAAACCTTCAAGGAGAAAGTGAGAATAGGTGGCGAATGAGATAGCAAAAACAAGGTCAGGAGAAAACCCTAATGCACATAAGTTCTAGATTTTTAGGGATAGTTTCAAATATATGAGTAAATAAAATAGGAAATTCTCTTGAGATAGGACCAAATCAATAAAATTTCCCTAATATATAGATATTTCTAAAAATTATTCCTAATCTCTATCAAATAACATCTAATTCTCCCAATAAAAAGGAAATTTTTGAAAATATGAATATAAAATTCAAAAATTTGAAATACCTTGAAACAAGATGGAGAATAGATGCCCTTTTCTTTGCAAAAACAAATCTCACACTCTATTTCCGAAAATTTATGTTTTTATGCAAGTGTAGAAAGAGTGTGAGGTATGGTCTTATATAAAGAAATTTTTTTTGGAATAATGCAAGTAAGTGGTTTTCGAAAATTGTGGTCAAGGCACGTTTTTCATGGTCAAAGATGTTGTCCTTGACCACAATTCAAATTCAAAATGAGAGGGAAAGAGAAAGAAGGGGGAAAATTTAAACCAACCTTGGCATGAGATCGAGTCAAATCGGTCGATCTTGACCTCGATCTCATGCCCGTTCCGCCTGGAATCGCGTGTCTGGATCGATCGTCAACTCAATTTGATTTAGATCGAGTCTCAGATCGACTATTCGTCTCGTTTTAGGACCCTTCGTGGTTGTGATCATGCTCCTTAGATCGGGCTCCTTGGTCGATCGCGAGGTCGTTCTAAACGAGATCGAGTATGTTGATCGATCGTCTAATCGATCTCTGTATAGAGATCGAGAAGGCTGATCGATCTTGCTATCGTTCTAAGTTCGAAGATCAAGTGAGACCAGCCGATCCACACCCCGTTCGTATTTCAAGCTAGACGCATGGATGGGTCATCCGCTCGAAATCGACTGATTCACTCGATCGTCTTACTCGATCTCGTCTAGATCGAGTGGCTTGGTAGATCGTCTCATCGATCTCTTGATAGAAATCGAGAAATCTGATCGATCCATCACTCGATCTTTTGCCTCTGCTCTCTTTTCCTTCCCTTTTGTAAATCCAAGATCATGACCTCTCATCTCCAACTCCTTGTACCTACACACTTAAACTAAAAAGCATAATATTGAAAAAGAAATTAATCAAAAATATGTACAATGATAGTCATGGGAATGCCTCCCAAGTGCGCTTGTTTAACGTCGTCTAGCTCGACTTTACTCTCTGAAAATTCCCACTTTGTAACAATTTCTTGGAATCTAAGATGGCTTTGCGCGGGGAGACGCTTGGGCTGCATCTCAGGGAGCTTGGTGTCAACGTAGTGTCCATTGATTCGGACGAAGGTGGGTCAACGGAAGCTCGGCGTATCTGTTTAGGATTCAGGTCGGATCATGATCCAAAATAGAATTGGTCTTGTAGAGTAAGAGAGCTGAGATAAAGATTCTGAATTATATAATCTTGTAGAGTAAGCGAGATGGTCGATGATGTATTATCCTTGAATAAATCTGGGTTTTGATTTGTTTATTCTATGTACATTTTTCATTGACAAAGATTCGATCGACATGTTAAACTCCACTAACAACATTGGTTTCACAGATCCACTAACAAATAATACGAATCTTCAATTAAGTCCTTCGATTTTAAAGATTTGGAGAACTTTTGTATTTCCAAATCGAATTTAGGGTTCATCCTTTACCCAGAATTGGGGATTATTGTGTTTGAGGATTTTAGTAGGATTCTAATCGGATAAATCATGGTTATTTACTTATAATCGGTTTAAGTTCGATTTGGTTTTGTGATTAGATGGTTAAGGTGTAATTGGTAAACAGTAAACCAATACTAATCCGCATTTGTGTGTAATTTTGTTTTCAGTTTTAACTTCGTGTGTAATTAGCTTTCGAACTTTCGATTTGAGGGAAACTGGTTTCGAACTTTATATTGAGGTGGAATTGGAACGAAGACCAAACTTGGTGTAGATATGGTGCTATATAATAGTTCTGAGGGGGAAATAGCTCGTCAACCCAATAATAATAGGATGCTATGAGATGCAATTAAAATGGGAAGGTGTCATGGAGCGTAATATGTTTTGCAAAAAGTGATATACATAGGGATTACTTTTAAATAAACTTGAGAGAACCAGTCCAACATACTTAAACACCACTAGTTCTTAATTGATTACATAGATTTTGATGATTCTGTCTGATTGTTGATTCCATGTAATTTATTTATTTGTTTTCGATTGCGGCTGATAATTGAATCTCTTGATAGTGATGAATACGGTTTTCTGATTGCCACCGCTAGGTTCTCCTTGGATATACCCACAGAACGGCGGCGACGACATCATAAAATTGGGATGAATAAACGGGAACCATGGTGCCAGGAAATCCATGTTTATTCCAAGTGACAACGTGTGATTCATACTTTCTACATAAAGGTTTATCGAACATTTGTGATCGATGATACAATCAAGGGTCGTGGCTATGTCTTTTTTTTTTGCAATTAGGTGTCAACTGATTCAGATTTATCATAACATTGTATAAAACATAGTCAAACACGGGGAACTAATCATGCTTTCTTTTCTTGTATAGATTTTCTGGACTACCGAAGAGTACATGGACTTCTACAATCAGAAACAATGTGTGGATGAAAAAGGGCATGTGCTACCTAGCCAAATTGTAAGTTTAGTTTTGTAATTTATGTAATTAAACCGCTCATAAAACCGTTGTTTTCTCTTATGCTGGCTAGTAAGTATGTTTAATCATTATTTTGTAGAGAAAATGTGTACTTTTAACGAATATTGACATACTTTAACGGGGAAAACCATTCATGCCGCAAGTAAGCTGCTTATTCATATACCTTAATGTTGCATACAATTGTGTATTGACATTGTATTATTCCTTTTATTTAGGTGTATGCTAAGGGGATTCCGTCTCCATAGGTGTCCTTACTAGATCAGGCCATCCATCACCATTTCAGATCACAATGGTGAGGTGGTCAATCATTGTTTCATGACAACTTATAAAGCTAGTATCATGATGAGCTAATATATTCGTGTAACTTATATGCAGGTGTTCTGTTTAACACAAAAATGCATTTTCGTACCAAGGATCTATCAGCAGACCACTGTTTATTGCTATCAAGTTTTTCGTTAAAGCCTTTGTGAATTCGCATTGTATGGTTTAGTGGAACTTTCATGCTTTTTGCAGTCTGAACCGATTGTTTTAGGGTTTTGCAGCCATCATGAGGCATCACAAAAATTATTAGCATCCGAAACATAGCAATTCGTGGTCATCCATAGCCGATTTCTCTCTTTTTAAAAATAAAATTTTTTTAGTTCTTCGTTTTAGCTAATTCAAGGGAGCAGATATCTGCCATTTGTACTTCGTAGAGAAAATTTCAAAACTCTCTTTATTTTATTTACTTAAAACGCATAATTTAATGATATCCTGTTTTCCGATTCTATGTCTCAGTAGTTTATAAGTTGAAGGATTTACGTAGGGGTTTAAGCATAGATCTTTGATATTAGGTTGATAAAATTATGATTATTTTGGATATTTTTGATTTATTATTGTCTGTTAATGCATGTTTGCTTGATTGATCACCTAGCAACTAAACTTAGGATTAATAAAACCACTAACATGTTGAATTTGTTAACAGAACTAGATTATACGAGCAATTACGCTATAACATACAAAAGCATATTTATAGAGCTTTGTGAACGTTAATGAACTTACATCTAAAGTGTGCGTTAGTACGTAATTACCAACGAAAGCTAAGTAGTTAAGTTGTTAGATATAAGTAGTCGGTGCTACGAAAGTAGGTCGAGTATAATTCCGTGTTTGAGTTCTAAAACCATTGTCCAAGTCGGAAATGACTAAGAGCAAAGTAAAATAGTCTCGAAAAAAGGCTTGATCCCGAAATGGGTACGTAAACAATTTGCAAAGTCAAGTACAACTATAAATATATTAAAACAAAGAACGTGTCTTATTGATGAAAATATGGGAGGTTCAAACGCTTAGTACATTCTCTTCGGTTAAATTCAAAATTTCTAACAAATAAATTTATGCGTGTCGACTTCTTCCAGTACAGAAATTGAGAAAAGGATGGAATAGTTTGATCATAAAACTCCTACTCCAAATATATCAACCTTTGTGGAGCACCTAGGGGGCTTCAGAGGAATTTATCTTCTCTCATGCAACTACTCCACCAATTTTTCACCCTCCCTTATTGAGAGCTTATGAAGTACCCGCTGCAAAGAATCAAGGACGTATCCCTAGATGGTCTGAAAAGGCGAACACAAAGGGATCAGCAAAAAGTAACAAGAAAGAAATAGACAAATTTGAGAAAACAAAAAATCCGAACTTTCTCACCGAGGAACGATTGCCACCATAATATCCAGCTAGAAGAGGCAATCGAATCTTATGGAAATATCAAAAGAATCTTTCGGGAAAAACCTTCACTTTCACAAAGATTTTGGAGGAAGACCTATCACTTTTATGGAAAACAGCGATATTAAATAATATCACTAGAAAAGATAACTCATCGACAATAATATTATTTAAACGAAAACCTTTTCCAAATAAATCTAAGGATGGAGGATATTTAGCCCTATTTTGAAAAGAATATGATGAAAGGAGGAATTTCAAGCCCTATTTTATAGGCAGAAAAGATTTCACGTTTTCCATAAACGCGTGCCTTAAATGACGGAAGGAATTCGAAACGATAAGTATTGGAAACAACTTAATTTTTTAGTGACCGGTCTTACCCCGGAAACATAAACTGATTTTTTTTCAAAAGCAAAAAAGAAAGAACAAAATATATCCTCCACGCGAATTGCCAAGAACGAACTGAGGGGTCTAAGACTTCGTGATAAAGATTCCCAAAGTCATATCAAGGGGGTCTAAAACTCTATATTAGAGATTCTCGAATTTATGGACTAGGGATCTAAAACTGCGTGTTAGAGATTCTCGAAGTCATATTAAAGAGGTCTAAAACCCTATGTTAGAGATTCACAAACTCATCGACTAGGGGTCTAAAATTTTTTGTTAAAGATTCCCGAATTCTTATCAAAGGGATCTAAAACTCTATGTTAAAGATTCTCGAACTCGTCGACCATTGGTCTGAGATTTCATGTTAAAGATTACCAGAGTCGCTACAAAAGGGTCTAAAGCTCCTAGTTAGAGATTCATGAAATTATCAATTCGTGGTCTAAAACTATAAGTTAAAGGTTCTTATAAACAACACTTGATTGAAATCTCCTTCTAAAGGAGTATATAAAAACATGAAACCAAATGACAAAATAAAAGATCCATTTACAACGAAATAAAATCTGCACCATCTGAGGTACGAGTATTTCCTAAGTCACTAAGGTCCAAAGGACGAGCATCAAGGGTATTCGCCTCGATCGGCCTTGAACTTAGAAGCATCTTTCTTAACTTTTGTAGCTTCGTGTTCAAAGTTTGTGATCTTCCCGCTCATAATCTGGGCCAACAATTTAGAGTTTGCTTTGACTTGACCATAATACTGAAACTTTGGAGCAAGCTCATGAAGATTGGAAATATGAGCTACAGTTCGGGAAAGAATTGTGTTTAAGAATCTGGGTAACCGATTCTCTCCCTGATTGAAAGGCTCGGTCCTTAGCGGATTTCACTTCAGTAGAATGCTTCGATTCTTTCTCCATCAACTCATTTTCAAGTTCGGCCACCAATGCCTAAGCAGCAAGAGGGTCTTCCTTGAGCTTGAATTCCAAAGTCTGAATCCCTTTCATCGCGAAGAGAGGCTACTTCGCCTGAATTCTTGTTATGCATCTCTTTGAGTTCAGAGCGAGGAACGAACTCGAGCTCGTAATCGCCATAGGAGTCAGATGCAGCAGCACAAAGCTACAATAAACACAACAAATCAGACAAATCGACTGAATCAGAATCAGAGAAAAAAACAATAACACACCTCAAGGAAAGCATCGTTGGATCTTTCATAACGATTGAAGCCCTCATCACAAAGAGCCTCGAGGTCCAGGGGTTCAGAAGACTTAGCTCCAGAATGACTCATCATCGCCTCTCGATCCAACTTGAATAAGGACTGAAACAAATTTCAATGAAATGCTCTCTTTGAATAATTAAGAATGTCCAGATTTATGATTCGAGAAATGTAACTGTTGTATCAGAAGTGATACGGTCAATGTTTGTAAATATGAATAATTTGGAGGATCTGGTTGATCTTTAATAGAACAAAGAATTGAGTGGCCTTTTGGCGAATAACCAAGAATTTGAGCTCAAGAACACGTAGGACCGGTTCCGACGAAATTACAGGGCAAGAATGGACAAATAAACAAGAATTTAAGCGAGAACGAGATGGATGAATTCAACATCAAATAGATGAGAAAATGTGTTCAAGCTATAACATAATTCGTTTGAGTACAATGATATTGTTTAAATTAGCTAATTTCCCGTTGTTTCTTTCCAAGTAACTTAATAAAAGCTTCAAATACAAGTGAAGTCCATACAAGAGGAAGAGGCACTATATCTTCTTCAAAACCAGTCGGTTGAGAGGAAACCCCAACCTCACAAACCGAAGGGATGACAACATCCTCAGAAAGCATGTCATTATCAGAGCTTTTTCTCGTACTACCAATCAAAAGATCCTCGGTCCGTACATAATGGGAAGGCAGCAATCTCGTTTCAGCGTTTCCCTCACTATGATGCAAAGGTGAACTGCCACAGTCGGATGACTTATCGATACGATCTTCATGAGATAAAATCTCCCCTTCACTAACTTTAACAACGGATGGCGAAACAGGAGTCTTAGAAGGATCTTTACGAGACATTTCACCAATATCTAATTTATGTTTTTTCCTTATCAAGGGAAAAAAACATTAAATTCCTCTTCAGAAGAGATCGATTGGGGTGGAGGAAGCGGAAAAATAGTTCTTTGATGCTCGAATTCCCGGATCACCAACGGAGCAAACAGATCATGTGGAAACAAGGTGGCAACAATTTTATCTGGAGAGAGTAACGACGGTTCCAAAATCCTCCAACCAGAAGGAGGAGGGGGTCGACGAGATTTACCTTAACAAGGAAGTTGGGATAATATCCCAATGGAACGAAAAGAGGGTTCTGCCATCGAGAAACCGAATAGAAAATGCTTGCAAACGAAGAAAATAAACAGTTTGAAAGACGAAAAGTAAAAAGGAAAGTTAATCGTTTTCGTCGGGATTCTAATTTAGAGAGAGGAAGCAGCAAATAAATTTCTTAAATGGATTAAAATCTGATTCAAGAAATTGGGGGTGCTAACTGTTGGCATATAAATTCCGATCCAGAATTGTAGGCCCGTTAAGGAGTGAATCCAAGGCCCAGCACGAAATTAATATCATTACCAAAGTGGAGTGTTCGAATCAAAGTCATGTGTTAAACTCAGTCCAGTACAAAGAGAAGCGACGAAAGTAAAACCAAGGGATCATACTAAGTGTCAACTTCGTGGACAGACTGAATGATTATTTAAAAAAAGAGTAATTCAAATTTTTGACCAAAAACGGATGAATTCACTAAAGTAAATGAAATTATTATCAAACTAGGCATAGTAAACGAAGACTTTAAACACAACTTAGAACTATAAAAGCCAGAGGATGAGCAGAGAGCGGAGGCGAAATTCTCAATTTCTACTACACTTTAGCTTTACTCATCTTTTCTATTTATTTTCTCTTTTTCCATCTTGTAAACGTTCGTAATTGTCAATAATAAAAATCATTTACTCCCATTTTCATCTTCTGTTCTTGTCAAAATTGCCTCGACGTGTTGTTTGAGCTCTATTCCTTGATAATTGCTCAAAAGTCATTCATTTATTTGCAACCACTAAAAACAACCCAGATTTTACAAATTATTTATATTTACAAATTTTGATCGGTGTAATTTTTGGTATAACATAGATATAATAAATTTTAAAAATGAAATATGTTTTGTTTTATTTGCTTTTTTTTTTTGTTTTTAATGAAAAGGATTGAATATCTATCTTCGGACCAGGATCATTCATGTTTCGTGGAAAGATATTTCCAACAGGATCGATTATAGTATTTTATTGACTATTTATTTCCGCAAAAAGTTAGAAAACTTACATTACAAAACAAGACATTTTATACAACGCGTTGAAAAAATGTCTATGGTTTCTGTTATTTTATTTTGTTTTTATGGCTTAATATTCACATATCGTGCATTGAGGGTGTCCCATATATTCTCTCTTTACGCTCTTTGTTATTTTATACATACAATATGTTTAAGATGTATTGAAAAACATGAATCTTTTATATATAATATAGCATCATTAAATGTACTCGTCATGCAATGGGGTGGCTAGCATTCCTCTTTGAATCTGTCTAAACATTGTTTTATCGACCCCACGAGTTGACTAATCGTATGGTGGGTTAGGAATATAAGACTTGTTCAAGATACATTAATGATTAAAGATTAAGAACCTATGATTTTATAATTGATCATCAAATATTTAAATTCCTTCGTCAAACTTATTCTCCTCAAGCGTCTCCAATATATGCTGGCACACTGCTATTTATAAATGTAGAGATGCACGTATAAGAAAATAATAAAGATTAAGAATTGAACGTTAGCTATGGAGAATGAAGCTTTTGTAGATGGTGAATTGGAGTCTCTTTTAGGGATGTTTAACTTTGATCAATATTCATCTGACGACTCGAGCTTCTACCATGGTGAACATCATGAGATTGATGTTTTCTCTTCTAATGATTTCTTCCCATTTGCTACAGTTCTCCAAGGGAATAAATCGGCCGTTCTTGACGGTATTAATCACCCAACGAACCTCTATGTGCACTCAAGACAAGTAAGTTCAAGTCCAAAATGTTAATTTTCATAATTATCTTTTCATTAAAATGCTAAATAAGCCATTACTGTGCAATACCAATGAACTAACGATAATGGTTAATGCAAAGCAGGAGCTGGTGAAACCGAGGAAGAAGCAAAAGTTAAGCCTGGAAAGCAATATGGTCACCGAGCCTAAGACTACTTGGAGAGATGGTCAGAGCCTAAGCAGTTTCAATAGTTCAGATGATGAGAAAGCTTTAGGTTCTAATTCCTCAAAAAGCTTTAAAGGCAAAGCAAAATCAAACAAAGGGATAGCTATTGATCCTCAGAGCCTATACGCTCGGGTAATTTATAAAGCTAAACAAATCTTTTCATTGCTGGTATTAGTCGTTAAGTTTTGTGTTAGTAAGATGTTTAAGAATGGTGCAGAAACGAAGAGAGAGGATAAACGATAGGCTAAAGACATTGCAGAGCCTAGTTCCGAACGGGACAAAGGTCGATATAAGCACGATGCTTGAAGACGCCGTCCATTACGTGAAGTTCTTGCAGCTGCAAATCAAGGTAAATATTATTTTGTCTTGTTTAAGTCTTGATCGTTTCTTGTCATGCAAGAAACATGTAAATCTCTTTCCTAAAATCTGTTTATAATATGTCTTATAAACAAAAGCTTTCTTTTTCCTTCTTGCTTTTTTTGCAATGTAGCTATTGAGTTCTGATGATCTATGGATGTATGCACCTCTTGCTCACAATGGCCTCAATATGGGACTACATCAGAATCTTTTGTCTTGGCTTATGTGAAGACTATTATTGAAATAAAATAACTTAGTTCGTGTTTTGGTTTTCTCTGTTCATGATTATGATTATTTTTGTCCGTTCTATCAACTTGACACTCCTTTTGTAATTATTATATGCTAAAGTAATTTTGGACTAACAGCATTTTAATATTATTTTAAGAGCTACCAAGACATCTTGGGGATCAAATATAATATTTTAAGAACTTCCAACGTCTCAATTCAATATCATATCTGAAGGCTATGTTGGTTTTGAATGCCGGTTTGGCTTTTGGGCTTGAGTCAAGTCTAGTTCAGTTTGGTGTAGAATGTGGTCTCTTATGAGATGACAATTCAGTAAACGGACATGTGAGGGTTTTCTAAATGGATGGGACATAGAAAACATTAAATAAGGTAAAAGGGTGAGAGAACAAAGGACGAGAAAGGGAACCATTGTGGGAGATTGAGAGGCCTACAACCATCGCGCTGATGATTGTTTTATCTCCTCCATTGTATAGCTGATGAAGAGAGAAATTGTTTACATCTGATGTGGTGTGGTACGGTGGATTAAGAGTGACATTGGCGCGTGTCTGCTATGGATTAGGACCGGTCCTAAGCACATTTCTAAGAAACATTTGAATGTGTTCTTGTGTGTTCGGTGTTCTTGCTCCGTCGCGTCTCTCTTGGAGAATCCGCCGAAGGTGTTTAGGGGAAGATGAGCTCAGGTTTGGGTTGTGGTTTGTGGTAGGTGTTTTTCTGTGGGGTTGCTTTCTGTCTCCTCATCGGCGATGCTCTCTGTTCCAAGCCGGTGTGAGGTACGTCAGGTGCGGCTTCGCTCCGTTCTTCCCAGCCAAGTTCTCCGTGTGCATCCTCTTCTCCCTTTCGGTAAGTGTCCTTGCTTACTTGCTCGGGTTTGAGCTTGGATCCAATTTGCTTGTTTGTGAATTGCTTCACGCTCGGTTAAGAGTTTCGACTTCTTTGTTTATGGATGAGTTAGTAAGGCTAGGGGTTTGTGATTTGTTTAGCTCTGTGCTAGCCGACATCGGGGAGAGATCTTGGTAGAGTCAGCATGCTCGTCTATTCTCGGTCAGTGTAGCCCCGTCTTTTAGTTGGATTTTAAGTTTAGTTGGTTGAGCGTAGAAGCTTAGATGTTAAGGACAGTCTTCGTTCGAGCCTCGGTTTTCTTCTTAGGTTAAGGCTTTCTGTTCGGGCCTGTGAAAAAGCTTCCGTTCTTCAGAGAAGGCGTTTCTTGCAGTCGTTCAAGAACATGCTAACCCGCGAAGACGTCAAAACCTATATAAATTGGTCCCATTAGCTGTTAATCTTCTTTCAGCTAATGGGACCAATTTAGATAGGTTTCGACGTCTTAGTGGGTTAGCATGTTCTTTATCGCTGGTTTCTTGAAACCGTTTGCTTCACCGCATTGGTTCCGACAAATCACCTATTGATTTTGCTTCCATGTTTTTTATTCTTTTTTGCCATGTGACCAATTTAGTTAGGTTTAGCAAATTGTTAACATATTTTGTAAAACCTAAACATTTCATTTTCTAATGCGACACCCATTTCTAGAGACCTACTTTATCTTAAAAAAATTATTGTAAGTGAATTTTACATTGATAAAATGTTACCTGGAGTATGATAAATTGATGAGAGTAAGAACACAAATTTATTTAAGAAGAATTATTGTTAAACTCTCATAAGATTAATGTTACAAGATGCAAATGTATTAGACTTTTACAAGTCATCAAATCTCTTAATAAGTGACGATCAAAATCTTTTCAACAATTTTTTGTTTTTTTTATGAACTCAAAAAGCCTAAAGAAGAAAAGATTTAAAAAAAAAAAACATGAATCAAAGAAAGAAAACATAATCTCTAGGAGGAAAAGCAAATTACGTTCACTATTCACTTTAAAAAAAATATATTCAAACACGGAAAATAAAAAATACCATAACATACTATTATAGCCATCGGTTGGTCGCAAATATTTAAAAACGTATGTAGCTATAATTGTAGTCAATTAAATGTCATTTTGTCGATCCAGATTTTGTTGGGAATATATTCGATTTAGCCGGGATAGAGAGAACGTCCTTAACATACTAATTTTATTTTTGTAACATACCATGCAGTTCAGAATTGTCTGCGATGTAGATAACCAACATTATGTTGTTTAGCGTACGCCATTTGGATTATACACCTCATCTAGATAGTTTGAAGCAAAAATTGTTTTATGCCAAAAATTACGAAATCAATAACAAATAGCAATTTTTGTAAATTTTACTTTAACAATAAATGTACCTGAAAATAAAAATGTATTAAAGTATATATTTTTAATTTACTATAAATCTGAAATCATAATTTATTACCACGTCAAAAATAACAAAAATTGAATAGAAAATTCCATATTTTAGAAACGAACATTTGTACAAATAAAGTAAAATAAACTATTTTCTCATGATGTCACATCATTAATTTATATCTTAAAACTGTGACACTTCATCAATGATCACGATTCTTTTACTTCGAAAGCAGCAGGTTTCTGAACAGTAATAAGACAAGAGCCATGTTGTAGGGCAACCGTACAGTGTCGCTCCCACTTACCGTGGTAGAAGAATAATTGCCAACTCAGCCATCTGCACCTCCGACCATACAATTCTGCTGGATATAGACACGCGAATCATATTCCTTAGCATGTTCTCCTTGAAAGCGTTGAGTTTGAACATGACTTCAACCTTCTCCGAACTTATGCGGCCGGCTATGAAATTTTAGGGTTCTTCAATACAATAGTTGTTATTAAAACATATGCAATCAAAGAAAGTTTTTCTAATAACATCATCTCGAAGTAGGCTGGTACGTACCTCTTTTTTTAGGTACAAAAATAAAAGGTAGTCAGAAAGTTGATTTAAAGATTAAGTTGGACGTTACCAAATGGATGAGAAATGAGTCGAAGTCTTTAGCTGTTACTGTAATCATGAGCTGTGATCAAGGTTACCTGTAGCTTCTAAAATTTTTGAGAGGTGAAATCATAAGAGACACAAGTAATGTGTCGTGGACAGTGGCGGTCCCAGAATTTTTTTTTACCGAGATCATAAACTAATCTAAATATTATTTAATTATATTATTGTTATAAAATAAAACAAAAAATTCTATTATGAATGTATTGGAGGTTATTTGAACTCAGGTGAGGAGGTTCAAACATAGAAAATTGTGCCATTATTCTTTTATTGTTTCATTTTAAATTTTTAATATTTAATATTTACCCTGAGTCAGATGATCCACTTTATCTCTTAGTGGGTCCGCACCTGTTCGTGGAGCTTGGATTCATAGTCATTTGATAATAATGATGTAAAAAAAACATTTTACCCTTTTTCATCTTAAGTAAATTTACAAACTCATATTTATTATAAGACTTAAATATTAAAAAAATTACCAATAAAGTAAAATGATATAAATGCCACCTATGAATGGTGTAATGTCAATTGCATTGATAGTATATTGATTTCAAAATTTTGAGGAATTTTAAAATTTTAGTGGATTTAACAAGTATGTCATAGATTTTTATCAAATACTTATGTGGATTGTCATTGATTGTGGATTTGTATTTTTGTATATACTTTTTTTTTCTAGAATTTTCTTTGTAAGGTAATATTTATTTATGATTTTCTAAAAAAAAATACAAATATTATATTTTCCAATTTTAGGTATGTTTGTTTATAAAGAGGATTTTTTTTATGATGATGAGATATATTACTGAAACATTTGTTGTTTTCAACAGTTTTAATACCTAGACTAAACTCTAAAACCATGGTATTAATTTTTTACCCTCAAAGCAAATAGGACATGAATCATCTTCTTTGATAACTATCTATGTGGGTGTGATGAGCTTATACATGTACTTCCTTCCAAGCTTAAGAGAATTTTCATCATGCATACATAACCATCCACAAGAAAAAATTGAATTCGTACTTTTTGGTTTGTTTATTACATCCCATGAGTTCTTATTTTTTCCATCCCAAATCTTGAACATTGTTGATTCTTTTGGCATATATTTTCTTGCAAAATATGCAGGGACGATCTGAAAAATACAGATAAAATTGTTTTGATTAATATATTTATTTTAGAAAAACAAAACTAAATACAGAGTTTGAGTTTAGTGTCGGTTTGTTTCATTGTACATGTTTGTGCCCGTTGGTGATTTGGTATATAACCGTGAATTAGGGAAAACCCCAAATTATGAACTCAGAATTGGAAATGGATTTGGATCGAAAGTTAACATGGCAATTCGAAGACACACTTGATCCTATTAACTTCCCTTTCCACTACTTCTGCGACAGCCTCTACACCGGCTACTACCCTTAACAGCATTGAAACACAGCGTACAAATGTACTATATAATTAACAAACATGGTGTGAATGATTTTTGTACCTTTTTTCGAACATTTTGTTATTTAACATTCATTATATCATGAATCATGTAAATCTAACTCTCTTATCATTTACAAACAGAAATTTTGGCCACCGACGGAAAATCAAACTGATACAACACCCAAACAAGGCCTAGTGAAGACGCAAACACCGGTAACGGTCCAAACATCCAAAGCAAAAGCGGTACAGAAACGCACATAACTCTGTTCCCAACCATAGCCATTAAAAACCCTCTCTCTAGCACCAATCTCGTATACTCCCTAAACGATACCGTCCCCGTCAATTCATAACCGCAGTCGCAGTCTCCTCCATGCTTCTTAGCAATCGCGTTGATGAGGAAATTGGCGTCCATCAAGTAACTCACGGCAAGTGAGCTGAAGAAGAAGCTTATAGCAAGAAGCAGCGAGGCAGTGGCATACTTGAAGACGAAGATTGTAGGGCTTTGTGAGCCGAAAACGATGTGGTTCTCTGTTGTTAAGAGGTGGCTGGCTTTGAACGCGTTGTTGGTAACCGCAGCTAGAGAAAGGAAGATAAGGATGGAGATTGAAGCGGTGAGAATTGTAACCATTTTTTTGTTCCTCAAGCTTTGTACCGCCAACATCCCAGTCTTATCGTCACCCTGTGTTTTCATTATAATCAACGAATTAATAATAAATGATTTATTAACAAAAAGAAAAGACAAATACATTAAGGATTTGATTGTTTTAAAAGCAAAAATTCTGTAAAAGAATGATTTTTGTAAACGAACAATAATACTTATGTTTATAGAATACAAACGCAAACAACAATTATTTCTTTACAACTTTTTTTAAAAAAAAAATTACTAAAAACTAACACTACAAGAAAACATCGAGTTTTCGAAGACGGGTTTTTGTCCGTTCTATGTTGTCGGAAATTAATATCCAACGGTTTTAAGTCGTCGAAAATTAATATCCTTCGGAAAGGTAGGCACGGCCCTAATCATAACATGTAAACGCAAAACCAAACGTACGTAATCAAGATTCAAAACAACAACAAAAAACAAAAAATGAACCTCTTTGATGTCACGGAACCAAGATTTCCGTTTGGAGGAATCGATGCCAAGAGAAGTACGAGAAGGATTGTGCTTGAAGGTGTTCCAGAGGAAGAAATGGTATCCCACTGCTATGAACAAACTCAACGGCACTAAAATGCTGTCTGTCTCCACCTTCATTCTCATTTTCTCCTTTTTCTTTTTTGTTTCAGTTTGGACTTATACTCATTCTAATTCGCATTACCAAAGAAATACGTGTATATAAAGATAAAAAAGTTAGTGGACAAATGGGATTCATAGTCAGATATCAAACAAGAATATAGTGGACATCTTCTACATGTATTGCCGGTGGTGTTATTTAGATGTATACGCAACTTATTCTAATACACATCTCAACATCTGACTATACACTCACTTTAGACATTAACAACTACATATATAAAACACTATCTGCTGAGAATTAAGCAACGATACTGTTTTAATTACGAGCATATATAGGGTTGAATCATGTTGCATATGAATTATGGAATATAAAATATTGTAAAACTGACGAACAATTGAAATATCATAAATCAAATATGTTGGAGTAATACTCATGCAAATGCAAAGCTAAATTATGTTTATACTAGATTCTTAATTTTTAAAATGAAAAAGATATTGTTTCCTATCTAGGCAAATGACAAATCGTTAAGTTGGTATTATGGAATGATACAAGTGGCCTATATATAAACCTCTAAAATCCAATAAAATGGTTGCTTGAATAAATATATAGAGGATTAGAGGTGGACAACACTTTTTCTTATAATACAACTTTTTTTTTTATAAAACTACATCTTATAAAGTTGAGTGTGATAAAATAGGAATATAAATCTCCCTCACTCTCATTTCAAGAAGATTTTATTGGATTGATGAATTTACTTTGATTTTGAAATCCAACCACCATACTCGTGTATTATTTAATCAATGCTTTTAAAGAACTTGTTCAAATTATGTATTATTACTTGGTCAATGATTTTTTAAAATCTTTAAAAGTTTCTCTCCCTTTTTTCTAAAGGTTTCCCGAGATATGATCCTGCGTCGACCGGTTATGATGGCTTCCACAGCGCTGGAACCGTGTCTCTTTATCAGTCGTGACCTTGTGAAGAACCAGAGATGGTTTAATTGTTACAATATGGTTGGAGCTAATGTAAATACTGCTCCGTTTGCCAAATTTCATTATAGTTTTCTTTGGAGAAGAGCTACACTCAGATCTATGAAAAAGTTTCGACCTGCTCTTTTTGTTTCTTGTTGACGTCTTTGTTCATCCTGAAGGTTGTTTCTTGTAAATCCTCTATATGAATTTGTATTTTTTAATTATTTATAATCTAATAAATCTCCTTAGCTAGAATCAAGAATTGGAGTATGATGATAAGTCAGAAATAGAAGTTAGCTATAATCCCATATTTTAATTGATCTTTTCTGTTTGTTGTATGCATTTGAGACATTGATTTCGACTTTAAGAACAAAATTCATTACCATTTTTTCTGAACACCATGCACCAAATTTCAAATGAGATTGAATACTATATACATATATATTTTCAATGTTCACAATCTTGTTCTTGTAGTATTTCAACTGTTCTTCCGCATCGTTTGTCCTTTGTTTTTGTCATATTGCTTTTATCCTTCTTCATTAGGATTCAAAGTGGTTAGAAAATATATGGTGAAACTGTAGAATTTACATTGCACCAAAAACAATTTACATTTGATAGAAAGAAAGAAAGAAATCAATCTAGACAAATTAGGTGGTCTGGGAGATAGGATGGATGCTGGGAGAATTTTCGCCACGGCGACAATTTCGACATCGTCGACAAATTCCTACAACAGAAAAGATAAAGAATAAAGAAAGCATCATCACGGGAACCATCCATGCCTTGAACCATGGAGGATCTTTTGGAAAGATCAATGCAGCTTCTTCATCTTTAACTTGGTACCGTCTCAAAGTTTTGATGTGTCTTAAATTGTTGTTCATAAACAACAAACACATTTTTCTTCCCATCTCCTGAGTTTCCCCTTCTCGGAGATGAGATGAAAAATGATAACACAGTGAAACTTCGTTGTTATGATATCTTGTGTTTTTGTTTTATTGTTTATTTTTAGTGTTTGTTGCTATATTTTCTTTAGAATGTTTGAACATTTGCTGTTTTTAGACACTCTTAAAACTTGATCATGATGAGGTGAATAATAAAATAGAATATCCAACCAATAGACTCTTGTAATGTGTTTTTATCGTCTTTCTTCCGTCGGATTCACTCGAATCACCCACACACACACACACACACACACACACACAAAAAAACCTCATTCATTTCAAACCCATAAACTTAAAAGATACTAAATATTGTGGTTTCATTTTAAAAAATACACATGAATGATGAAAACAAACAAATGCCTAAAATTACCGAACTTTTAATTTCACAAAGAAAAACCAAAAACAGAAGACAAAAAAATGGAGATTTGATGAAACACAGACAATAACAAATACTATGACAAAAAAAATATGAAGACAGATATAATAAATAATTAAACAGAAGCAGACAAGCTCGGGACGAAAGAGAACCAGCGAAACCCACAGCTCCATTTCTCCGGCAACGAAGGACATTTCGGAACCCAATGCCATGTCCTTCTCCCAACATGAAAGAAGAGAATCTCAGGCCAATTATAGCAACATACACAGATCATCTCCTTGTGCCACAAACAGTACACATGCTCGTAATTGTGGTAACAAACCGAAGTGAATTTCCGACAAACAATCTCCGGCAATGTTTCAGCTTCGACCCAGTTCTCTGTCTCTTCTTTAAATTCCCAAATCTTGATGCTCCTGCAAATCCCGTTGCTCCCGATTCCTCCCACCATGTAAAGTATCTTCTTCTCCGAATCACTAACCAATCTCGCAAACGTGATCTCGTCGTCCACCGGAAACACTCCGTCTCCCGTGGCTGTAGTCCACTTTCCGTCGTCGAGATCGACGCTCACGATGAGAAAAGGCTCGGATCTAGCGAAATAGAGAGACCCATTGTAGAAGACTCCATCTTGATTAAACCCACGAGGCAAGACTTGATCAACGCCGCCGAATTTCTTCCACGAGCGATCGCCGGAATTGTAGATACAAACGGATCTCGAAGCGGCGGAGGAAGAGGAGGAGGAGAAGAGGGTGAAGATCCGGTAGCCGTGTGGAGAAGCGACGAGTGAGAGAAGCTCGTAAGGGAAAGGGTAAAACGGGAATTTAACAGATCTGGAGGATCTGGTTAAAGGATCGAAGATTGAGAGAGAAGAAGCAGAGGAAGGGGAGACGGAGAAACAGAGGAGGCCGTGTGAAGAAGAGAGGAGTGAGGAGGCGCAGGTTAGCGAGAGGGAGCGAGGGAGTGGTAACGTGCGCCACGAGTGGAGATTAAAATCGAAGAGAGGGAAAGATTGAAAAGACTGAGGGTGAGAGAGGAGGAGGAAAGAAGGGAGAGAGAAAGAGTGGCCGGAGAGGAAATTCGGAGAGAGGATTAGAGATCGGAGATGCTTAGAGATTGATCGGAGAGCGACGAGGGTTTTGAAAGGGAGGAAAGAGAGGATGTGGTCGAGGATGTGGTTTGGTAGATTTGACCAGATGATTGGGTTCATAGCCGTCGTAGAAGATACGGCGGTTGGGGAAGATTCCGGTGACCAGTAGAGGAAAGTGGAGGCGGAGGTTGTGGTGGTTGTGGTGATGGTAATGGGTTTCTTGCCGGGAGCTCTGAGGTGGAACATGGTGACTGGTGAGAGAGATTTAGTAAGAAGAGAGGAAAGTGTGGAGTTGGAAATTTTTGAGACTAGTGATCAAGTGGTTTGGTTTACTTAAAGACGCGTAAAAAAGAATCTCAGTTTCCGGTTTAGACCGTTGACATTAGACGTGGAAAAAAATTCGAATCGCATTTAATTCGAAACCAAAATTAGTGCAAAGTCCGAATTAAGAAACGGAGCAAAAAAATTGAATTCTTTGTTAACTATATTGCTCGGAAATGGTCAACATTTTGTTTTTTTTTCAATTTTGTGAACTCGAGGAATTCTATGCCGAAATCCAGTCTAATTCTTTGAAGATTATAGAAATCCAAATTTTCTTGCCATTAAAATATCAATGGATAAAACTAAACTTTCAATCACTTAATCACCATCACTTGATTAAAAATGGTCATCCCAATTTTCCGTGAAAGATCCTCATTTTCCAACTTTTTTAGATGAGCTTTCATCATTTTCGTAATAAGTTTTCTTTCTTTTATTTTTAGATGGTTGAACGTTAGAAAAAAAAGCATGTTCAATCATAACCAAAATTGTGGATTTTTGTTATATAATCTCATTATTATATTATAATTTATTTGTGCAGTTGATAAAAAAATCATTTTAATATATACTTTTAAAACTGAATAGAATAGAATCTATTTCCGAGTAAAACCGAATCTAACTAACCCAAAATTCCACTCCAAATTCTACTTTGGTTATGCATTTCTTAACCCTGAATCAAGCCAAACTGGAAAGAAAAAAAAATGCCAATGCTTAGTTCACATATGCTAGTTTAAAATATATAAACTTTTGTTGAATTTTTTTAAAACTGTGTATACATCATATATGTTATCCAAAACTGAATGGAACCATACCAAAAATTCTAGTTCGGTGTTTTAAATCGGATAAACCAAACTGAATTTTGGTATGGGCAGTACAACCACCCAAAAAAAGAAAAAAACTCGAGAATAGTTTGACTTCTTCGCAAATATCATCAAATCGAGTATTTTGATAGTAACGGCGTAAGACCACCACCAAGTTTATTGTTGAGAAAAGGAACAAAGTTGGTTATAAAGATTAATTAGGAGATTAATCTTAGGACCACTTTTAGTCTTTGGAATTTAAATTTCGTTCTATTCCAACTAGACTTTAGAAATTAATTTCGTAAGACCGCCACTTTTAGAATTTAATGCTAGGACCCCATTAATTATAGGACTACTTCTACGAAAGCTTTTCTTTCGATTGGAAATGTGACAGTGATGGTGGGATAAGATCTTACCGCTCCTTCATTTGGTAATGCATAGCACAACATCGTCTACTCTTTGGTACCAACCCTTAGACATGTGAACATTGAAATCGCATGAAGCTCAAGCTGCGAGCTATCTATATGTTTTTATCACTATTACGAAAAACGAAAACGAAATATAGGAGAGATAACTAGGATTACGAAACAAATTAGAATATTAAGTTCTGTTCAAACCCATATAAAACTTTTGTGTGAGATGTGAAAACATAACACAAATCTTCAAAAGTAAATAGACTCCAAAATTTAAGGACTTCATATAACAATGTGATGCCTTAGATGCTTTTTTCAGGTTTCTAATATACCTCATTTTACAACTTGAATTATATATACTTTTTTTAACGTCATTTGATATTATATCACTAACGAAATTACAAAAAGCCAACGGATGACAATATATTTTTCGAGATAAAAACGGCGAAATACGAGATTTCTTAAAATCGAAGTCGTAAGATAAAAAACTACTTCCTCTGTTTCTGATAGTTTGATATTTTGGTTTTTTCATATAAATTATCAAACAATTAATTGTTACTTATTAATGAGTTACTTTTTTTATACTAACTACATTTTAGTAACTATTAACTAATAACAATTCAAGAATACAAATACTTTTAATTAAAACTATTTTGTCAAAACTAAACATAAACGATCATAAAACATAGATTAAAGAGAAAAAATAACTCAAAGAGAGGTAAAGAGAACCAAAACACTAAAATTGAAAACCTAAACCAAAGCCGGCTACAATCTTACCCAACAAAACCATCAACCCAATAGACTTGAGAACCGAGAAGAAGCCTAACTACAGCGCCTCCAAACCAACAAATCCTCAAGCAAGACCCACCTTGAACCTAACCGGCAGCAACATCAACCGCAAAAGAACACAAAAGACAGAACACAGAAAGCACCCCAAAATAGATACTGGGTTTGAGAAGGCACCCCAAAATAGATACTGGGTTTGATTGGTAACACAAAGCGTTACCGAAAAACTGCGATACAACTTATACCGTTTTAATAGTTACCAGTCACAAAAGCAGTACTTAAAGCGTTACCAACAGTATTATACTCAGTTTTTTTGTACAACTTTTGTTTACAGCTCTTTTCTTACAGTTTTCAATTATTTTATAAACACTTATCACTCCAGTTTACCGCTAAAAATTATGTATCGTTTTTGGTTACCAATCGGATCCACTATAAAGCACTTAAGAAAACACTCGACTCAAGGATAAAACTTGAATTTTATTAATGGTTCAAATAAAATAAACAGGGTTTTTTTTTAAAAAAATAGGGATTTTAAAATCAAAATTGAGGATTTTTTTTTAACTTGGAAAAAAAAAAGTGAAGATGTTCTTCCTTAGAAAAAAGTCAAAAACGTTAATTTTGGCAAGAACTAACGATATCTGAGTCCCATTTTTTCTGTTTATTTGTTTTTGTCTGGCTTCAATATCCCCCGAGAAATGTGAGAACTGAGATGATGAGGTTGATATCTAGAACGTTCCCGTCCGTCAAGCTTCGCGATCACAACCCTAGCCCTAAAGCTCCCAACTTCAAAGCGCAAACCCAAATTCCGATTTCATCATCATCTTCTTCTTCGCAAGAAAACTCGAAGACCCCTAAACCCAAATCCTGGTCCGTTTATCTCATTCTCTCTACCAACGAACCCATCAAAACATATGTCGGTATCACCACCGATTTCGCTCGCCGGTTCGTCATCTTTTGTTCCTCTCCCTTCTTACACTAAATTGAATTTGATTCTGTGTAGATTTACCCATTTAGGTTCTGCTCCTGGAAGATTGGTTATTGATTGATATTCCAATTGTAAAGCATCATGAGCTATTTCAATTCATAGATTTGAGAATTTTGTGGGTTTTGAAAAAGCAAAGTGCTTTTGTTGTTGTTGGTGCAGATTTTACAATTGAATTTGATTTTGAGTAGATTGGTTATTGATTGATATTCCAATTGTAAGCATGAGTTTTTTTTTCAATTCATAGAATTAAGAATTTTGTGGGTTTTAAAAATGCAAATTGCTTTTTGTTGTTGTTGGTGCAGATTTTACAGTTGAATTTGATTTTGAGTAGATTGGTTATTGATTGATATTCCAATTGTAAGCATGAGCTTTTTTCAATTTATAAATTTGAGAATTTTGTGGGTTTTGAAAAAGCAAATTGCTTTTTGTTGTTGTTGTTGGTGCAGATTAAAGCAGCACAATGGTGAAATCAGAGGAGGTGCAAAAGCTTCAAGTGCAGGAAGACCTTGGCTTTGTGCCTGCATCATCACTGGATTCACTTGTCTAAGCCATGGTTTTCTTACGAAAAACACAATCTTATGAATCATGGGTCTGGTAATACTGTATATATGCTTATAGATGATGATGAGCTTCCTTTGTCTAAATTATCCAGCTTCCTCGTTTGAATCGAAATGGAAGATCTTTTCAAGAAAGCTACCTCGGAGAAAGAAAGACGAGGAGATGAATCAGAGTGATGCTTTGCTGCAGCACCGGAGGAGAGCGTTGGATAAAGTCCAGGACTCACTAGAATGCAGTCACCTTGAAACTGACTGGAGAATTCTGACCAGGTAAAACCACAACTAACTTTTGGAATCATCGATAAGACAATTTCGAAAAGAGTAGAACTAGCGTTCGGGTTTAATTGACATATGAACAGTTGTTTGAAAACGACATTGTACAATGCACAAACCCATGAGCTGTTGTAACTAGTAAGTTTTAAGGAACACAGTATTCAAATGTATTGATAGATAAAAGTGAAAGCAAATGTAATCAAGATTGGTTTGTTTCATGTTTTTGTCTTCAGTTTATATAAGATATAACAAGTATAGACAAACATCTTCAAGATAAAAAGATTGAGTTAGTGGTTGCAAATTGTGGTTATGCTAAACGTCGTGGACGTAGTCAGTGTTCATCATTGTGCTTTAGGTGCGGAGGAACTAGTTTTCCGGTACCGTTCCATGCCATTGCTCGTGGTTCCGAACCACTTATACATCTTTGAGTGCTTGGTTTAGTGTTTGGGCTTGTGGTGGTATGATTTACAATTGCAATATCTAGGATTGGGTTTGAGAATTCGGTTCTTGACTATGGTGATCTTTTGAACATGCATTTAATCAACTTTTGTTACGCATTTAGTGTGTTATTGAGTGTCTTTTGAAGTATCGTTTGGGAACTTTTGGCAAAAAAATTCTTGCCTTTTATCTCTTGTAATCCCAAGCTGATATCAATATAAAATATTTTGTTGCCCAAAAAAAAAGAAGTTCAGAATTCAAATCGATTGTCATATCGTTGTGTTGGTCATTGTAACTACACTTCCTTATTATCGTATCATTCGATGTTTTTCCTCGTGTAGCTATGATGTCAATCGATCATCATTCCGAGTAATGAGCTATGAAATTAACTTTGCGAGATCTATATATATGTTTTCTTTTTTAAACCAACAAGTATATAACCTTCATTCAAAATCATAATAAAAAAAAAAAAAAAAAATACTACTATTTTATTCAACATCATCTTAAATCCGTTGGTGTTATTAGCTAGTTCTTGTAATAAAGCGGATGGTAAATGAAAGCATTATAAGCTCCTGCTTGTATAATAAGAGAAAAGAGACATTAAAAAAAAAGATAGTGTTAGGTCTTCGAACAATGAGCCGTAAAGACAATGGAGTGGTCGTTGAGTATCTAATCTCAATCAAGGAGCTAAAGCCATGGCCAACGAGACAAGTCCCCGCACAATGCGTCCTTCTCAAATGGGAAAACGGCGAAAACAGCTCAGGATCGTTCACCGCGGTCGTGGGCAAAGACACGATCATGTTCAACGAGTCCTTTAGGCCAACGCTAACGCTAGAACCCCAAGGTGGGGCCGACAAGAAGTTCCAGAAGGTGGTTCGGGTGGTGGCTTGATCTCGTTGACGCTTGTGCAGCCAGATCTGCAGATGATCATGTTTTAGAACCTAACCTGGGACGGAAGGTGGTTCGGGTGGTGGCTAGGGTTAAGCCATCGACAGATCTGGCTGCACAAGCGTCAACAAGATCAATATCGGTACACAAGCCCAAGGGAGATGATTCGGAGACAATTTCTATATCATTCGCTGGGCAATTCCATTCCTTCTATCTGCATATACCTCAGTGAACACGGCCACTGGTCAGCTTCTGGTTTTTCTTAAGACCAAAATATAAGTCTTGGAATTCTGAGAGTGACTTAACAGGTACCCGAAAGCAAAAACTTTGAAAAATTAATGATGCTAATCTGCAAAATACAAAAGATGTATGCATACTTAATGCTCTAGAACAATTAAATGACTTGCCTTGGAAAGTCCCTTCAGTTGAATTTTCCTAGTGTACTTTCTAGTACAGAAACCACTCGCTTTTCTTGATCTAAGATGTCAGATACAGTTTCTTGAGAGACCTCGTAAATTGATAAGATATTAGCCATTGTAAGGACGGCTAAAACGTGTTCCCTCTCCAATCCCTTCAAACCATGCCATGCAGAACTTTATTAAAGCATCATTATTGGAGAGATCTGTTTTAGGAGTTTTAAAGTTTTTTTAATATTAAAAGAAAAACGATTTTTGAAAAAAAAAAAAATCTGTCGAATCGCGTCGTGACACGTGGCATAGAACCGATTCTATCGGTTTTTCGCAGAGAACCGATTTTCGGCGAAAAGTTCGCCACATCATTAATTTTTTATTTTTTCCTTAAGAACCGCACTAGTCTCTCCAATTATGATGCTCTTAGCATTGTCATCTACGGTTATAATCTACAGTTATAATCTGATGATCAAGTATCTTTCTTTCAATACCTATATTAGATGTGTTTTTCCGCTACATCTTGCTCTGTGGGCTACTACATTAGCATCCTTACCCTCGAAGACAATAGCGATAAGAGGTTTCATTTTCTTCGTAGCAATAATCCAATTTATACAAGTCTTTTGAACTGGCACAACACATACAAAAAAACCGTACTTGTTAATTAGGCATGGGATTGCTATGAATGTATAGACTTGCCATGAAAATAGTTCATTTGATCTAAAGTTTAGTTTCTCTCTCTTGAATAGTAATCTCACTCAAAATGGCACATCAATTCTCAAAACTTTCGTGGGCAAATCAATTTCTTGGGCAAATCAAGGCTTGCACATTCCTTGCACAGTTATCATTTGATGAAGCATCGATTCTCAAAACTTGAATAGTAAATCAATTCTCCAAATGGCACATCAATTCAAAAAAACTTTCCTGGACAAATCAAGGATTGCACATTCCTTGCACAATTGTCATTTGATGAAGCATTGTCCATTGTAATTGTAAACACTCTCTTTTCTAATCTCTATTCTTTCAACAACTCCATAATCTTCGTGGCTATAGCGGCACCAATATGTGGAGGAGAAAAAGCACATAATGACAATATCTTAGTCTTCAAATTTCAGCCACTGTCAATATAATGTGCAGTCAAGCAGATGTAATCCTCTATTGTGAGTGCTCTCCAAAGATCAGTTGTCAAGCAAAACCTACCAGGAACTTCAGTCAAGATCTCCCTAAGTTTTTTTTTCTCTTTCTCAGAGATCTTTAGACAATCGGTTGTTGCAGTATTCCTACTCCAAAACTCTATACTTGAATTAGCATAAAGAAAAGTCTTTCTAATCTTTATGTACTCAACGAATAAATAAGAAAGATCATGCTCAATGATTGCTACTAATGATTGCCACTGCAATCATTTCCCAAACACCATCATATCTAGCTTCCTATTTCCACATACAAGAGTATTTCCGGGAGTCTTTGAGCATACTTTCATGTGATGCAGCAAAGTAGTGGTGTCATTTCTACGTAGATCTATGCAATAGTTATGGTTGCAATAGTTGCATCTAACATAATTCCTACCATAAGGCAATTTATCTCCAATGATTTTAAAATTCCGCCCAGACTTTGAACGCTTACGTTTATTATTAGGGATAACTGCAATTTAACCTTTAAACTAAATTAATTTTGCAAGATCAACCCTCAAGTCGAAAAATGCAGGTCAATCCTATGACCTTAAAAGTCACCCTCTATATAACCCTTATGTTATATTGCCGTTATATCAATGACAGAGCACAAAATGTTGCGTTTTATATAATGGTAAATTAAAAGAAATCATGTTGTTTTGGGGAATGTTAATGGGAAAAAAGTCATTTAAATCATGAACTTTCAAATTTCGGTCATTTAAAGCATAAACTTTGACGGGGACGAATCAAATAACATACTTTTTGGTTGACTACGTTTTAAATCACAAATTTATGTTGACTGAGCCATTTTAGGCATACCGTTATCTCGACTAACAGACTGATTAGACGGGTTAAATTGGTTTCAGGATGCGCTAATAAATGGCTTTTTTAGCAATTTTCTCCACTTGTAAAATTTAAGAATTCTTCGATAAATTGAAGAACACACTAGGACGAACAAAGCTTAAAACCTCTATTGATGGGAAAGTAGTGATAATCTTTATGTACTCAACGAATAAATAAGATAGATCATGCTCAATGATTGCTACTAATGATTGCCACTGCAATCATTTCCCAAACACCATCATATCTAGCTTCCTATTTCCACATACAAGAGTATTTCCGGGAGTCTTTGAGCATACTTTCATGTGATGCAGCAAAGTAGTGGTGTCATTTCTACGTAGATCTATGCAATAGTTATGGTTGCAATAGTTGCATCTAACATAATTCCTACCATAAGGCAATTTATCTCCAATGATTTTAAAATTCCGCCCAGACTTTGAACGCTTACGTTTATTATTAGGGATAACTGCAATTTAACCTTTAAACTAAATTAATTTTGCAAGATCAACCCTCAAGTCGAAAAATGCAGGTCAATCCTATGACCTTAAAAGTCACCCTCTATATAACCCTTATGTTATATTGCCGTTATATCAATGACAGAGCACAAAATGTTGCGTTTTATATAATGGTAAATTAAAAGAAATCATGTTGTTTTGGGGAATGTTAATGGGAAAAAAGTCATTTAAATCATGAACTTTCAAATTTCGGTCATTTAAAGCATAAACTTTGACGGGGACGAATCAAATAACATACTTTTTGGTTGACTACGTTTTAAATCACAAATTTATGTTGACTGAGCCATTTTAGGCATACCGTTATCTCGACTAACAGACTGATTAGACGGGTTAAATTGGTTTCAGGATGCGCTAATAAATGGCTTTTTTAGCAATTTTCTCCACTTGTAAAATTTAAGAATTCTTCGATAAATTGAAGAACACACTAGGACGAACAAAGCTTAAAACCTCTATTGATGGGAAAGTAGTGATAAAACTGGTAGCCCCCCCCCCCCCCCGAGTATTGCAAGAAGCTCGTACATCACAAGGAGCTCGAATCCCGTGTTCGTACATGTTTGATTTCAAAAACTAACCTCATTCTCTAATCGTCTTCTTCTATTTTTGGCGTTTTTTTTTTGTTTTAATCGATCCCTTCACACGGTTCGTTTCACCCTCAACACACCATTTCAACGTATACGATTTCCCCCAAATCGATTTCAAATTTGAAGAACCCTAATTTTTTCAATTTCCCCTAAATCGATTTTTATCTCTTTTACTCCTCTCTACTCTCCGTTTTTAAGTGGATAAAACGACTGAACAATTGAAAACTGCGTCCCGTTTTTATCAATCCTAAACGGTGCGTTTTGATTTCTGTTAGTTTTGTGACAGATGTTCATACTCGCCACGTCATCGATATAAAGAGGGGCTATATAGCGGGTGACTTTTTGAGGTCATAGGATTGATCTGCATTTTTTTTACATGAGAGTTGATCTTACAAAATTAATTGCAGTTATCCCTTCTCATCATGTTCTCAGCCGTAACCACTAGTGAATCAGCTTCTACCAGATTCTCTTCATCTTGATCCATCATCTCATTACCACTCATATAGTCATCATCGTTGATGTTTAGAGTCTCCTGATTATCCATCTGAAACAATAACACATATAGGATGTTACGAATTATTAAGTTCTTAAAATCGCAAAAGCTCATCAATTAATCAAAGATCGTTCCATTACGGCATTACAGAATTGCAGAAGCTCAACAAATGCCAAATGGGTCTCTCTCAAAATCGCAAAAGGTCATCAATAATGGGTCTCTCTCAAAATAGCAAAAGCTTATCAATTTTCTGAAGAAACGCAGATAGAAGAAGGATAACTTTACCTGATTCGAAAATTAGGGTGGAGATTGACGAAATCTCTCTAGAAGCGGTGCTAATCGATTTTAAGAAAATGAGAATGAATGTTGATTTTCTCCAAATCGATTTTAACCTAACTTTTCAAGTACTTTTGGCTGATCAATGTTCACATTGTCCAATCCGTTTTGTCTGTGGGCGAAGTTGGACTTAACCAATTTAAACCCGCTTCGTATATGTTTTGGATGTGGACAGCCCGTCCATTTTGACAGCTCTAATTATTGAGTGTGTTTTGAAGTACCGTTTGGGAATTTTTGGATCAACTATCCACGAGTGTTTGCTTAGTTTTTCCAGTTAGAATTCAGAATTCAAACCGGATTCGGATTCTACCGGGTCAACCCGTTCTTGTATAGTGTCAAGCTTTTGGTTCGAGGGAGCTTGATAGTGTGCCTTGTCTTCAAGCCCAGCCCATTAAAATTCATTTTTGTCGCTAGCTTTTCCCGGTTTTCGCCGGGGATGTTGCATCCATTTTCGATCAGGCTTTGGCTAACTTATCAATTTCCTCCGTCAAGAAGAGACCGCTTCCATCTAAGTCTTTTGTGGAGAGACCATTTCCACAAATTTCCTCCTGGAGAGATCCATCTCATTAACCCCCTCTGTTATGGAAAGACTATTACCACCAATCTTTTTTTTTGTGAGGTGTATTTTTAATAGCTCAGCTTTGAAGGCACCACAAACCTTAAAGATTTGTTCATTCGCCTATAATGGCAGAAAAATTATTTCTATCTTCGGAACTCAAGCAGGCCCGACTGAGGGATGAAGATCGACTTCAACTCGATTAAACTTCTATCCTTTGGTTGTCATGTTTCTCCTTTTAGTTATGTATTAAGAGATAGCATTCGAGAAGCAAAAAGCGAACTCTTTGGCAAAAAGTTTCTTGCCTTTTATCTCTTGTAATCCCAAGCTACTATCAATATAAATCGTTTGTTGCACAAAAAAATAAGTTCAGAATTCAAATCAATTGTCATATCATTGTGTTGGTCATTATAACTACACCTTCATATTAACTTTGAGAGAGATATGTTTTCTTTTTCATCCAACAAATATATACCCTTCATTCAAAAATCAAAACATATACCCTTCATTCAAAATCATAATTAATAAAAATGTATTACTGCTATTTATTCAACATCATTTAAAATCCGATGGTGTTATTAGCTAGTTCTTGTAATAAAGCGGAGGGTATATAAAAGCATTATATGCTCCTGCTTGTATAATAAGAAAAAAGGAAGAAAATGGTGCAACCCACGTCCGTTTTAGGCCGGTGGTTTTGTTTATTACTCCTCCAAAACATGAACTCCATTATAACCAAAATCCCTTTAATAAATCATAATCATCAATCACTTTTTTCATCTACGTTCAAAAACAAAAAATGGTGTTGGGCCTTCGAACAAAGAGCCGTAAAGACAATGGAGTGTTCCTCGAGTATCTAATCTCAATCAAGGAGCTAAAGCCATGGCCAACGAGCCAAGTCCCCGCACAATGCGTCCTTCTCAAATGGGAGAACGGCGAAAACAGCTCAGGCTCGTTCATCGCGGTCGTGGGCAAAGACACGATCATGTTTAATGAGTCCTTTAGGCTAACGCTAACGCTAGACCCCAAAGGCGGGGCAGACAAGAAGTTCCAGAAAAATCTTTTGGAACTTCATGTCTATGACGCTAAGAAGAAAGACAAGGGAGTCAAGAACAAGCTTCTTGGCTCGGCCGTGGTCAACCTCGCTGACTACGGCGTGTTGACCAATTCGGTTCCCGTGGGAGCTCCGTTTACTTTCAAGAAGAGCTCGAGGAACGATGCTAACTCTGAGATTTACCTAACTATTGAGCCGGCCGGGGAGGATGACGATGAAGGTTATCGGAGTAGCTGTTCGTCGTCACAGCCGAAGATGAGAGGATCTGTGGATAAAGATGGTAGTGAGTTTAGTTTGGCGTCGTTGACTGACGACGATGATGATGCTTCGTCGCAGTCTTCTTCTACACGGAGGGTTTCTTTCTCAGCTATGTGTGATGCTAATCCCATTCCCACGGTAGGCTTTTCATATTTTATTATAACTATTATATAACTCTTTTGATTAGTGACGCATTGGATCTGAGTGAGGTACGCACGTCTATATGCTCGAGTGTTTTTGTATATTCATTTGGTTAAGAAAATTCTCTGTTTTTTTTAAAGCAAAGAAAACATAATTATATATTTTTAGTTATATTTCTAACACACTTAAAGTATTTAGGTGATGAATAATATTCAGTTTTCCACATTTTGAAATATGATTTCACATTTCTTTTTATCTATTCAAAATGTTCATCAAATCTTTGCGTTTTTAATAAGTGATTCCATTATATATTTTGAGCGTATTAAAAATATAACTTTTAAAAAACATCATTAATTAATCTACCAAAAGCATTTTTAACTATTTATTATTATTATGTGAAAAGTTGATTGATTTCAAGTGTTTCTGTTAATGGATTATTTGAACATTTGGCTATCGCACTATATTCATTTGTCATACTAATCAAGCTCTATAATATTCAATTTTCTAAAAAATTAGCACATATATCATCTAATAATTTTACTAAATATTCTTAAATTCCGCTGTTTTATTAGGATAAGTAGATATATTTGGGATTTTTAGCATTACAAAATTTTACAATGACTTATTTAATGGAATGGGTAGTTTTTTGTGCTGTTTTGTTTTAATTATCTCTTTTCTTTTAATAATTATACATTTTTATAGTCGATAAAGATCGCAAATGAGTTTCATTATTGAAGAAGTAAGGCTAAACTTTTTGAGCCGTTGAATCAAAGCAGAACACAGAGACAGAGATGAACAAAGATGAGAAGAAAGGTTGGAAACATGTAACGCTTAAGCATAGTAACAATGAAGCAGCACTCGTCTCCGAGATCGAGAATCTACTGAGAGAAGAAGAGAGAAAGAGACAGAGCAACCAATTAGTGGTTGTGAGCTCAGAGAGTGATCAAAAACAAAAGAATGATACAAATGCCTTTAAGCTCAAAAAACAGTTCTCCGAGATCATCAGTTCTGTTCCTTCTCCGTTACCTCCCGATGCAGCGAGAAAACAGATGAAACTTAGGACAAACACTCTTGCCTTGGGAAGAAAGACTCTAGGAATGGAAGGTATTCCAAGACTTAAACAGCTTAAGTCTATTCAGCTGCATTTTGACGGAACCGGTACGAATACGATCAATGATGATAGTCGGAAAAAGACGAGTGGAGTGAGCAACAAGTTAGGTTTAATTACTCCGCAGGAGTCTAAAACAGAGACGCTTGAAGATGAGCTCAAGGAAGCCGCGGCTCTTGAAGCAGCTGTTTACTCCGTGGTCGCTGAGCACAGTAGCTCCATGAGCAAGGTTCATGCTCCAGCTCGTCGTATTTCTAGATTTTATCTTCATGCTTGTAAAGGAAATGGCTCAGATCATTCTAAGCGAGCCTGCGCAGCTAGAGCCGCGGTTTCCGGATTGATATTAGTTTCTAAAGCTTGTGGAAATGATGTTCCGAGGTACATAACCATATCATTTCATTTTTGTTCATACTTGATGGTTGCATCTTGGCATATGATTCTAAATTTCTCATGTTTCTTGTTAACAGGCTAACCTTTTGGCTATCAAACTCAATTGTGCTTAGAGCAATTTTAAGCCGCGTTATGGAGAAATTGAACCTTCTCTCCGGTAAACCCGGTTCAGACGAATGGGAAGATCCTCGAGCATTTCTTGCGGCTTTGGAGAAGTTCGAGTCCTGGATATTTTCCCGAGTTGTTAAATCAGTATGGTGGCAGGTAATCAAAAGAGAAACAAATTTTCCAAATGGGTTTTGTAAACGAGTTTTCATCAAACCGTCAATGAGTTTTTTTATCCCATTGCAGAGTATGACGCCGTATATGCAATCTGCAGCGGTTAAAGGATCGATCTCTAGGAAAGTTTCGGGGAAAAGACGGTTAGGTCATAAGAACCAAGGACTCTATGCTATAGAGCTATGGAAGAATGCCTTTAGAGCTGCCTGTGAAAGACTTTGCCCACTAAGAGGTTCAAGACAAGAGTGTGGTTGTCTACCTATGCTTGCTAAACTGGTATGAGATTAGCTTTTAGTTCCGAATTTTTCGGTTTATGAAACTGAATATCCGGTTAACCCGGATTGACAAGGCTAACCAGAATGTTGAACTTCATGGTAAACATTTCTTGTCATAGCTGCTCAATTTGCTTCTGTAATCAGGTGATGGAACAGTTAATCAGTAGACTTGATGTAGCAATGTTCAACGCCATACTCCGCGAGTCAGCGAGTGAAATGCCGACGGATCCCGTCTCTGACCCGATCAGCGACATAAATGTTCTTCCGATTCCAGCAGGAAAAGCAAGTTTTGGTGCGGGCGCACAGCTTAAAAACGCGGTAACTTGAGCTCACATGAACAGTGTTCTCAACCACAAAAACATTCCTTCTAGTATGTAAACTGTATATTGCCTTTGCAGATTGGAACTTGGTCCAGATGGCTTGAGGATCAATTCGAACAAAGAGAAGCCAAAGATGAAGACAGCAATAATAAGGAGAAGCCAGAAAGTGAAAATTTCAGATTGTTTCATCTGCTTAACTCGTTGGGCGATCTAATGATGCTTCCATTCAAAATGCTTGCAGACAAATCCACAAGAAGAGAGGTAACTAGACTTAAAACTCATTCTTCTTGTTCTAAAACACTTGGCTAATTTTAATTTCCTCTTGTTCTTGTATGAAGGTTTGTCCAACTCTTGGTCCACCAATAATAAAGAGAGTTCTTCGAAACTTTGTCCCGGATGAGTTTAACCCGCATCGAATCCCGAGAAGGCTATTCGATGTTCTAAATTCCGAGGTTAGCAAATCTGTCTTCACATGGCTTCAATAATCAGTGTGTGTGTTCTTGACCCTTTTGTCTTTAACTCAGGGCTTAACAGAGGAAGACAATGGATGCATCACAGCCTTCCCTTGCGCTGCATCGCCCACGGTATACTTAATGCCATCTGCAGATTTCATAAAACGATTCATAGGAGAGTTGAACAATCCTTCTTTATCTGAAACCGGATCATCGGTATATAAGAAACAATACACGAGTGACGACGAGCTCGATGACTTAGATACATCCATCAACTCTATAATCTCTGCTCCTGGAACAACCAGTTCATCAGAGTGGATGCCAAAAGGATATGGACGCAGGAAGACAGTAAGATATCAGCTCCTCAGAGAAATATGGAAAGAAGATGGATTACATTGACTCTTCTCCTTTTTTTTTTCTGATATGTTTTGATGGAAAACAATTCTAACTTTCTTTGTGATATGTAAGAAAGGATAATTATAGCCAAAGAGAAGAAACATGTGGGTTTTTTGTTGCTATTTTCCAAACTCTTTTCTTGGAAAAATGTAGAAAGTCTTATATAAGATAAGTTGCACTATATTTACAAGAATCAAATTTACTAGGTTGTCTCCAAGGTAAACATAATACCAAAACCACCAGGTTCCAGCCCCAGCAAAGCTATTTCTGCTATATACAGAATCAGAGCATCTCAACAATGGAGAAATCTTCAGAAGATGGGTTTCCTTGAGAGTTCAACTTCATGCTTTTCTTCTTGTAAATGATTCATAGAGGGTGCTATCTGATGGTCAGTGACCCTATGCAAATGAAATGATTTTGTACACAAAGCAAGAGTCTTTAAAAGCTTGCAGGAGAGCTATTGCATCAGGAGTTGGCTATATCTGAAGCCAAACACATAATACCAGAATAAACCGAAAGATAAATCGAACAAGCATTTTCAATACAACCTGAATGTAATTTCTATATCACACCATTGTCAATTTGTTATACTGTATATAGTTCACATAGCAGAGACTGAAACAGTTCCAATCTGTAAAAATGATAGATTCTGACAAAATTCAACATGAGCATTAGAGTTATTGACAAACGTAACAATGGATAATGATCTTTCTCTTAAGAAACACTGATCTATCAAAAGTTTTTAGCTTTGATTGGTTCACTTCTATCATCAAAACTAGAGACTAGAAAAAGGTTGAAACACAACATTTAGCACTCAAGATTGTATCTATCTCACAGGACAAGACTCATAAACATGTAAAATTCCAAATTAGAAAACTTAAACATCTTCATCTGGATCCAAATGGTCAAGATTCTCACTAAAAAGTAACAAAACAAAAAATCAAAAAAGTGAGATTGATTTGAGCATAGATGAAGTTTCAATTGAAAGAAGAAATTGGATTTAGAGACCACTCAAAGAATGTATCTCGCAGAACAAGAATCATAAACATGTAAATTCCAAAGTTGAAGACATAACAACATATTTATAAATACCAATTGCTATAGCCTCTTTCCAAATGGTCAAGATTCTCACTACAAATTAACAAAAAATCAAAAAAGTGAGATTGATTTTGAGCAAAGAGGAAGTTTTCAAATTGAGAGAAGAAATTGGGTTTTTTTAGAGCGGATTCAGATTTTCGCCTTCCCTTTACTGAAGAAATCGTCGATGCGACGGGTCCCAACAGGAGGCGGCTTCTTCTCCGACACCGTTTTAGCGACACGGACGGGCTGAGCGGAAGGGAGAGGGAGAGAGTCGAGGAGGAAATCGCTCGTGGGTTGGTGTCTCTTCACGGCGATTCTCAGGTGATCGAGGTTAACCGTTTTCCGCTTCTTCTCCGCCGTAACCACAGACGATTTCTCGGCAAGGAAGCGGAGGAAGAGCTCGGTGGAGTAGGTGACGAGGTGGAGAGCCTCCGAGTTGATTTTGTTGATGTCCCTGTCGAGTTTCATGATCTTCTTCACCCTTGTGATTGGAAACTCCGGTCGATTAACCTCTTCTTCCGCCATGGGATTTTGATTTTTTTTTTTATGGTTAAAGAATCGAATTAAGAATTTAGGGTTTTGTACATGTATCTCTAGTAATTTTGGGGGGTTTTGGATTACGCGCTCATTATTGAGACCGCGGGAAAAAAAAATAAATGAATGAACAAGACCTCTCTGATTATCAATTTATCGTCATATCTATTATTATGATTATATAAAGACTCAGTGAGTTTCACTAACGGTCTGATCAGCATCACTCTTCCTAGCACATCAGTACTTAAATTTTTTTGGGTCATTTAATTAAAAAAAAAAACTCGATAATGAACATTGGAGCCAAAGTTTCACCGGACTTCTCTCTCTTTTCTGTCTATGGATCTTTCAAAGTACATTTATAAAGATCTTCTAACTGATTCAAGCGGTGTATGATGATTGCAGCCTAAATTGAGATGGAAAAATTGGTCTCTTCAACGTAGATCTATGAAGATGTTGCAGTCGATCGAAAAAATAGTTTTCATTTCACTGATTAAAGTGAATGTGATGGCGGAGAGAATCGCAAGTTCTTCGATCGCAGAATAGACAATTCAGACATATATTATCCTGAAATTTCACAGTCTTACATGTTACAATATTAGGCCATCACTTCATCTGGAACTAAAAAAGGTGACATACTATTGGGAGATGTAACTTTTTAATCGAAGCAAAATAACTTTACTACTCATTTGAGAGTTTGAACAAATTCTACTGTAAGTGTAATTCCTACCCAACATCTTCATCTTTTAGCTTGTATCGGCACTATTATTTTGTTGTTTGATTGTCAAGTTCCTAACAAATAACAACTATGTGTGTTTATTGGTTTTGCGTTTTGATCAGTGCTACACTTGCTTGGACAATTGGAGTTCTGCGTAATTGATATAAATTGAGATCTGCTAAATTGATATAAATTGAGTTCTGCGTAATTGATATAAATTTAAAATCTTTGTTTTATTGTTCAAACAAAAATTACAAAAAAAGAGGACATAGTTAGTCAAAGCTTTCTCTTTGGTTAAATTATTAAATTTGTTACTATGTCTTATTACGAGGTTAATTTAAATTTCATACCAAAATGTGATGTGAATATTTTTTTTTTGTTCCTTTATTGTGTCTAACTCTTGCAATACTCGCTCTCTCTCTCTTTCTTTCTCTCTCTCTGTGTGTAAGATGTTGAGAACGATGCCACACATCTGAAAAATATACGATTAAGTCAAAGGCCTTGCTCTAACCAGAGAAAATTATGTGTTATTTAAATTGTTTAGACAAAATCTATATAAAAAAACAATCTTATAGCTTAGCTCAGTAAGTTGCTTGCATTTGTGGTAGTATTATTTGAGGTTTAAAACTTTTCCTCCGTCATTGTCCCACTATATGAGATTTTAAAATCTGTTGTTTGTGTTTATGAGAAAACTGTAATTGTTGAGAAAAATGATGATGTGCTGGTGCTAGTGTATATCATGGAAAACGAAAATGTTGGAGTGTAGACTTAGGGAGATTCTAACTCACGACAGCACTACCAAAAAAGTGAATATTATTATAAAAAAATTGTGACTAGTTTTTTTTGTCACAATATTATAACGATTTACATACGAAACTATAACAAAATTATTTGGTCATAAAAACGTTACCACTTCGTCATAATATTGTGATCAAATTGAAGGTAACAAATTTATGTCACTAATTGTGGCGTCATTGTTATAAAATATATAATCACAAATATTGTTATGAATTTTCGACCAATCTAGTAAGATATAAAATAATGATAATAATAAGTTTACATAGAAAAAGGGGTGTCTCTCTTCTCTCTCTATATATACTTGAGAGAGAGAATCCCTCTTTCTCTTCTCCGTTTGTTTAGTTTTTTGTGTTCCATTAATTGGATCTAGAGTTTTTTTTGATTGCGTATATGCACAATCAATATGGCGAGCCTCGGGGTATCCTAATCCGACTATTCATGATCCGGTGATTTCTTTGGAAGATAAGGTAAAGACTATTTTGTTTAATCATAGCAACATGCCCCGACATGTTCATCAGCTACCAGTTTGGATATTTTGAAGGATATGGAAAAGTAGAAACGTGTTAATTCATCAATAAAAGCAGATTTGGTATAAGAATCTACAAATGGCGAAAGAAGATAAAAAGAATGGTTAGATGAGCAAGATCATATTACAAGGATTGATAATCCAGTGGATGGTACATATTCCGGTCCTAGGAATGTTCAAGAACGATGGACAAGACCACCAATCGAGTGGATTAAATGCAATTATGATGGTTCCTTTCGACGACATCAAAATGCAAAAGCAGGATGAATTCTTCGAAATTATGCAAGTTGCTTTGCCAGTGCAGGCTAAGGAGAGAGTTCATCGGTTTTAAATGCAATAGAGAGTGAAGCACAAGGCTTAATAATGGCAATGCAAGCATGTTGGAGTAAAGGTCTCAAGAAGTTAATTTTTGAAAGAGATTGTAAAGAATTGGTGGAGATCATAAACAAACAATCTATGCATTCCGGAATGCTAAATTGGACACGAGAAATCTGGTATTGGATGGAAAAGTTTGAAGATGTTCAAATCCAATGGAAGTCTAGAAAAGGAAACATCCCAGCTCATCTTCTTGCAACAACAACAATCCCGAATAATTTATGTTTTCAAAATTATAATTATGTTTCTTTTGTATAATCTCTAATGCTTTGCATTATGACTTTCTAAGCTCATCAATATAAATCAATTCAGATAAAAAAAAGAAAAAACTCACAAGGGTCTGACACATCAACACCCCCTCTCTGACACATCAATACAGAAATTTTTTTTGGTCATTTAATTAAAAAAAAAAACTGGATAATGAACATTGCAGCCAAAGACTCACTGGACTTCTCTATCTTTTCTCTCTCTAGATCTGTCGGAGAAAAGTCATTTTCTCTTATCTTTTGCTAAAGCTTTTGGATCTGTTTTCATCGAAGTTTGCTTCCGCCTTCAGGCCATATTTGGGTTTATCTTCTCGATTGTAGTTTCCTAGAGCTTCTTCCATGTAATGATTTCAATACTCAAAGCTATTGATTCATCGGAAGCTTCATTCTTATTCTTTGATGAGTAAAGCAATCGATTCTTCGGAAGCTTCATTCTTCTTCTTTGATGAGTAATTCCTCGCTTTCTCATAAGATTACAAAGCGATGGTTTCTTCAAAGTAAATCTATGTAGATCTTCCAGTTGATTCAAGCAGTGTATGAAGATTGCAGCCAAAATCGAGATGGAAAAATTGGTCTCTTCAAAGTAGATCTATGGAGATGTTGTAGTCGATCGAAAAAATGGTTTTTATTTCACTGATTAAAGTGAATGTGACGACAGAGAGAATCGCGAGTTCTTCGATCGAAGAATAGACAATTCAGACAAATGTGATCCTGAAATTTCAGTCTTACATGTCACAATATTAGGCCATCAATTCATCTGGAACTAAGAAAGGTGACATACTGTTGGGAGATGTAGCTTTTCAATCGAAGCAAAAGAACATTACTACTGATTTGAGAGTTTGATCAGATTCTACAGTAAGTGTATTCCTACCCAACATCTTCATCTTTTAGCTTGTATTAGCCCTTTTATTTTGTTGTTTGATCGTCAAGTTCCTAATAAATAACAACTATGTGTGTTTATTGCTTTTAGGTTTTGATCACTGCTACGATTGCTAGGACAATTGTAGTTCTGCGTAACTGATATAAATTGGGGTTGACGGCCTATGACCCCCTCTATAGTGCAGCTTTTGACTTATCCCCCAGACTCTTAAGCTCATGATATTCCCCTCCGAACTAGTACATTTAATCATGTTCCCCATCGAACTTTTTTTTCCTGCCCAATTCCACCAACGAAGCTAAAAACACGAAATTGCGATCAAATTAACTAAATCGCGTTTAACAAATAGTGATTATCCGAAATCCATTTTTATCCGAGCCCAGAACCCGATTGGTATAGAAAATCCAACCCAAGGCAATTAAAATTTGGAATTTTGTTTTGGGTGTCTTCTTCATCCCAAAGTACAGAGATCACGAGAGAGAGAGCTTCAGATTGAGATTCTTCTTTCTTCCTCATCACGACAGAGACGATACATAGTGGAAGTTGAGGGGTTATTCATGAATACCCATAATTTTCTCACTAAGCTATCGAATTCCAAATTTTTGTATGGAAACAAAAATCTGAGCAAAAACAGACAACTGAAAAAGAAATGGAAAATACTGAGCAAAACCCTCAAACAAACACACAGCCGTTTGAATCGCCTCCGGCCAATTTATCGTCTCCGTCTTTATCCAATTGTGTGATTGGTTCCTGTATTAAAAAAAAAAGGAGACTCTTTTATTGGTAAAAAAAAAGGAGTTTCGAAGAACACTCACCGGGTGATGAACTGCCCGTGGGCCGGCTAGAAGGAGCCTAGCCGCGCCACGAGCCACGATGGCACGGAGGAGACACGCCTGGCCGCGGCCGCGACATCCCGTCGCGCGGCCGACCTTCCTCTGCAATGCTCTCCATCCCCAACTTCACCAAACCGGATCTCCTTCAACCTGTGTCAAGCCTTTCAAGCTTCCTCCTTGATCCAAGGCTTGAACACGTCCTAAAGACAGCAAAGCTCACTTCCATAACCGCGGCAAGTCGCTGTTGCATCAAAAATGGCGAGACAAGACAAGACTCCATCCAAGTCAAGTTAAGTCAATGATCCATCTCTCTACATACTTCTTCCAGCACGTTCAACGGACCTGTATCCATGAAGATGATGAAGAATACAACGGTTCTAGAGGATGAAAACCGTAGTGCAAGCTCCAGAAGGAAGAAGATGCAACTTCCTTCACCAAACCGCGAAGAGAAAAGTTCCCGAAGACTAGCTTCTCTCTTCCGCGACCGAGACCTTTACCGAAGCCAAGTAAGGATTTCATATGGCATTGATGGAAGATTTCTGAGGTGACGCAATCTTCAAGACGCAAGGATGGAAGATTTTCCATCTCTCATTCACGGTGTTTCATAAAGGTCAAGGAACCAAGACAAGTACTCAACAACCAAAGTACTTGTTCTTCTCAACATAGGCGAGGCAATCATCACCACCAAACGACTATCACCACCCTCATCCATCATCACCATACGCCCACCACCACCATCCGAAGCAAGGAAGCTCAACCGCACAACAGATTTCTTTTCGAGCGAAGTTTTCGATTTCTTTAGTTCAATTAAATCGATTCTAAGCAGGGACATAAGGAGAATGATCAAGTCCTTAGCTCAACCATATCACACGCCCATCCACCCATACCAAACCCAACGCCACTTTCAAGTAAGTCTTCACAAGCTTGTACTTGAATTTACCTATCTTTTTCACCTCAACTCGATTTAAACAAACTGGGGACAGTTTGATTTAAGTCTGGGGGGGTTTCTTATATTACTAATTATGCTTTTATTTGATGAGTCTTATGCATACTTACATCATTTATCGAGTCGTTTTATAGAGTCAAAAATTTTTTTTCTTTTAGTCGGAAACTATGAACTTTGCTAGGTACAAGTCACTTTGAACAAGGAACCTTAATGACCATTCTCACGGATTTAGAAGCAAGGTTTACTAAGTTGAACACGGCGAGTGGATCATTCCAGCGGAGAAAGTTCTAATCTCTAGAGTACTCGAAGGATCTTGCGTTGACTCCGCACCTAATGAATCAAATCTTCTCGTCAAGGGGCTTGAGGTACTTCGAACTTTGCTCCTCTTTTAGACTCTAGCATGACTAAGTAGATGCAATGCAACCTCTCCTTGATCTTCCCTTGTTATATAAAAAAAAAAAAAAAATATAGAAAGAAAGGTTTTAGTTTGGGAATGGCAACCAGAGTTCCTTAAAGGACAATGACGGTTCGCAGCAATCATGTAAACTTCAAAGAAGTGATCATTCTCAAGCTAAGAAAAAAAAAAAAAAAAATAGAATAAGAAAGTCGATAGAAAAAATAAAATGATACCCTAGAAAAGTAGGGAGAAATCGACTAAGGGAAGAGACAATAGGAGAGTTGTGTCTGAAATGTCTTTGTCTAGATGTTTGGAAGAGAAGAGTATAATGTCTCGTCGACCAATACTCCCTCGATAGAGACCGCACGCTTAAATGAATAAAGGGGTCAACAAGAGAGAGCTCGAAATACTCAAAGGGACCATGAAGCGTATCCAGGAAGGGTGAAAAGCTCAAGGTAACTAGACCCAAACGCCTTGAAGCTAGATTCCGATTTATGTGGCTCAAACAGGTCAATTGCTGGACTTGATGAGTTCCCAAGTATTGGTGAGTTTTCTCGTTTTAAAACCTCTTTTCCTTACTTAGATTTCTGTTTTGTTTGAGGACAAACAAATGTTTAAGTCTGGTGGAGTTGATAACATGCATATTTTACCCGTTTTTACTATAATAAATGAGTGCTTTAACAAGCTTTTCACTAAGGTTTTAATGCATAAACACTAGATTTCGAGTATTTGGTTGTTCAAGACTCTTTTCAGGTAATCTTAGCAAAAGACGCATATTTTGGAGCAAAATAGACACTTCCGGAAATAGTGCTCGAGGACAAAAGTTCAACATCAAACGAAGGCCTTCCCACCACAAGATCAAGCTCATATTTGGAGACAAGGTAGCCTTATCAGCTGTCTTTCACCTCGAAGTGGTTTGAGAACAATCCCACGGTTGGATCTCAAGTTATGGAAGAAGCAAGAAGGTCCGTCAAGCACCCGGAAAGACGAGCTGGCCACGCCACGGCCAAGCCAGACGACCAGTGGCCGCGCCACGGCCGGTCGCTCGCGCGGCCAGGCCACTCGCGGTTCCCGAGCCCATTTAAAGCCCAACTTAAACCCGCAGCCGTCTTATGCAAGCCAAGACCTAATCCACGACCTAGGGGACTTGAAGACCTATATATACTCGTTGTTTAGGGTTTTTTTAGGCATCACGAAAATACTCTAAGTTACAGAATTCTTTTGGTGGCCGCGAATCTCTGATTCGTGGTTTTCACTTTGTTCTTCAAGGAAAATTGATTTCTTCTTGAACCCTCTTTGTTTCTTATCGATTTATACAAGTTATGCATTCATCAATCACGTTTTCTACTTCTTCTTTCATGTTTGAGTAGTTTACTTTCGTTAGGTGTTCTTTAAGGGGATCTATGGGGAATTTCATTAACTGTTTTTAAACCGATTGTTTAGGCTGAAGATTAGGGTTTTCTTTCTCACCATACTCGTTCTTATTGCATGAGTCTAGCGTCATGAACTAGAAGTCTGATCGCAGGGTCTTGAGAGCGACTAACGTCCTGAATCTCAGATCCAGACCATAGTAGGGTAGAGAGCATCCTTCAAAAGATGTCTGAATGTTTATTGTCCCGATCTTATTGCGTGTTCATCTAGTACGCAGGATACGACAGTATACCTGCGAAATAGACGTTCACAGATCGATCTTGCTTGTCAGAGTTAGGTCGTTAAAACCAGTGAATCAGTTTAGGGAAAATCGCCTAGTCTCGTTTGTTTAACCTTTGTGAGTTTGATTTCTAGTTAGAACTCCATAGATTTCCCGAGAAGATCACCAACGTGTTTCCCCCATCTGCTTTTCAATCGAGATTTACGCACTTCAATATTTACTTTTTCTGCGCTGCTCATCTGATTTCCTTTTTACAAGCTTTTAAGTTAATTTTTCTTTTCACGTTGGTTATAAAATTGATTGACAACCTCTTCTATATAAGACGTGAATCTGCTTTCTTTCTTTTCTGCAAAAACCGTGACACAATCCCCAAAACCCAATTTCCTGCATCTTTGGTTGACCTGCTTTTCTGTTTTGCAGTTGACCTCCTCCCTGTGGTTCAATACCCTAAGTACTACAACGCACGCTGTGCACTTGCAGCTTAGGGTCCTATAAATTCAAAACTCGACGAGTCCCGAAAGAAATCCTCCAATCTCTGACGACTATTTAGACCCCATCATGTACCTGTCATTATAATCAATCAAGAAACAATCTTAAAATGGCAATCATAGCTGAAACCTCTGACTATTACAGATTCGTCACAATTATCATTTCTACTATGTGATTCATGCTTGGAGAAAAATTTAATAACAATGATCATTGAACTTAGCAGTCAAACTTGATAACACAGTTAAAAACACTCATCGGCATAGAATCCACATAGGTTCGATCAATTTCCCGCGAATCCAACTTAACAGTCTATGAATAGCAAGTGTGATTCAAAACTAGAGATTACAACGATAGCATTTTTTTTTGTTTTAAAAAAATTACCCGAACACGGTACGATGATCTACTTCAAAGGGATTGCCAATGTTCTTTGGTTAAGATTTATAACCATGTTTTTGATACTTTACTCGGTGAGAATAGCATTCAGATGGTTTATACGGTTTATAGAAATATGAAGATAGATGGATTTGAGTTACAACCGAATGTAACTTTGAATGATGCTTGAATCATATTCACCTTGGCAGTGAAAGTAAATTAAATAAAATAACATCCAATAGCTAGGAAATATATGGCCTATGGATTTACAAAGCTTTGTTAAACTTCTAAGTGAGTTTGATAACAAAATTTTCAATCCTTATCTTTCTTGCTCAGAATTTAGTTTGCATCATAAGTGATCTATCGGGTTGAACAAATACGTTATCTTCCGGATAAATGAGTTATATATGAACCACACGTCCTTAATTGATAAGTCTTAGGATTGAGAAGAGTTATTCTCACTATTAACTACGTTCACTAAACCTACCATTGTAGGTGGAGCTTTTAAGGACTTTGTCCCTCAAAAATTTCTGATGTTGTTCCGTATCTGCTAGATATGTCTACAATCTTTGGAACTTAACTTTGATATTCCATCTCACACTTCAAATTCAAGTCCTTGAACTTTAAGTTTAAGGCTCCTGCAAAGTGACAATTTATTTTCTATCTATAAGAACCCGAGTAAACAAAAGGGCAAGTACTTCTTTCCAATATCATCTCAACCATGGGTGTCCTTCTCCTCACCCTCACCTGACATTTCAACCACTATTAAAACAGCTATTGCACCAGATTTTGAGTATTCAAGTTGTAGTCATTCATTTATTCCTTGTGATTCACTTGTTTTATTTTTTAACCCCAAAGGACATTTCAGAGTTTGTATCCAATTAAAATTTGGAAAGCTTGCTTAACTTATCGTGATGATCTTTTACTTGCATATATGCCTTTATTTATTGTGTATATTTTGGCTGACACTTGTAAGTTGTAACGGATAAATGATGAGAGTAACAGATAATGGTCAAAACTTAACAGAAAAATCTACAGTGATCAAGGCAAGATCATTTGTAAAACGTTTGAATAACAAAACCACCATAAGGTAGGTCACTGATTGTAGAGGAGTGAAATAGATCATTAGCGAAGAAGAAATATTGTTTACATTGTGTATGATTGTATATCATAATTTGTAATATTCTCTGAAAATGATAGAGCATTTAGTAAATTCCATCAATGTACAACATAAGATACTATCTTACTAAAATATGTTCTATATGTCCTTTTATTTAACCCGCTGGAGAAGCTACAAAATGTTTAAGTGAACGTTAAGTGTCACATTGAACGTCGGAGCCGGAGGAACTCAGGTTTCGAAAATGCATTGGCCAACATGAGAATAAAGGGAGAGAGGGAGAGATATATATGTAAATAGAGAATGTATTAGAGAATTTTCATTGTCTCCCATAAATATAATATCTTCATATATTTTTCCTACGGTGTTGTATCGTGTTAGACGGGCTTATACACAAGCTACTGATGATGAAAATGTAAGAAGTAAATTTTAAAAGAGAATAAACTTAAGTGATTTGTTATTTAATATATAATTTCGTTAAAACTTTAGTATGAGAACATTATTAAAAATAAAAATAATATTTAAATTTATATGTGAAGAATGTACGGATTAATTTAAACAATATTTATATATTTACATAGTAAATAAATTCAAAATTATATCGCCTTTTTATTTAAAATAAAATGTTATATTAATCACAAGTTCAAAAATATATAATAAAATATAAATCTGCGTGTACACGCGGGTCATCACCTAGTTTTATATAATATTGTAAGGTTTTTTTGACAGAAACAAATATGCTGCCACGTGTCATTTTAGAAATCGACATATGTTATCTCTAAATTGTACATAAGACTACATAGTACATACAATGAGTTTTTTTTTCAAACACCTCATTTTTACTTTTAACACTGCACATCATCTTTTTTCTCTTCCACCTAATAATTCAACAACTTTCAATCTTTTTTATTTTATTACCATTTAATTTTTATCATCTACAATAGTTTTGTTTAATAAATTTTAATACCCTACCACACCACTTTTATTTCATATTATTATTTTCTTTTATAATTTTATGATTACATATTAATAACAATTATCGATTGAAATTAAATTAAAATAATCAAGAGTTTAATAATTCAATTGCTCCAACATTCGTAACATTTTCATTTGTGTAGAAAATCCAGGAAATTCAATTGGTACAACATTCAAAACATTTTTATTACCCGTCGGATTAGAAGAATAAAGGGGGTGGTTGTGATGAATATAACATCATTGATCCATAATATGGACGATAGTTCGGAACAGAAGACAGCATAGAGAAATTTGTTGCAAAACCATAATAGATAATTAGTAGAATTTTGGGTGTTAAAAAAGTTATTGTTGGGATCCATTTCACTAAAAAATGTTTAAAGATATAAAGAAGAGTTTATTGGAGGCTAATAGAAAAACTATAGTAAAAAATATGTTTTTTCTTGTGTACAAATGAAATGAAACAAATTTCTATTTATAGAATATTAAAATGATGAATTTTGATATAAATAAATAAAAATAAAAATTCATTTACTATGAAATAATTGATGCTAAATAATTATGATGAAATAAAAATATCAAGAATCTCAAGAACCAATAATAATTAAACACATATCCCAATCCAAATAAAACTGTGCATGGAATAGGTAGACTTGCGTTTTACTCGCGTTGTAGTGGACCCATTTTTTTTTCATTCAACTCTGTTTAATCCATGTCATTTTTTTTTCAACACCTTATGAGTTCGACGGTTGAATAAATTATTCAACATGTCCATTACATATAGTCTAACAATTCATCTCTAAATTTTGCATAATGACATAAACTGATTCATCTCTAATTTCTACATGTCACTCGCTTCCGTTTTCCTTTTTTTTTTTGCTTCTTGATTCTCTTTTATCGAACAAACAGAAACGAAATTATAATCACCCAACATTTTTTTTTCTTCTTCTCTACTCGATTCTCTTCCATCGAACAAACGAAAAACAAAAACGAAAATCACCCAGCGAAACACAAAGAAGATTAGTAGCATCGAAGCACATTAATGAGTTTTATGATCAAAGCATGGATGGTGGCTGTGACTATTGGAGCCGTCGAGTCATTCATAAATGTAAGTTTGAAAATTGAACATCGTGGACAAACTTTGTGTCTTACTTTTCTGTGCACACTTGCTTGCTTGTTTATAATATCTCACCACTCAAACATAGATTTAACCTTTAGTTTTTGGCGTTCTCGTTTGTCTTCTTAAGTGGGGACATCATGTGATAAATGCAGTATACATTATCGATATTTTTAAGACAGGACTAAGACTCAGCCGCGGAGAGGCTGAGGAGATAATTGTTTTAAAGGAAGGGGTCGATGAGCGACTACTCAAAGCTACCGTGGGGAAAAAGACGGTGAAGCAAGAGAAAACGCTCAAAGGTGGAAGAAGGAGGTGGATGCCATGGTTAAGTACGGTGGATCATTTGATAGGAACTTTGGAGAGTTTGTGGGAAAATTGGTTGCTGTAATCGATAATGGCGAACTCGTAAGTATCATATTTGAAGAATATCCAATTCATACATTATTATCTAACATATTTGGTGAATTATTGGCTTAAAATATTAGAATAATCTGTTATATTTCTTGTATTTTGTATTAAGATATATATGTAAATTGATCTTCATATTTTATGATAGTTATGATCATAAGTCTTTATTAAATTTTATTTCTAAATCAAACGATGGTGACATTGACAATAAATACGTATATTGTATTCAATAGGTATCCATCTGAAAAAACATAAGATATGAAATTGTATAAAAACATAAAGATGATATAAATTCCACTTCATATGAGTAACACAAAATTTTTATGGCCACTATTAAAAATATCTTAGATCTATTTAAACCATTTATACTCTAATTTGGGTACTTGTTTACCATGTGTGAAGTAAATTCCATCTTCTCTAATATCCCAATAATTTGACTTACCATGTATAAATGCAGCAGCACCTTCATATGCCCTTATCTTTGCCATCTTTTCATCTCCAAGTGTTTTTGTTAGGACACAATCCACTTTGTTCTTAAAAAAGAATTGACCACGAAATCTAAAATTTAAGGTTCTTCCAGGCTCCAAAAAAAGATTGAATTATTGTATGTTGTTGAGTTTACAAGAAATGCCGACCTCATTTTGCGGACCAAGAGAGTTTTTGAACTGTACGAGATTTCTAGCAAACACCTTCGCGTTACCGAAACCAACACACAATACCATGACAAACAAAAACGACAAGAGGCGACACATCCTTTTGATTAATCAATATAATTTATTTTGTTAGAAATAAAATGTATCTAAAAGATAAAATGTGCAGATTTATATAATACAATGCCAATATATATATGTGTATTATGATGAAGTGGTGGTGGTCAAAGTGAATTTTAGCTTTGGAAATAATGATGAAGTGGTGGTGGTCAAAGTGGTGGTAGACAAAGTGAATTTTGCATTATGTAAAAATAATGGTGAAGTGGTGGTGGTCAAAATGAATTTTAGTTCGTCATTTAGATAAAAATATTTTAAAATATTTTTACTTTTTAATTAGATTTTATATTAAAAAATTTAAAAAATTAATATAAAATCCTATCTTATTTATTTATTTATTTATTTAATTTATTTAATTTTTTTAATTTTTCTTGTCTTAAAAATGATTTATTGTTACCAAAAAAGGATAAGGCAAAAAATTTGATTATTGACCAAACAAAATTTTGAGATCTTTGTTTTATCTTTCAAACAAAAAATACAAAAAGAGAGAGAAAAAAGAGGACTTAGTTAGTCAAAGCTTTCTCTTTGGTTAAATTATTAAATTTGCTACTATGTTTTATTAAGAAGTTAATATAAATTTCATATCAAAATGTGATGTGAAGACTTTTTTGTTCCTTTATTGTGCCTAACTCTTGCAATACTCTCTCTCTTTCTTTCTCTCTTTCTTTCTCTCTCTCTTTCTTTCTCTCTCTCTCTAAGATGTTGAGAACGATGCCACACATCTGAAAAATATATGATCAAGTCAAATGTCTTGTTCTAACCAGAGAAAGTTATGTGTTTATTTAAGTTGTTTAGACAAAATCTATAAAAAAACAAAAACAATTTTAGCTTAGCTTAGTACGTTGCTTGCATTTTTTCTGTGGATTTGATCCTTAAATGCTAAACCGATTTGCCATGCATTTGTGGTAGTATTATCTGAGGTTTAAAACTTTTCCTCTGTCATTGTCCCACTATATGAAATTTCAAAATATGTTGGTGGTATTTATGAGAAAACCGTAATTGTTGAGAAAAATGATGATATGCTCATGCTAGTGTATATCATGGAAAACCACAATGTTGGAGTGTAGACTTAAAGGGAGATTCTAACTCACGAGATCACACAAAAAAGTGAATATTATTATAAAAAAATTGTGACTAATTGTTTTGTCACAATATTGTAACGATTTACAAACGAAACAGTAACGAAATTAATTGGTCATAAAAGTATTATCATTTCGTCATAATATTATGACCAAATTAAAGGTGATAAATTTATGTTACTAATCGTGGCGTAATTGCTATGAAATATATAATCACAAATATTGTTACGGATTTGCGACCAATCTATTTAGATAAAAAAATAAGGATAACAAGGTGGCTAGCCCGCGCAAATGCGCGGGCTATTGATTTTTCATTGTATAAGTTACAAATTTTACGATAATGTTGGTCTCAAAATCTATTTTTAATTTCGTGATTCAATGTTGGTCTCAAAATATATTTTTAATCTGTAACCATTTTTGTCTTATTAAAAACTCAAGAACATAGAAAAAAATTAGTAAAGGTTATTAATTTATTATAAAGAACCCATTTTTTAGTTTGTGATGCAATAACAATATTTAGATACATGCCAAATGTTTCTAAATATAAATATCATAAAGAAAAACATAATAATAGAATATAAATACAAAAGTTATAACATTCAATTAAAAAAGGGCAAATGCATGCAGAAACAATAGAATATAAATACCATCAAGAAAAGCATAAACAAAACTTATCAATTGAAAGTTAAATAAAAAATATAAAATAATCGATAGTTATTAGATCGCTAATTCCAATCTAATAAATAATCGGGAACATTTCTTCGTAAACAACATTCAACGTCTTCCGTTGTGATTTATTATCTTTATCTGTTACCAAGATCTTCAACCCTTGACCTGGTTGTTATCCTTGATAAAGCCATGTATAATTGTCCATGTGTAAAAACCAGTTTTGGTAGAACACTCCTACTTTTGCAAGTGTTTGACATTGACTATTGTTTATGGTCATTGCAAAAGTTAAAGTGATTAGAAGCTGTTATCGTCTCATCCTAAATGGAAGCATTGTTTCCGTTGGAGACACGAAAATCCGGGGTATAAGAACTTTTTCTCCAACCTTATCATCCAATGCGCGGGCTACTTGTTTTCAATGATATAAGTTACATATTCTGTCATAATGTTGATCTTGAAATCTATAATAATTTTCGTGATTCAAACTGTACTAAACAATCTATAAACATTTTTGTTTTATTAAACTTTCAAGAACATGTTATTATAAAGAGCCCTTTTTAAAAAACTTCAAACCGCTTTTTTAATATTATTAATTTGTACGAAGAAACATGTTTTTGGTATTTATGGATTTATCATTCGCAATAAACTATTCTTTTTGGGCACATGATTGAAACGCAACCCAATATTTGGTATATCTGTTTAGCAAGTCCAATAACGATATACTTAGTTTTTAGTTTGTGATGCAATTCTTTTTGGGCACAATAAACTATTCTTTTTGGGCACATGATCGAAACGCAACCCAATATTTGGTATATCTGTTTAGAAAGTCCAATAATGATATACTTAGTTTTTAGTTAGTGATGCAATAACAATTTTTAGATACATGCCAAATATTTTACAAACGCATAATATTGTGAATCAATAAATGTACCAAAGTTATAACATAAAGAAAAGAGTAAAGTAAACAAAACTTATTGATAGTTAATTTGGTCACTAATACCAATCTAATAAATTTTCGGAAAAACTTCTTCGTAAACAACATTTATTGTCTTTCGTTGTGGTTTATTCTCTTTATCTATTATCAAGATCTTCAATCCTGACCTGATTGTTATCCTTGATAAAGCCATGTATAATTGCCTATGTGTAAAAACTGGTTTTGGTAGAAACACTCCTACTTTTGCAAGTGTTTGACCTTGACTCTTGTTTATGGTCATTGGAAAAACTAAAGTGATTGGAGACTGTTTAAGTCTCATGATCTTTCTTTTTCTTTTTTATTATTATTTTTATGTGTCTCTCTTCTTCATTCTTCTTTCTGAGTGACTCTTCTTCTTTTTTCATTTGTTCGTCTCTTCTTCTTCTTTCTTCAGATTATTCTTCTTTCTCTCCAAATTCTTCATCTTCTCATTCCTTTTCAAGTCGTTTTATCTAACATTGTATTTTTCTCCTAGTTTTTATTTTTCTTTCATTCATATTCTTCTTTGTATTTAATGTTAGATTACTAATTTTATTATTTGGTGAATAAACATAAAAAGTTATTTATTATGCTATTTATAATATATTGAATGCTATATTTATAGTTATAAAAATATTTTAGTTGTTTTATTTTAAAACTTTTACTACATCAATTGAAATTTTTATTAATATTTTACCATAAGTTTTAAAATTCATAAACAAATTTGTAAAGATGATTTATAATTAAGTTTTTGTGAACCGGTTTTCCAAATAAATCAATGACAATAATAGAGTTCGAGAACATAATAAATAATGTTTCATTGTAATTATTCTGGCTAAATCTTTTATATCTCTCCCTAGCCGGTTCTCTCTCTCAAATTTTGCCGTAAGTGTGTATCCTTCTAATCGATTCTTATCCTTCTCCCGAAACTTCCACAGTTAATTAAAAACAAAAATAGCCTACTTTTTGTTACATTTTAAGAAGAAGCGAAAACATAAATAGTGTATATTAAAACCAAAGAGATATTTGCAGCCATTTTGTACTCACGCTACAAACTTCAACTTCTTTGTTGTTATTGTTCTCTTCATGAATCAGTGGTATGCAATATATTATAGATATTTTCCAACTGCTAAATACATAAAGATTTTTACAGAAACAGAAAATATCTTGTATTACAAATTTCATCTTAAAATAGTCAAAGCAACAATTTTAAACTTCCTCAGAAATTTAAAAATTGAAAACCTTTGAGCTAAGAAAATCAAGCCTTCAAAATCAAAATCACATAAGTTTCAACCTTTAAGCCACACAAGAAAATTCAAAATCATTTTGGAAAATTTAAAGTGGGCAATTTATTTATTAAACATTGGCTTTTACATTTTATAAGCAATGGTTATAACTCTAAAACTCTAACGGATCAACGAATTGCTTGTAATCCTAAAACCTTGATTTAATACAGAGCAATACCTTATGGTCCAAGCAAAAGATATACATTTTTGTTTCTTCTTTCTTTTTCTTCTTCGTTCCTCTTTATTTCTTCCTTTTCTATCTTTTTCCTTCTTTTTCTAATTTCATATTGTTTTTTCTTTGTTTTTAATCTTTCTTCTTTTTCTTGATTTTTCGTCTTCTTTTTCTTTCTTATTCTTTTTTTCGTTTTCTTCATTTTTCTTCATATTTCTTTTTTCGTGTTTCTTCTTTCTAATTGATTGTTCTTTCTTCCTTTTCTTTGTTTCTTTTTCGTATTTCTACGTTCTTCTTTCTTCTTCCTTATTGCTTATTCTTCTTTCTTCTTCCTTATTGCTTATTCTTCATTCTTCATTCTTTCTTCTTTCTTCGTCTTTCTTTCTTCTACTTTTCTATTTTATGATTGTTTCTTCTTTGTTCTTAGAGCATTTCCAATCTACCTCTATTTTAGAGGAAAAATAGAGTTTAGAGGAAATTCTCTCCAACCTACCTCTATTTTTACCTCTAAAATAAATGATGCTATTTTTTCTATATATTTTAAGAAACTCTATTTTTTCCTCTATAACAGAGATTTTATTTGTAAATTGGTCTCTCAACTTTTAAATCGTTTTACTTTTATAATAAATACAAAAATTTAATAGATGTTGCCTAACTTATTTTTTATATATTTAGTGAATAATTATGTATCCAACATATAATATTATTAAATACATAATATAAAATTATAGGATTATATAATATGACTAAACATGAAAATTCTTCATTCATTTCAAATTAAATTATAGATAAGTTTAGAAACTAAAATCTATTATGTTTTATATTTTTTATATGATGTAATATGTTATTATTCGTATAATAAATGTTTAATTTTAATATTATTATAATTTATGAAAAAGTTTGTAAAAAAAGAAAATAAATGGAGTTAATTTATGAATTTTATAAATAAAAATTGTTAATAATAAATTACAAAGAAAATACTCTTTTTAAAAGGAAAAAATAGAGGAATACTTTGGAGAAAAACTCACCTCTATTTTAGAATTGCTTTATTTTAGAAGGAAAAATAACAATAAACTTTGGAAATGGTCTTAGTCTTTCTTCTTCTTCCTCTATCTTCGTCTTTTTCTCCTAATTATTCTTCTATTTCTTTCTTCATATTTCTTTATTTTTCATGTTTTATTCTTCTTCTTCTTCTTTTTTTTTTCTCGACGTCTTCGTCTTATCCGACATTTTTTTCTGCACCTACTTTTTACATTTCATCTCTTCGTCATTTTTCTCGTATTGTGTATAAAATTACTTATTATATTATTGAATATGTTTTTGTACTACCAATCAGTTAACAAAACATTATGGTCATACTTGTAAGTAAACAATTCCAGTTTGGTGAGCAGAGGAGAGTTTTCCTTGAGAAATAATTCTTCTTCCTCTCCAAACTACGGCACTTTTCCTTGAGAAAAGGTTCTTCTTCTTTTTTTTCTCGACGTCTTCGTCTTATCCGATATGTTTTCTTCTTTCTTTAGATTATTCTTCTTCCTCTCCAAATTCATCATCTTCTCATTCTTTTTTCAAGCCGTTTTATTTGACATTGTACTTTGCTCGTGGTTTTTTTTCCTTTTATTTGTATTCTTCCTCGTATTAAGTGTTAGATTACTAATTATATTATTTGGTGAATGAACATGAAAAGTTATCTATTATACTATCTATAATATATTGAGTGCTGTATTTATAGTTTTAAAAATACTTTAATTGATTTTATTTTAAAACTTTTACTAAATTAATTAAAATTTTGATTATTATTGTTTGCATATCTCTTTCCTCCGACAAATCCTTAATAAAACCGATGTGGTATACCTCCTCACTTTCAAATCAATGACCCAAGACAATCCAAACAACATTCTCTCAAATTGGGGCTACACGAAAACTCCCCTTGTCAATTTTGGGGCGTCACTTGTCTTGCCAGAAAAGTCTTCTTTAATGCGTTACCTCTTGTTTCACTTGTCTTGCTAGATATGGTCCTACAAATGGATTTTTTCTCTCTGGATCTTCTTTTCCACCAAATTGGCTAACAAACACCTTGTATTCCGATTACGTTAATTCAATATAATAAATTGATTTCGAAAAAAAAATGTAGTAACATCGCAATAATACACCGAATCAATTGTTTTCACTTACAAAAAGAATGCACTCGATTAAAAAGGAACGTTGACCTCCTCTGCCACTAAAACCGCACAAGCCTTAATCTTGTAAAGTCACAAACAATTCCAAAAAAGTTCCAACAAAATTATCAACAATCAACATATTTTTACATAATTTCAGATGTGTGTAAAACTGATATTGTCCTCATGTACATAAAGTTGACATATAACCTAAACCAAATGATAGAAGGAACTTCAGACCCTGGTTGCTCTCTCGGTAACTTCACAGAAAAGAAAGAAACATGGGCATGCTTACTTAACTTGCTTCTCAAGCTAACTTTAAACCCTAAAACCTATACAAAACGTTTGTCAGGGAGCCACATCATCGGATTCTCAAAATTCGGGTCTTTCTGTTTGTCAGAGATTTATCGGTGGTGAAGGATAAAGTGTGGAAGAGGAGATGTTGTTGTTGCCGGAGGTGAAGAAGAAACAATCAAGAGGCGGAGGAGGAGAGAAAGTTTACGGAGGATCAGGTGGTATTGTCACCGGAGTTGTGGGCTGAGATGATGATGGAGGCGGTGCAGTGGTTGTAGTTAGTGGCGTTAAATCGACAAAAGAGAAATCAAACTCATTCTTTTATCACAGCTCAATATAAATTTTAAGCAATAATTTTTTTTCTCATTCTCTTCTAAATGGTTTGAGTCGTTTGACTCTTTTCTTTTCTCAACCCCATCATCATCACCCTCACCACCATCACTCTCAAAATCACCAAATTTCTCTAGTTCTTCCTCAACTGCAAACTTTTCACGTTAAGCCATTATTTATTTCTTCGACTTGCTTAATATTATCATTTTCAATTTTAGAAACTCCACTCGTTCTTATTTTAAAAGTTGTAGAACCAATGGCTGCTACATCCCCAAAATTATCTTAAACTTTAGTACCATATTTCCTCCTATTCCTAGCAAATATTGACACACTCTTAATCACCAAAATACTACTTTTTGTTATCCATTAAGAGAAAAAAATTAAAAAATAATCTTGTGGTGGTTACGGTTGTTTGCGTGACTGTGACGGTTGTGTAGACCTTTTTGATCTCCTTTATGTCCAACCATGACATTTCGAAACATGATGAGATGGTTATGGATGTTATCGTTGTGATGATGGAGTGTGTGGAGATGGTGAACATGAAAATAAAAGTTGAACACCATCTTCTTTTTCTGCTCTTAAAATATTTTTTATTGTACTCCAAAAGTTGTATTTTTAAAAATTGAAATCTCAATTCTTGGCTTAAAGAGCTTGTACATGTTAACCACCACTTTAGCCAGATTCATATGAGGCTGGTTACAGTGAACGGTTCTCGTGAATCCAGGTCCATTTATGATATGGGGTCCTTGATCATCGAAATTTTTTGGCCTGAGGCATTTAAAGGTGTCAAAATGGCCTTTCTGAATCCTTGATCTTATCATGCGACGCCCCATTCTCTCAAAGTTTCCACCTCAACGCAAGAGAGCGAATTAGCAGTTGAATAAAAACGAAGAATTCTTTTACCAACGATGTGAGATTAGCTCACGTGGTTCAAAGGCCCTCGCCACTGTGAAATCAAACAAAATCAAGAGAACATTTCAGCTTACGTAAGCTAAATGTTCATTACCATATAATAAAGGCCCAACGTAACAATTTCCATTTTCTTTCTCTCTCACTCACTAATCAACTTCCTATTTTTATACATTAAAAAAAGTTATACTTAGACGTAGAGCACCTCCCCATTGTAAACTCTACGACTACCATATGTGTCCCTGGTTGAGTACTTGTACAATCATCACAGTACCTTCTCCACCACGTTCTTTTACTTAAATGCATAACACATCCCCATCGCAAAGCTGCCATCGGATCTCCAAAACTTGCAAATTGTATGGCCACCATACGTTTCTCAGGTTGACATTTCATATCGGCCTTTAATCTCATATCTTTGCTTCTCGTAGCTATCTTTGGCCACGATTTCACCGATATTGGATAATCTTCTCCCACTTAAATATAAATTATGTCTCCAATCACCAATACAAAGTCAGTAGCCTCCAATTCAATCCCTGATCTTCGTATTCTTCTCCTTTTCTCTCTTGTTCTTACTTTACCTTCAAGCTTTTTCTCTATCTTTTCCTTCTCTTTCTTTATATCGCTTCATACACTTGTCTTAATGTGTATTTGAGGTCCTCGGGCTGAGACAGCACAAGAGCCAAAAGGGTAAGAAAAATCTTTTCCTTCCAAGAGCCAAACGGGTTGTAAATGTACCAACCAAACGTAAAACAAAAAAAAAATGAGAGGGATTAGTGCGAAGAAACACGATTATAAGAAACTTTGGAGAAAATAAAAAGCAGAACTTCTTTAAGATAATCCAAGAGAGATAGATGGGAAGAAACAAACACAATAACAAAAAACTAAGAATACTCGCAGATCCCCAACTACGTTTCATACGTTTTGACAATATGAAAATAGCATACCAAGATGCACCAATTTATAGTATGATCCCAACCACCAATTGATAATAAATAACTAAAACAGCATTTCTCAAAAACATATCATTGGTAAATCAAGCACAGATTTTGCTTACCCTTTCTGCTCTCGTGTTGTCTTGAGTACCAGATTTAATAACGTATGTGTGTGTGTTTCCCAGCAATGTTCCATGTGAAACACTTTCCCTTTTCTTCAAGTACCATCAGAATAAAAAGAGCAGAGCATTAAAGAATTAAACCCAAAAAATAGTTAACACAGAATATCGCCCTTGGCATTAAAATGAGACAATATCCCACAAGGTGATAGACAAAAGTGAAACTGCATTAATCCAAATTACGCTTCCTACCTGATATAGAGGCAGACATGTCGGGTTCCTAACGATGTTCAATTGCATCTTGGGTCTCTATGAGTGGCAAAAATCATTCACTTTCATATGTATATTCTATGATAAGAAAATAAATACAAATTCACCTTACCAAATGTATATAGCTTAGAGGCAAAACAATACCTTGACAGTGTAGTATCAATCGATTCAATGCCATCTTCTAGTTCCTCTTCATCCATCTCCTCGTCTTGTTCCTCTTCTTCCTACTCCTCTTCTTTCTCTTCCTCTAAATCACCCCAGTGCTTGGTCTTATTAATAAGCTCCTCCTAAGATAATGATAAAAAAATCAAGAATATTATATTTGTATGGGCACGCACAAGCCAAAAATTGAACAAAGCCTAATTACAAAAAAGATTTCGATTAAAGAGTATATATGTCAGTTCACCTATGTTGATATTGGAATTACAGACTTCCTTCACCACCACTTCCTTGGCCGTCATGGTGATGTTACGACCATCAAACTCCTTCTGTTCATCTCTTCAATACTATCCCTCATAGATTTCTCGTCCTTGAAGATCACAAATATGAATCCCCTCGAGAAACACTGCAAGAAAACAAATTCAAAGAAAACAAATTAATAGCAACAAAGAAACGAACATCTCTCATATAGAAAACACATGAAACTCATAATAATAAAAAAATACAGGAAGAAAAACTATCGGCTAAACCCTAGAGTAACAAAAAAATAAACATATAACATAATCAATATGAGACTATGAGAGGAAGACACAAGTATTTATAGGAGAAGTTATTTAGGTTTAGGCGTTTAGGCGTTTATATTCCTTTTTCATCTACGATAATTCTTGAGACCATAGAATATTCGTTTTTAATTTAATATCTCAATCGCATACGTAAAAGAGGAATTTTTAATTTTTAATTATTAAGATAGTCATAATTATGCAACCGATAATCACGAAATAGTAATTATCTTTTTCGATGTATAGTAATTATCCTTATGCGTTCATTATTTACCAAATAGATAAATACGTGATGCATCGCATTATTTAATAGCACATTAGCAAATAAAGAAAATTAATAATTAAACACGTCTCAATTAATTATGATAACTAAATTACGAAATTATACACATTTACCCTTGTATTCATTAATGACAAAAGCATAATTCAGTTTTCAACTTTCAATCTCAGCTCAAATCACTTCGCAAATAATAGTATAGATAATAAGTTTACATAAAAAATGAGGTGTCTGTCTTTTCTCTCTCTCTCCTTGAGAGAAGAATCCCTCTTTCTATTCTCTGTTTGTTTAGGGTTTTTTTGTGTTCTGTTAATTGGATATAGATCTAGCATTGTCCGGTTTCGTTTTAATCGGATTTGTATTTCCGGCTGTGTTGGGACTTTTGTTTGTTTTCTTTAGTTCAAGCTCTTTGCATATTTAATTTTCTTAAATTCTGAAAGCTTTGGGCTTCATTTGTATCGTTATTTTCTCAGGACGAAAAAAAGAAAAAAAATTAAAGATAATAATTTATCTAAATCATACTTTTATATTAGTGTTTGCTGCTTTTAGGCACTTTCTCACACCAAAACTATTATCGATTGAAACCTTTTGCGTAACTCAAATTTGTTGAATTGTTGTAAGAGTTTTTAAGCGGAAGTGTTAAACCGAACATATATTTTAATCTTAGTCCGGTTTAGAGATGAAAATGGTTCAGATTTTATTTGGAAATCGATGTAGAAATCTAGGAAATCAACCACTTGTCATCGTTTAAATATGTTTAGTTGATTTCTCGAAACTTCTTCTCTCTAACACGTTTTTAATCTCTCTAGAATTATTTTTATTCACAAACTTTCAAATAGTTTTCTTCTCTCTATTTCTTTTTATAGATAAAGAAAAAAGCATTATATTAGAAAATTTTGGTAAAAAAAAAGGCATTACAAAGAGATACGATTGAGTTACAGTTAATGTTGTAATTCGATTGGTGATATGTATTTTTAAAGTTGAGCTACAATTGATTTTGTAATTTGATGTAACTTGCAGTAAAATTATATGGTATAAACAGTATATTTATGTGGTAAGTCCGATGTATAAATTTGAGTTAATTTTTTTATCAAAATAGATGACTGGTAACTTTTCTGATGTATAAATTGCAGTATATATTATTTAAAATAATAATAATATTAATAATAAGAATATCTTATGTGAGTTGAAAGAAAAAAATAAAAACAACAGACTTTAAACTGCAATGTTATTAATTACAGATTTTAATAATAAAATAGATTAATAATTTTTTATTAACTTAAAATAAATCAAATTATGAAAAAAAACTTTTGATAGTAGTAAATAGAACAGACTTTAATTTTTAATGGTATGTGTTGTCAATTATTAACTAAAAGCATCTATATATAAAAATAAACTAAAAATCATAGACCAAATAAAAGTTGTTGACAACCCTTTTAGCAAAAATAAAAATAAACGTTGTTGACTAAAAAACAAAAACAAAAAATGTTGAGTTATCAAGAAAATAAAATAAAATAATTTAGTTGACCAAGTAAAATTTATTAACAAAAAAGTGAAAATACATAACTATTTAAATTAATTTGACAACAACAATAAAACTAGAAAAAAAACCAACGTGTTTGTTAAAAATATTAAATAATGATAACTCAACTTTCAAATCACCACTTTTATGTAACATTAATTTAATATAAAACTTCAAAGAAATATAGAATTATTTAAAATATAATTAACAAAAACACAATTAGAAAGGGATAATTCAAAATTGTACTTTAAACCATAACTCATCATAACTCGAACTCAAAAAAAAAAAAAAAAATAGTTTGGCACTTGATTGATAACATTTTTGAGTTATGGTCTTAACTCAAATTAAATCAATGGTAACTCATGTTACCGATCAAAACCACAATTACAAATGACTTCAATAGAGTAAGTAGGAATTATTTGTTGCCAAATTATGGATGCAAACCGACTCCAAAACCAACATTTGTGAATTAAGCTAAGAGAGACTGTAGAGAGGAGCAGAGAAGCAAGAGGAACGCGATAGATCAGGATATTTAGTCCTCATTTGCTCACATTCATAAACCTACCATCAATTCAATTATAAAAATCCTAGATTTAGCCGAAAAATCAACGAATCTGATGGCGGACTCGAAAATCTCTAGTAAGCATTGATCGAAGCCGTTTATCAGGACAAAAACTGTAAAAATGTATAAACGAAAGCAAGTAAATCCTCCGTTGACAAGTACAAGTCACATGTAAAAAATTGTTTTGATCAAGTTAAACTAAAACAATGTCGTTTTACTTGTTTTTTTTCTTCTATCAGTTATGTAGGTTTTGAAAAGTTTACTTTAATTTGTGTATTAGTTCGCATGTTTATATATATAGGTAAAACAACAAAATTAAATTGTTTAGCTTTCCTGACATAGCATCCGAGTCATGTAACTAACGACATCAATAATGTTGTTCTAACTTGTAAAGGTTTTAGCTTCGGTTATTTTAGTTTGTGTATGACTGAATCATCCAGAACAAACTAATCATTGAATCATCCAGAACAATATCACAAACAATTAGCTAAAAAGAAGCTAACTTTTTGAATCTTTGGCTCAAACCCATCGTTTTAGTTCTAAAGGTTTGACATTTGAGCCACCATTAATGACAATTTCAGAATTTTGACTTAACCCAACACATAACACAATCAAATAAGCTAACAAATATGTTCTCATCTATGTGTAATACATATAAACAGATAAGAATCCGGAAGCAAGTAATTTCCTATTTCTCTTTCTGTGAAAACATATAAACCAACTTACAATACAGACAGAGAAGAGAAGAAGAAGAGATTTACAAATCTTTTGGAATCAGAAAGGGCGATTCGGTGGCCGAACCGCAATCTGAACCGGTAAAGGTGTACCGGTTCCGGTACCACCACAATTGCTACAAGCCGCACGACCCGAACCGGAACACCTACGACATCCAACATCTCCATCGGACCAACGAGAGCAGAAGCACGTGACTCGTCCCGTGCCGTTACAGGTCGGACAACGAGGGAACGGACCGGCCATAGGCTTTTGGTCCAGAACCGATTTGACTAAAACCGCACCGGCTAGGACGCTAAGACCGGTGGCTAGCTGAGTGATGACGATCGGACCCATTTTGTGTTGAAAGAGAAAAAAGGTTGCGAATTTTTGGGGATAACGCAAAGTTTAGAATCGTGTAGAAATTGAAGAAGAGAAGAGACGTCGAAGAAGGGAAAGATTTTTTCTATTTTTTCTATTTGTTTTATTTTTTTTTGGTTTTAGAACAAAGTTGTGGTCTTATTTTATTTGATTTTGTTTCGGTTTATTCGGTATTTATTTAAATAAAAATAAATAATTTTGGGATAAGGGAATGGTTGAGAAATTGTACACGTGGGCTAGCGAGGGTTTAGTTCTTATGTGAGGAGATGAATGAACCAGCCGTGGGTTTTTGAGGCTATTACTGTTTTCGGATTTGGGTCTCCCATTGGGCCGTGTGTAGTAAATATCTTCTACAACCCTTTTTTTTTTTTTTTTTCATCTCGAAGATATTCCAAAAGAAGGATCAAAGGAGATCTAAAACTATGTTCAATGCAAGATTTTTAAGAGAGTTTCTTAACCAAAAATAATAATAAAATAATAAAAAGGAAGAGAGAGGAGTAAGAAGTGGTTCTTTAAGTTTCTTGTTTAAAAACCAATTCTTAACTTTTAAGAAACTCATTTATGGTGTGTCATTCCTTGATTGGTTTAAATTTTTTTATTATTTAAAAATTATTTCTTTTTTTTCTTAAGATACCCTCAAAGTATTTTTGCATTGAACATGCTCTAACAACAATAAGGCTAAGGAAGAGCATTACACCAAAACCAAAACAAAACTCTGTTCCAAAACGAACAATTCCTTAACTCAAAATAGATATCCTTCTGCAACGTAAAATTGCCATTGATCCTCTAAGATAACATTTCGAGCAATAAGATTTGCTCCACTATTTGCTGCTTTTGATTCCAAAATTAGTTCTCAAAAATTAAAAGAATCAAGAACAGATCTGATCATATGCGACTGATGTCGGAAAGAGGGCCACGCCGGAGGCTGATTAACTGCATTAATAAGTACTAAGTCTTTGGCAGCAAATACATCTCTTTGCAGCGATAGGCTCTTCATATTATTTATAGCCCACAATCAACATTCTTTAGTTGCTTCTTGATGGCTTTTAATACCAGAAAACGATCTGCAACTGTGAAGAAGAACTCTACCCCGGCAGTTTCTAAGGACCCACGAAGCTCCTCCCACTTCTTTCCTACGATCCCAATCCACTCCAATGTTGCATTTCACCTTACTAAACTCAGAGGCCTTCCACCTTCTTTCTTCATGAAACTGGGTTCTACTTTCCTTTTCTTTTTCCAGCTTTTCCTCAACTTGAGCCAGAAACCATTGCTTAGACTCCTCCTGAATCTTTCGAACCGTGTCAATAGCTTGGAACACCATTCCTTCAAAGAGAAGATTGTTGCGATTTTTTCAAAGCATCCAAATAGTCCACGGAAAGATCCTTCTTATTTCATACGGAACCAACGGATTTTGTCCAGTCTCCATGACATAGGACAAATTTTGATATATCGATTCGCTATGAAAACCATGTTCAGGGCAAAGGAATAAAGAGAGAGCCCATACCTGGCGTGCTAAGGAGCATTAAAAGAGGATAAGATTTGCAGATTCTCCCTCCATCCCACAAATCTGACATCTTGTATCTATCCTCATACCTCTTTTCACCATAGCATCAGCCACTAGAATAACATCATTCAGCACTTTTCACAAGAAGTTTTGAATTTTAGGAGGGGCCAGAATTTTCCAGACGTCACTCTAGACTTTAAGACATTCAGAGATGGTTGAATGTTAGCATCCCTCACAACCTCTGATTTGAAAATCTGAGATGCAAGCCAGTAACCTGATTTTACCGAGTAATCACCACTCTTTGTATGATCCCACGCCCAGAAATCTTCCTCCTCAACCACTGGATTTATCTTGACTTTAATATCTATGTCTCTTTGGTAGATTAACTCATTCAATTTATCAATATCCCACCATTTGGAGACTTGATCAATAATGTCTCCAACTCCGAGCTTCAAATCCACCAAAATATTTTTCATTAGAGGAGCTCTCAACCTGCCATCATGGATCCATTGTGAGGTCCAAACTCCTAATGTTTTCCCATTACCCACCATCGGCCTTAGACCTCTCCAAAGCAAGTCTCTACCATGAAGAATACTTCTCCATGCGAAAGATGGCTTCGAACTCATTCCAGCCGAGAGAAAGCCACAATCATCATAATATATGCTCTTTACAAATCTAGCAAAAAGGCAATCTGGAACCTGAATGAGCCTCCAAGCCTGTTTGGCTAACAAAGCTTGATTAAACAGTTGAATATCCTTATATCCAAGCCCTCCTTGATCCTTCAGAATGCACAATTTGTCCCGACTAACCCAATGAATCTTTCTCAAATTTTCTGATGCATTCCACCAAAAGTCTGTCATAGCACTCGTCAACTTATCAATTGTCGTCTTCGGGAGCTTGAAACACGTCATGGCATACACATTCATAGCCAAAGCAACTGATTTCAAGAGAACTTATTTACCTCCATGAGAAAGCGTCCTTGCATACCAACAAGACATCCTCCCTTTCATTTTATCTTGAATATAAGCCATCATTTCTACTTTATACCCACTAAAACACTCTGGCAGGCCTAGATAAGTTCCGGCGCCTCCTTCAGCAAAGATTCCTAAATTTTCTTTCACCTCTTCTTTTACAGAAACTTCCACCTCGGAACCAAAAGTAATCGAGGATTTCCCCAAGTTAATGGGTTGTCCTAATACTCCTTCATAAGCTTGTAAAATGTCTTTAATAATGTTACACTGCGCCAAATCTACCTTACATAAGAAGAGAGTATCATTAGCAAAGAGTAAATGATGAATTATCGGGCCTGAAGGGGAGAACTGAATGTCGTTGATAAGGCTATCCTGTTCCGCACGGTCCATCATATGAGTGAGACCCTCAGTACACATTACAAAGAGAAAAGGAGACAACGGATCGCCCTGTCTCAAATCTCTTTGTGGAACAATGAAACCATGAGGTTGAACATTGATAAGAACGGAATAAGTAACAGAAGTGATGCAGAACATAACCCATTTAATCCAAACTTGATGAAAACTGTGGACTTCCAGCAAGGCTTTGAGAAAGTCCATTCCACTCTATCATCTTCTACAACCTTTATTTTCTTAATTTTATTTGTACCATAATCAGCAGGATTCCAATTCTATATCTTTATTTTTTAGCATTTGTTTCATTATTTCACAAAAAACTAATTTTAATAATTATTATATTTTGACCCTGATGAAAATATTTTATGGGTCCGCCGGTGGGTATGTTGGAAAACAGAAAGAGAATCGGAAAACTAGGAAAATAATTGTGCCAACTGGGTCCAAAAGAGAAGTCGATCCACATTGGGCTTTAAGTGGTCGGAAAAGAGACTTAAGGTCTCGGAAGGAGTAAAAAGCTATGTGTTTAGAGAAGTGAGTAAGAGAAAATAACTTAGAGCGATAAGAATAAAAATGTGTGAACTCCTTTTCCGCTGTGAGAAAGGAGGTATTAATATAGTTACCTGGCCTAGGTTTGCATACCAGGCCAGATCTGTGCATGGTTGTCGGATTGTTGGATCAGATGTTGGGTATATTGAATGGGTCATGATTTAAGTACTCGACTGCTTTCCTTAGTTGTATCCGCCAGCTGTTCGACAAGGCTTTTATGTATCTTTGTTCGCATTAGTGTACGTTCTGCAAGCAGCGGATTAGATGCGTCGTGCCAATTCTTCATATCATCGTTCTTCCCTAGTCACTATGAGTTGTCACTTTCACCTATCACATGCGAATATAAGATATTAAATGCATGATCAGAAAGTTGTAAGAAGCATGGGCATGAATTTGAATATGTTCTTATTGTCGATTGGTGGGAAAATCATAAGTGTAGAGCCATTTATACCAAAGATCATGCTATCGGGTTGTCTAATTGTCGGATGTTCCGCTATCAGTGCCTTGTGTGAACTACTTCTCCCCAATCTCGCTTACTCCATATGGCTATGTTGAGTACGAGACCAGATAAGGGAGCCTCTCAATTTCATCTGATTACTCAGTCCCCAAGTCTTCATGTGCTTGTCAGTGCAACCACACTGCCAGATACCGGGAGCCTCTGTCAACTGGCCTCTGTGCCGGATCTATTGGATCTGTAAGATCCAAGCCCCGATGCTAAATTTGGATTGTTTGGACCGTAGGTACAAGTGATGACACAATTAGCTCACGTAGAAAAATTTATATTTATCCCAAACAATTAATAAAACAAAAATATTGTAAAAATTTGAAATTAGTCATAGAGATTCTGACGTGTAAGACTGATGACATATTTACAAAATGACAAAAAATAATATTCAATTAAATAGCTTAAAATCTGCATATATAAAAATTGTGAAATAAAATTTTTGTATAAATAGATAGCTTTTATGGAGTAGTAAATTATAATTTATTTTAAAATAATTTTTTTTTACTATATTTTATATGTCATTTGATATTTTGTAAAATAAAATAAAAATATATTAATAATTAAGTGACATAAATTAAACATTACTAGAAAAATAAATCTATTTTCCATTGTAATTATTATCTTTGACTTATTTTTCAATTCATTCATAATGCATAAAAAATCTAATGATGTTATGAAAATTTTCATATATGAAATCTTATTTATTACATAAATATTTATAGAAAAAAATTAATATAGATTTAATTATTTAAAAAATTAGGAATATTAATTTATCTAATCAAATAATGTGAGAAATTGATTGAATTAAATCATTTAAAAAAAACAATCTACTTGAAACTCAATTTAAATAGATATTTTTATATTTTCTCATCTAGAATTATTTACCGTTTCTGATTTATCTGATTGGTAAAATTTCTATAAAATCGCATTTAAAAATATAATTGATATTCTATAGCTTACTAATCGAATTATAGGTGTTACAAGTTGTAACTTACAACAACTTGTTTTAATCTTATTTTACAACAAGGGACATTCCTAAATTAGACTTTATCCATGTGTTAATCTCAATATGTTTTAATCTTATCTTACTTTTACGTGATAGAAGTGGATAAAACACAAACCAATCGTTCTCGAAAGATAAAAAAGTAACTATTAAAACAGAAATCTCAACAATCGATTATTTGTAAATACAACAGAAATTAAATCTCAACAATCAGTTATTTGTAAACATGAATAATGAGAGGATCATGTTTATCAACAAAGAACTGGATGGTTTTTCAGCAATAAACGAGAATATAGATATTGAGGATGAATTGGATGAATTTTCTGTAGAATTTAGAGTAGAAAATGGCAGCTCCAAAGCGTTTTAAAAGTGCAAGAACAGATAATTACAAGTATAAAAGTAGTATAAAATGTATTTTGTGGTAAGAATGTGATGTTCTTTCTCCTAGTAGATTCCTTTTGCTTTATATCCCGAGTTTGTGTTTAACTTTCTCAAATACTCCGATTGATTTGTCATTAATCACATTCATTTCTGTTGATTCAACTGTTTTCCATCAAATCATTAAGTTTCTATTTTGAATTATTCTTGTGCCCACCCCAAAGTCGACTCCAATTTTGACTCTTTTGATTTGATTTTGTTGTTCACTTCTGGTTTGAGTTTGTTGCTTTACTTTGTTATGCCTTCTACTTCGAAGTTGTCTTTCACTTCAACTTTGTTTTTCAAATTTTTCTTAATAAATTTTTTTTTACTAGACTTGAATTTATATGCCAACAAATCTATATATATAAAGGAGAATGAAGTCTCTTCTTATGCATCCACCTCATCACACATGCTCTAAAATTGTGCCACATCATGTACTCATTTTGTTAATTTCAAGTTTTTGTTTTATTTATTATGTTTTATGTAAATTTATCTTTTAATTCTCATAAGAACTAACATTAATAGATATAATAGTTTTAAATAGAAGTTGAAAAGTCATTTTATTATAAAAGATAATGTATATAAATGTAATTTCTATTTTTTTTAGTTGTTGATTTTACAAAGAGGTAGCATAGGTATCAAGTTAATTTCCCTTTTAGATATTGTTTTCTTTGTTAGTTTAGTTTTTTTAATATTTATTTTCATTTTATTTTGATATATATGATTATATATATGGACGTATTGACATTTTTTTAAACATAACTTTCTTTATTTTTTTAATCTAATTTTTTAATGTTGCTTTTACAAAGAATTAATCTAGATTTTAAGTTAATCTTCGTTTAAATAATTTATTTATTTATTAATTTAGGTTTTCATTGATTTTCAATATCATGCCAAAATGTTGTGAATATTAAGTTAAAATTGTGCCAATATTATTTGTAATTTAATATGGAGAGAGAGAGAGAGAGAGAGAGAGAGAGAGAGAGAGAGAGAGAGAGAGAGAGAGAGAGAGAAAGAGAGAGAGAGAGAGATTATGAGTGTATTTTGGAAATATATCAAGACGTTTATGAAATAAGAACAAAATTGTTGGTTATATATTTTAAAAAACATTAGACGTTTATAAAAGAAGATTATTGTCGGATGATTAAATATCCATATTTAAGAAAAGAAAAATATAAGTATAATATTTAATATTTTTTCTCTTGATCCAAAGTTAATATTGGGAGAAGATTAGATATGCAACTATTTAATTTTTGTTTGTGAATATAAATTTTTAAACGTTTATGAACCCAAATATAAATTTTAATATGTATACTTTTTTGGAAGAAAATCAATATCGGATGAATGAACACCCGACCTAGATATAAGAAAAGAGAATTGTAAGTATTGTTTCTTTTCCAACATACATCTTCAATACTTTTAAGAGTTATATTACTTTATATTATGTAAAATTCAAAAAAAAAATTTAGGAATATAGATTCCAACAATATATTTATGGGGTGTTTGGATTGGGTTGGATTGTGTTTAGTTATGAGCATCAAATAACCATTTGTAGGGTACTTTTCTTAAAAGTGATTTAACGCTAAACTTTTAACAAAGCAGAGTAGCATGTATGGCACGACTCATCTATCCAATACGAGTATGTATACCGTAAACAAATGGTTGAACATATTTGTTTAATTATAATATTCAATAAAAAAATTATGGATCCAAATTAAACAATTTGGACTAAGATGAGATATGCGATTATCTAAATTTTTTTTTTTAAGTATGAATATTTAAAACTCGAATATCTAATAAGATTGAGACTCCAAAACTATTTTAAGATTTCGACTTCTGATATATATATTTTTCTATAATATATTATATGTTTTAAATGAAATATAAAACCGTTCAAGTTTAGATGTATCAAAATTTTATATTTATGAAATTATTTTGAAATATATTATTAAATAATAATATAAAATACCGCGCGAAGCGCGGATCACCGACTAGTACAACATACAAAGATATACATACATATTCACATGTCGGGAGGTTGGTTGCAGAGTCGGGCCTGAGCAGAAATATGTGATACATTGGTGTAGGGCCTCAGATTTTTTTGGAAATTTTTAGGGCCCAATTTGTTTTTCATGGGTGTTAGTTTTTGGTTGGAACATGTGTTTCATTTATGTTGTTACGTTGAGTTGTTGTAAATAAAGAGCATTTGGGCTCATAAAACTTGTACAAGCCGCCATACTTTGAGGTTTCTAAATAAATCAAAATTTGGTTGGAAAAAAAATCGAATAAATATCTAGAACCAACTTGAAAGAGAACAAACTTACTTTTTTAAACATGATGTTTTATATTTTATATCTAGGGCTCTAATTTTTTATTTTTTATCGGACCCCAAATATCCCAGGCACGTTTCTAGTTGGTTGTATTGAAGTACTCAAGATTCGTGTAAACCGGCTACTGATCCGACATACATGTTCAGACATTTACTATCTATATAAGTAGAGACATCTTGCACACTTTGAGAGTATCCAATTTCTTGTTTTCACACTAAAAACTCATACAAAATCGTTTTATATATCCAAAAGCCATTATTTGTCTTTTTTTTTTAATCGGAAAAGTGTTTTTGCTTATTACGATTTTACGTGTATTTTATTATGACAAATTAAAAATATCTTCATAATTATGGATAAAAAAATATGAAGTTCAAAAAAAAAAACTATAGATAATATACTATGTGGATTATATTAACCTTGTTGAACTGGTTAGACCGGATTGAGCCATGACCCAGAAGATTTTCCGTAGACCGGATTGAATATTAAGGCACTAAATGGTAACAGCTAATTTGCTGAATTTAAATGAATGTTGGCTGAAAAAAAAAACACCAGTTAAAAAGAAATTTGAGGAATTGAGGAATGTGAGTCATGTGACGTAATTAACTTTTGCTGAACTTTATTATATTATTATAGTATTTTTAATTCATAGTTTTGAATATTTTATTTGAATGTTTTATCATTAAATGACAAAACAATAATATTATAGTATTTTTAGTTAATAGTTTTAATTTTTTTAATTTTCGTTTTATACTGTTTAATGTATTATTAATATTATAAATTATTTTTTTATACTTTTTATACTTTTATTATTTTTATAGTAATTAATTGTATTGGGTATTCAGATTTCTATTGTAATTCATATATGTTTCTTTTAGGTTTTGAGTATTTCAGTATTAGGATATAAGATCTATTCGGGTATTTTTGTTTTTATAATTTTAAACGTGTTAATTATAATCAATTTAATAAAAAAAAAATTAATGATCAAGATAGAGAAAGTATTGAACCAAGTTTTTTAAACAAACAAAAAAAGAATAACGGATGGATCACATATGAATACGATACAAGAAAGAATCAAACAATTATTATTGATTAGATATCATTAGTGTATTAATATATCTATGAGTAAATGTATTTTAAGTTTATTAACTTTTGTAGTTTTTAAAATTTTGTTTTGTATTTTTATGTTGTTTAATACCTTAATAATATATTAAAACAAATTTATTTTTCATCTATTTATATACTTAATTTATATTTCTTAATTATTTTAAAATATATTTTTTCAGTTATTCCACAATTACTTTGTTACCATTTACAATGGGTGTAACTGGTGTTTGAGTAATTGTGAAATTTGGCTGAATACATCTGAATTTCTTCAAATATACACCAGTTGAATTAGCTTAATTTCAGTTGAAATAGAGAAAATTTTGCAATAAAAATTTGAATTTCAACTTAATTTTGATTTAAAATATGCTCCAGAATTTTGGATATATAGGAAGAATCGGATCTAGATCCGAATAGTAAATTTTTTGATCATCAAGATCAGATCTAGATCCAAATATATTGATTATAAGCATTGTATTTAAGATATTTCTTTATTTCTTTATAGGAAACAAAATCTACTAAAAATAAATGTGATATTCCGAAAACGTGATGAAAAAATGTTTTATGATGACTATCTGACACAAATCAGTTAACAGTTAAAGAATTTTTAAAGATTCAAAAATAAATATTAATTTTAATTAAATAATTTTTTTGTTATTTTTAAAATAGAATACTTAAAACTTTATAAATTTTAGATTAAAGTTTATAACATGATTAGTAAACACTGAAGTGAAAATTTTAAATTCTTCGCAATATATTTTATTTATTTCGTAACCATTTACACCATTTAATTTATAAATATTTTCAGTTATTCAGGTAGATTCCTCAGTTACCATTTGAATTCGTAGCTATTCAGCTAAATTCTGCCAAAAAACATTAAAAAATTCAGCTAGATTCCACGTTCAGCAAATATATGTTACCATTTGAACACTAAAAATATCAAAAATTTGAAGAAATGCAGAATGCATGTTTTTTTTATCTTGACAACAAAATAATAAATAAATATATTCAGACACATACCTGTTCCAAGGGAACTCAGATCTATACGGCGAATCTGAATCTCAGTTTCTTCTTCTCCTTCTTCATTGGCGATCTCAGTCTCAATCTTAAAACTAATTGGAATCTCTCCGCATCGACTCCTACGCTTGCTTCATCGGTTTTTCCTTCTCTGAAACACTGATCTGATCTGATGTGAGGTGGATCTCCTTTTCTTTATAGTATTCTTGATTTTGAATCTCACTTCTTTGACGCGTTTAGATCTTAATAGTGATTTCTCATTAATGATTATCCAAATGTTTGTTACAACCTTATTATACAACGAAACATATCAAACCAGAAATAATTAACCAAGAGAGTTACATCTTAATTAGGATAATAAACCGGACATTTTAACCGATACTAATATGTACATGCTAATAGATCTGTTCGAATCTTCATCTTAATTGTGTTTCTGTGCGCTGGTTTTTTTTGTTTGCGTTTCATCTTTTGGTGCCTGTATGGAGTGAATTGCTTTCTTCTTATTGTTTCATGATTTGTCTATGTGATATGGTTTGTGTAGAGTGTTTTGATATGGAATATGCCGACCAAGTTCGAGGCAAAGAGTAACAGCGTTAAGGGCCTGAGCTTCCACACCAAACCGCCATGGATTCTCGCAAGTTTGCTCTGGTATTATCGTATGAGGGACTTGTTCTTGGTGTTCATTTCCACAAATCCACAGCTTTCGTCCTCTCAGAAGGTACACTTTATCTTGTTCGTTATGTTTGTTTATCTAAGGTTTTTTTCGTTCAATTCTTTTTTACTTGAATATCTGTCAAATCTCTTACTTTCTTGTAAATCACGTCATCAAAACCAGAAATCATCCTTAAAAAAAAAAAAAAAACTTGAGTTTTGTGTAATTGTTTAGAGTTTAACCTTTCTCATTGGTCAACTTGAACTTAAGAAAATTGATTTGTAGATGTGAGCATACAGTGGTGATGCGTGGCGTTGCTGAATGGAAAGATTTTGATCAACTTGTACTTGAGAAAACATTGGTTAGATATGTTGTTTTGTCTAAAGATATGGAGCGTGTTGTTTTGCTCTGCAAATGTACTATCGTTATCGCAAGCAAAAATCTCTACCTGTATTGCACGCTTAATGAAAAAGTACGAGTGAAAAGTAGAGCTTGGGACGATGAGAATGATGTTTTTCTCATTAAGCGTGCGATGCGGGACGAGATTGTTGCTTGCAATAATGATGGTACGTTTGCATAGCAAAGCAACACTAGCAAAGCAACACTCTCCATATCTTGAGACAAAACAACGTATCTAACCAATGTTTTCTCAAGTACAAGTTGACCAAAATCTTTCCATTCAGCAACGCCACGCATCACCGCTGTATGCTCCCATCTACAAATCAATTTTCTCAGGTTCAAGTTGACCAATGAGAAATGTTAAACTCTAAACAATTACACAAAACTCAAGTTTTTTTTTTTTTTTAAGGATGATTTCTGATAGACAAAACACTCTCCATAACACAGTCTTCTGCTTGGATCGGAAGGGGGAAAACAAAATATTTTGCAGCCGAGCTGAGGCCCGTCTAAAGCTCTCTTTACCTGGATATTACCACCCTCGTCTGTCAATACGGCTGACTATCTACGTCTACCTTTAGACTTGGTATCAGAGCCAAATGTTTGTGTTATGATTGAATAAATCATTGTTTATGACTGATTGTTTTGAATGTTCTAGAAAACAATCTCAAAATATGTCTACTTCTAATTTTCAACCATCGATTCTTAATTCGCAATTTCTACTGTACAAAAATCAAAAAGCAAAACTCAAAATCGTTCTTCTAATAATATAATTTCCCTATATGAAATTGAATATATTCCAAGCGATCATCTACTCCAAACTACCTCTCCACTGGTGAATCCATACGAATACTTTGGCAAAAAGCCTAGTGCTTTCTCAGACAAAGGTGTTTGAGAGCTCATACGACCATCTTCAAATCGAAGAGTTATGGAATATGTACAGTCCAGCAAATTCTCATCTTGCCAAGTTCCAGCCACTGAAGAAGAGCAGTTCATCTCTCAACATTCCAGAGAATCTACCAAGATCGTGGCAACAACAAAGATACACTCATTTACACTTCGGTGTGATGAGAATCGGTATGACCTTACGCGCCCGAAAAGGTCTACCAAGTTGTAGCACGTATAGCTTTAGTCGACTCAAGACTAAAGTCATACCAACAAGCTTGCATCAGAACGGTTCAGAGAACATTAAACGCAAGAACAATATTCATAACACTGTTTCCAAACTTTAATGTCTCTTTGCAAGATCCCAATCTCCTAAAGACGCTCAAGGTCTAACTGCAACTAGTCGGAGCACTTATGCAAGAGAAAAGTGTGGTTGCAACACTACACCATCAGATCGTCTACCGAATCCAAGATCATGCCCTTGATCTCGTATTACCCTCGTCTGATGAAGCGTTATATCTCGAGGTAGCATCAGCATCTCAAGCACCTAACTCTATCCAGATTCCTCGACAAATAACCCGCGAAGAACTACTGCGCCGGTTACCAGAGTCATGGGTTACAAGCTATGAAAAGATGCATCAAGCATCCCAAACACCAGTCCAAAAATCCGAAGTCAGTTTCCATTCTCGAAATGATGGGACAACATAGATAAAATTCGAAAAGATCATCATCGTTTCGAAGACAACTATTCACTCAATTTGCCATACAAATTGACGAATGCGACTTCTACGGGCGACCAACGAGACAGTAACATCTTCAGCCAATTTCTTTTGGCCAAAACGGATCAGTCGTATATCTTTTCATGGATGAAGATGGACATCAATATTTTGATGTATGTTCATGCACTGCTTGTACATAAGCAGAATACGAATATGAGGATGAAATCCGACAAAGACGAAGCAAAAAAAGATGCTCTTTACAAAAGATATCTCGAAGGAGATCCTACGGTTGACCCACTTGGTGAGGCCAAATATGACTTTATAGTCCAATATTCATAAAGAAAAAATGAGCCTTGACAAATCATGATGATGCATCCAGACGATTTCCCTCCTTTAGAAAATTTCACTAAAGACAACATCGTCCATAGTCCGAAGATCCTACAAGAGCAATAAACTCTTCTGGACCAAACCAGCTGAGGCAAGGAGAAAAGGTCCTCAATTGGTAAACGGAGAATGCCCTCGCTCAAAGTCGACTGTTGACAACACTCGATCACAAAGTTGATCAATTGGCGGATGGCTATAGTAAAAGGTTAAACTCTCTTCAAGGATCAATAACAGAAATTCATGGTCGACTTCATAATCTTCATCAAGAAATGATGACTATGGCACATCACATGATGGTTAATACATCCCAATTTCGAAGCAAAAAAGCTGAGACGAGCTAAAGGATTTGCAAAAGAGTCTCGAAAGTATGATTCATAATCACAACAAGACTGATCCATACTTTAATACTTTTGGTAGTATGTCATCAGAAATACCTATGTATCAAGAATCCTACTCTCCGATATTTCTCTCTGGCTATCAACATCAGAGGCCAAAGACCTCTCTCCCTGGATTCCTATCCTCGAATGAAGCCTTCACATCTCGTTACGGTACGACTCCGGTCATGACTACGACCATCATTTCAAAAACAAAAGCAACACGAATGAAGCCAATGCGTCAAAAGGAATCATAATTTCTGGTCAATCCAACCAAGAAACCAACTCTCAACTCTTCCTCTAGCTACGAATCTGTTGAAAATACAAAGAAAAAAGGAACAGATATCCAGATTATTGAATTTTCAATGTCCAGTCTACTAGATACCCTCGGCAACAATACTGGAGCAGAGACACCAGGGCTACCAACCACGGCACCTCAAATATGTACCTCACAGCCGATAACAATGATTAATCATTTTTTGGATACAAGCTCCAGTAACTACGAGTCCAGTTCAGACAAAGAGTCTCTACCAAAACAATTCGGTATAGGAGAACCTTCGACCATCTCAAAAGACGAACCAAATATAAATAATGTATATTCAAGCGGTGAAGAATTGCGCTACACGGCCCCTAAGCATCAGGAGGTACCATCGAAACAGTTCGCTTCCAAAATCATGACGTTCACATTCGATGACATTCCCTTTGAAAAATGGAATGATCGAGTTGACGAATTTCATGCATGGATGAATTCAGAAGCCATCACATCTCTACTAGAGCTTGTAATACAATAATTTACGGCGCGACTATCCGGAGCACTTATAGAATGGTGGAAATCACTTTGTGAATATAGACAGCAACATGTCTATCAAAAACCAATACCATTACTTCTAAGCGAGATTCACAGAGAATTCATCGCTACCCCTAATCATCTGAAGGAGCAGCTGCAAGAAGAATTCTTCATGGCAAAATTTTGCTCTTTAAAGAAAGGAGATTTGACAAAGCACTTTGAAGGACAGACTCGAAGGTATTATGCGATCAACGGTCTCAACAATTCAAGCATAAAGCAAGTATATCTCTCCTCCATTGATGACTAGGTTATATATGGAAGACCAAGACCAAACAATTGAAGACATCTCTATTGGCCAAATTCAGCAATACGTCTTCCGAACTCTTGATAAGTTCTGCAAACAAAAGGAGTTTTGGATGGAATTCATGGATAAATCAAAGAAACTATCCAGAATATGTGCTAGACCAGATCTATCTATCAAATGTTCAAAATCCAAGAAGCCTTGCTCATGCGATTCACGCGGCAAGCCTGGAAGATTCCGAAAACCAGTCCAGAGACGCTTCAACAAATTCAGGCACAAGAGATTTTTCAGTAAGAAGCATAGTTTCAGGAAAACAACAAGATGCTTTCTATGCCGAAAGGAAGGACACTTCGCAAAAGCACTGTCCAAACCAATCTAAAAGAAGGAAGCAATACCGCATCAACTCGATCCCTAAATTGCACCAGACATCGATCTTGACAATCATGATCTCGAGTCAGTACTATCATACGATAGTGACGACAAAGATGATATATGTGGCTACTCAGATTCTGACGATTCATCTGAATCATCTTATGAAGAAGAAGATAAAGACTGCTGTTTCAAAATCACTCAGATAACATGACAAGATGAGATACAAACACCACATTTGCCAGTGACAATCTTTGATCCTTCGCGTAAGGAAGATCCAGTTCATACTTTCGTATTTATCGACACAGGAGCTTACATAACAATACTAATACCCAAGATCCTTCCGTCGTCTATGTGGTTGTCCCACCAACAAGAATTTAGAGTCGCAAACTCTAACTCATTGACAGTCAAGGTTAAGTCCAAGCCAATAACGATAGAAATCTTCCCAGGATGTCAAATAACAACGGAGGTCCTTGGTTCATCTGCACCCGGAAAAGATTTAATACTATGATGGGACACTTACTATACGCTGAAGAAAAATTTAGATATCTCAATCGAACCACGAGGAATAAAGTGGAAGACCTTTTACAAAGCCTTCACAACAATACCTCGCCTATTCACAATCGAAGGTTGTGTCCCCAGAGTTCGGCAAAATTAAAGAAGAAATCACGACGCTTTCGTGTGCAGATTCTCACACGAATTTTTTCAAAAATGCAACAATCCACTGTGGCTAAACTCAGAGTTCTTCGTATCTTTACCTCTTAAAGAGAATGTTCATACTACTCCAACAAAAGTAAGTCATGCAGGAATGCCACCCACACTATTGCAACAGGCAAATGAAGAATGTGACCAGCTCGTAGGGCAAGGAATTGTGGAGTCAACAAACTCGACATGGGCATGCAAGACATTTTATGTCAACAACCGTGCAGAACAAGCAATGGGAAAACTCAGACTAGTCATTGACTACAAGCCCCTAAATCAATACCTATAAGATGTCAAGTTTCCTCTACCAAACAAGAACACACTTCTTCAACACCTCCAAGGCGCAACAATATTCTCAAAGTTCGACCTACAATCGGGGTTCTGGCAAATTGGAGTTCATCCCGAAGAAAGATACAAAACATCATTTTGTCTACCAAATCACCATCTCCAATGGAATGTCATGCCTTTTGGTCTCAAGACTGCACTGTCACTGTTTCAACAGGCAATGTTACATATATTTAAACCCCTCCTCCATACGTCTTTAATATACATCGACGACATACCTGCTATTTTCATCAAATGAAGAAGAGCATATCCAATCTCTCAGACAACTTCAAAAAATTTGTAAAAGAGTATGGAATTATGCTCTCGGCCCGAAAGATGATCATAGCCCAGCGCAATATCGATTTCCTTGGAATGCAAATTAAAAATGGTCAATTTGCACCACAAGCACATCTAGCTACAACACTTATCGATTTCCCAGACGAAAATCTCACGCGACGACAAATCCACCAATTCCTTGGAGTAATCAATTACATAAACAACTTTATTCCGCAACTTTCGCAGCTGACAAGACCACTCCAGAAGATGCTGACAAAGAATCCACCCCCATGGACTAAACGACAAACCGAAGCGGTCAAAAGCCTAAAAGTAGAGGTAGATAAGCTACCACCTTTAAAGATTCCTTCCTCAGGGATACGTATCCTACAAACAAACGCAAGTGACAAGTATTGGGGAGTCATTTTATTTGAAGAGATAGATGGCAAACGTCAATTATGTGGATATAAAAGTTGATGCTTTAAAGATTCGGAGTTGCATTATCACTCCACGTTCAAAGAAATCTTAGCGATCAAGAAAGCCATTGAGAAGTTTGAGTTCCATCTGATAGGACTTAAATTTTGCATCGAAATGGATGTCTTCTTTTCCAAAGATGTTACAATTCAAGTAAAAGATGGCCACACACCAACAGTTAATACGATGGAGCGAATGGTTTTTAAAGTATGATTTGAGTCCTTTTATTTAAAAGGCACGAAGAATACACCTGCATACATGCTCAGTAGAAACCCGCTAAAAGAGATTCACATGATGGCAAGTTCTTCTACATCAGAAAAAAGCTACTACGACTTCAACGCTAACATACCCGACGATGCCCACCAGCTTATCAACAAAAAGACTCTACACGAACATCTTAGCGAAAAAATTTTCATGTATCAGTCTACCTCGTACCAATGAGAATCCACCCAGACTACCTGTTCGCACACCTCTACAGGATCAAAAATCCAAACGTGCCAAAAGAGGTATGTTTCCTCTAGTACCTCTGCTCAGTTTACACCATCGACATCACTTTCGATATACAGTGGTTATACCAATACATCGATTCCCATCAAAATCAAAGGGATTGCCTTTCAACCTTCTTGACATGGTTCACACCGTTAATCATATGGAGCGGAAAATTAAGAAGATCAGCGAAATCAACTAGCTTACCCTACAAGAAACTCAAAAAACAAGGCGGTCCCAATCCTTTCTTCAACCCTCATACAATATACTTCTTCTATCGGCTTGTTCAAGTCAACGTCAAATCCAACAAAATTCATGCGCTGCCTACTCTCATCCACCACAATGACTATCAGAAAGGAGTTCGCCCATATTTCAACATTAACGACAACAAAGCATATGAATATTTCCAGTGCCAGGCAGACATTTCCCATTCCATTCGTCCCAAATTGGTCGTACTATCCAATCGACTACCAGATGAGCCTCGATGAAGATCTGCAATACTTCATGTCAAAGCAAGAAAGCATAACAACTACTCCGAAGATGATAAAGCAAGAGCCCACAACTCAAGTTTACCCACCATAATATTTTCAAGATGCACAGCACCTTGATGATATAATGAACATTGATGAAATCGGAAAAATGTTCAACATCGACGTCAACAAAGAATCGCAACCCGAATATGAAGAACCAGAAATAGAATACAACTGTCCATGAAATCATTACGACTGTTGCAACAAACATATCTTCGAGTTAAAAATGGATCATTAAGTAAGCTATCTTAAGTGCTTATCTTAAGTACTTAATTATGTATAATTATTAATAAGTGTGTTTAAAGTGTGTAAGCGATAATAGAATCGTATAAATAAATAATGATGTAAGCGATAATATAATCGCATAAATAATGATGTAAGCGATGATGCAATCGCTGTAGCTGAGGTAAGCTCTTACGGCAGCGCGCACTAAACCTCACCTATAAGTATATGTGTACCCCCATTGTAAAATACATCTCCGAATTTCAATAAAAACCTCTCTCTAAGTTTCTCTCTTTAATTAGTCTATAAGTTCTCTAGTTTTCCAGACTTCTTAACATCATCATAAACCTTGATTTCTTTATATCATTCGCAAATCGCGATTCTGCTCAGCTTCTTTAGTTGGGCATAGTAGTCAGTCAACACGACGGTCAACATGATTTTCGTGGGGAGGTGTTATTCCTAATAGTAGTTGAGCAATAAGTGGCAGGAAGCCCGTCTAAAGCTCTCTTTACATGGATATTACCACCCTTGACACTTTGAGAGAGATTTTTATTGAAATTCTTAGATGTATTTTACAATGGGGGTACACACATACTTATGGGTGAGGTTTAGTGCGCGCTGACGTAAGCGCTTACCTCAGCTTCAGCAATTACATCATCGCTTACATCATTATCTATGCGATTACATCATTGCTTACATCATTATTTATTTATGCGATTCTATTTTCGCTTACACACTTTAAACACACTTATTAATAATTATATATAATTAATCACGTAAGATTAAGCACATAGGATAGCTTACTTAATGATCTATTTCGAACTCGATGATATGTTTGTCGCAACAGCCGTAATGATTTCCTGAACAGTTGTACTCTATTTATGGATAATTGTACTCTATTTCTTCATATTCGGGTTGACGTCGATGTTGAACATTTTTCCGATTTCATCAATGTTCATTGTATCATCAGGGATCTGTGCAGCTTAGAAATATTATGGTGGGTAAACTTGAGCTCTTGCTTTATCATCTTCGAAGTAGATGTTATGCTTTCTTGCTTTGACATGAAGTATTGCAGATCTTTATCAAGGCTCATCTGGTAGTTGATTGAATAGTACGACCAATTTGGAACGAATGGAATGGGAAATGTCTGCCTGACTTTGTTGCGACGAAATGCATGAGTCTGGAAATTTTCATATGCTTTGTTGTCGTTAATGTTGTAATCTGGGCGAACTCCTTTCGGATAGTCATTGTGATGGATGAGAGTGGGTAGCGCATAAATTTTGTTGGATTTGGCGTTGACTTGAACAGGCCGATAGAAGAACTATATCGTATGAGGGTTGACGAAAGGATTGGGACCTCCTGGTTTTTTGAGTTTCTTATAGGGTAAGCTTGTCGCTTTCGCCGATCTTCTTAAATTTTCGCTCCATATGATTAACGGTGTGAACCATGTCAAGAACGTTGAGAGGCAATCCCTTTGACCTTGCTGGGAACCGATGTATTGGTATAGCCACTATATATCGAAAGTGATGTCGATCGTGTAAACTGAGCAGCGGTACCAGAGGAAACAGAGTACCTCTTATGGCATGTTTGGATTTTTTTATTTTTGATCCTGTAGAGGTGTGCGAACGGGTAGTTTGGGTGGATTCCCATTGGTGCAAGGTAGTGACAGTTGATTCCATGCTTCGACAGGATGATAGACTGATACATGAAAATATTTTCGCTAAGATGTTCGTGTAGAGTCTTTTTGTTGATAAGCTGGTGGGCATCGTCGGATATGTTAGCGTTGAAGTCGTAGTAACCTTTTTCTGATGTAGAAGAATTTGTCATCATGTGAATCTTTTTTAGCGGGTTTCTACTGAGCATGTCTGCAAGTGTATTATTCGTGCCCTTTAAATAGAAGGATTCGAAATCATATTTGAAAACCATTCGCTCCATCGTAGTAACTGTTGGTGGGACCATCTTTTGCTTGAATTGTAACATCTTTGGGAAAGAAGACATATCCATTTCGATGCGAAATTTATGTCCTATCAGATGGAACTCAAACTTCTCAATGGCTTTCTTGACCTCTAAGATTTTTTGAACATGGAGTGATAATGCATCTCCGAATCTTTAAAGCGTCCGCTTTTATATCCACAGATTTGACATTTGCCATCTATCTCTCCAAATAAAATGGTTCCCCATACTTGTCACTTGCGTCTGTTTGTATGATACATATCCCTGAGTAGGGAATCTTTAAAAGGTGATAGCTTCTTTACCTCTACTTTTAGGCTTTTGACCGATTCAATTTTTTTTTAGTCCATTGAGGTGGATTCTTTGTTAGCATCTTCTGGAGTGGTCTTGTCAGTTGCGAAATAAAGTCTCTTATGTAATTGATTACTCCAAGGAATTGCTGGGTTTGTCGTCGTGTGAGATTTTCGTCTGGGAAATCAGTAAGTGTTGTAGTCATATGGGCTTGTGGTGCAAATTGACAATCTTTAATTTGCATTCCAATGAAATCGATATTGAGCTGGGCTATGATCATATTTCGGGCTAAGAGCATAATTCCATACTCCTTTACAATTTTTTGAAGTTTTCTGAGAGATTGGATATGCTCCTCTTAATTTGATGAAAATAGAGGATGTCGTCGATGTATATTAAAGTCGTATGGAGGAAGAGTTTGAATGTACGTAACATTGCCTGTTGAAACAGTGACAGTGCAGTCTTGAGACCGAAAGGCAGGACATTCCATTGGAGATGGCGATTTGGTAGACAAAATGCCGTTTTGTATTTTTCTTCTGGATGAACTCCAATTTGCCAGAACCCAGATTTTAGGTCGAACTTGGAGAATATTGTTGCACCTTCGAGGTGTTGAAGAAGTGCCTTCTTGTTTGGTAGAGGAAACTTGACATCTTGTAGGTATTGATTTAGGGGCTTGTAGTCAATGACTAGACTTAGTTTTTTCCCCTTACTTGTTTGTACGGTTGTTGACATAAAATGCCTTGCATGCCCATGGCGAGTTTGTTGACTCTACAATTCATTGACCTACGAGCTGGTCACATTCTCCATTTGCCTGTTGCAATAGTGTGGGTGGCATTCCTGCATGACTTGCTTTTGTTGGAGTAGTATGAACATTCTCTTTTAAAGGTAAAGATACGAAGAACTCTGAGTTTAGCCACAGTGATTGTTTCATTTTTGAAGGAAATCCGTGTGAGAATCTGTACACGAAAGCGTCATGATTTCTTCTTTAATTTCTTTGATTGTGAATAGGTGAGGTATTGTTGTGAAGACTTCTTAGAAGGTCTTCCACTTTATTCCTCGTGGTTCGAATGAGATATCTAAATTTTTCTTCAGCGTATAGTAAGTGTCCCATCATAGTATTAAATGGGTGTAGATGAACCAAGGACCTCCGTTATTATCTGACATCCTGGAAAGATTTCTATCGTTATTGGCTTGGACTTGAGCTTGACTGTCAATGAGTTAGAGTTTGCGACTCTAAATTCTTGTTGGTCCGGCAGCCACATAGACGACAGAAGGATCTTGTGATTTAGTATTGTTTTGTAAGCTCCTGTGTCGATAAATACGATAGCATGAACTGGATCTTCCTTACGCGAGGGATCAAAGATTGTCACTAGAAAATGTGGTGTTTGTATCTCATCTTGTCATGGTATTTGAGCGATTTTGAAACAGAAGTCTTTATCTTCTTCTTCGCAAGATGATTCAAATGAATTGTCAGAATCTGAGTAGCCACATATTGCATCTTTGTCGTCACTATCGTATGATAGTACTGACTCGAGATCATGATTGTCAAGATCGATGTCTGGTGCAATTTTGGGATCGAGTTGATGAGGTATTGCTTCTTTCTTTAAGATTGGTTTGGACAGTGCTTTGCGAAGTGTCCTTCCTTTCGGCATAGAAAGCATCTTGTTATTTTCCTGAAATTATGCTTCTTACTGAAAAATCGCTTGTGCCTGAATTTGTTGAAGCGTCTCTGGACTTGTTTTATGAATCATCCGGGCTTGCCACGTGAATCGCATGAGCAAGGCTTCTTGGATTTTAGACATTTGATAGATAGATTTGGTGTAGCACATATTCTGGATAGTTGCTTTGATTTATCCATGAATTCCATCCAAAACTCATTTTGTTTGCAGAGCTTATCAAGAGTTCGGAAGACGTATTACTGAATTTGGCCAATAGAGATGTCTTCAATTGTTTGGCTTTGGTCTTTCATATATAACTTAGTATGTTGACCAAGATAGTCGTCAGTGGAGGAGAGATATACTTGCTTTAGGTTTGGTTTGTTGAGATCGTTAAGCGCATAATACCTTCGAGTTTGTCGCTCAAAGTGCTTTGCCAAATCTCTTTTCTTTAAAGAGCAATATTTTACCTAGAATAATTCTTCTTGCAGCTGCTCCTTCAGATGATTAGGTGTACTGATGAGTTCTCTGTGAATCTCGCCTAGAAGTAATGGTATTGTTGTTTGATAGAACTGCTGCTGTCTATATTCACCAAGCAAATTCCACCATTCTTTAAGTGCCGGATAGTCGCGCCGTAAATTGTTGTATTACAAGCTCTAGTGGAGATGTGATGGCTTCTGAATTCATCCATGCATGAAATTTGTCAACTCAATCATTCCATTTTTGAAAAGGAATGTCATCGAATGTGAACATCATGATTTATTTTTGAAGCGAACTGCTTCGTTTGTACATCCTGATGCTTAGGGGCCGTGTAGTACATTTCTTCATCGCTTAAATATACCTCATTTATATTTGGTTCGTCTTTTGGGATGCTTGAAGGTTCGCCTATACCGAATTGCTTTGGTAGAGACTCTTCGTCTGAATTGGACTCATAGCTAGTGGAGCTTGTATCCGAGAAATGATTAATCATCTTTATCGGCTGCGAGGTACATATTTTAGGTGCCGTGGTTGGTAGCCCTGGTGTCTCTGCACAAGTATTGTTGCCGAAGGTATATAGCAGACTGGACATCGAAAATTCGATAATCCCGATATATGTTCTTTTTCTTTGTATCTTCAAGAGATATGTGGCTAGAGGAAGAGTTGGTTTCTTGGTTGGATTGACCAGGAATTCTGATTCCTTTTGACGTCTTGGCTTCATTCGTGTTGGTTTTGTTTTTGAAATGCTGGCTGTAGTCATGGCCGGAGTCGTACCGTAATGAGATGTGAAGGCTTCATCCGAGGATAGGAATCCAGGAAGAGAGGTCTTTGGCCTCTGATGTTGATAGCCAGAAAGAAATTCCGGAGAGTAGGATTCTTGATACATATGTATTCTTGATGACATACTATCAAGAGGATTAAAGTATTGATGAAGATTATGAAGTCGACCATGAATTTCTGTTATTTATCCTTGAAGAGAGTTTAACCTTTTACTATACCCATCCCCCAATTGATCAACTTTGTGATTGAGTGTTGTCAACAGTCGATTTTGAGCGAGGGCATTCTCCGTTTGCCAATTGAGGACCTTTTTATCCTTGACTCAACTGGTCTGGTCCAGAAGAGTTTATTGCTCTTGTAAGGATCTTCCGACTATGGACGTTATTGTCTTTGGTGAAATCTTATGGAGGAGAGAAATCGTTTGGATGCATCATCATGATTTGTCGAGGCTCATTTTTTCTTTCTGAATATTGGACTATAAAGTCATATTTGCCCTCACCAAGTGGGCCGACCATAGGATCTCCTTCGAGATATCTTTTGTAAAGGGGGTCTTTATTTTTTCTTCGTCTTTGTCGGATTTCATCGTCAGATTCTTATTCTGCTTCTGTACAAGCAATGCATGAATAGACCTCAAAATATTGATGTCTATCTTCATCCATGAATCCGTCTTGGCCAAAAGAAATTGGCTGAAGAGCTTGCTGCCTCATTGGTCGCCTGTAGAAGTCGCATTTGTCAATTTGTATGGCAAATTGAGTGAATAGTTGTCGTCGAAACGATGATGATCTTGTTTTTCTGAATTTGATCTCTGTTGTCCCATCATTTCGAGAATGGAAACTTTCGGATGTTTGGACTGCTGTCTGGGATGCTTGATGCATCTTCTCATAGCTCGTAACCCATGACTCTGGTAACCGGCACAGTAGTTATTCGCGGGTTATTTGTCGAGGAATCTGGATAGAGTTGGGTGCTTGAGATGCTGATGCTACCTCGAGATATAAAGCTTCATCAGACGAGGGTACTACGAGATCAAGGGCATGATTTTGGATTCGGTAGACGATCTGATGGTGTAGTGTTGCAACCACACTTTGCTCTTACATAGGTGATCCGACTAGTTGCAGTTGGACCTTGAGTGTCTTTAGGAGATTGGGATCTTGCAAAGAGACATTCAAGTTTGGAAACAGTGTTATAAATATTGTTTATGCGTTTAATGTTGTCTGAACCGTTCTGATGCAAGCTTGTTGGTATGACTTTAGTCTTGAGTCGACTAAAGCTATACGTGCTACAACCGGTAGATTTTTTCGGGCGTGTAAGGTCAGACCGATTCTCACCACACCGAAGTGTAAATGAGTGTATTCTTGATGTTGGCACAATCTTGTTAGATTCTCTGAAATGCCGAGAGAGATGAACTGCTCTTCTTCAGTGTTTGGAACTTGGCAAGATGAGAATTTGCTGGATTGGACATATTCCACGACTCTTTGATTTGAAGATGGTTGTATGAGCTCTCGAACACCTTTGACTGAGAAAGCACTAGGATTTTGACAATATATTTGTATGGAATCACCAGTGGAAGGGTAGTTTCGGGTAGCTGATCGCCTAAAATATACTCGATTTCATATAGGAAATTTATATTACTAAAAAAAAACGATTTTGATTTTTTTTTTTTGATTTTTGTGAAGTATAAATTACGAATTGAGAATCGATGGTTGAAGGATTAGAAGTAGACATATTGTGAGATTGTTTTCCATAACATTCAAAACAATCAGTCATAAACAATGATCAATCTATCATAACACAAGTCTTTGGCTCTCATACCAAGTCTATCTTTTTTTTTCTGGCAAAAAAGCATTGTTGAAATGTGATTTCTTTTATGATTTTTTTTTAATATGAAATTTTAATGATATACTCTATTGCTAGTATATGAAATCAAGATAATTAAATTTTGTTTACAACTCCATTGCTACAGAGTTGATTTTGAAACAAGAAAAAGGAAAGAAAAGTTCAAAAAAAAAAGGAAATCAATTTAGCAAATAACAATAAATAAATTATAAATAAAAATATAAGTAAGCAAAAAATACAAATTTAGCAAATAATAACAAAAAAATGTATATATATAGAAGCAAAACATAAAAAAAATCTATGAAGAGTAATTACAACATAGATATGTTAGCTTTAGACATATGAATATATATAAATATATGCAAACTAGGATTTGCAATACAACGACTAATCATTGTTTTCTCATAGCTAGCAATAACTTATTTGGATAATTAAAATAGCAAAGCACAGCTAAGTTCGACAAAACTAATTCGATGTATATATATCTCAAGACAAAGAAACAAAAAACGGATGAATTACAACCCCTAAAAATATATATCATTAATTTCACTATATAAATCACTTAGACAGACCCAACATACTCATCAAAATCATCTTGTTCACAATTCTAAACAGAAAAAGAAAATTGTAATACTCATTTATACCATTATTTATTGCTAGTTGACGACTCAAATATTGAAGAAAACATGCAGCATTTTCATGATTGTAGCTATATTTACGGTAATGTTTTCAGCACAAATTCCTTATTCAACCAATATAGAAATGTGTGTTAAACATTGCATCCCCAATCAGTGCACAAAAGTGGTGAAAAAACCTGATCCGGCTATATGTAAAGAAGCTTGCACAAAACTTTGCAACAATCAACTAACCGGTCATGAAGAATACCTCGTTCCTCCAAAGGAAGGCAGCAAGCTAAGTTTTTGCCGTCTGCCCTTTGCGTTTGATTTTTTTAGTTTCAGGAAACTCTCATTTTTTTCTAATTTTCTACACTAATATATAAAAATGTATGTATATGTGTATGTTTGATTTTACTATGTTATTCGACATATTATGTATATTTTTAATTGATCTCATGGAATAAGATATTTCTTTTAGGTCAACCCAATATATATGAGTTATGATTGTTATAGATCGATCGAATCATGAACAAACAAATTGTATTTTATGTAGAAGAAGTGAAAATGTTATATATATATATATATATATCAATATGGAAGAAATTTATATATATGTAGGTTTAGGTCGCTTGGGAGTTTCCTGAACTGCTACAATCTCTTTGAAGCGGCAGTGGTACTGGTACATAGTGGATCATCTGTGGTCGTCGAGGGAGACATAATCACACTCTTGGATCACTACAACAAATAAGGCATATTGCATCATTTCTTTTTGTAGATTTACATTAATTTTAATTACGAATTATGCATTATTATTTATATAAAAGACTATGAAAATAGTGATGCAAATATGTTATATCGATTTAAAAAGTCAAAAATATATTTTCATAAGTTAGTATAGTCGATGTTAATATCGTCAGTTGTAAAAAATGATGTTAAGTTTTACATCAATTACTACATATGATGTTAATATTTGTTAAAATTACATAACTGTTGCTATAATTGATATTATAATTGTATCCAACGACCGATTTTACGGAAACCAATTCTTTAGCACACATCATCAGAACAAGGTGCCTATATATAGACCGCATGCGTGATCTGACCAGCACCGTAAGTGTAAGATTCATCCGGCTGAGGGAGTGTGTCAATTATCATTAGTCCCAAAGAAGGATGGGATGACTCAACAAAAAAGGAGGAACCAATGAGAAGAGAAAACTCTCTCCTATAAAAGGGAGAGGAAAGCGAACAAAAGAAGGGGTCGGCCGTTGAGAAGAGGAGGAGATAAGGCTCTCGGCCAAATGACCGACGACGCCTCTAGACGGATTCTCCTAGGCCTTCGGTGGCTGGACGCGGATCGGTGTAGCCTTGTCCGGTTTGCGTCACAGTACGGCCCACACCGACAATAAGTACTCCTCCATCGCCGGAACAAACCGCATGATCCCTCTTTTGAATCTCATCGCAAGATGAACTCAGTAAGTCTCGTTCCTTGAGACCCGTAGGAGAATCTTAATAGCTGGCATATCATTAAAGAAGAGTTCCAACCCAACTCCCGAACGATATGTTTAGTAAGTAACATTCCACTCAAATATACCGGATGAGAGTCTGTCTCTTATACACATCTAGATGTGTATAAGAGACAGCAAATATACCGGATGAGAGTCCCGATCTATAGACGTGTCTTTCCACTCCACTCTCACACCCATCTTTTGACTATCCATTTTCAGTTGAATACGTCTCACTTGTACGTCGGAGAACTCTTAAGAGGAAAACCTTTTTCCACCTTTCTGAAGGCTAATTGAGGTTGTTTTTTGTTGCATGTATCTACCTCGAGCTCATCTTCTATCACACGAACACAACCCCCATATGCATCTCGTAATTTGCTCTCGAACAATATCAGTTATAAATAATATTAGTATTTATATATGATTTAATTAAATATAAAATTAGCCCTGGGCATAAAAACTGGATCCGAAATCCGAACCCGAACCGATCCGAAATACCTGGTTCGGATCGGGTTCGGTTATTAGTTTTTTACCCGACGGATCCTGAGTTTTAGAATCGTAGGTATCGGTTCGGTTCCGGTTCTTATCCGGAACTGGTCGGTTACCAGAAATTTTTATTTTTTATTTTTTTTAGTTACCATTAAAAAATTGTGGTCGAGTGAAGGTTTTGCGGGGCGATTTTGCGACGAACCAGAGGGAACAAGAAGTCGATCTACATACGGTTTTGAAGGTCTCGCAGTCAGCTATTCAGATCTTCTTTCCGTTACCAATTCTAAGATATACTCGATCCGCAAATCAGTTGGCAAGTTTACGAAAATTCACTATTTCTAAAAAAATTGCAGTTTTTATCTTAATTTTCGTTTGGATAATTGGTTACATTTCAGGTTTTCAATTACAATTTCAACTATTTTGATATTTCAACATGATTCGGGTACAAATGGATACTATTTACCTGGAACCGACCCAATTACCAATAAGAACCGATTTATTTCAGGTATTTTACGGTTCTCAAAGTTTAGACCCGAACCGACCCGGAACCGGTAGGAATCGAACCGAACCCGACTCGAAATAATTTCGGTATCTATATGGATACAAAATTTCTATACCTGAAAGAGCCGAAACCGAACGGTTTCTACCCGGAACCGATCCGAATATCCGAATGCTCAGAGCTATATAAGATTATTAATTTTAAATAAAAAATCATATTATTTTTCATATATTTAAATACTTTTAAAATGGCCTCACATATATGTATAAATTAACTTAATATGTAACAAGGAAAAACAGGGTGCAAATAATATTAATTTAATTTAAATACATATTAAACATTCCCAAATGATGAATTTGTTTTATAGGAGATTTAAAATATATATATATATATATATATTTAGGTTTTTGTTTCCGATGTGAGACAAACAAATTTTAAGATTACTAAATAAAATATACTAATTGTTTAATAAGATTATTGTTAGCATTTTTTTAATTGATATAAATTTTGTATTATTTTATTTAATTGATGCTAAAGATAATTGATACATACATCATGTATTTAAATGAGGTAAATTTTTGTTTTGTATTAATTTTTATTCAATGATGCAATTTGAAATCGTTGTTTTTTGATGTCCGTGGGAAAAACTATATGACAAAAAAAATGATTAGACAAAAAAAATATAAGACAAATGCCAAATTCAAACAACATTGCGTAACTCATTCATACATCAATATATCATTGAGGATGAATTGATGAATGGAGATAATTCTAATCATAACCCAACAGGTATAAATTTGCTTTACTAATATCACATGTGTACTTGACGTGTTATAAGCATGTACATTCGAATACCCGTTCGGATTCGGTTCGGTTTTGTCTGGATATTTATATTATCCGTAATTTATATAAAATATCCAAAAAAAGTTTCGGATATTAAATTTTGCAAAAACCTTATTTAGTTTTGACAAATATAGCTAAAGATTTTTTGATATTTTGGTTTAAAAATAACTAATATATTCGATTTATAATTTTAATATTGGGTATTTTGATTATTTTAAATCTAAATATAACTAATATTTTTGGATATATAATTGTATTTTGAGTATTTCGAATATCCATTTGGTTTTCAATTTGGTTCGAATTCAGTTCCAGTTTTTGGATATATAAATTTAGAACCCATTCAAATATTTACGTTAGTTCCGATTCGGTATCTTCTAATTCGGTTCAGTTTAATTCCGGATAATTTGCTTAGTGCTAACATGGTATATCATGGGTTTGATCAATTTTGTAGTTGCAACACCACTAATATTTGAAAATTCTAATGTATAGTAAGTTAATAACATGACAAGATGATTATAAGACTAATTGTCACAGCTCTATCTAACTCATGAAAATCAGTGGACAAACACTTAACACTATTGCCTGCCTCATCCTTACACAAAATATCTTATTAGGATTTAAAGGCATACACTTTTCAGTTATAAAACTGATTCAAGCTGAAGTAGTTCTCATTAAACTGGCCTACACCGTTTCTGTGCACAGCGGTTGGGCCCTCAACCGCTGGTGCGTCCGGCTGCCAATGGCCGGACACCGAATTGAGTTGAGTCACAGACCGGTTAGCCACGGTTTGGAGGTTGCTTGTGGGATGGTGGTCAAGGGAAAACCGTCTTGGTTGGTCAGAGGAAACCCATGATGTTGAATTTGACAGAAGAGAGAGAGCACCATCAAGATCTTGAGAAGTACCCATGTGTGAAGAGATTGTGACCTTTTCTAATAAACCCGCATAAAACACGCATCATCAAGATCATGAATACAACAGATGAAGATGTACACTAACCGAAAGAGAAAGAAACAGAAACAAACCTTTACTGAATAACTCAGCTCTTGCGGTTTTTGCGGGTTGCGGCATTAACCCTCTTGATGGTATGGGCTTGGCACTTGGCCAAAGAAACTTTTCCTCACTTCTTGGATGATGGATAAGTGCAAATCTGTTCCATACAAAATCCATCTGTTGTTTCCCATCTGCATACACAGAATGACAAAAGCATCTCCAAATTCTCCATCAATGTGATTGTAGTTAACCCCAAACTAACTAGAAATGACAGATTTCTAGAAGAGGGAAACTAACTAATGCTATAACTTAATTATAGCCAATTTCAAGATTCATATAAGGACTAGAGATAAGTGATTGTAGTATATACCATATGTCCTTCCAGCATTTGGCTTGCGACGTCTTGCATTGTGATCTGAGAGACGCCGGCGACAGCTACGTTTCTTCTCATCAAACTCAGAGAGACCATGGAACCTTTGGAGAACAAAAACCACAAAAGTTATATGATGCCATTAAGGCTTTTTGGCTAACTGATTAAATCCACTTTCTCTCTTGAGAAAGACCATCTGTATTACCTGCTACATTGTTGGCAGAACCGACGTTCTACGCCACTCACAACGACCTTAGGGAACTTCGAATGGTTTTCGCAAATCCTGTGTTTCCTATGATAGTCTTTAGCTGGCGAGAGATCGAGATTACAGCCTTCCACTTGGCAGTGAGGTGTTTGTAGCCTTTGAGAAACGGATTTCGATCTCTTCACCGGAGAAGCAGAAGCTGACGCGAGGCTCACTGGAAGTGCCGAACATTTCGCATTCTCCACTTCCCAAAAGTCTTCAAAGTATGTTCTTTTACCAAGCTTTAAACCAAGAACCGTATCACCAGACCCAAAAGAAAGTTCAAGACTTGGAGAAGTATCGATTCCTTTTGCAAACTCTTCACTGCTCCCCAATTCTCCAGGAAGGCTTTCACCAGCTTCTGATGTGAAATTGTATGTTCTCACTTCAGCTGACGAAGAGCTGATGGAAGTTGACTTTGAGCTTTTAGAGAAAGCATGAGCTAGATCAGAACCTGAACTACCACCATAAGCTGCTGCAGCAAAGCTGGAAGAATAAAGAGAGGTGCAATCAAACCCATCGATTTCCCAATCCATTGGTCGTAGCTTTCTTGGAATTTCAGCTGATGAAGTACCAAAAGATATTAGATTTTCCCATTCCCACTGCAACGACGGCTTCGCATTACACTCCATTCAGACCACTGACCACTAAAATCTGAAAGAATCACAAACTTTCATAAGAGACTACCAAGGAAATGCAGGAAAAGGCATTCAGAAATCACAAAGAAAAGACCAAAATGTTATTCAATGCTAAACTATCAACCAAATTGTAGAAAGGAGACCAACATATGATTCTTGTTAGAAAGCTACTTATGTATGAAAGACAGAAAGAGCATATATATATGCTAATGAAACTAGAACATAACACTTGGTTTCCTTCTTTAAATCTGTTAGAAACAAGATCATGATGCCTCAAGCCCAAGTGCCCAACCTAAAACCAGAGCAAGAAAAAAAAAATGAAAAAGCTAAATTGGATGTGACCAAGAATGATTTCTGAAAGAAGACTCAAAATTGTGATGATAAGTCGTTGAAGCAAAGCGTTTTAGCATGAATAGGCAAGGAAGGTTAAAGATTATTACAAAATCCTCTGTTTATCCTTGTTCTCGTTTGCACTTAGGTTCTCTAATTTGCTCAAATCTCTGTACTAAACCCTTTTTGAGAAATAAAGGAGAGATTTGCTTTCTGATCAATAACCATAAGAGAGATACTAAAAACAGATCTCTAAGAATCTCTCTCTCTCTTCCACTATTTATTACAGAACCATAGTTTTCTACAAGCAAATCAACTTGCAAAGTCAAGAAGAGCAATAAAACTCACATACAGCTACAACCTGCAAAAGTACTCTTTACCTAGGAGAAATCCTTCATTTATCTTACTCTGTTATTTGCATAAATAAAAGGACAAAAATCAACAGATCACACAAACACCAACATACCTAAAAAAACACCTTATGGATCTCTCTGTAAGGTGAAACCAGAGGAAGAAGAATTTTTTTTTTTAATAATATTTTGAGTGAGTAAGAGTTTCCATCACAACTTTCATTCACATTTATAATAACAACAACAACAAAAGATACCCTCATTTTACATCACAAAACTTTTTTGCTCACCAATAATTCACATTCATTGAGTTTTGTGGGGGCAAAATCCTTCAAGAAGTAGGACCCTCCCTTTACCATTTCATTATCAAAGGCTGTTTACAGATGCGGATTTTATTTCTCTAGCTGTCAAAATCATCCTTTTAATATTACATTCCGTAACATTTGTTTACTTACTAATTACTTACAACCTACCAAGGTTTGTAGATTCCTCAACACATCTTAAATCGATACTAGAATCACTAATTCACCAAAACCCATAAGAGATCATGAACAAATATAGCATCAAGAACTTTTTTTTTTTGGGGATTATAGTAACCTCTTACACATTTATTTTGGAAATGAGATCTATAGGAGCTAAAGGAAAAGAGCTACATAACCTTGTAGAGAAAGTGGGTATTTTTGAAAAAAAAAAAAAAGGCTATAATTAGGGTTTTAGATTCAAAATAATTGACACTTTTTCACTCACCATCCCTCTCTGATTATGATGCTATTTTGTAAGTAGTAAAAGGAAAAAATGGGAAATAAAGAAAAATCAAAAGAGAGAGAGAGAGAGAGTGAGTGATAGAATAAAGTTGCAAAATCTCAGCCGCAAATGGATGTCTCACCATTTATGGTAAAGAAGTTCTCCTCCGATATTATATCATTTTATTCACAAACTTTTAAGCTTGCTAAGTAAATAACAAAAATCTCTACTATAAGCTATATGAAGATTTACAAGAACCCAAAAAAAACAATAAAGGAAAATTAATCTAAAAAAAGAAAGATGGGTACCTGCCGATTAGAGAATTAGGGAAAGATCTCGTCGTCAATAGATCAGTAAAGCTTCCATTTTTGGCTTGACACAAAACAATAGAGAAGAAGAAGAACAAGAGAGAGAAAGGAGAAAAGAGGAGAGAGAGAGAGAGAGAGAGCATGTGGTGTGTGCAAGCGAAGTACCAAGTTGGGAGATGGGGAGGGGTCAAACTGCTTTTACCAGCTTCAACTTTTTTGGACGATTCATTCATTATCGAGGAAAAAGCAAGATTTTTTATTGTTTATAAAACTTGATGATTAATAAAAAAAAAAAAAGCAATTTGATATGGAGAGGTTAATAAACATGTGGATTTTGGTAGATCAAAAAGAGCGTCGAAATCAAGATAGCCCATGCTTTCGACTCCGTTAATTAATTTTTATTATTCTTATACTAAATTTACTAATCTGCTTTTGATTCAATTATCAATACACACCCTTTTAAGAGTAAGTTCTTGGGTTCTTTAACCAAATAAAAAGAGTAAGTTCTTGGGTTAGTAAATGAATAAATGTAAATAGAAAAGAAAAGAAAAGAAAAGTTGGTTGGAGTTATCATTGTGCTGGAAGACAAACCGCCCATCAGGTATGGTTCAATTATATTTATAATTTATAACCCCTTGTGATTTTTTTTATATTTAAATCGGGTTCTTACATAAAATTTATGTTCGGAATTGCGCTAAACGTGAGTCGGACCGTCGGTATATATCTAACGAGTTACAAAAAAATTGAATATTTATCGGGGATTAATTTTATAGTTTTTATTTTAATATCTATATATATAATTTATACAACAATACTAAATATATTTTCATGGTGTTATAGATTCAAGCGTGATAATCATCCATATTGTCGTGGATTCTAAATGCGGATAATACATTTTTATTCATTTTTTCTATTTTAATTTAATGAATGACAAAATTATAATTTTGCATTCGTCTTCTTCAAAAAGTTGCGACTCTGCAGCCTTAATTCGCGGCTACCATCAATTTTGTTATATAATATGTTTAGTCTATATCTTTTTATCATATATAGTTGGATGCGTTTAAATTAGTAATTAATATGATCCTGACACGTGGTAAGTGAATTGGTTAGATTTTGACACATGTTGCAATAGAATATATTATATAGGTTAAATTTAATTTTATGAGTAGTTATATTTTAATAAATAAATGAGTGTTAGTATGTTATCAATTAAGAAAAGACAAATAAAAACAAAAGTAAATGAGTTAAGTTCATTGTGAGAAAAGATAATCTGAAACATTGATCCTTTAAAAAAAAAATTAACTTGAATGATTTTTTTTTGGTCTTGGGTTTTGTGAATAAGATTTTATTTGTCATTAATTACAATAGATGTTGTATATAATTTAGTGATTTGATAACTTATAGGTGGTGTTCATTTGAAGATTTTTTATTTTTTTAATTCTATAATTTTTTCTGTTGATTTATTTTGTTATGTTATTTTTAAAATTGTAGAATTAAGCAGAACTGTCCTTGGATTCTCCACTTCCTCCTTCAAATATAACTCGAGCTCAGTAGTTGCATCTTGAAATCCTTTCTCCTTTGCTAGCTCCTTGTAAACGCAATCCATTCTTTCATATCCAAGCTCCTTATCTAAATCTAAATCCAATTCACCTTCAACAGGATCTTGGGATTCTTGAGCACTCTGTGATGTCCCTGCGGACTGAGAAGATGTGGAATCTCTGGTAGCATTGCTATTATACACATCAAACAACTTCTTCATAACAGAAAGGACTGAATCCTTAACCTTTTTCATGTCAGCAGTATCGTTCCCATAAAGACTTTCAAAACAAAACGTTGCAAACTTCAGTTTGTTTCTCGGGTCAAAGACACTAGCTATGATCACAAGCCTATTGATTTCCTTCAACCCTTCCCAATACTTATCAAATTTATCTCTCATAGCCATCGCCTTGATCCTCAATGTTATGTCAACATTCTTGCTCAAGGAAATCAGATTTCTTTCAATTGTCACAATCTCATTGTAACACTTGTAAGAGCCTACTGAATTGGTAGCTGAAACCACTAAAGTAGCGTTGTAAAAGATGATGAGAAACCTTACTAACCTGCCCACTGCTTCCCAATCATCTGTTGTTGGAGGCCCAATCCGTTTCTTTCCATCAACCTTTTCTTGAAAATAATCAGCATACAACCTGTCTTCTGCTGCCATTCTCTCAAAACCTCCCTTAAACTTAATAGCTCTTATTAGCATAAGATATATGGAATTCCATCTGGTTTTGCAATCCAAAGGCAAACTTCCCCTTGTTACCTTTGTTGATTCAACTCTAAGGTCGAAGGCCTTGATTCTGTTAGTAGAAGCTCTCACATATGTCACACCATTACGGATAGCAGAGACACTCTTATCCACATCATGCAAGCCATCTTTCACAACTAAGTTAATAATGTGAGCCGCACAGCGTACATGCATAAACTCACCTTCTAAGACCAATGCATCAGGACGTGTTGCACCAAATGTTTCCCTAAAACTCGCCAGAGCAGATGTGTTTGCAGTTGCATTGTCAACCGTGATGGTAAAGATCTTCTCAATTCCCCATTCACCGAGACACTCAACCAAAACAGAAGCTATAGTTGCTCCCTTAGGGTCTGAGATGTTCTTAAAACCGATTATCAGCTTCCTCAACTTCCAACTTGCATCAATGAAGTGTGCCGTGATAACCATGTAGCTAGCTCCTGTAGGAGGAGCAACCCAAATATCAGTTGTAAGAGAGACCCTTTGCTTACTCTTAGCAAACACCTTTTTCATAGCAGCTTTCCTCATCACAAACATTTCGACAATCTCTCTACTGGATGTTCTCCTAGACTGTGGCTTATATAGATGAACCCTATTGCAAAAATGTCTCCAAGCCAAACTCTCTATGAATGCTAACGGCAATTCAGCCAAAACAATCATCTCATTTGTTGCTTCCTTAAAAACTTCGAATGAAACTCTTGACAAACCCAAGTTACCTTCTGCACCTTCTGGATTTATAACGGCTTGAGTTTGAGCTTTACTATCCTTCCAAGCAGAGAAAGACTTGTACATACCATTATGCTTAATCAAACTCGAAGTTCCAGACGAGACTGCACAGCACAAAACCTTCCCACAGTAATTACAGGAGCATTTATTCTCATCATTCACGGATTTTGTAAAGTGATCCCACACCATCGACCTTGTTGAAGTATGTTTCTTCTTCGGCTTAGATGGAAGTGAACTACCAGCACTTGTCGAATTTTTTTTCCTTTTGCTTGCAGGACCAGAAGTCCCAATCTCATCTTCGGGTTCTCTCTGTAACTCATTTTCGTGGGTTGAGGAAGAATCCATCTGTAATGAAACGAAAATGTAAGAAACGCAATCGATAATCTAAGACAATAACACTAATCAAACAACTTAGGAGAAATACCATGAAATCACTAATTATCCAGAACTGAATCCCTAATCGTGATCAAAAGTAAAACCATGAGAAGCCGAGAAAGGGGAATGAAAGAAGAAGCCGAGAAGGAAAGGAGAAGGAAGGGAGAAAGAGAGGAGGAGAAATCCCTAATCAAAATCAAAACCATGAAATCCCTAATTAGCCAAAAATCAAATGATTCCAAATTTCAAATCCCTAATTGGCCAAAATCACAAAAATTGTCGAGAAAGGAGAAGGAAAGGAGAAGCCGAGAAGGAAAGGAGAAAGAAAGGAGAAGGAAAGGAGAAAGAGAGGAGGAGATTACCTGAGAATGATTTCTCGACATTGATGAACAAGATGGAGGAGGCGAAGGTGAGTGACGACGAGAGAGCCGTCGGGATTAATTTAGGTTAGCCAGTTTGTCAAAATTGTTATTTACAAAAGGGATTTTAATTGTGAAAGAAATAAAATTGTAATGGTTATAAAGTTTGACATAATTTGTTAAACATACGGTTTAATTAACAAAACTATATGATTATGATATATGTAATATAGTTAGTATAAATGTGTTTAATTCGGGTTTTCGGGTAACCGTTCGGTTCTCGTGTTTAACCCGAACCGAACCGAGAACCATTTGAAATTTATGTGAGAACCAATCGGGTTTTATGCTTTTATTCGGTTCGAACCGAACCTTGATTTTCGGTTCGGTCCGGGTCCGGTTCTCCGGTTCCGGTTTATATGCCCATGGCGAGATTGTGGGTTCGAATCCTCCTATATGTAAATGAATAAAAGTATTTTGTTTGGTTCGCATTTAATGCTAAATGAAACAAATTTTTAAAAATTAAATAAGAAAAAACAAGTGACATGCTTTTCTGTGATGACGTGGCACTCCCAGGAGAGTGTCTTTAAACTTTCATATAGTAGATTTATCACTCAAAACTCATAAATCTATCATATAGTAACTTATTTCAAATTTTAAAAAGAAAAAATAGAATTTTACTTAATTAATCGGATTATAGGATATTCACCACGATCATCAACCGGTTAACCGCGGTCTAACCGGCTACGGCTGCCGAGTTTTCTAGCATAACATAAAACTGTATAATGTATTTTTAAATAGATAAATAAATATATGCATTAGGCAATTCTATTGAGGATTGGTGTTTTTATAAATATAAGAAAACTAGTTTACAAAAAACAAAAATCATATATGTAAAACCAAAATGAGCATTTTCATTTTTTTTTCAACGGTTATATAAATGAGCATCTCCATCTTTACTTAGAATGCCTATGATCACAAACTAAATTAGATGTGTGTTTAGTGTTAAAAAAAAACAGATATGTGTTTGGTTAGTAATTCATCCCATCAGCCAATTAGATTAGAAAAAGTTGAATATCAAATTAAATGGAATTTTGAAATGAAATTATATGATATTTTTGTCAAGAAAAAAATAAAAAAATGAAACAATTAAAAACATTTTGAAAAATCAGCCATCTGATTCTACACGGTATACCCATCAGCTAATTAGAGTAGAACTGGTTGAATATAACATTAAATGAAAATTTGAAATTATATGATATTTTAAAAATGAAACACTAAAAATTGAAAAATCAGCCATCTAATTTTCTACACGGCATTTTGTTGTTCTGTATGTGTATAACTCCAACCAACCGGTCAAGCACTTGTTTGTTGAAAACGGAAAAATTCATATAACATCGGTTCATTAAATTGAAAACCGAGAAAAACGGTTCACCTTAACCGTCTCCAATCCCTGCTAACCAATCAAACCAAAAACTCATGATTCCCGACAAAATTCATTTGCAATTTTGTGATTCAAACTTGTAAATCTCTTTAACCTTATCATCATCATCATCACCAATTTCAAAATCGAATCCATGGAGTCCTACAAAACCCTAGAAATCGTTCACAAGAACCCAGATTCGTCCGTGTTTCACCTCATCCTCAACAGGCCATCACAACTCAACGCCTTATCCCTCGATTTCTTCGTCGAATTCCCCAGAGCTCTATCATCCCTCGACCAAAACCCAGATGTCGCCGTCATCGTCCTCTCCGGCGCCGGCAAACACTTCTGCTCCGGCATCGATCTCAATTCCCTCTCGTCAATCTCGGAACGATCCGAGTCGGGCGACAGAGGACGCTCGAGCGAGCTGTTACGCCGACGGATCAAATCGATGCAGGCGGCGATCACGGCCGTGGAACAGTGCCGGAAACCTGTAATCGCCGCTGTTCACGGCGCGTGTATCGGAGGCGGCGTTGATCTCGTCACCGCCTGCGACATTAGGTATTGCTCCGAGGACGCTTTCTTCTCGATCAAGGAGGTTGATCTCGCGATCGTCGCGGATCTAGGTACGCTCCAGCGGTTGCCGAGCATCGTGGGGCACGCGAACGCCATGGACTTGGCGTTAACGGCTCGACGATTCTCGGGACGTGAAGCGAAGGATCTCGGTCTTGTTTCTCAGGTTTTCGGATCTAAGTCGGAGCTCGATAAAGACGTCACGACGATCGCCGAAGGTAATCTCATTTTTCAATCTAAGTTTTCGAATGGAGATGGTGTCAGGCGGGATGAATATCGGAATAGCGGACTAACTGAAAAATTGTTAACGAAACGGACTGAACTGAATGAAATTTTTTGTAGAATAATTTTAAAACGCTGAAAAGTGAAAACTACTTTAGTAAATTAATCGTTGTTTATTTTTTGTAGTTATATTTTTAACATGGTAGTTATATATAACAGAATCACTTGTCAAAAACGTAGAAATTTATGAATACAATATGAATGACAAAAAATAACATTGATACTATTCCGCCCGCATTGATCCTGCCCTGCACCGTCTCCATTCAAAAGCAAGTCTGTTCGATACTATTCCTCCCCCGCACCGAATAAATTTTATTCGAAATTCATTCTTTTTCTGTTCAGTCAATTGTGATTTATGTTGGATTTGATTCGGGAATGAGAATTAGGAGTGATCAATTATTTTTCAGGAATAGCAGCGAAGTCTCCACTAGCTGTGACAGGGACAAAGGCAGTGTTATTAAGAAGCAGAGAGATGAGTGTAGAACAAGGCCTTGACTACGTAGCAACTTGGAACTCGGCTATGCTTATATCAGACGATCTTATCGAGGCTGTCTCTGCTCAGATGACGAAAAGACAACCTCGTTTCGCAAAATTGTGATAAGAGTCTCTGTTGCTTTCTTGTCTCCCTAAAGACAACTCCTCCGGTAACAAAACAACAAGGTCTTTTTTTGAGAAAGGACTTTTAACTATTGCTATTTAGTTTCTACAACAGCTCGAATAATTTGATATGGGTTTGAAGAAATATATGATAGTTCCCTTGATTACGAATTAAAGCTGCATATATAAATGGTCTTCACATGAGAATTTGATTAGTACTGTCCACATTGCAACATAGTTTGTTGCTAAATGCTAGCCCTCATCAATGTTCATAAGCTTCTGTCTCCATTCGTTTCTCAAGATATCAAGAAATTGGAGTATTAGGGATATGAGAGCATCAGAAGGATGTTAAAACGGAGTATTGGCTTTGATTTCAAATCGTGTCTCGATCATTCAAGTTCTTTTAAGTCCACTTGGATCAATCCTGATCAGATGGTAAAACATCAAATATGCCGTCCTTTTCTCTCCAACGCAATGGTATTTTAGACGGCATACTTCTTGTTTTAGTATTTTGTGAACAGTGATACACCAAACAAATATTAAAATATTATTTTTTATTTTTTATTAAATAATATAATTAAATTGTTGATTATTAATTAAATAAAATGTAGGACTAACAATTAAGTATACCATAATTTTTTTTTTGTAATTTTCGTTTTAAATAATACAAAATTGTAATTGTAATTAATATTTCACAAAATATAAAAATTAATATGCAAATTGAATAAAATTAAAAATACATATTAAAATTCAATTAAAACATTAAAAACATAAAATTACAAAGTTAAAATCAAACAAACATTAAAATTAAATGTAATTTTATATTTAACTTATAATAAATCAGTTAGTACGAATAATTTTTTTAATTTGTTGATTGTAATTTTATATTTACTTATAATAAGTCAGTTTTAATAATAACTAATATTTATTAAAATGATTAAAAATAAAAAAAATCTTAAATTTAATAATATAACAATAGATAATATTATATTTAGTGTGAAATTTGGTGTTGTGGTTGGAGATTAAAAATAAAATAGAACACAAAAACACCAAATTTGGTGTTGTGGTTGGATATATTCTTAGCTTCTTTAGAGCTTGATTGGTTCTCTCGCTAACACCTGCAAATCCAGCTTTTGTGGGTGATAGCGGTTGTTAGCGTTTGGCAAAAATAATGCAAAACGATTTCTACCGCTTTGTACCACTTTCTGACTCTCAAAATCAAAAGCTCTTTCCAGCTAGCGTTTGTGGTTGTGAGTCAATAGTTAAAAAAAATTAAAAAAAAACACAAAATTTATATAAAATCAAGATATATATAATAATTTTTTTAAAAATAAGTTTTGAATATTATAATTATAAATAAATAAATAAATTTAACACTTATTTAACTAATATTCATTAATAATCTTTCATAATTTTATATGTATAAGATCTATAAACTCTAATTATTTTGATAATTTTTTTCTCCATCACTAATGTGTGTATATATATCTAACAACTAAAATTCTTTTCATCTAATATCGCCATACAAACAAAAAAATTCTATTAAAATCATAACTTTTATCCAAACTAATTTTTTTAAAGAAATAAACGTAAGTATTATACACATACTATTTTTATAATTAATTATGTTTAATTAATAATTTTATAGTTTTTTATAATAATATAGTTTGTAATATTTTTTATAGTTATAAAATATGTTAATATTGTTAATTTATTGTTTAACCGCTACTGCACCAATAAATTAGTCAGTCGTAAGTATCGCGCAAACGCAATCGTTTCTAATTGTTATGCCAATTGTACAAATAACTTAGTAACGCTATTAACCGCAATCGTCCACTTCTGCAAACTGCTGCCACCGTAATCACAACCACTACGTTTAAACCAATCAGACTTGGCCACTCAATCAATTCCGATTGCTCATTCCTTACATTAATTATGGCTAAGTCTGTTGAACATTCTGATTCCCATTGACCGAAGACTCTTTGATTAGATCTTGATCATAATCCTGGATCCAATATAGTCTGATCACCCAAACGGTCTATCCATTTTCTCATTAACTAAAAAAATGCTCAACTTTTACTGACCAACCCGTTTTAATTCTCAAGTTTTGTTGACTAAACCGTTTTAATCAACAAAAGTTTGTGTTCTCTTTATTAAATTAAAAGTTGAAACATTGTTTTTCAAAAAGTTTTGTTTTGTTTTAAAACTTTTGTATTTAAGTAGTTAAAATGATTATAGCATGCAATTAAAATCTTTTTTTTTTAGTCGTCTGAGTGTTTGTGGCAAAGAAGAGCCACAATCGTTAGTTCAAAGAGTTTTCACGGATGCCATCGTTTGGCATGAGGTCAATAAATCTGCAACGGCTCTTGAACTACACGGAGACAAGATGGGCATATCAGACTCTACATGGCAGCATCCAAGTGCATGTATTGTTAAATGTAACACTCATGCTCATTGGAGGAATGAACGATTGATGAGTGGAGGAGCATGGATGGCTCGGGATACTAATGGTGAAGTCCGGTATCATGCGAGAGAAGCTTTCACATGCTCCCCAAACCGACTGATTGCTGAACCTCGGTGTATTATCTGGGTCCTACAAAGTGTAAGAGATTTACGCATTCCCTGGATCATAATTGCCTCGGATTATGCTGCAGCGATTGAGACAATTCCGAAGCCACTGGAATGGCCAAGATATCGATCTTTCTCGGAGTATATATACCGGCTAAGGAACAACTTCGAGAGCTGTGAGTTCGTACTGGAGCAGGCAGCAGCAAACGCAATTGCTCGGGACATTGCCAAGAGTGTCACAAGACAGGGACGATTTCAATCATATCTAGCACTTGGAGGCCCGGCTTGGCTTCATGATAGAATATATCGAGAAGCCTCTCATTGCATCTAGTTATCCTTTCTATTAGGAGTTTGATGCAAGTTTTTTAAAAGAGGTTTTATCATCTTTGTAATGGATTGTTCTGGTTTTCTACTATTGAATTAAGATCTTTTTGAAAGATTTTTCTAAAATTAAAAGATAAATTCATAAAATTTGTAAATGTTCGACAATAAAATCAACAATTGCTAAAAATAACCTGTATACGATTATTTATTTATTGAAAAATTTAATACAAATATCATCAATGCTTAAAATTTATGAGAACTGATTGATTCTCACAAAATCCAATGTTAAAATTGGGAGTCCAACTTAAAAAAGATGGAGAAAGGGGCTGTGAACTAGCCCGAGAAGAAGAGCCTGATGAGGAAGTATAAGACGATAATGAAGACCAAGAAGCTACCAACACACCGTCATTGGTCGGAATATTTTTCATTGCCGGAGCCACCACATCTTCTAGAAGCCCTTGTCGCCGTTGGCACTGATCAAGTGGAAAAAACAATTCGTCTTCGAGGTTTGCCGGTGTGTTTTCTTGGGCCTCATAGGCCAGATGATTTGGGTGGGTGGGTTTGACTAGTTGGCTTTGTTTGCTTTCGTCTTGCGTTTGAAATTTTTGGTTGATTTCGAAATGGGGTTTATATTGAGCATCGTGTTTAATTATTTTGGGCCTCTTATTGGGCCTATGCGTGCTATTGGGTAGGAAGAAAGGATAGGTGAAGTGCAAGTGGAAACCCTCGTAGGTGATGATGTATGTGTTAGGCTCATCAATTGATCTCTCCACTTGCTTCTTTGCATTGCAAATTGGGTTTGTGCACTTGTAATAACTCCTACACATAAACCAAAAATAGTAGTAACATTAGGCTTGTGACTAGGGCTGGGCAAAAAACCATAACCAAAAAAACCGAACCGAAATAAATCGAAATAAGTGATTTGGTTTAGTTATAGTATAACTTAAAAGTCCATTTGGTTATAATTTTTGTTAAGATTTCGGTTTCGGTTTGGTTTAAAACTCAAATGTTTAATATTTATATATTTGGTTTCATTTAGGTTCATATATTTTTTACTAGGCATATCTTTATAATTTACTAATTTATATGTTTACAAATTAATATTTAAAAACAAAATCTATATAATTAAAAAAAGTTGAAAACCTTATTTCTCAAACAAACAAAGCAAAACATGTTTGTGGCAAAGTAAAACTTGTTTGTATATGTCAAATTTTCTTTCTCTTCTTCACAAATGAGTCTTCTAGTTTTATGTATTTAATTTATTCTATTTTTTTCTTGTTTTTTGAAGGTTTGATTGAATCAAGGTTTTTCGTAGCATTATAGTTTAGGAAAAAACTGAAACCAAACTTAATCTAGTTACATATGGTTTTTGTATGGTTTTAATTTTTATAAAATCGATAAACCAAAAATAAAAGAAAACCGAACCGTACCAAACCGAAATACATTTGGTTTTTATATGGTTTGAATTTTTATAAAATTGATAAATCGTAAAACCGAGAAAACCGAACCAAAACCAAACCGATAACCGGAGTGCCCACCCCTACTTGGCTACTTGTGACCAAAAACTTAGGTATACTATGTACACATTCGACATGCCGATTCTTTATAATATCAGTTCGGCCGAACAAAGAAGTTCAATATATATATATGCGAATTCTGAAAATGAAGCATGTATATATCATAAGTACCTTGGGTTAGGGCTATTTTTGATGGATTTTTGACCATACTTTCTCCATTTGTATCCATCATCACTCATTCCATTACCATTATTCTTCACCTTTAAAGTGTACCTATCCACCTTGCTTAAAGTACTCCTTTCCAATATTGGAACCCTTTATAACAATTAATATGAATAAACAAGAGACTCATGAGTAAATTTCATTGAAGGGTGATATTTTAAAGAAAAAATAAATAAAGTATCTTGAAATTGAAAATGTCCTCTGTATATTTACGTTGATTCATATATTTGTCGGACTGGATAGGTTAGGGGTTCAACAACGGCCAAAGCGTTTGAAATATCTTGGATTCTTGGGCCGGAGTAAAGCATTGATGAGACCTCTTCATTTGGCATGGGTCTAAGATGTTGTTCTTGAGGCAGAAAGAAGAGAGGTGGCTCATTAACAAAAAGATCGTCAACGGCGTCGCTTCCATACCTTCTCGTCCACTCAGAAAGTTCTTCTTCTGCCATATGAGTATGGGAACAAGATAACACATATGAGCAGGTGGAGGGAGAAAGAAAGAAAGAGAGAGGTTCTTTGTGTTTTAAGCTAAAAAGTGTTGAATTTATATTCAAACTTTTTTTATTTGACGGGTCTATAGTACTTTTACATATATAATATACTAAAATGAATCGTCTCGATATGGTTTGTGTTTAATAATTTGTTTTGTTGATTTGTAATATATTGTTTGAGTTAAAAATGATCAATTTAATTGTATTTCTCTTATAATTAATAACTAGGAGTTGAATCTACTATGTGTAATAATTAAAACCTATTTGAATGCCACTAATATCAAAAAAAAAAAATTAAAGGTCACATGATCTAATGGTATTTATGAAGAGATTATATTTTGAGCCTGTATGCAAAATCTCCTAACTATAAAACAATGAAAAATAAGAATAATTAAACTAGTTAAACAAACGTAAACACCATTTTAGAAAAAATGTATAATATATGTATAAGTATATGTTAATATCAGGTATTATATAAGTTTAAATTCGAATGGTTTTTTAAAAATATTTTTAAATTCGAATGGTGACAGAAGTACAGAACAATAACTCTAACACGAGTAAATATTATGATGTGTTTATAAATTTTTCTTTAAAAAGATAAGGCAATAAAAAAAAAATGCATATTTTTTTAAAACTTTAATAATGCATATTTTGTCATGTTTGAGCTTGCGACGACCTATAACACTACCATTAAATGGCTCATCTTATCATTAGTTTTTTTGTGTGTGTGGTAATGTCCACATATTTCATGAATCAACCGTCGTGGCTAACTTTCTAAGCTTATATCTTAGGCCCCATAACATTAATAAATCGAGTTTTTTTTTGTTGCTATGTGGCTTTGACTTTGTGACGTAAAGACAAAAACATAATGTGACTAGTGGACAGAAAAAGGTTTTGGGTTGACTTGGTGGTTTAGGTTTTGTCGTCTCTGCTATTGAGGAATTGGTTTTGGATTTTTCCTTCTCAAATTATTATACAAAGTCAACCGTCTAGTATTTTTCAATTTGCACTGATAGGTAATGTTAACATCTATTGCAAGAGAAGCCAATGTTGAAGCTGATAGTAGCTTAACAAAGGATCCGAGAGATAAAGATCTGCATGTTATGTTATTTCTTGGTTGTAACTCTTTTGTACTGAACATGTCCATATTATATTATTATGTACGAAATATGTTACCAAAAAAAAATATATATATATATATATATAAACAGAAGCCGTGCATAATCTAAATCTAGAAACATTTTCTACGATTTATAAATGATTTTATTAAAAGCGTACATTTTTAATTGGGTTTTGGGTACCATTTGTAATATAAAAATAAGAGATATTTTTTAAAAAAAATCCATCAAAAAGTTTATGTGACCTTTTTCGAACTCAGAATCTAAAAAAAAACTAAAATGAATTTTGTAACAAATTAAATTAGGGTATATTAAAATACTGAGTACCATGTCCACCGCGTCGCATGACTACAATTGAGGATTCTTTGCTGATGGTGTCCGTCCTTGTAGATCTCCTACCTGGTTCTTGGAACAGAAATTTTGATTCGAGAGCTTTTTGTCCATGTAGTTGTAGATCATGTTCTAATTTGGAATCTCAATTCGTATTTGGTTTATAGGGAAAATGGTTATTTCTAGAATCAATCCAAGCATGACTTGTTTTTTTGTTAAGTCTCGGTAATGGTGGCAAATTAACGAATTGGAGGATCAAATGAGCCTTCACTAAAGTCGGTTAAAGAAATTTTTTTGGAAGATTAAGAATTTTTTTTTAAATAAGCCACCGTGGCATGCATAATTGGAAGAAACGTTCCATGGACGAGTAGTGAAGACACACCAAACGTCGTTAGATCAACTGGAAAGTAGGTTATGCAAAGCCCAGTTTCAAGAGTGACACTTGGGACGGACCAGCCCCAGTTTTAAGAGTGTGTGCAAAAGCAAATGATCCCACTATTTTTCATCTGTTTTTATTATATTTTAGGGCTTTAAATTTTTTGGAATTGTATTGTGTGCCCAAATTTTCAGATTTATTAATATGCAACTAAGTTGATTTTTAAATTTTTTTGGCACATGCCTAGTTTTTGGTTGAGCCGAATCTGGACGAGACTAATATTATATGATGTGGTTCCGGACCTGGGATTACGGAAATCGGCTCAAAATCTCTTGGTAATCTAAAAAAGAAGAAGAAAGAAAGACACATACGTTCTGAATTTGTGATGGTGTTTGTCCATCCATTATGGTGGTCAGGAAGAAACATATTTGCTTCTTCTTTAAAAAAAAATATAATCTACATTTTAATGTTTGATAGTCTCTACTTTGATAAGAAGTTGAATCATTGTCGCTTCGTCATTGTATCCACGATAACTTTGGTTGCATCAGCCATATGTTGAATCTGTTGCAAATACAAAGTCAATTTTCCTCTCCTCCAACTATCTCATCTTCTCTCCAACTATTCCATTCGTCTAATCCAAAAAAAATATACTTTACTCACGCTCTATTGGTCTAATTCAAAACAAAAATCAGCCTTTGTCTCCATGAAGTACAAAGCATATCCCACATTCTTCATATCTATTTATGAGAGTCATGTTGGAAGACATATTCTCTGTCTCTGGCTTCTTCACAAAAACAACCCAAGACTTAAAATTTAATTAAAACATTAAGTTAAAACCCATACAAACATAAAAACTAAGTGCAACAAGATAATTTTTAATCATATATTAGTTTTAACTTATAATAAACCAGTTTTAAAAATAGTTAATATATATCAAAATAAATAATAAATAAAAAAATTTAAATTTAATAATATAATAATAGAGAATATAATATTTAGTATAAAATTTGGTGTTGTGGTTGAAGAAAAAAAATAAAGTAGAACACCAAAATACCAAATTTAATGTTATTTTAACACTAAATTTGGTGTTGTGGTTGGAGAACTCCTCACAAGTTTGCAAAATTTATAAGTTACAATGTGGGTTCAATACCTAGGGGGCTCAATATAATAAGAGGTCTAAGGAAATTTGGTTTTTTTATTTTTGTTGGCCAAAACAAAAGTTTTTAGGATATATAACGATAGAAGAGTATCAATATAATGAGAGGTCTAAGTAAAATGGACAATTCTCATATTTACCATAAAAACAAGTTTTTGGTTCAAAAATGACATGAACGCACAATTATTTCCATTCTTAACATTTTTTATTAACTGATTGATGATTCTACCCTCCTTCAACCAAACTGAAATTTCCCAAATCTCCTCTTCTCTTATGACGATTTTTTTTTCTTTTGTTCGTCAATGAGGCCGTTCTCGAAGCACGATTGACGCAGGTGGTCGTTTAATTCCGTTTCCGCTGGAAGAAGCGCCGTCGGGAGTGCATCTACTTCTCCAGGAACTGAATGTTCCAACGGCGGCTACGGTGAAGAGTTCGTCGAGATTACGACGATGACACCATCGTTCTCCGAAGCGTCGAGCCAGCAACCGCCATTAATGTCGATATCTCCGACGAAATCGCTTCAACCCCTGGAGGCGGGATGATGACTCCGGTTTCGATCTCGAGATCTCTGACGAAGCGGACTTCCTCGAATCGGTTCCGGCAATTCTCGCAGGAGCTAAAGGCGGCTACCTCCAGGAAGGTTTGTAATTTATTATTAGTGTACGCATTATCCAGCGGGTTTATTTACAAGGATAAGTGAATGGATGAAACCTATTATCTTTAGATGTTTCACTTTTGAATGACACATCCTTTTTCCATTTTGTGCAACATCTTGCTCCCAAGGATTTAAGTTTTGTTGGCTACACATACAACTTTGACGCTGTGAAAGGGTTGTGTCATTCACTTGGTACATTCAAAAGCCCATACTATTATTAAATCATTTTCAACCCCGAACCTTGGCTCCTGCATTTTTCTATTAGAAGTGCCTAATAATCTGTTTTAAGTAAATGAGATACAAGAATTTATTGTTGATCAGACATTAGGAAGAATCTGGCTCATTTCTTTTACAACTCTGTAGAGATGGCAAGAACTATGTCGCTGGATCGATCACCAGGTGAGTTGTGTTTCATCATTGGAAAATTCCATGCTTCTCTCGTTTGCCTTTTTGCATCTTCAGATCTTTAAGCTTCTATCACAGATAAGGCTAAACTACAATCCCATAATTCAAAAAGTGAAAACTGATGTAATCAGAACTGTGTGCAGCTGAGGCAATGCCTGTGGAACAGATAAGCGGGGAAACAGCAGAGGTTCAGATGGTGTTATCGATGGATGATCCAATGATAATTTGAAAAAAAAAAAAGAAAAAAAAATAGAGATCCAAGAGATTTCTTAAGCCGTTTGTTTTTTCAAAACGAAAATGTACAGCAAGCCCAGAAGTTGGAAGAAGAAAATCAAAATGGTTTGGGTAGACAAGAGTGTGAAAAGGAGAAGGTGAGAGATTAACAATGGTTAGCCTTTCCTGACGATTCTGTGTATTAGAAGAAGAAGAAAGAGAGGGGGAAAAAGAGATTAGAGGATTTGAGTAAGTCTGTGTTATATAAAAGCTGCCCAGGTTGGCCGTAGTAATGTTGCCTTCTCTAGTGGCAGTTTTACTGCAACATTTGACTCTTTTTACCATTTTTTCATTTATCTGTGTGTATTAAACTTTTTATTTTTAAACGATCTTTTTAAATTGTTGCAAATAATTGAACTAGTGTATCGTTTGTTGGTGCAACTCACAATAACCAATTTTTTATCCAATCTATACCTAAGAAAAAGAACTACGACGAAAACCAAAAATAATCATGTTTAGAAATTAGAATGACCTTCCTAAACATAGGAAGATCTTCCTAAAAAGTTACAAATAATTGAACTAGTGTATTGTTTGTTGGTGCAACTCACAATAACCAAATTTTTATCCAATCTATACCTAAAAACAAGAACCACGACGAAAATTAAAAATAATCATGTTTAGAAATTAGAATGACCTTCCTAAGCATAGGAAAACCTTCCTAAATTGTTGCAAATAATTGAACTAGTGAATTGTTTGTTGGTGCAACTCACAATAACCAAAATTTTATCCAATCTACATCTTTGGGAAATTTTTCCTAAAAGTATTCAAGTATAACCCTTATGGTTTCTATCAAACGGTTTAGTAAGTTTTTTTTAGCGATGTATAGAAACACATAATTTGTTATAGTAAGACTTTCCTACTATTTTAGGAAAGCATTCCAAAACATTTTAAATAACTTCCTAAAATATTAAGAAAACTTTTAAAATCTCTTAAAAAAATTCACATGGTTCCTAAACTTTTAAATTTTTTTCATAAATCATTCAAGAAGGCGTTCATACAAATTTTATTAAACGTATACAAAGACTTCCAAAATTTTATTTGAGCAAATAGTTATTAACATATGATTTTGGAAGGCTTTCCTAAATTTTTAGAAGAAGAAGAAGGAGAAGGAGAAGAAGAAGAGAGCCATTGAAAGTATACAAAAGATGTTGTAATATGGCCTTAGTATATCCAGATGCGCCATGTTACACACAATTTCGTCCAATACTATTTTTAATAGATTTTATAATGCGCTTTTGCATGTAGAAAAGATGGAGGATTCATTCCCTTTTAAGATTACACTTCCTCTTTTTCTGTACAAAATCAATGACGAGCCATAACGATCAGCTGTGATCAACCAGTTCCCCACATTCAACGTTATTGCTATTGTAGAAGAACTACTTGTAGACCACAAGTTCATTTAATACTTAGGACTTGTTTGTGAAAGTGTTGAACACGTTTGTGTCGGTTTGAGGAAGGTCTTCCTAAATGTATATGATTGGTTCTTAAACTTTTACATGTAATAGAATTAGTATACTTTTGATTAGTGTATCACAAAATAAACAGAATATCATCCAATATATAGTTCAAATAGACTCATAACCACGACCAAACCTTAAAAATAACTAAATAAGAGAATAATCGAGTTCAGAATGTCAGAATAAAAAGTTAGGAAAACATTCCTAAAACATATGAAAAGCTTCCTAAAAAGTCTAGATATCTTCCTGAAAACAATAATGAACGCCTAAATATCTTATTTTGTGTCATGTTCGGCCAAATCTCTTGTTGTGTTCTCTTTTTCAAGTAGGTTAATATCGAACACATATGGTTTTGGTACTTAAGTGAAGACTTCTTTGCTCAGGCTGGGACATATTTGTGAGATAATAAATTCAGAAAGTATTTGTGATCTTTTAGGAAGGTCTTCATGAATGTTAAGAAACCCATTGTTAGGAAGCCCTTCCTGAAGTTTCGTTTTCGCATGCTGATACACAGCATGTGACTCATATCCATTTGTCTAACAAGTCACAAACAAATCCAAATGATGGGGTAAGGTTTTGCGTTTTTATCCTTTTTAGCACTTAGTTTTTTTAAGTTTCCTAAAAATTAGGAAGCTTTCTTACATATTTGAATCTCTTCCTAACGTTTTGTACTTGTAAACTGATACATAGCCTGTGGATCATACACTTTCTTCTAACTATCCTCCAACAAGGCAAGACAATATAAACGATGAGGGCAATCCGAATGATAAGATAAGCTCACTGGTTTTTTTTCCTTTTATTTTAAAAGTATAGTAAGATTCTTTTTTGAAATAACTTTTTCCATAATTTGTTTTTGCAGTCTAATACAAACACTTCGAATCAAATTCCTTATTCTAACTGGTCATCACCATTCCCCAGATCAAATTGATAAGGTAAACTTGTTGGGTTACCTCAATTTTTTAAAAAAAATCTTTGTAAAAATTAGGAAGCTTTCTTACGTGCTTAGGAAGCCCTTCCTAAAGTTTTGTACTTACAGATTGATATAGAGCATGTGGATCAGATCACTTTCTCTTCCCGTCACAACAAGATCTGAATGTTGAGGTAAGCTGTCTCTTTTGTCACTTGTATTTGAAGGTGTATGAACACAAATTTTTTTGACATTTCTTTCAAAATGTTAGTTCTCGTAGTTTGTTGGATATGAGCATGATCTATTCTCGTCTCCTATACGTTAGAGAACCGGAAAAATGACGTACCACCTCACTTACAAGTCGGAGCTGTTGTTTAAGCACTCAGTTTTTTCTTAAATCTTTGTAAAATGAAGCCTTTCCTAAATTTGTAATAATCCTTCATAAAAAATCAAGAAAGTTTTCTAATTTCCAAAATTTATATAACATTTCTAGATATATAGGAAAAATTCATACAAATTTTAGTAAAATTTTCTTAAAATTTAGAAAGACTTCCAAAATTTTATGTGTTTTAAAAATGTTGTGTGTTTTTGAATAACTTGTCATTTTACTTATTTGGCTTATAAGATTACAAGTGTTTGGGTTGTAATCATTTAGGAAAACGTTATACACCTTTAGGAAGGCTTTTCTAACACGAACATACTCAAACATTCAATCACTTACATAAGCTCATTAGCATTCTTCCATACCCAACCAAAAACCTAAACAAACTGTACTAAAGACAAAATATTTCAATTTATCAACTATAAATCGAGAAATAAATAAGCATTCACTGCATTCTCGATTGAACTAGTGTATTGTTTTTTGGTGCAACTCACAATAACTAAGTTTTTATCCAATCTATACCTAAATACAACACTAAACATAAATGCAAACTAACAGTCTAAGACCTAGTGGTTAAGTTTTGACTATGCTAATTTGAATGGGGAAAAAGGATTGGTATTCATAATTCACACAAACTCAGCAAGTTATGTATTTTTCATGTTGATTTTTTCAAACTATTGTAAGTTGTCTAGCATTTTCTCTTTCTCTCCCCCTCTCTATATTTTAGTTTTGAAACCAAGCATAAATGAAAGTTATGAAGCCTTTCTAAATGTTTAGGAATGGCTTCATAAAATTTTAGGAAAGCTTTCTAAACATTTAGGAATGCCTTCCTACAAGTTTAGAAACCTAAAAGTTTAGAAAGAAATCCTATATGTTTAGAAGAGTTTCTTAAAACATTAGAAACGTTTCTTAAGTTATGAAGCCTTTCTTAATGTTTAGGAATGACTTCATAAAATTTTAGAAAAGCTTTCTAAACATTTATGAATGCCTTCATAAAAGTTCAGAAAGAAATCCTAAAGTATAGAAACGTTTCTTAAAACATTATAAATTTGTTTGTAAACAGTAAACGTTTAGTAAGTTATGAAGCCTTTCTAAATGTTTAGGAATGACTTCATAAAATTTTAGGAAAGCTTTCTAAACATTTAGGAATGCCTTCCTCAAAGTTTAGAAACCTAAAAGTTTAGAAAGAAATCATAAATGTTTAGAAAAGTTTCTTAAAACATTAAAAACGTTTCTCAAGTTATGAAGCCTTTCTAAATGTTTAGGAATGACTTCATAAAATTTTAGGAAAACTTTTTAAACATTTAGGAATGCCTTCCTAAAAGTTTAGAAAGAAATCCTAAAGTTTAGAAACGTTTTTTAAAACATTAGAAATTTTTTGGTAAACAGTAAACGATTAGTAAGTTATGAAGCCTTTCTAAAATTTTTTGTTTACTACCTAGCTCTACTATTGACTCAACCGAAATTACACACTTTTAACTCTCATTTTTAAACGTATATGCAAATTTAAAGATAACTATTTTCAGTTTGATAAGTTCTCGATCTAGCAAATATGAATCTAGCATTTGATAATTTTAGCTTACGCACTCATATGATCTAGCAAGTATAAACTAATCATGATTTCACCACTTGCTTTGACCTAAAGAAACAAAAGGCACCAAATCATCTAGACTCGTTGCAAAGAGTAGAGAGCAGTAACAACATTACAGTAGCTCGTGATGTATACACATCTCTAAAAAAACCATTGGAAGAGATTCAAGCTTCCATATATAGTATTCAGTTCATGCTTTAACACACAATCTTGGTAACAATTCATGCTCAACTATCTACTACAACCATCTAAATCACCAAGAAAAGTCTGCAACACAAAACCAACAAAATCACATTCAAGCCTACCAAGCATTCATCTTTTCATTACCATTTTGCAAGACAATCACCACTGCCCACTCAACTCTTTGATCCAGCAACCTCTCGCTGTGCCTTCTCCGCAAAGAGCTTAGTAGCAACCATATTGTCCATAAAATACTCTAGGTAAGGATGATTCCTTGGGACAAGTTTCCTGAACTTCTCAAACTGTTTCTCCGCCTCATCTTGCTTCTTTAAGCACTGTGTATGTGATCCCTTGACAGAGATACGGCCTGAAATCTCTGGGCCCTTCCTTCACAAGCTCCTGATACAGCTTCAGAGCTTCGTTCTACTTCCCCTCGATGACTCGAATCTGCGCCACTAGCAGCTTGAAATCCCTAAGGTCCTTACGATTCTTCTCCTTTTCGCACCTCTCCATCGCCACCTGAATTCTCTTCTACACCACATTCAAATCATCACCTGATTCGGAATAAGCCATAACCAGTTCGTGATAGGATTCCACGCGAAGCGGATCCTTGGCTAGGATCTCTTCAAATCCACTCTTGGCAGACTCTAGATCCCCACTGTGACTAAAGATATTGGCTTTCAAAATTGGGCACTCTTTCTCCTCTAGTTCCAATTCTATCAACCGATAGATCACCTCCATCGCTTCTACAAGCTTTTGAGATTTGATCCTTACCTCCATCAATGACCGTAGAGCTTCCACATCTTCAGGGTGAGAAACGAGATGCTCTTCGAGCGATCTCTCTTCTTCTTCCAACGAAACGTCTCAGGTGTAGATGGTGACTCAGATTGATGTAGTTGCTTGAAAGAGAACGTCGGAGAAGATGATCGATGATGAAATAGATCTACGAAACTAGGCAATTAGTAAAGATAATGGTTTGGAAATAATAGGTTTGTTATTGGATTGAGGGCAATACGGTCACTTAGTTAATATTAAATGGTAGGAATGTCAAATTTGAGCCTGTATGCTAGTTTTGGAATGAAAACTAGTTTTTGTGTCATTTGAAGAAATTTCTCAAGGAAGGAAAATTGGATTTTTTATTTTTGTTGGCCAAAACAAAAGTTTTTACTATCTATAACCATAGAAGAATATCAAATTAATGAAATGACCATAAGTAACCTATGGTTATAATATACCTTATATATTCTACAATATATATACTATTATGCCCTTTTATCTCCTTCTCCCTCTCTCTCTCACAATTTCTTCTCGTTTTTTTTACACAACGGTTCACTTTTTCTTCTCATTTCTTCTCATACTCTTCTTCTTCTTCTTCTTCTTTTTTAAACAATAGTGCAAACACAACATCTCCCACATAATTAAATTGTATAGTACATGGATATTTTTTCTACAGACTTATATACATTGCTATAGCTATATTTTTAATATTTCATCCTGATATTGTTACGAAGCTAATTTACTCATAAAATAATTCTCACGCACATAGAAACTATATTTAATATTTATTCTATATCATTAATTGAAAGAGGAAATTTAAATTTATATTTCAAAAAGATTATAGATTTTGAAAACTAGCGCCTGGTTTAAATAGTTTGAAAATTAAAAATTTTATCAGATAAAAAAATAATAATCTATCATGAATTTTGAGAATTTACAATCACCAAAAAATATATTTATTTTGGCTTTTTAATATTTAAATTAAAATAATAATAATTTTAGAATAAAATAATTATATATTTTTTCTAGATAAATATTTTAGAATAAAATAAATATATAGTTTTTAGAAAATCTCTTCAGATGTTTATCACTAGAAAAATTTATATATATACATATATTGCGCTGTAAAAATAATAATACATATTGCCGTAATTTTGCTAATATTCAACTATTTGATCATCTAAGGGCTTGGTTGGTTCTCCCGCTAACACCCGCAAACGCAGCTTTTGTGGATGGTAGCGGTTGCTGGCGTTTGGCAACAATCATGCAAAATGTTTTCAACCATTTTATACCGCTTTTCGTCCCTCAAAATCAAAAGCTCATATCCACACAAAATTAATTTAAAATCAAGATATATATAATAAATATTTATAAAAATAAGATTTGAATATTATAATTAAAAATAAATAAATAAATTTGACATTTTTTTATAAACTCTAATTATTTTGATAAATTTTCTCTCCATCACTAATATACATATATAAACAACAAATTCTTTTCATCTAATATATGCATACAAAAAAAAAAAAAATCTCTATTGAATTCATAACTTTCATCCAAACTAAAAAAATTAAGAAATAAACATAAGTATTATACACACACTATTTTTAAAATTTTATAATCAATTATGTTTAATTAATAATTTTATAGTTTTTTAAAATAATAATATGATTTTTGATATTTTTGATAGTTATAAAATATGTTTATATTGTTAATTTGTTGTTTAACCGCTATTGCATCTGCAAGTTAACCAGTTGTAAGTATCCCGACAAAGCACCCATTTTCAATCGCTGTGCCAGTCGTACAAACTGCTTAATAACGCTGCTAACCGTAATCGCCTGCTTCCACAAATTCCTGCAGCCGCAACCGTAACCGCTGCGTTTAAACCAGTAAGGTTTGTTGTATAGTACGTTTGACAATTTTTTGATATTATGTACGTTGGAAATAATATATTCGCAAAACGTGTATTTAATATAATTGTGACATCATAAAAAAATTACTTATAATCAGAACATATATTTTGAAAAATAGTGAAATGTATTCTGAAGAACTTTTAAATTAATCAAAAATAATAAGATTAGATTTGAAAATAATTTCAATGTTTGATTTATGTAGAGCAATTTGATAATTTTGGATATAAATAAAGTTAGTTTTCAAACTTTTAAAAACAGTGATTAGTTTACAAAATATATAAAAGTTTTGGAATATTAAACCAAATATCCGAATTGAAATGACTATGAATTTTTCATTTAAAAAATACCTATATTATAAATAGGGTAATTTATTTTTGAAATTAAAGAAAACATATTTTGAGCCTACACCCAAGACATGTGTATACTACTTATTTTAGCCATTGGTTGGGCTAAGCTTTATTTTTCTTTGACATCTTTCATCTATTTCAATTGGATGCTTAGGAGTAGATCTTTGAACCCTTTTTTACAAATTTGGAGAAGATTTCTATTTTTTCTATTCTATTAAATTTGCTTATGTTTTCTCTCATATCTATTTGCTTGTTCCATGAAAGTATGTGTGAGAAGTTCCATAGTTAGGTTAAGAATTCAAAGGGATTTCATATATTGCGAATTTAGGATTGTTAGATTTAGAATTATCGATTTGGTTTCTTCATCTAATGTTGAACTTGATTAGGTACTAGTTTCATAAACTTATCTTAGGATTAGTTTACTCATCAAAACTGTTGCTAGATATCTTGAAAAATATAGATGAATACATTTTCTTTAGTCAACGAGGATTGATGCTTTGTGAATATATCAAACATGAATGTTAATGCATGTTTTGAATTATAAATTCAAACGAGAGTATTATCTTAGGTTGTTAAACATAATATTTACGGTCACATGAGTAGGTTGACTCGGCCTGCGCATTTTTAAGTACCTCTCGGGGATCCCGTTATACATTGGAGAATAATTTATCATTCCGTGCTTTCCATATGTACCATAATATCCATGGAAACACCATCATCTCCCCGCTTTGCGGTAGATTCCAGAACTGATGTGCCATATTAGAGTATAATGCATCCGTTGGAAAATCATGCGTTGGCGTTGGAAGTGCCGATAATGCCCAGACTTGAAAAGCCGGTGGACATTCAAATAATGTATGATTTATTTTTTCCCGTTCCGCACCACATCTTCCACATTGTGGATCACAGTGAATACCTCTACTGTGTAGCCGATCCATTACTGAAATGCAACCCGAGATGATTTGCCATAAGAAATGTTTCATCTTAGGTGGACATTTTACCTTCCAGGCCTGTCTTTGCAACCTGCTCACATCTGGTCCATAGAAAGTTTGTAAATCCCCCTTGGAGGGGTATTCCTGTTCTATGTTGTATCCCGACTTTACCGTATATTTTCCTGATTTTGTAAAGTGCCACTTTAAGAGATCTTGTCTTATCGCACGAGTAGTTGGGAGTCCTATAATTAAAGGTATATCCTCCTCAACAACAAGTTGCTTGAGTAGTGGAATGTTCCACGTTGATGATAAAGGGTCAATCAATTGATTGACTGTTAGCCCGGGGTACAAATTGTAGCCTTTAAGTTATAGAATGGTGTTAAATTATTTTCATGTTCATATTCATTCTAATTGAATTTAGGAGATAAAATTAAATTATTTTATTAACTTACAAGATATTGAAGAAGCAAATACTAAATGCGTTAAACAATTCTATACACCCACCAGTTAAACAAAGATTCAATGTCTTCCTTTTAATGTTTTCAAAGATTTCATTTATTTGTTTTGGAAAAAGTCTTGTTAATATTTTTTTGGACTTTCTGTTGTATTTTTTTTGTTTAAAATAATAGGTTGATATATCGTGTCAAATTCGCATGTTTGTTTAAAGAAGTCATTGCGCTTGTTATTTTTTTTTGTTTAAAGATAAAATTTTTTTATACATAGAATAAAATCTAGGAGCTAATACATAAATCCAATAATATTAGGTTGATATATCGTGTCTTATGCGCTTGTTTGACGTGCATCGATTTTAAATTACAGAGTTAAATATATAGATAGAATAAAACCTAAAAGGTAATACAGTAAAACCTCTATAAATTAATAACGTTGGGAGCATGAGGTTTTATAAAAATTTATTAATTTATAGTGATTATTAATTTATAGATATATTATTTGATTGAAAAACTAATGTTGCGACTGAAAAAAATATTAATTTAGCGTGGTATTAATGAATCGAGTATTAATTTATAGAGGTTATACTGTAAATAGATCCAATAATAATAGGTTATATATCATGGCTGAAGCGTATGTGTGACGCGTGTTGATTTTAATTTAAAAATAGAAAAACTATATATAGAATAAAATCTAGAAGTTTTAAATATATCAAATTATAATACAACATTTATATTTTATTTAAATTAATAGCAATATATGAAAGTCCATTTAGTCTAGTGGTTAATAAATGGTTCACTAATTGTTCTGCAACATGAGGTTCAAGGTTCAATTCTCACAGGATGCAATTTCTGTAGATTAATGTAGGCAAATTTATAAGGAAATCTTCAGCGTGGTGCAAGTGAAACCGTTCATCGCTGTCGTTGATTCGTGTGGAGCGGGTAGCATTGTCCATTGTAGAATTTTTCTTGTTAATGTTCTTATAATTTGTAACACTACGACATAAAACATTACATTAATGAGTTTAACCTTCTTGGCCCAATCCATCTATAAAAATATAAAATGGAGTAGAGTAGCAACAACAAATACAACATAAAGAGAGATCATGACGAGTGACTTTCGTCGATCACAAAGCGTAAGTTATGAAGAACACCGATGCACTTGCAAAGCGGTGTAATGCCAAGTGGGTGTCTTGATTAACTCTCCCGCTGGAAGACCGTACGTGTTCAAAAGTCAAGGCTTCTACTCTATGGTTGGACATTTTCGAAGTCTTTTACGGTCACATGAGTAGGTTGATTATGAAATTTTGTTTTAAGTTATAGAATGGTGTTAATTTTTTTTCATGTTCATATTCATTCTAATTGAATTTAGGAGACAACGTGCCGAAGTGGGTGTCTTGATTAACTCTCCCGCTGGAAGACCGTACGTGTTCAAAAGTCCAGGCTTGTACTCTATGGTTGGACACTTCGAAGTCTTTTACGGTCACATGAGTAGGTTGATTATGAAATTTTGATTTCAGTTATAGAATGGTGTTAAATTATTTTCATGTTCGTATTCATTCTAATTGAATTTTGGAGATAGAATTAAATTATTTTATTAAATTACAAGATATTGAAGAAGCAAATACTAAAAGCGTTAAACAATTCTATACGCCCACCAGTTAAACAAAGATTCAATGTCTTCCTTTTAATGTTTTCACGATTTCATTTATTTGTTTTGGAAAAAGTCTTGTTAATATTTTTTGGACTTTCTTTGTATTTTTTTTTTTAAAATATAGGTTGATATATGGTGGCTAATGCGCATGTTTGACATCGCCGATTTTAATTTAAAGATATAATTTTTTATACATAGAATAAAATCTAGGAGCTAATAAATAAATCAAATAATATTAGGTTGATATATCGTGTCTTATTCGCTTGTTTGACGTGCATCGATTTTAATTTACAGAGTTAATTATATATATATGGAGAATAAAATCTAAAAGGTAATAAATAGATCCAATAATAATAGGTTATATATCATGGCTGATGCATATGTGTGACGCGTGTTGATTTTAATTTAAAGATAGAAAAAACTATATTTAGAATAAAATCTTAATGTTTTAAATATATCAAATTATAATACAACATTTATATATTTTTTAAATTAATAGCTATATATGAAAGTCCATTTAGTCCAGTGGTTAATAAATGGTTCACTAATTGTTCTGCAACATGAGGTTCAAGGTTCAATTCTCACAGGATGTAATTTCTGCAGATTATTGTAGGCAAATTTATAAGGAAATCTTCAGCGTGGTGCAAGTGAAACTGTTCATCGCTGTCGTGGACTCGTGTGGAGCGGATAGCATTGTCCATTGTAGAAATTTCATTGTTAATGTTCTTATAATTTGTAACACTACGAAATAAAACATTACATTAATGAGTTTAACCTTCTTGGTCCAATCCATCTATAAAAAATATAAAATGGAGTAGAGTAGTAACAAAAAATACAACAAAAAGAGAGAACTAATCATAAGAAATGTCCATGACGAGTGACTTTCGTCAATCACCAAGCGGAAGTTGTGAAGAACACCGATGCACTTGCAAAGCTGTGTAATGCCAAAGTGGGTGTCTTGATTAACTCTCCCGCTGGAAGACCGTACGTGTTCAAAAGTCAAGGCTTGTACTCTATGGTTGGACATTTTCGAAGTCTTTTACGGTCATATGAGTAGGTTGATAATGAAATTTTGATTTATGATATAGAATGGTGTTAAATTTTTTTCATGTTCATATTCATTCTAACTGAATTTAGGAGTTAAAATTAAATTATTTTATTAAATTACAAGATATTGAAGAAGCAAATACTAAATGCGTTAAACAATTCTATACGCCACCAGTTAAACAAAGATTCAATGTCTTCCTTTTAATGTTTTCAAAGATTTCCTTTATTTGTTTTGAAAAAAGTCTTGTTAATATTTTTTGGACTTTCTGTTGTATTTTTTTTTGTTTAAAATAATAGGTTGATATATCGTGGCTAATGCGCATGTTTGACATCGCCGATTTTAATTTCAAGATAGAAAATTTATTATACATAGAATAAAATCTAGGAGGTAATAAATAAATTCAATAATAATAGGTTGATATATCGTGTCTTATGCGCTTGTTTGACGTGCATCGATTTTAATTTACATAGTTAATTATATATATATATATATATATATATAGAATAAATTCCTAAAGGTGATAAATAGATCTAATAATAATAGGTTATATATCATGGCTGATGCGTATGTGTGACGCGTGTTGATTTTAATTGAAAGATGTAAAAACTATATATAGAATAAAATCTAGAAGTTTTAAATATATCAAATTATAATACAACATTTATATTTTTTTAAATTAATAGCTATATATGAAAGTCCCTTTAGTCCAGTGGTTAATAAATGGTTCAATAATTGTTCTGCAACATGAGGTTCAAGGTTCAATTCTCACAGGATGCAATTTCTGCAGATTAATGTATGTAAATTTATAAGGAAATCTTCACCGTGGTGCAAGTGAAATTTTTCATCGCTGTCGTGGATTCGTGTGGAGCGGGTAGCATTGTCCATTGTAGAAATTTCCTTGTCGATGTTCTTATAATTTGTATCACTACGGCATGAAACATTACATTAATGAGTTTAACCTTCTTGGCCCAATCCATCTTCAAAAATATTAAATGGAGTAGAGTAGTAACAACAAAAACAACAAAAAGAGAGACCATGACGTTCGTCAATCACCAAGCGGATGTTATGAAGAACACCGATGCACTTGCAAAGCGGTGTAATGCCGAAGTGGGTGTCTTGATTAACTCTCCCGCTGGAAGACCGTACGTGTTCAAAAGTCCAGGCTTCTACTCTATGGTTGGACATTTTCGAAGTCTTTTACGGTCACATGAGTAGGTTGATTATGAAATTTTGATTTAAGTTATAGAATGGTGTTAAATTTTTTTCATGTTCATATTCATTCTAATTGAAATAGGAGTTAGAATTAAATTATTTTATTAAATTACAAGATATTGAAGAAGCAAATAATAAATGCGTTAAACAATTCTATACGCCTACCAGTTAAACAAAGATTCAATGTCTTCCACTTAATGTTTTCAAAGATTTCATTTATTTGTTTTGGAAAAAGTCTTGTTAATATTTTTTGGACTTTCTGTTGTATTTTGTTTTGTTTAAAATAATAGGTTGATATGTCGTGGCTAATTTGCATGATTGACATCGCCGATTTTAATTTAAAGATAGAATTTTTTTATACATAGAATAAAATCTTGGAGCTAATAAATATATCCAATAATAATAGGTTGATATATCGTGTCTTATGCGCTTGTTTGACGCGCATCGTTTTTAATTTACATTGTTAATTATATATATATATATAATAAAATCTAAAAGGTGATAAATAGATCCAATAATAATATGTTATATATCAAGGCTGATACGTATGTGTGACGCGTGTTGATTTTAATTTAAAGAAGAAAAAACTATATATAGAATAAAATCTAGAAGTTTTAAATATATCAAATTATAATACAATATTTATATTTTTTTAAATTATTAGCTATATATGAAAGTCCATTTAGTCCAGTGGTTAATAAATGGTTCACTATTTGTTCTGCAACATGAGGTTCAAGGTTCAATTCTCACAGGATGCAATTTGTGTAGATTAATGTAGGCACATTTATAAGGAAATCTTCAGCGTGGTGCAAGTGAAACCGTTCATCGCTGTCGTGGATTCGTGTGGAGCGGGTAGCATTGTCCATTGTAGAAATTTCCTTGTTAATGTTCTTATAATTCGTAACACTACGGCATAAAACATTACATTAATAAGTTTAAACTTCTTGGCACAATCCATCTATAAAAATATAAAATGCAGTAGAGTAGTAACAACAAATACAACAAAAAGAGAGATCTTGACGAGTGACTTTCGTCAATCACCAAGCGGATGTTATGAAGAACACCGATGCACTTGCAAAGCGGTGTAATGCCGAAGTGGGTGTCTTGATTAACTCTTCCGCTGGAAGACCGTACATGTTCAAAAGTCCAGGCTTCTACTCTATGGTTGGACATTTTCAAAGTCTTTTACGGTCACATGAGTAGGTTGATTATGAAATTTTGATTTAAGTTATAGAATGGTGTTAAATTGTTTTCATGTTCATATTCATTCTAATTGAATTTAGTAGTTAGAATTAAATTATTTTATTAAATTACAAGATATTAAAGATGCAAATACTAAATGGGTTAAACAATTCCATACGCCCACCAGTAAAACAAAGATTCAATGTTTTCCTTTTAATGTTTTCAAAGATTTCATTTATTTGTTTTGGAAAAAGTCTTGTTAATATTTTTTGGACTTTCTGTTGTATTTTTTTGTTTAAAATAATATGTTAATATATCGTGGCTAATACATCGCCAATTTAAATTTAAAGATAAACAAAATTTATACATAGAATAAAATCTAGGAGCTAATAAATAAATCCAATAATAATAGGTTGATATAACGTGTCTTATGTGCTTGTTTGACGCGCATCGATTTTAATTTACAGAGTTAATTATATATATATATATATATATATATATATATAGAATAAAATCTAAAAGGTGATAAAAAGATCCAATAATAATATGTTATATATCATGGCTGATGCATATGTGTGACGCGTGTTGATTTTAATTTAAAGATAAAAAAACTATATATAGAATAAAATCTAGAAGTTTTAAATATATCAAATTATAATACAACATTTTTATTTTTTAAAATTAATAGCTATATATGAAAGTCCATTTAGTCCAGTGGTTAATAAATGGTTCACTAATTGTTCTCCAACATGAGGTTCAATGTTCAATTCTCACAGGATGCAATTGCTGCAGATTAATGTAGGCAAATTTATAAGGAAATCTTCAGCGTGGTGCAAGTGAAACCATTCATCGCAGTCGTGGATTCGTGTGGAGTGGCTAGCATTGTCCATTGTAGAAATTTCCTTGTTAATGTTCTAATAATTTGTAATACTACGGCATATAACATTACATTAATGAGTTTAACCTTCTTGGCCCAATCCATCTATAAAAATATAAAATGGAGTAGAGTAGTAACAACAAATACAACAAAAAGAGAGATCATGACGAGTGACTTTCGTCAATCACCAAGCGGATGTTATGAAGAACACCGATGCACTTGCAAAGCGGTGTAATGCCGAAGTGGGTGTCTTGATTAACTCTCCCGCTGGAAGACCGTACGTGTTCAAAAGTCCAGGCTTCTACTCTATGGTTGGACATTTTCGAAGTCTTTTACGCTCACATGAGTAGGTTGATTATGAAATTTTGATTTAAGTTATAGAATTGTGTTAAATTGTTTTCATGTTCATATTCATTCTAATTGAATTTAGGAGTTAGAATTAAATTGTTTTATTAAATTACAAGATATTGAAGAAGCAAATACTAAATGCGTTAAACAATTCTATACGCCCACCAGTTAAACAAAGATTCAATGTCTTCCATTTAATGTTTTCAAAGATTTTATTTATTTGTTTTGGAAAAAGTCTTGTTAATATTTTTTGGACTGTCTGTTGTATTTTTTTTTGTTTAAAATAATAGGTTGATATAGCGTGGCTAATGCGCATGTTTGACATTGCCGATTTTAATTTAAAGATAGAAATAAAATCTAGGAGCTAATAAATAAATCTAATAATAATAGGTTGATATATCGTGTCATTTTTAATTTACAGAGTTAATTTTATATATATAGAATAAAGTCTAAAAGGTGATAAATAGATCCAATAATAATAGGTTATATATCATGGCTGATGCGTATGTGTGACGCGTGTTGATTTTAATTTAAAGATAGAAAAAACTATATATATAATAAAATTTAGAATTTTTAAATATATCAAATTATAATACAACATTTATTATTTTTTTAATTAATAGCTATATATGAAAGTCCATTTAGTCCAGTGGTTAATAAATGATTCACTAATTGTTCTGCAACATGAGGTTCAAGGTTCAATTCTCACAGGATGCAATTTCTGTAGATTAATGTAGGCAAATTTATAAAGAAATCTTCAGCGTGGTGCAAGTGAAATCGTTCATCGCTGTTGTGGATTCGTGTGGAGCGGGTAGCATTGTACATTGTAGAAATTTCCTTGTTAATGTTTTTATAATTTGTAACACTACGGAAAAAAAATTACATTAATTAGTTTAACTTTCTTTGCCCAATCCATCTATAAAAATATAAAATGGAGTAGAGTAGTAACAACAAATACAATAAAAATAGAGATCTAATCATAAGAAATATCCATGACGAGTGACTTTCGTCAATCACCAAGCGGATATTTGAAGAACACCATGCACTTGCAAAGCTGTGTAATGCCGAAGTGGGTTTCTTGATCAACTCTCCCGCTGGAAGACCGTACATGTTCAAAAGTCCAGGCTTTTACTCTATGGCAGGACATTTTTGAAGTTTTTTACGGTCACATGAGTAGGTTGATTATGAAATTTTGATTTAAGTTATAGAATGGTGTTAAATTGTTTTCATGTTCATATTCATTCTAATTGAATTTAGTAGTTAGAATTAAATTATTTTATTAAATTACAAGATATTAAAGATGCAAATACTAAATGGGTTAAACAATTCCATACGCCCACCAGTAAAACAAAGATTCAATGTTTTCCTTTTAATGTTTTCAAAGATTTCATTTATTTGTTTTGGAAAAAGTCTTGTTAATATTTTTTGGACTTTCTGTTGTATTTTTTTGTTTAAAATAATATGTTAATATATCGTGGCTAATGCGCATGTTTGACATCGCCAATTTAAATTTAAAGATAAACAAAATTTATAGATAGAATAAAATCTAGGAGCTAATAAATAAATCCAATAATAATAGGTTGATAAATCGTGTCTTATGTGCTTGTTTGACGCGCAAATTTATATGGAAATCTTCAGCGTGGTGCAAGTGAAACCTTTTATCGCTGTCGTGGATTCGTGTGGAGCGTGTAGCATTGTCCATTGTAGAAATTTCCTTGTTAATGTTCTTATAATTTGTATCACAACGACATAAAACATTACATTAATGAGTTTGAACTTCTTGGCCCAATCCTTTTATAAAAATATAAAATGGAGTAGAGTAGTAACAAAAAATACAATAAAAAGAGAGATCTAATCATAAGAAATGTCCATGAAGAGTTACTATCGTCAATCAGCAAGCGGATGTTATGAAGAACACCGATGCAGTTGCAAAGCTGTGTAATGCCGAAGTGGGTGTCTTGATTAACTCTCCCGCTGGAAGACCATACATGTTCAAAAGTCCAGGCTTCTACTCTATGGTTGGACATTTTCGAAGCCTTTTATGGTCACATGAGTAGGTGGATTACAAAATTTTGATTTAAGATATAGAATTGTGTTAAATTGTTTTCATATTCATATTCATTCTAATTGAATTTAGGAGTGAGAATTTAATTATTTTATTAAATTACAAGATATTGAAGAAGCAAATTCTAAATGCGTTAAACAAAGATTCAATGTCTTCCTTTTGATGTTTTCAATGATTTCATTTATTTGTTTTGGAAAAAGTCTTGTTAATATTTTTTTGGACTTTTTGTTGTATTTTTTTTTGTTTAAAATAATAGATTGATATATCGTGACTAATGCGAATGTTTGACATCGCCGATTTTAATTTAAAGATGGAAATTTTTTATACATAGAATAAAATCTAGGAGGTAATAAATAAATCCAATAATAATAGGTTGATATATCGTGTCTTATGCGCTTGTTTGACGCGCATCGATTTTAATTTACAGAGTTAATTTTTTATTTATATATTTTGAATAAAATCTAAAAGATAATAAATAGATCCAATAATTATAGGTTATATATCATGGCTGATGCGTATATGTGACGCGTGTTGATTTTAATTTAAAGATAGAAAACAGTATATATAGAATAAAATCTAGAAGTTTTAAGTATATCAAATTATAATACAACATTTATATTTTTTTAAAATTAATAGCTATCTATGAAAGGCCATTTAGTCCAGTGGTTAATAAATAGTTCACTAATTGTTTTGCAACATGAGGTTCAAGGTTGAATTCTCACATGATGCAATTTCTGCAGTTTAATGTAGGCAAATTTATAAGGAAATCTTCAGCGTGGTGCAAGTGAAATCGTTCATCGCTGTTGTGGATTCGTGTGGAGCGGGTAGCATTGTCCATTGTAGAAATTTCCTAGTTAATGTTTTTATAATTTGTAACACTACGGAAAAAAAATTACATTAATTAGTTTAACTTTCTTTGCCCAATCCATCTATAAAAATATAAAATGGAGTAGAGTAGTAACAACAAATACAATAAAAATAGAGATCTAATCATAAGAAATATCCATGACGAGTGACTTTCGTCAATCACCAAGCGGATATTTGAAGAACACCATGCACTTGCAAAGCTGTGTAATGCCGAAGTGGGTTTCTTGATCAACTCTCCCGCTGGAAGACCGTACATGTTCAAAAGTCCAGGCTTTTACTCTATGGCTGGACATTTTCGAAGTCTTTTACGGTCACATGAGTAGGTTGATTATGAAATTTTGATTTAAGTTATAGAATGGTGTTAAATTGTTTTCATGTTCATATTCATTCTAATTGAATTTAATAGTTAGAATTAAATTATTTTATTAAATTACAAGATATTGAAGATGCAAATACTAAATGCGTTAAACAATTCCATACGCCCACCAGTAAAACAAAGATTCAATGTTTTCCTTTTAATGTTTTCAAAGATTTCATTTATTTGTTTTGGAAAAAGTTTTGTTAATATTTTTTGGACTTTCTGTTGTATTTTTTTGTTTAAAATAATATGTTAATATATCGTGGCTAATGCGCATGTTTGACATCGCCAATTTAAATTTAAAGATAAACAAAATTTATAGATAGAATAAAATCTAGGAGCTAATAAATAAATCCAATAATAATAGGTTGATAAATCGTGTCTTATGTGCTTGTTTGACGCGCAAATTTATATGGAAATCTTCAGCGTGGTGCAAGTGAAACCTTTTATCGCTGTCGTGGATTCGTGTGGAGCGTGTAGCATTGTCCATTGTAGAAATTTCCTTGTTAATGTTCTTATAATTTGTATCACAACGACATAAAACATTACATTAATGAGTTTGAACTTCTTGGCCCAATCCTTTTATAAAAATATAAAATGGAGTAGAGTAGTAACAAAAAATACAATAAAAAGAGAGATCTAATCATAAGAAATGTCCATGAAGAGTTACTATCGTCAATCAGCAAGCGGATGTTATGAAGAACACCGATGCAGTTGCAAAGCTGTGTAATGCCGAAGTGGGTGTCTTGATTAACTCTCCCGCTGGAAGACCATACATGTTCAAAAGTCCAGGCTTCTACTCTATGGTTGGACATTTTCGAAGCCTTTTATGGTCACATGAGTAGGTGGATTACAAAATTTTGATTTAAGATATAGAATTGTGTTAAATTGTTTTCATATTCATATTCATTCTAATTGAATTTAGGAGTGAGAATTTAATTATTTTATTAAATTACAAGATATTGAAGAAGCAAATTCTAAATGCGTTAAACAAAGATTCAATGTCTTCCTTTTGATGTTTTCAATGATTTCATTTATTTGTTTTGGAAAAAGTCTTGTTAATATTTTTTTGGACTTTTTGTTGTATTTTTTTTTGTTTAAAATAATAGATTGATATATCGTGACTAATGCGAATGTTTGACATCGCCGATTTTAATTTAAAGATGGAAATTTTTTATACATAGAATAAAATCTAGAAGGTAATAAATAAATCCAATAATAATAGGTTGATATATCGTGTCTTATGCGCTTGTTTGACGCGCATCGATTTTAATTTACAGAGTTAATTTTTTATTTATATATTTTGAATAAAATCTAAAAGATAATAAATAGATCCAATAATTATAGGTTATATATCATGGCTGATGCGTATATGTGACGCGTGTTGATTTTAATTTAAAGATAGAAAACAGTATATATAGAATAAAATCTAGAAGTTTTAAGTATATCAAATTATAATACAACATTTATATTTTTTTAAAATTAATAGCTATCTATGAAAGGCCATTTAGTCCAGTGGTTAATAAATAGTTCACTAATTGTTTTGCAACATGAGGTTCAAGGTTGAATTCTCACATGATGCAATTTCTGCAGTTTAATGTAGGCAAATTTATAAGGAAATCTCGAGCGTGGTGCAAGTGAAACCGTTCATCGCTATCGTGGATTCGTGTGGAGCGGGTAGCATTGTCCATTGTAAAAATTTTCTTGTTAATGTTCTTATAATTTGTATCACTACGACATAAAACATTATATTAATGAGTTTAACCTTTTTGGCTCAATCCATCTATAAAAATATGAAATGGAGTAGAATAGTAACAACAAATACAACAAAAAGAGATATATAATCATAAGAAATGTCCACGACGACTGACTCTCGTCAACCAAGACGATGTTATGAAGAACGAAGATGCACTTGCAAGGTTGTGTAATGCCGAAGTGGGTGTCTTGATCAACTCGTACGTGTTCAAAAGTCCAGGCTTCAACTTTATAGTTGGACATTTTCGAAGTCTTTTACGGTCACATGAGTAAGTTGATTATAAATTTTTTATTTCAGTAATAGAATGGTGTTAAATTGTTTTCATGTTCATATTCATTCTAATTGACATTACGGTTAGAACTAAATTATTTTCTTAATTTTAAGATATTGAAAAAGCAAATACTAAATGCGTTAAACAATTCTATACGCCCGCTAGTTAAACAAAGATTCACTGTCTTCCTTTTGATGTTTTCAAAGATTTCATTTATTTGTTTTGGAAAAAGTTTTGTTTATATATTTTGGACTTTCTGTTGTATTTTTTTATTTAAAATAGCTGGTTGATATATCGTGGCTAATGCGCTTGTTTGACATCGTCGATTCTAATTTAAAGATAGAAATTTTTTATACTTAGAATAAAATATAGGAGGTAATAAAAAAAAATCCATAATAATAGGTTGATTTATCGTGTTTTATACGTTTTTTTGACGCGCGTCGATTTTAATTTACAGATATAATTTTTTATATATATAGAATAAAATCTATAATGTGATAAATAGATACAATATTAATAGGTTATATATCGTGGCTGATGCGTATGTGTGACACGTGTTGATTTTAATTTAAAAACAGAAGAAACTATATAGAATAAAATCTAGAATTTTTAAATATATCAAATTATAATACTACATTTATATTAAAAAAAAAGCTATCTATGAAAGTCCATTTAGTCCAATGGTTAATAAATGGTTCACTATTTGTTCTACAACAGGAGGTTCAAGGTTCAATTCTCATAGAATGTGATTTCTGCATATTAATGTAGGCAAATTTATAAGGAAATCTTCAGCGTGGTGCAAGTGGAACTGTTAATCATGGTCTTGAATTCGTGTGGAGCGGGTAGCATTGTCCGTTGTAGAATTTTCCTTGTTAATGTTCTTATAATTTGTATTATTGCGACATAAAATACTACATTAATGAGTTTAACCTACTTGACGCAATCCATCTATAAAAATATAAAATAGAGTAGTGTAGTAACAACAAATAGAACAAAAAGAGAGATCTAATCATAAGAAATGTCTAAGACGAGTGACATTCGTCAAACACCAAGCGGATGTTATTTAGAACGCTGATGCACCTGCAAGGCTGTATAATGCCGAAGTGGGTGTCTTGATCAACTCTCCAGGTGGAAGACTGTATGTGTACAAAAGGCCAAGCTTTAACTCTATGGTTGGACATTTTCGAAGTCTTTTACGGTGAGATGAGTAGGTTGATTATAAAATTTTGATTTAAGTTATAGAATGGTGTTAAATTGTTTTCATGTTCATATTTATTCTAATTGAATTTAGGGGTTAAAACTAAAAAAATTAATAAATTACAAGATATTGTAGAAACAAATACTAAATGCGTTAAACAATTATATACGCCTGCCAGTTAAAAAAAAAAAAGATTCAATGTCTTCCTTTCGATGTTTTCAAAAATTTCATTTATTTGTTTTGGAAAAAGTCTTAGTAAATGTTTTTTGGACTTTCTATTGTATACTTATGTACATTAACCACGAGTGTCCTTGATTGATTTCATGCAACAATTATGATAAATTTATATTTCTTGTTTAAAACTGTTAAAATCGGTTTCTACAGTTAGAAAAAATGGTTTCCATACATGTCACATTTGCTCTTTATGATACAAGCTGCTGAAATTGTCCACCCACATAGTTCATATAGGTTCTGAAATCAAATGGTTTCGTTTTTGCNCCAATAATAATAGGTTGATATATCTTGTCTTATGCGCATTGATTTTTAATTTACAGAGTTAATTTTTTATATATATAGAATAAAATCTAGAAGGTGATAAATATATCCAATAACAATAGGTTATATATGAAAGTCCATTTAGTCCAGTGGTTAATAAATGATTCACTAATTGTTCTGCAACATGAGGTTCAAGGTTCAATTCTCACAGGATGCCATTTCTGCAGATTAATGTAGGCAAATTTATAAAGAAATCTTCAGCGTGGTGCAAGTGAAACCGTTCATCGCTGTCGTGGATTCGTGTGGAGCGGGTAGCATTGTCCATTGTAGAAATTTCCTTGTTAATGTTCTTATAATTCGTATCACTACGGCATAAAACATTACATTAATGAGTTTAACCTTCTTGGCTCAATCCATCTATAAAAATATAAAATGGAGTAGAGTAGTAACAACAAATACAACAAAAACAGAGATCTAATCATAAGAAATGTCCATGACGAGTGACTTTCGTCAATCACCTAGCGGATGTTATGAAGAGCACCGATGCACTTGCAATGCTGTGTAATGCCGAAGTGGGTTTCTTGATTATCTCTCCTGCTGGAAGACCGTACGTGTTCAAAAGTCCAGGCTTCTACTCTATGGTTGGACATTTTCGAAGTCTTTTACGGTCACATGAGTAGGTTGATTATGAAATTTTGATTTAAGTTATGGAATGGTGTTAAATTGTTTTCATTTTTATATTCATTCTAATTGAATTTAGGAGTTAGAATTAATTTTTTTATTATATTAAAAGATATTGAAGAAGCAAATACTAAATGCGTTAAACAAAGATTCAATGTCTTCCTTTTGATGTTTTCAAAGATTTCATTTATTTGTTTTGGAAAAAGTCTTGTTAATATTTTTTGGACTTTCTGTTGTATTTGTTTTGTTTAAAATAATAGATTGATATATCGTGACTAATGCGCATGTTTGACATCGCCGATTTTAATTTAAAGATGGAAATTTTTTATACATAGAATAAAATCTAGAAGGTAATAAATAAATCCAATAATAATAGGTTGATATATCGTGTCTTATGCGCTTGTTTGACGCGCATCGATTTTAATTTACAGAGTTAATTTTTTATTTATATATATTGAATAAAATCTAAAAGATAATAAATAGATCCAATAATTATAGGTTATATATCATGGCTGAGACGCGTGTTGATTTTAATTTAAAGATAGAAAACAGTATATATAGAATAAAATCTAGAAGTTTTAAATATATCAATTTATAATACAACATTTATATATTTTTTAATTAATAGCTATCTATGAAAGTCCATTTAGTCCAGTTGTTAATAATCGGTTCACTAATTTTTCTGCAACATGAGGTACAAGGTTTAATTCTCACACGATGCAATTTATGTAGATTAATGTAGGCAAATTTATAAGAAAATCTTCAGCGTGGTGCAAGTGAAACCGTTCATCGCTGTCGTGGATTCATGTGGAGCAGGTAGCATTGTCCATTGTAGAAAGTTTCTTGGTAATCTTCTTATAATTTGTAACACTACGACATAAAACATTACATTAATGAGTTTAACCTTCTTTGCTTAATCCATCAATAAAAATATAAAATGTAGAAGAGTAGTAACAACAAATACAACAAAAAGAGAGATCTAATCATAAGAACTGTCCATGACGAGTGACTTTCGTCAATCACCAAGCGGATGTTATGAAGAACACCGATGCACTTGCAAAGCTGTGTAATGCTTAAGTGGGTGTGTTAATTAACTCTCTTGCTGGAAGACTGTACATGTTCAAAAGTCCAGGCTTCTACTTTATGGTTGGACATTTTCGAAGTCTTTTACGATCACATGAGTAGGTTGATTATGAAATTTTTATTTAAGTTATAGAATGGTGTTATATTTTTTTCGAAGTTGATTATAAATTTTTTATTTCAGTAATAGAATAGTGTTAAATTGTTCATTTTCATATTCATTCTAATTGAATTTACGAACTAGAATTAAATTATTTTTTAAATTACAAAATACTGAAGAAGCAAATACTAAATGCGTTAAACAATTATATACGCCCACCAGTTAAAGAAAGATTCAATGTCTTCCATTTGATGTTTTCAAAGATTTCATTTATTTGTTTTGGAAAAAGTCTTGTTAATATTTTTTGGACTTTCTGTTGTATTTTTTTAGTTTAAAATAATAGGTTTATATATTGTGGCTAATGCGTATGTTTGACATCGCAAATTTTAATTTAAAGATAGAAATTTTTTATAATAGAATAAAATCTAGGAGGTAATAAATAAATCCAATAATAATAGGTTGATATATCTTGTCTTATGCGCATTGATTTTTAATTTACAGAGTTAATTTTTTATATATATAGAATAAAATCTAGAAGGTGATAAATATATCCAATAACAATAGGTTATATATGAAAGTCCATTTAGTCCAGTGGTTAATAAATGGTTCACTAATTGTTCTGCAACATGAGGTTCAAGGTTCAATTCTCACAGGATGCCATTTCTGCAGATTAATGTAGGCAAATTTATAAAGAAATCTTCAGCGTGGTGCAAGTGAAACCGTTCATCGCTGTCGTGGATTCGTGTGGAGCGGGTAGCATTGTCCATTGTAGAAATTTCCTTGTTAATGTTCTTATAATTCGTATCACTACGGCATAAAACATTACATTAATGAGTTTAACCTTCTTGGCTCAATCCATCTATAAAAATATAAAATGGAGTAGAGTAGTAACAACAAATACAACAAAAACAGAGATCTAATCATAAGAAATGTCCATGACGAGTGACTTTCGTCAATCACCTAGCGGATGTTATGAAGAGCACCGATGCACTTGCAATGCTGTGTAATGCCGAAGTGGGTTTCTTGATTATCTCTCCTGCTGGAAGACCGTACGTGTTCAAAAGTCCAGGCTTCTACTCTATGGTTGGACATTTTCGAAGTCTTTTACGGTCACATGAGTAGGTTGATTATGAAATTTTGATTTAAGTTATGGAATGGTGTTAAATTGTTTTCATTTTTATATTCATTCTAATTGAATTTAGGAGTTAGAATTAATTTTTTTATTATATTAAAAGATATTGAAGAAGCAAATACTAAATGCGTTAAACAAAGATTCAATGTCTTCCTTTTGATGTTTTCAAAGATTTCATTTATTTGTTTTGGAAAAAGTCTTGTTAATATTTTTTGGACTTTCTGTTGTATTTGTTTTGTTTAAAATAATAGATTGATATATCGTGACTAATGCGCATGTTTGACATCGCCGATTTTAATTTAAAGATGGAAATTTTTTATACATAGAATAAAATCTAGAAGGTAATAAATAAATCCAATAATAATAGGTTGATATATCGTGTCTTATGCGCTTGTTTGACGCGCATCGATTTTAATTTACAGAGTTAATTTTTTATTTATATATTTTGAATAAAATCTAAAAGATAATAAATAGATCCAATAATTATAGGTTATATATCATGGCTGATGCGTATATGTGACGCGTGTTGATTTTAATTTAAAGATAGAAAACAGTATATATAGAATAAAATCTAGAAGTTTTAAGTATATCAAATTATAATACAACATTTATATTTTTTTAAAATTAATAGCTATCTATGAAAGGCCATTTAGTCCAGTGGTTAATAAATAGTTCACTAATTGTTTTGCAACATGAGGTTCAAGGTTGAATTCTCACATGATGCAATTTCTGCAGTTTAATGTAGGCAAATTTATAAGGAAATCTCGAGCGTGGTGCAAGTGAAACCGTTCATCGCTATCGTGGATTCGTGTGGAGCGGGTAGCATTGTCCATTGTAAAAATTTTCTTGTTAATGTTCTTATAATTTGTATCACTACGACATAAAACATTATATTAATGAGTTTAACCTTTTTGGCTCAATCCATCTATAAAAATATGAAATGGAGTAGAATAGTAACAACAAATACAACAAAAAGAGATATATAATCATAAGAAATGTCCACGACGACTGACTCTCGTCAACCAAGACGATGTTATGAAGAACGAAGATGCACTTGCAAGGTTGTGTAATGCCGAAGTGGGTGTCTTGATCAACTCGTACGTGTTCAAAAGTCCAGGCTTCAACTTTATAGTTGGACATTTTCGAAGTCTTTTACGGTCACATGAGTAAGTTGATTATAAATTTTTTATTTCAGTAATAGAATGGTGTTAAATTGTTTTCATGTTCATATTCATTCTAATTGACATTACGGTTAGAACTAAATTATTTTCTTAATTTTAAGATATTGAAAAAGCAAATACTAAATGCGTTAAACAATTCTATACGCCCGCTAGTTAAACAAAGATTCACTGTCTTCCTTTTGATGTTTTCAAAGATTTCATTTATTTGTTTTGGAAAAAGTTTTGTTTATATATTTTGGACTTTCTGTTGTATTTTTTTATTTAAAATAGCTGGTTGATATATCGTGGCTAATGCGCTTGTTTGACATCGTCGATTCTAATTTAAAGATAGAAATTTTTTATACTTAGAATAAAATATAGGAGGTAATAAAAAAAAATCCATAATAATAGGTTGATTTATCGTGTTTTATACGTTTTTTTGACGCGCGTCGATTTTAATTTACAGATATAATTTTTTATATATATAGAATAAAATCTATAATGTGATAAATAGATACAATATTAATAGGTTATATATCGTGGCTGATGCGTATGTGTGACACGTGTTGATTTTAATTTAAAAACAGAAGAAACTATATAGAATAAAATCTAGAATTTTTAAATATATCAAATTATAATACTACATTTATATTAAAAAAAAAGCTATCTATGAAAGTCCATTTAGTCCAATGGTTAATAAATGGTTCACTATTTGTTCTACAACAGGAGGTTCAAGGTTCAATTCTCATAGAATGTGATTTCTGCATATTAATGTAGGCAAATTTATAAGGAAATCTTCAGCGTGGTGCAAGTGGAACTGTTAATCATGGTCTTGAATTCGTGTGGAGCGGGTAGCATTGTCCGTTGTAGAATTTTCCTTGTTAATGTTCTTATAATTTGTATTATTGCGACATAAAATACTACATTAATGAGTTTAACCTACTTGACGCAATCCATCTATAAAAATATAAAATAGAGTAGTGTAGTAACAACAAATAGAACAAAAAGAGAGATCTAATCATAAGAAATGTCTAAGACGAGTGACATTCGTCAAACACCAAGCGGATGTTATTTAGAACGCTGATGCACCTGCAAGGCTGTATAATGCCGAAGTGGGTGTCTTGATCAACTCTCCAGGTGGAAGACTGTATGTGTACAAAAGGCCAAGCTTTAACTCTATGGTTGGACATTTTCGAAGTCTTTTACGGTGAGATGAGTAGGTTGATTATAAAATTTTGATTTAAGTTATAGAATGGTGTTAAATTGTTTTCATGTTCATATTTATTCTAATTGAATTTAGGGGTTAAAACTAAAAAAATTAATAAATTACAAGATATTGTAGAAACAAATACTAAATGCGTTAAACAATTATATACGCCTGCCAGTTAAAAAAAAAAAAGATTCAATGTCTTCCTTTCGATGTTTTCAAAAATTTCATTTATTTGTTTTGGAAAAAGTCTTAGTAAATGTTTTTTGGACTTTCTATTGTATACTTATGTACATTAACCACGAGTGTCCTTGATTGATTTCATGCAACAATTATGATAAATTTATATTTCTTGTTTAAAACTGTTAAAATCGGTTTCTACAGTTAGAAAAAATGGTTTCCATACATGTCACATTTGCTCTTTATGATACAAGCTGCTGAAATTGTCCACCCACATAGTTCATATAGGTTCTGAAATCAAATAATTTTAAGTGTTAGAGATCTTGTGCTTTGTAATGACATTTTCTGTTTCTTTCCTAGGTAACGCGTGAGGAACTTCTTCAATATGTCTAAGGTCCAATTGCATGGCTCAAATCAGTTTGGATCTTGCAAGGTATTCTTGGAATTCTGGTTCACTGGTGAGTTTCTGTCTTTCTCTCTTTGTTCTTGGTGGTAGTGAATCTTGTGTTGCCTGATCTTGTTTTTTGGGAAGGGATCGAGAAACTCTGTCAACTCGATCATTTTCTCTTGTCCATGTAACTAACTAGATTGCTGCGTTTTGAGTATATAATTCCTACAGGGGCAGAGGCGTGTTGATAACATCCATATTTTACCCATTTTTACTATCATAAGTGAGTGCTTTAATAAGCATTTCACTAAGGTTTTAATGCATAAACAATAGATTTCGAGTATTTGGTTGTTCAAGACTCTTTTCAGGTAATCTTAGCAAAAGACGCATATTTTGGAGTAAAATGGACACTTCCGGAAACAGTGCTCGAGGACAAAAGTTCAACATCAAATAAAGGCATTCCCACCACAAGATCAAGCTCATATTTGGAGACAAGGTAGCCTTATCAGCTGTCTTTAACCTCGAAGTGGTTTGAGAACAATCCCACGGGGTGATCTCAAGTTATGGAAGAAGCAAGAAGGTCCGTCAAGCACCCGGAAAGACTAGCTGGCCGCGCCACGGCCAAGCCAGACGACCAGTGGCCGCGCCACGGCCAAGCCAGACGACCAGTGGCCGCGCCACGGCCAGTCGCTCCCGCGGCCAGGCCACTCGCGGTTCCCGAGCCCATTTGAAGCCCAACTTAAACCCGCAGCCGTCTTATGTAAGCCAAGACCTAATCCACGACCAAAAGGACTTGAAGACCTATATATACTCGTTGTTTAGGGTTTTTTTAATTATCACAAGATTCCCTAAGTTACAGAATTCTTTTGGTGGCCGCGAATCTCTGATTTGTGGTTTTCACTTTGTTCTTCGAGGGAGATTGATTTCTTCTTGAAACCTCTTTGTTTCTTATCGATTTATACAAGCTATGCATTCATCAATCACTTTTTCTACTTCTTCTTTCATGTCTGAGTAGTTTACTTTCGTTGGGTGTTCTTTAAGGGGATCTATGGGGAATTTGATAAACTATTTTTAAACCGATTGTTTAAGCTGAAGATTAGGGTTTTCTTTCTCACCATACTCGTTCTTATTGCATGAGTCTAGCGTCATGAACTAGAAGTCTGATCGCAGGGTCTTGAGAGCGACTAACGTCCTGAATCTNTTCTTATTGCATGAGTCTAGCGTCATGAACTAGAAGTCTGATCGCAGGGTCTTGAGAGCGACTAACGTCCTGAATCTCAGATCCAGACCATAGTAGGATAGAGAGCATCCTTCAAAAGATGTCTGAATGTTTATTGTCCCGATCTTATTGCGTGTTCGTCTAGGACGCAGGATACGACAGTATACCTGCGAAATAGACGTTCACAGATCGATCTTGCTTGTCAAAGTTAGGTCGTTAAAACCAGTGAATCAGTTTAGGAAAAATCGCCTAGTCTCGTTTGCTTAACTTTTGTGAGTTTGATTTCTAGTTAGAACCCCATAGATTTTCCGAGAAGATCCCCAACGTGTTTCCCCCATCTGCTTTTCAATCGAGATTTACGCACTTCAATATTTACTTTTTTTGCACTGCTCATCTGATTTTCTTTTTACAAGCTTTTAAGTTAATTTTCTTTTTCCCATTGGTTATAGAATTGATTGACAACCTCTTCTATATAAGAAGTGAATCTGCTTTCTTTCTTTTCTGCAAAAACCGTGACACAATCCCCAAAACCTCAATTCTCTGCGTCTTTGGTTGCCCTGATTTTCTGTTTTGCAGTTGACCTCCTCCCTGTGGTTCGATACCCTAAGTACTACAACGCACACTGTGCACTTGCAGTTTAGGGTCCTACAAATTCAAAGCTCGACGAGTCCCCAAAGAAATCCTCCAATCTCGGACGACTATTTAGACCCCATCAAGCTTTTGGCGCCGTTTCCGGGGAGGTTGCGTTTCGCTGTCCAAAGCAAAGATCAGGATCACAACTCAAAGACATTCTTTTTCTCTAACTTCTAGATTTCTTTCTATGAGTTTCAGGAACTACCATACCATGGAGCACGCAAAGAGCGATCCTTACATGCCTCCTAATACACGCCCACCTGCAGAATCTCTACACCATTCTCGGAGACCACCTCCGACGCTGCTACCACACGAGCGCTTCATGCCTCGCCCTCAAGGAGGATTTCCACCACCCATTATCCATGGAAGCGAAAGTCTTCATCTCCAGACGCCGCCTCCTGCCCAGAACGATCAGAGAATCGCACCTGCTCCCTTATATCAGTAAGTGGAGAACCTTATCGAGGCGATAATAGTGATGACTGATTATCAAGCTAAGTCTGAGAGATCCTTACACGCTCGGATGGACTCCATCCAGGGTGAAGTCTTCCACAAGCTTCAGGAAGTCGCCAACAACGTGAAGGTATTGGAGAACCGCACTTTTGGCAACATCAACAAACTATCCAGAACTTCCGAGGACTTGGCGGATCACAAGGGTACTCTGAACCGCGGATTAGGAGACATCTGCGTCCTGAAGTACGAGTTTGAGGAGACTCGCGGAGCCACTTACAACATCATGGGCCGAATGGAGAAGAATATCCAGGAGATGGAACACGCCCAGCACAAGGCTGATTCGCAAGTCAAGGACTTGAGAGACGAGGTTCAGAACATGGCAAAGGCTCAAAAGAAAAACGAGGCCATCCTGGCAAAACTATCCAAGGAGCAGAAACGGCTCGACGGGCTCATCAACAAACTTATAGGAGATAAGATGGAGCATGAAGTCATGGCCTCGGGAGTCGAGAAAGCACCTTGCTTCTTCATACAATCCCACCTGGCGCGTGAGCCCGCCCCTCGAGAGGATTCACCCAAACTTGCTGAAGAAGGACCTACCACAGATATCACCACAAACATGAAGAGACCTCTTACGCTGCATATTAAGAGGGAAAGACTGGTGGAATTCCGCAAGAAGGTGGAAGGAATTCCGGCAAGTGTAGGATTCGATGAAGCATGGGAAAGTTGTGGCTTAAAAGAATACGTTGAAGACAGCTTGGAGAGTAGGAACGAGATTAAAGTTCACTTTGGTCAAGCCAGACGTTCGATTACCTAGGCCAGAGCCGCCTACTTATCCCGAGCTGAGAAAAACGAGAGCTACACCAACAAGATCACTCGAGAGAACATGAAAGAGTTCAACAAGGTAGTTCGAGGTCTTCCTTCGGGTACCACGTTCATTGAAGCATGGACGGAACATCTTATCGGACAGTATTTCTGTGAAAGAAACGAAACCATGCTAGAAATACAAGATCTCTTCACACGAGAAAGGTCGGGAAGGCTACTTCGCAGCCTGCACAAAACGCGAAACCTTGGTCGATTCCTCATCACATGCGAAATCAAGGGGATCAAGGTCGAAAACGCGTTATGTGATCCCGGCTCAACTATCAGCGTGCTACCAAGTTATGCAGTGCGAGAACTCGGGATCAGGCACTCCCACGCGACGGAAGTGGTGATTGGATTGGCGGACAAGTCGCTCACAACCCCGAAAGGAGTCATTTATGATATCCAGGTCATCATCGGCGATTGTAGAATCCCGGTAGACTTCTACATAGTCTAAACTCGCCAACAAGAACTTGCACCTCTCATCTTGGGATGGCCATTCTTAGCCACTGCAGGAGCCATCATGGATTGGCCCAATAGACGAGTCTCATTCGCCAATATCGATGGGAAAAAATTCTATCCCGCGATACCATACACCATGGAGAAACATCTTCTTGAGAGGGATGAAGATGCAATCATGGAGAGACTCGAGGAGCCCTCAGCTGAAGAGGCCACGTAGAAGGCGAAAAGACCTTGCCTAAGATCGAGCTCAACCTCCAACTAAGCTCCCAAACTACCAAAGTCTAGCTAAAGACTCTAAACAAGAGCGGCTCAATGGGAGACAACCCATTTTAGGTACTCTCTTTCTCATCTCCTTAACCATACTAATCTTTAGTTTTGGTTTCTTCTTAGTTTACAGCATTCACATAAACCCCAAAAGGCAAAAAAAAATCAGAAAACAAAGAAAAGCACAAAATAATCAGAAAAACCAGAAAAACCAAAAATATGAAGGAGTTTCGAAGAACACTCACCGGGCGACGAACTGCCCGTGGGCCGGCCAGAAGGAGCCTGGCCGCGCCACGAGCCACGATGGCGCGGAGGAGACACGCCTGGCCGCGGCCGCAATAACCCGTCGCGCGATCGACCCTCCTCTGAGACGTTTTTCCATCCTGAACTTCACCAAACCGGATCTCCTTCAACCTGTATCAAGCCTTTCAAGCTTCCTCCTTGATCCAAGGCTTGAACACGTCCTAAAGACCGCAAAGATCACTTCCACAACGGCGGCAAGTTGCTGTTGCATTAAAGACGGCGAGACAAGACAAGACTCCATCCAAGTCAAGTAAAGTTAATGATCCATCTCATTCAACTTCTTCCCATACGATCAACGGACCTGTACCCACGAAGACGAAGAAGAATACAACGGTTCTAGAGGATGAAAACCGTTGTGCAAGCTCCTGAAGGAAGAAGATGCAACTTCCTTCACCAAACCGCGAAGAGGAAAGTTCTCCAAGACTAGCTTCTCTCTTCCGTGACCAAGATCTTTACCAAAGCCAAGTAAGGATTTCATATGGCATTGAAGTTCGAACTAGCAACACCTGTCTTCCGGGATACCGAACACATCACCAGATAGGCGAGCATAGACCCAAACTTCAAGTTTCTAAGGTGATGCAATCTTCAAGACGCAAGGACGGAAGATTTTCCATCTCTCATTCAAGGTGTTTTACAAAGGTCAAGGAACCAAGACGAGTACTCAACAACCGGAGTACATGTTCTTCCCAACAAAGGCGAGACAATCACCACCACCAAACGCCTATCACCACCCTCATCCATCATCACCACACGCCCACCACCACCAAACAAAGCAAGGAAGCTCAACCGCGCAACACATTTCCTTTTGAGCTAAGTTTTCGATTTCTTTAGTTCAATTAAATCGATTCTAAGCAGGAACATAAGGAGAATGATCAAGTCCTTAGCTCAATCATACCACACGCCCATCCACCCATACCAAACCCAACGCCACTTTCAAGTAAGTCTTCACAAGCTTGTACTTGAATTTACCTATCTTTTTCACTTCAACTCAATTTAAACAAACTGGGGACAGTTTGATTTAAGTCTGGGGGGGTTTCTTATATTACTAACTATGCTTTTATTTGATGAGTCTTAAGCATACATGCATCATTTATCGAGTCGTTTTATAGAGTCAAAACTTTTTTCTTTTAGTCGGAAACTATGAACTTTGCTAGGTACAAGTCATTTCGAACAAGGAACCTTAATGACCATTCTCACGGTTTTAGAAGCAAGGTTTACTAAGTTGAACGCTGCGAGTGGATCATTCCAACGGAGAAAGTTCTAATCTCTAGAGTACTCGAAGGATCTTGCGTTGACTCTGCACCTAATGAATCAAAACTTCTCGTCAAGGGGCTTGAGGTACTTCAAACTTTGCTCCTCTTTTAAACTCTAGCATGACTAAGTAGATACAATGCAACCTCTCCTTGATCTTCCCTTGTTATAGAAAAGAAAAAAAAATAGAAAGAAAAGTCTTAGTTTGAGAATGGCAACCCGAGTTCCACAAAGGACAATGACGGTTCACAGACATCATAAAAGCTTCGAAGAAGTTATCATTTTCAAGCTAAGAAGAAAAGAATAAAAAAAGAATAAGAAAGTCGATAGAATAAATAAAATGATACCCTAGAAAAGTAGGGAGAAATCGACTAAGGGAAGAGAAAATAGGAGAGTTGTGTCTGAAAT
>JAHZTW010000003.1:59403148-59461687 GCA_020283515.1 Alliaria petiolata | reverse complement strand
AACTTTGCTCCTCTTTTAAACTCTAGCATGACTAAGTAGATACAATGCAACCTCTCCTTGATCTTCCCTTGTTATAGAAAAGAAAAAAAAATAGAAAGAAAAGTCTTAGTTTGAGAATGGCAACCCGAGTTCCACAAAGGACAATGACGGTTCACAGACATCATAAAAGCTTCGAAGAAGTTATCATTTTCAAGCTAAGAAGAAAAGAATAAAAATAGAATAAGAAAGTCGATAGAATAAATAAAATGATACCCTAGAAAAGTAGGGAGAAATCGACTAAGGGAAGAGAAAATAGGAGAGTTGTGTCTGAAATATCTTTGTCTAGATGTTTGGAAGAGAAGAGTATAATGTCTCGTCGACCACTACTCCCTCGATAGAAACCGCACGCCTAAATGAATAAAGGGGTTAACAAGAGAGAGCTCAAAAATACTCAAAGGGACCATGAAGCGTATCCGGGAAGGGTGAAAAGCTCAAGGTAACTAGACCCAAACGCCTTGAAGCTGAATTCCGAGTTACGTGGCTCAAACAGGTCGATTGTAGACTTAACGAGTTCCCAAGTATTGGTGAGTTTCCACGTTTTCAAACCTCTTTTCCTTACTTAGATTTCTGTTTTGTTTGAGGACAAACAAAGGTTTAAGTCTGGGGGAGTTGATAACATGCATATTTTACCCGTTTTTACTATAATAAATGAGTGCTTTAACAAGCTTTTCACTAAGTTTTTAATGCATAAACATTAGATTTCGAGTATTTGGTTGTTCAAGACTCTTTTCATGTAATCTTAGCAAAAGACGCATATTTTGGAGCAAAATGGACACTTCCGGAAACAGTGCTCGAAGACAAAAGTTCAACATCAAACGAAGGCTTTCCCATCACAAGATCAAGCTCATATTTGGAGACAAGGTAGCCTTATCAGCTGTCTTTCACCTCGAAGTGGTTTGAGAACAATCCCACGGTTGGATCTCAAGTTATGGAAGAAGCAAGAAGGTCCGTCAAGCACCCGGAAAGACGAGCTGGCCACGCCAAGGCCAAGCCAGACGACCAGTGGCCGCGCCACGGCCGGTCGCTCGCGCGGCCAGGCCACTCGCGGTTCCAGAGCCCATTTAAAGCCCAACTTAAACCCGCAGCCGTCTTATGCAAGCCAAGACCTAATCCACGACCTAGGGGACTTGAAGACCTATATATACTCGTTGTTTAGGGTTTTTTTAGGCATCACGAAAATACTCTAAGTTACAGAATTCTTTTGGTGGCCGCGAATCTCTGATTCGTGGTTTTCACTTTGTTCTTCAAGGAAAATTGATTTCTTCTTGAACCCTCTTTGTTTCTTATCGATTTATACAAGTTATGCATTCATCAATCACGTTTTCTACTTCTTCTTTCATGTTTGAGTAGTTTACTTTCGTTAGGTGTTCTTTAAGGGGATCTATGGGGAATTTCATTAACTGTTTTTAAACCGATTGTTTAGGCTGAAGATTAGGGTTTTCTTTCTCACCATACTCGTTCTTATTGCATGAGTCTAGCGTCATGAACTAGAAGTCTGATCGCAGGGTCTTGAGAGCGACTAACGTCCTGAATCTCAGATCCAGACCATAGTAGGGTAGAGAGCATCCTTCAAAAGATGTCTGAATGTTTATTGTCCCGATCTTATTGCGTGTTCGTCTAGTACGCAGGATACGACAGTATACCTGCGAAATAGACGTTCACAGATCGATCTTGCTTGTCAGAGTTAGGTCGTTAAAACCAGTGAATCAGTTTAGGGAAAATCGCCTAGTCTCGTTTGTTTAACCTTTGTGAGTTTGATTTCTAGTTAGAACTCCATAGATTTCCCGAGAAGATCTCCAACGTGTTTCCCCCATCTGCTTTTCAATCGAGATTTACGCACTTCAATATTTACTTTTTCTGCGCTGCTCATCTGATTTCCTTTTTACAAGCTTTTAAGTTAATTTTTCTTTTCACGTTGGTTATAAAATTGATTGACAACCTCTTCTATATAAGACGTGAATCTGCTTTCTTTCTTTTCTGCAAAAACCGTGACACAATCCCCAAAACCCAATTTCCTGCGTCTTTGGTTGACCTGCTTTTCTGTTTTGCAGTTGACCTCCTCCCTGTGGTTCGATACCCTAAGTACTACAACGCACGCTGTGCACTTGCAGCTTAGGGTCCTATAAATTCAAAGCTCGACGAGTCCCCAAAGAAATCCTTCAATCTCGGATGACTATTTAGACCCCATTACGTGTCTTGGCAACTGACGATTGGCTTAGAGTGGAGGGATAATTGTATAAGACGTTAGTATAATGTTAGTATAAGACTTGATGTTTTGTAAGAGTTGATGTATTGTATCACTTGTTATGGTATGAAGTTAGTATAAGACTTGATGTTTTGTAAGAGTTGATGTATTGTATCTAATTGATTATATGCTATAAAACAGGATTCAAAAGTGCTATAACTTATAGCCTAAAAAATGAACTACAAAACATTAGATTATAACTTGAAAATGAGCTACAAATGAGCTACAATATACTAAATTATAGCATTTGATTAACGCTACGATTGAAGAACATATAATAGTACAAGTACAAACTGCTATTATATATGGTCACTCTATTATAGATGACATAGCGTTTATGTAAACGCTATTATACCTTTATGATAACGTTTTCGGTGTGCTAACAATACCCATTTTTCTTGTAGTGAACATTAAGTATTGTACATAGACTTCTTAAATAGACTTTTTCAGACTTTAGACTTCTCAAACAGATTTCGTAAGCAGACTTCCTTTGAAAATGATAAAACACACCAACATTACAAGTTCGGTACCAATATAACAAGATTTATCTAAGTATTGTACATAGACTTTTTAAATATACTTCTTTTTCAGACTTCTTAAATAGACTTCTCAAACAGACTTCGTAAGCAGACTTCCTTTGAAAATGATAAAACACACAATATTACAGGTTCGGTACCCATATAACAAGGCTTATCTAAATATTGTATTCAGATTTCCTAAATAGAGTTCTCAAACAGGTACTTCGTAAGCAGACTTCCTTTGAAGTAGACTTCTACACGAAGTCTCCTACTAATAAGGTAAATGCCTAATAACACAAGAAAATTAATTAAAGCTTAACTATAACAAAAAAATATGTCAAACTTATACATAAGAAAGACCAATAAATAACACAAACCCAAGAGTCAAATAATCATTTTTATTTGTTACAAATTTCAGATAAATGAATTTTATAAAAAAATTGATGTCGCAGACTGAAAAAGAAGACTTCTCAACAAAGTCTACTACTAATAAGCTAAATGCCTAAAAACACAAGAAAATTAATTAAAGCTTAACTATAACAAACAAACATGTCAAACTCATACATAAGCAAGACCAATAAATAACACAAACGCAAGAGTCAAATAATCATTTTTATTTGTTACAAATTTCAGATAAATGAATTTTATAAAAAATTCATGTCGGAGAGTAACAAAGAAGACTACTTTTTTACACTTCTTTAAGAAGTCTGCGCCTAATAAGCTGACTACCTTAAAAAACAAAAACAAAAACTGATTCCACCATACGTATAAAACATTATCATGTAAAACTGATAGAGAAGCAAGTACACTTACTAACACAAGCTCAAGACAAAAAAATCTTTAAAATTCGTTATAAATTTGATAAAAATGCGTTTTAAATTTTTTTTTGTAAAATTAGACTTCATAACGAAGTCTACTATAGTAGTCTACCAGAGAAGTCTACTATAGTAGCCAATATATGAAGTCTCCTTTTTAGATTACTTTTGCAATTGAAAAAAGTTAGCAGACTTCTCCGAGAAGTCTCCCTTACGTGGAGAAGTCTCCTATGAAAAGTAGACTTCTTGGAGGTTAGTTTTGCAATTGAAAAATTGTGTTGTACTTTCTGTACTTTTCGGATGAGACTTCTCCACGTAAGGGAGACTTCTTGGAGGTTAGTTTTGCAATTGACCAAGTTTGACTTTTCAAGTAGACTTCCCCACTCCAAACGAAGTCTAAAATGGGTTAGTTTTGGGGTTGACCAAATATTTAATTAATTAATTAGTAGACTTCTCGGATAAGTCTGCGAGGAGAGTAGTCTTCTCTACGAAGTCTCCTAATTAAATGATATTTTCGTCACCCCAAAATTAGCCTCTGAAGTCTACTCAAGAAGTCTGCAAAAAAGTCAAACATTGGTTAATTGCAAAACTAACATCTCTTTTCTACAGACTTCTTGAGTAGACTTCGTTAAAAAAATCTTCGTTTTGGTCAATTGCAAAATTAACCTTTTCTCAAGAAGTTTCCTTGGGAAGTCTACGCCAGTTTTTTTTGTTCTCAAAGAAAGGCGCAGACTTCAACACGAAGTCTACTATCAGAAATCGGAACACGCGGTCAATTGCAAAACTAACATATGCGCTGACCATCAGACCCAAGAAGTCTGCTGTCGCGGCACAGGTAAGAAAATTCACGAAAATCAACTGAAAAAATTACCTAGAAGTGGTCTTTAGCTTCTTCGACCGCCGTGAACTTCGATTCTAGCCACCACCAAAGAAGCCCAATCGCTATGCACGGCCAAATCACCGGATATGGCAATATCTTATAACTTCAAGTTTGGAAAAGGTAAATTAGAGAGTTTTTGGGATGAAAATGGAGAGAAAAGTGAAGAATATAAGGTTATGAGAGGAGATAATGAGCTTAAAGAGCTCAAAAATTGGTTGGAGAAGCTTTAAAAGCTTCAAATTGGTTGAAAATGGTGGTTGGGTGAATTGATGATGATGGCATTTTCGTGAATAAGTGAGGATTGTTTGGTCAATTGGATTTTCGAAAAAAAAAACCAAAACCGATGGCAATTTCGTGAATAAGTGGAACTGAGAGTGGTGGTTTTTGAAAAGAGTGGTTAATGTTGAAAATAGTTGAAATGGGGGTTAGTTTTGCATTTGACCAACAATTTTGGGTTATTTTTGCAAGAACCTCTAAAATAATAGGTTGATATATCGTGGCTAATGCACAGATTTTACATCGTCGATTTTAATTTAAAGATATAAATTGTTTTATACATAGAATCAAATCTAGGAGGTAATAAATAAATCCATTAATAATAGGTTGATTATCGTGTCTGATTCGCTTGATTGACGAGCGTTGATTTTAATTTACAGATATAGTTTTATATATATATATAGAATAAAATCTAGAAAGTGATAAATAGATACAATAATAATAGGTTATATATCATGGCTGAAGCATATGTGTGACGCGTGGTGATTTAATTTAAAGATAGAAAAAACTATATATAGAATAAAATCTAGAAGTTTTGAATATACTGAATTATAATACAATATTTATATTTTTTAAAAATTAGTAGCTATCTCTGAAAGTACATTTAGTCTAGTGGTTAATAATGGTTCACTAACTGTTATACAACAGGAAGTTTAAGGTTCCATTCTCACAAGATACGATTTCTGCAGATTAATGTAGGCAAATTTATAAGGAAATCTTCAGCATAGTGCAAGTGGAACCCTTCATCATGGTCGTGGATTCGTGTAGAGCGTGTAGCATTGTCCGTTGTAGAATTTTCCTTGTTAATGTTCTTATAATTTGTGTCACATAAAACATTACATTAATGAGTTTTACCTACTTGGCCAAATCCATCTAAAAAATATAAAACGGAGTAGAGTAGTAACAACAAATACAACAAAAAGAGAGATCTAATCATAAGAAATGTCCACGACGAGTGACTTTCGTCAAATACCAAGCGGATGTTATGAAGAACGCCGATGCACTTGCAAGGCTGTGTAATGTCGAAGTGGGTACACGATCAACTCTCCCACTCGAAGACCGTACATGTTCAAAAGTCCAGGCTTCAACTCTATGGTTGGAAATTTCGAATTCTTTTACAGTCACATGAGTAGGTTGGTTATAAAATTTTGATTTAAGTTATAGAATGGTGTTAAATTGTTTTCAGGTTCATATTCATTCTAGTTGAATTTAGGAGTTATAATTAAATTTTTTTTTTTAATTACAAGATATTGAACAAGCAAATACTAAATGCGTTAAATAATTCTATACGCCCGCCAGTTAAAAAAAAGATTAAATGTCTTCCTTTTGATGGTTTCAAAGATTTCATTTATTTGTTTTGGAAAAAGTTTTAGTAAAAAATTTTGGACTTTGTGTTGTAATTTTTTTGTTTAAAATAATAGGTTTATGTATCGCGGCTATTGCGCATGTTTGACATATCGTCGTCTTTTATTTAAAGATACAAATTTTTTATACATAGAATAAAATCTATGAGGTAATAAATAAATCCAATAATAGTAGATTGATTTATTGTGTCTGGTGTGTTTGTTTGACGCGCGTCGATTTTAATTTACAGAGATAATTTATATATAAATATAGAATAAAATCTATAAGGTGATACATAGATCCAATAATAATAGGTTATATATCGTGGCTGATGCGTCTGTTTGACGCGTGTTGATTTTAATTTAAAGATAGAAAAAACTATATATATAATAAAATCTAGAAGTTTTAAATATATCAAATTATAGTACAAACATTTATATATTTTTTTTAATTAATAGCTGTTTCTGAAAGTCCATTTAGTACGGTGGTTAATAAATGGTTCACTAATTGTTCTGCAATATGAAGCTCAAAGTTCAATTCTCACAGGATGTGATTTCTGCAGATTATGTAGGCAATTTTATAAGGAAATCTTCAGCGTGGTGCAAGTCGAACCGTTCATCATGGTCGTGGATTCGTGCGGAGCGGGTAGCATTGTCCGTTGTAGAATTTTCCTTGTTAATGTTCTTATAATTTGATCACTGCAACATAAAACATTACATTAATGAGTTTAACCTACTTGGCCCAATCCATCTATAAAAATATAAAATGGAGTAGAGTAATAACAACAAATACAACAAAAAGAGAGATCTAATCATAAGAAATGTCCAAGACGATTGACTTTTGCCAAACACCAAGCGGATGTTATGAAGAATGCCGATGTACTTGTGCAAGGCTGTGTAATGCCGAAGTGGGTAGACGATCAACTTTCCCGCTAGAAGTCTGTACGTGTTCAAAATTCCAGACTTCAATTCTATGGTTGGACATTTTCGAAGTCTTTTACGGTCACATGAATAGGTTGATTATAAAATTTTGATTTAAGTTATAGAATGGTGTTAAATTGTTTTCATGTTCATATTCACTCTAATTGAATTTAGGGGTTAGAATTAAATTATTTTTTAAATTACAAGATATTAAAGAAATAATTAGCTTGTGGTGGAGAAATGTTTCATTAATCAGATAGAGAAGCAAATATTTACATGAAGTATTCTCTGATTTTGCATATGAGTCAAAAAAAAAAATGTGTATCTTTAAGTTATGCACAGATTTTAATCCATTTAGTATGTCAAAACATAATTATTCATTGTGGTCGTAATGGAGACGCCATATATAATATGCCACCAGAGATGTACACAAAACAAAAGTCTATCTTTCTGACAATTCTAACACATGGTCTAAATCTATTATATAACATATGGCCAACTATCTCCCTCGCTTGACATGTCAGCGCTTGAGAGACTATCACGTGTCATTCATTATTTAATTTTCAAAAATTTATTTTATTTGTATTAAATTTGAATCAAACAAAATATTTTTATCCTTTTATTTGCATTCATGGGGATTCGAACGCATAATCCTCTCAATAAAATACAACCATTTTTTACCATTATGCTATGGGTACTCTTTGACAACTATCTCTAAAAACTTAGGAAATTGTTTCTATGATTTTCATATTAAACTGCAAGCACTTTTTTAAAAAATTATATGTATATCAATTACAGATTTCGCAGGTTGTTCAACGCATAAATAAAGAAATCTTTAAAATAATAAATTAAAAAAACAATTAATTTAAAAAAAAAAAATCAAGTAAAATAAATAAATATTCACATATTTACAATTACCTATACTTAAAAACCATTAAATTAGAATTCAACTATTTAAAAATTATTATAAGTAGATAAAATTCAAATTTAATTTAAAAATAATAAATATAGAAATTTTATATAATACATAATTTAAATATATCATTATATTATTTTTTGTTGAGTGATTTAATCCTTATTTTTAAATAAATTAGGCTAATTAAACTTTGGTACAAGTGAAAAACAATTATGATATTGAATAAATTAAAAAGTTAACTCCAACTTATAAAATCTTAAGACACAACAAAATATTCAATAAAAAAAAAGAGAAGATAACAAATTATATAAAAAAAATATAGAGAAGAAGAAATGAATAAAGAAAAAGACGAATGGATACAAAAAGATACAAAATTTTAAAACATGGAAAAAGATATGGATTCAATGCAAGATATGTAAAAAAAATTCTCAAAATTATAAAATGAAAAACAAAAAATTATTATAGTATTAAAATTTAGACAAATGAAAGGAGTATAAAAATTAAAGAATAAATAAAGATTCGTAAAATAATGTATGAAAGAGATTGCACATAAAATCAATAGTTAAAATATAGATCTAAAAACATATTATAAAAACTCAAATTAAAATAAAATATGCGCATCGCGCGGGTTCTCTCCTAATTATAGTAAAAGAAGTCTAAATATTTTAGTTTCAACCACTGATAGAAAATTTGAAAGATTTGTGATCAAACGGGTTCAAGCATTTGATATTTCAACCAAACAAATTTTTTTATTACGAGTTTTGTTAATATGGACGATAAACGACTTCCGATATGGCTTTTAGTATATCGAATTTATTGACGAGTTTTATTCTTTTCGTTGCTAATATCTAGATACTAGACTCTCATGTGCACCTTATTAGTAATTGAGCACAAAAACTATACATGCCCCAAATTTTTTGTTTAAAACCGCCTAATTAGTCTATTTACAAGTAAGTGAAACTGTGTAAATGAAGTAAAATCTTCACTGTTGAAGCAGTTTTGGTACGAATTTTGTTAAGAAAGCGATCTCATCCTTAGAAATCTTCACTTTCTTCCTCTCCTTCCCAAACATGATCAGACACTTTCTTTCATCCTCTTCTTTATCATCTTCTTTATCATCTTCCTCGTTCTTAACATCAATATTGGTGATGGCTTCAGAGATCTCCTTGACCATATCAACGATCACTCCCTCCACACCCATAAGAGATTGCAAGTAAATCACCTCCACGACATTGCTGAAATATCAAACACAAGTTGTTTCAGAGGAAAAAAAAACAGAGGAGGCAAGAGAAAAGGATGGGGATGATAAGTTGTTTCTTTACTTAAGCTGGCCATAGGATATAAGTGAAAGGTTTGAATCTTTGATTCGTGTGATAGCGTTTGGGGTTCTTAATATGGCTTTAACCTCAGAGACAATCCCTTGCAAACCGCCTTCTTCGCAAATCTTGATGGCCTCGTCTAATGAGTTCCTTCTCATATCTTTATAGATTTCACATCCTCCATTTGTTAAGAAGAAGACCTAAACACACACACATATATATATATATATATATATATATATATAAGCATTTCAGCTAATTGATGATGGAGAAAAGAAAACCAAAGAAGCAATCTTACAGGATAACTCCTTTGCATATTCCTGATGATTCGAGCCGCATCAGGATGAAAGCTCGAGAAGATAATGGGGCGGTTATTGGCATGCTCATATACAACCTATTCATTAACAAATATTGTATCACCGGAAGTTTAAACAATTGACATTACTGAAGAAACATAACAAGATCAAAGATCAGATGGGTGAAAGAGATCTGTTGTTTACCTTCAAGATGTTGTCAAGAGTTTGACGTAACTCTTCTTCTCCATACACAATATTATCATCGAATTTGAGCTCGATATTGAATCCTATCGAGGGTTTAACTTTTACAAAGGCATCTTTAAGGGTACACAAAGGATCATCCTTCTCGACTTTCCACTCAAAGATTCTACCATCTTTTGTCTTCCTGAACATAGGCTTCACATTTGAACCATTCTTTTGTGGTCCATATGAGAGAAATTCATGTGAAGCCATTTCCGTTACTCTTTTCTCAATTATGACTCCCTGAAAAATTTGATACCAACTTTGCTGATTTCTAATATTTGCTAATGAAGACTTATCTATCAGCAACAAGATTATTTGTGTGGAGAAAGAGCAAAAAGCCCTAACCTGTTCTTGCGTGAACATGAAGATATCATGGAAAATTACAGGGCAACCATCTCTTGTCACCTATATAAATAGTTACATTCTTTATTTAGGCATCTATTCAATCTTCATTTACATATTATATAAACCTTCATTAAATGCGAGTGGAGTTTCATTTACCATTTGTTTTTTGGAGTTTATGTTTCGCGTTACGGTTGCAATTTACAAATTAGTTTTTATTTAACACTAATGGTTGTGGTTTCATTTGAAAAAAAAAAACCATATTATTGCATATAAAGCAAATGCTGGCTAAAAAAACAAAAGCAAATGCAAATGCAAACGCAAACAAATAATTGAGGCTAAATCATTGATCTGAATTGTTTTTTTTTCTTTTTTTTTAATAGAAACAAATTAAGATCAGATTCTGAGGGAAAAAAGCAAACCTGGACATCAAACTCAATGAAGTCAATGGGATAATCTGCAGCAGCATTGAAAGAAAGAATAGAATTTTCTTTGATCGTTTTCATTTTTTCGTCTGGAGATTGAAGCATGTTCATCCCAAATCCTCTGTGACCCATTACAACAAATTTAGGGAAAACAAATCCCTCCTGCTTCTTATCATCTTCAACACCTAAAACGAATCATAAGATATTAGAAACTTTCTCATAAAAGAAAAGGTATTAGAAACTCGAAAAAATAGATTTTTTCAAGAACCTGATGAAAACTTGGCAGAAGATACCGACAATGCCATAGTTTCGAGAGACATGTTTAATTTCTTGCAGAGCAAAGCTTAAAGTTTATAAAAGCAATGATGGTGAATGCAAGAAGCAGAGGGAATCTCCATAGTGACAAGACCAGAATATTCCATTCGATACAAAAGAAGGCTCTAGAGATCGAATGGAATACTCCATTCGCATAATCTTCAAGCTTTTCTTCTTGCCTCTAAATGAACTTTTCTTGATTTATTCGGTAAATATTCTTTTTCTTGATTTTTCTTTTGATATCTTTTGTTGTCTTTTTTTCTTTTCTAGAGGATTCTATGTGGTTCGAGATTTATAAGACAGATGGAGAGGGTTTAATTTAGACAAGTAGATATCATACACTTGAATAAAATAACTTTTTTTGGGGATTTGCTGATTTAATTTTAGGAAACTAAGTACTTGATCTTTTTTTAGGTTGTAGGATTAATTTTTAGATTTATTAGACACTTTTTCTAACACTAATTTACCCAAATAAGACGGAAACGCAAGCTCTGTCTCTCAAGCGAAAGTTTGTCTTTCGTTCTTTTGCAGATTTCAATTCGAAAAATCACGATAGTTTTTTTGCGTTGGTTTCCTTCGATCTTTCATCGCTATGCTTCTCCTCCTTTCATGGGAGAATCAATCTTTACTCTCCTCGTGTGAACCGATTTGAATCGGTAAATAGGGTAAAGTATCTCTGCGTGAAGGATGGTTTGAGTTTTTGTGATTCCTTCCAATGATTTGGGATGGATTCAGTAGATCTTGTGCTTTCGGAAAAAGGTATAGTGGCCAATTTCTCTATCACCTCGGCAGGCCCGGTTTGAAGGGTGTGCTGGCAGTGCAAATGCACAGGGTCCATATTTTTTTGTTAATTTTCTTTACTATTTTAGGGTATTATTTTTTAATTATATTTTTAAGTTTTTATAAAATAAGGTCCAGTTTTCAAATTTACAAATAGAACCCCAATTTGGATTAAAAAAAATTAATATGACACAGGGCTTAAACACTTTTTGAGCCGGGCATGCACCTCAACAATTCCTTATTAATACACAATCTATAAACCAATGTCATTATGCCATCAACTAAATAAAAATTTGAATTTACCTCATAAACTAAAGATATACGCTCGATACACCAAAACCGCAGACGATGTGAATTTAACCGTCGACGGTTGCTAACTAAGACAACACATGGCACTTCAAAACAATTTCATTTTAGTAAATTGATTATTAAATACTCAAAACAACGTTGTTTTGCCCTTTTGGTAACGATTTAAAATAAACCAAAACGACGTTGTTTTTATCCAATTTATTAAAAAAAAATTAAATATATAATTTCAATCTATCGTTTGCAGTGATTTGCATTAAAATGACAAAAAAACTTTCACCAAAACATCTTAATTTGGAAATTTCACCAAAAAATCTTTAAAAATCCTATGTTATTGAACTTGTGGTTTGTAAATATATATTCAAATCCATTGTTATTAGAAATATTTAAAACATTAGATTTATTAGGATTTTAAGTGATTTTAAGATGTTTTGGTGAATTTTTCAAGTTAAAAAATATATAAATCTAAATCTCATGGTTTTAGGTGAAATTTTATAAACTTTTAATAGCAAATCATAACAACTTTTCTAATTCATTTAAAGTCATCTAAAACTAATTAAAACTTAAATCCTTTCAAATATTATTTGTGTGTGTGGGGGGTGGGGGTGGGAGGTGTATTCAATCTAATATTTAAAAAACTTTGGTAGGATTTGAGTTTTAATTAGTTTTATGTGATTTCGAATGAATTAAGAAAAGTTATTTGGTGAAGAAAATATAATATTTGATAATTAAGGGACCGAAGATCTGAAGATATTTTTTGATTTGGGGGTGTTCCCTTGTGAATGGAATTATACTCAAATTTATCCCATATCCCATAAACCAAATGCCAATTGTGTATGGGAGAACTAAGGTCCATAAGTTTATGTTCTGTTCTATAAAAAAAACATTTCAAAAGTGATGTACTTTTGTTTAAAGAGGATAAAATCTGGGACACAAGACACTAGTTGATTAATCTTTCAAAAGTGATGTACTTTTGTTTAAAGATGATAAAATCTAGGACACAAGGCACTTGTTAGTTAATCTTGTTGGGATATCAATTTAAGTCCCACATCAGAAATTTAAAAGTAATAGTCTAATATATTAGTCAAGTCCAAATCCAATTAGTATGAAGTTTTTTGGAAGGAGCTCAAAATTAAATCCGTGCGGGTTTTACCACATGGATCCAAACCGAAAATTTATTCCCAGTACTTGAGTACTCGATTCTCCCGTAATTTCAATCGGCATATCAAACACTCATTAGTTCTCTGCTTCACATCCAAAATTTAGCAATTTCGAAGAAGATATTGACGGTCAATGCTACCCATAGAGAATCTGAGAGAAAGAATAATCGCAAAGCAAAGACACAAGATGAATCCTGCAATCTACAAATTCTCAGACCACCCTCATCCTTTGGATAACAAATATTTTCCCGAAAAGCAGCTTTTGATTGTCATTTGGAAAACCCGACCAAAGAAAAGCGTTACACATGCATTCAATCGTTTCTAAGCACTCTTCGGTAAACGAAAGACAAAACACACAAAAATAGTAGATACTAGTGATTACCCGAAAAAGAGAGGGTACGGGTTGTCCAAGAGAGGAAGCGTTGTCTGACCTTGTCTTCTAATGACTAGTAATTCATCTTGGTTAGGTCATAGACTTCGTAGTAAGTGGGAGACCTAAATAATGAACATGTAATATTCCAAATGTTGCTAGATTTTTAGGAAAGCTTTGTAAACTTGCAAAAAAAATTGTCGTATTTCTATGATTTTTTTTTTAATAGTTTCAGATATTTTTTTACGTTTTATATATAAAAGTTTAGTCTACAAACTATTTTTTTTTTTCTATTTTAATTTATCAACTCTTAACCATCAATTCATTTTACAACAGATCACAAGATTAAAAAAAAAAAAAAAACAGTCATCATACAATTCAATCAATATACACTATTTATGTATCCAAGAAGAATGTTAACATCGTGTTGAGGGATCCTGACTCCTGAGAACAACTTTGTGCCAAAGAACTTTGAGAAGAGTTTTGTGTCGGAATACCTATTACAAGTAATGTTATGTTATTTAATGAATTTACAGTCAAGAGTTGGTGAATTAAAATAGAAACAAAAAACTAGCTAGTGTATTGTTTTGGATACGCGAAAGGTTTTATGTATTAAAATGGTAAAAAAAAATTAGTAAGTGTATTCTCATGGAATTTTCCATTTAAAATAGTATTGAGAATGATGTTTCGAATATCTCCCGCATGTCTGATGTGTATGGGTAAGTCACACGCTTTCGTGTAGAATGATGTTTCAAATATTCAACCTATATTATGGTGATCTCATTTTATATTTGACCGAATATACACAGACCCCTAATCGTTGAACATGATATATCCTTATCCAATTTTATCCTTAAATAACTGAATAATTATCATATTTTTCCTTCAGAACTATATGATTAAGAAACTTAATAAGAAAAATAGACTGTATAAATAGTATAACTGTTGTCTATATTTATTTGTACGACTAAACTATAATTCTCATGTAAATAAGATCCTTTTTTTTAAAGAAAAAAAGCTGAACATTTAGAAAATATAACTGTAAATTTTAATCAAATTTAGTGTTTCTAGTACAGAACAAGTTTCTAATTTACGTGAACTTCTTCGTGTGTGCATTTTTCCCAACCTATACAAAAATATTGATATTTTTTTATTTCTTCCTTTCGATATTTTTATTTTTGGGAAGGATATTTTGTTTTTCATTTATGTATAAACTATGTCATCACACAAATTATCGAAAACAAGTACTAGTTTTATTTGCATGAGATCCCTATAAAAGAAAGGGAAAATATCTAAAACAAATACTAGTTTTAGAATATCTATAATTATACCTTTAATTATATTTTAACATACCAAAGAATAAATATTCCTCTGTGTGGGCATAAACATCTACTAAGTTGTGTAAGCGAAAAACTCAAAGCAAGTTATTGTAACTTAAGAAATTTTATTGATAAGAAAAAGTAATCAAGAAGAAAATGTCTTGGCCGGTTTTTGCTAGTAAAATTGAAATTTCCTTTGCAATTTCGTGTGTCTTAAAGAAACTAAATAGTTTACATGTCATAAACTTCTATATAAAAAGGACACGATTATCGCATCTTTTTGTACCAATTCAGTTTCAGGAAAAAAAAAATGGATACTTTTGTTATTGTCATTATTATAGTATGTGCCGTTATTGTTTTGCCGTCTATTGTCTTATGCTGTGTCCTAACTCACAGGAAGAAAAAGCCGTTAATGTCTTAGCCGCGAGATTTGGAAATGGGTAAAACGGGAACAAAAGATGGAGGCCTTGTTTTTTTGACAAGGAATGTTTCCACTACAGCTGAGGTAGCTGCGGCTGTAAACATCGTAGATTCTGGCGGTGGCGGCGGTTGTTGTTGTGGAGGCGGTGAAGGTGATGATGGTGGAGGAGACGGCGGTGGTTGTGGAGGTTGCGGCGGCTGTGGAGGTTAAGGGTTTTGTATAGTTATGTTTTTTTTTTTTTTTGAAACTATATAGTTATGTTATGATTTAAACATTGTGGGTATTTGACAAAGAAAAAATAAACTGTTGTGGGTGTTAATTAGATCATTATCTATGCATGCAATGTAAGATTTAAAGTCTCCTGAGGATGGAAATTGTATCATATGGTGAAGAAATGATTGTGCAAATGTGAATTCCTGTATCATATCAATTTAGTTCTCTTATATTTTTTTTTTTGGTTTCTCTTTGTATATAATACACTGTCACTGGATGAAGAACGTTAACGTGCCCAAAAACATACGAGATAAATGGTGGTGGACTTGGAATGATTAGAAGTCTCGTGAGGAGTTTTTCTTTTATTTGCAAACAATTTTTACTTATGGTTAATGTTTAACTAAGAGTTAAAAGTTTTTTTCAGAAATCCCTCGAAAATTAAAATTTAACCCGTTTTGCTCATATTGAGGAAGTTTTTCTTGGGCAAGATGATTATGAGAAAACTTGAATTAATATTCCATAATATAATTACCAAAGAGATTTGAGAATTTATTTTAGCAATATGGACGGGACGGGATGGGACTTCTCAATATGAACTTATATAACTACCAAAGAAGTTTGAGAATTTATGTTAGCAAACGGGAAATCGGACAGAACTTTATGGGAACGGGAACGGTACAAGAATATGAAAATCAAAATAGTTTTTCTATATGTGTTGCATATAAAATTTGGGATGGGTCGGTCGGGACATGATAGAAACGAAACAGGAATTCCAAACAAAAAAAACATGAAAATTGTAATTCAAAATATATTCGTTCACCATCAATCACACATCATATATAACTGAGCTGAGAAACAAATAAAAACAAATTTAACAGTATGTAATGTTAATAAATTTAATAATTAAAAAAATTAAAGAAAAACTAACATAAATCATTATTATATATATATATATCCAATTATATATAATGTTATATATAGTTGATATATTATTTGTCTTCAATTGGATTTTGAGAATTCCAGTTTCCGTCTCGTCCCGTTATTAAACGGGAATCGATAATTGTACCTTATGAAAATACATTCCCATATGGAACAAAATTTAGGATCAAAAATGGGATGAGACCGGACGGGGCAGGAGGGAACGATAATTATGTCCATCCCTAATTTTAAGAGTATTAAATCAACTTTTTTTTTATTACTTTAAATCTTCTGATGATTATTAACAACTTTGGTGATAATTTATTTATAAAATCAAATCTAAGCCAATGTTGCATCAGTACACCAAAAACCTGTTATAATTCAGTGTTTCATATATTCAAATAGAATAGTGTGAGGTATGCCGTATGTTTTAAATTTAAATTCGAATTCAAATCTAATAGATATCTCCTTTATCTAAAAGGGATAGATTTCAAGGCCTCTGAGGGCTGCCACCTCAGCCAAAATAATCAGAGAAATAATCAACCAATAAAAATAGATAAATTTGACATGTCATTTTCAAGTTTTACCACATTATCAATTATTCAAGAGAAGATTACAAAATGCCACATCATCATATTCACACCCCAAAACATAGACGAGTACTCTTTAAAAAAAAATGTTTCCAATTCCTTCTCATTAAATGTACTAACCGAGAACATAAACGAGGACTCTTTAAAAAAAAACAAAATGTTTCTTATTCCTTCTCATTAAATTATGTACTAAAATTGATATCATCATATGTAACGCAAGCGTTTTAAAGAACTTTATCGTTTCTTCTTCCTCTTTAAACGTTTTCCCGAGTTATAAAAGAGACAGCCACTCAAACCAAATCCACATTCAAGTAATACGTACGCTAACACCTAAATAATACTCACATAAAGAAGATTTCAATTCCGGTGGAGATTCAAGATTTTTATTTCCTTCGGGCAGCGCAAACTCAATTCCAGAGCTGATGGAAGCATCGAAGAGAAGAACCTAGAGAAAAACCAATCAAGGGCTAACCACAACCACGGTAACCATCGATTTAACTGACTGAAAAATCGCTAGAGTTCTAACGGTGGTGTTTTGTTTTTGATTCCGGGGTTATTACAAGTGTAGTACATTTAGAGGATGTCCAGCGAGGAAACACGTATGTGGAACGAACACTGGATGATCCAGCGATGCTGATTGTGACTTACGGTTAGAAGACTAACACAAGAACGAGCCATGAAGTGTTAAGAGTATTGACAAATGTGTAAAGAGCCTACTTATTAATTATGGTTTATGTATAGCTTTCAAGTTCATGTAAATACTAAGATCATATCCATTTTTGTTGTAGCAATGATTGATATATATGCCTTATGAGAAAGGACAATTATGCTATTTGTTGTAGCAATTTGGTTGTGTTTAATGGGTGTTAACTTGAGGAGGTTGATGATCTGCACACACAAAAAAAAAAAAAAACATTGCAAATTTCATATAACTTAACTAAAACATATTTTTCATTAACCCGCCAAATGAGAGAGGAAAATATGTTTAGAAGAATTAAAAAAAGAAGACGCTATCAACGATCTACAATGCAACCACAAAGATCACCATCAATGCATCGTACAATGGATCCAAATAAACAAAAATAGCCTCATAAGTAGGGAATCGAATATTTGAATTTGTAGTTTTTATATGTTTGATTAAAACATCATAATGATTTAAGTTTACATGTAAAGTTTTCAGTTTATATTAAGAGAAAAAATCAATTTTATGAAATCTACATACATCTATCTTAATAAAATTAAACATGTTAGTATGGAAAATAGTTAAAATAACAAAAATATATAGATTCCATACATACAGTATCTAAATAATAAGTACGCAAAAAAAAAAAAGTAAAGAATGGGTAATAGATACAATACAACACGTATGGAGATGCAAGCGTACACATTTAAGAAAATTAAGCAGCACAACAAAGAAAAAATAAAGACAATTCAACAAATAATACATTAAACAACAGACTAAGAAATCTAAATATAAACCCATCCTTAAAAAAAAAAAATAATAAAAAAAAAATTAAAAAAAAAATCTAAATATTTAAATCAGATAACAAATATGCCGACAAAGAGATACAGACCAAAAAACACAAAGTTTACAATAAAATGCAAAAAATATATATACAAAAAACAAATTACATAGCTACAGCCTAAATAAAAGTGCATTCAACCAAAACAAAAATTATTGGAATTAAAAAAATTAAAATAATGTGTACTACACAACGATGAATCTATTAGATTTAACTACAACAACAAGATTACTATCGAACACAAATTAAAAAAATAATAATAATAATTATGATGGCAACTTAAGTGTTGTGTTTCCAAGAAGGTTAGTCTATGCATGTTTTCCTGAAATTAGGGCTCTCAAAATAATGACAACCATAAATTGTAGAGATTATAGCGAAAGAAGAGGAGGAGACAAAGTAAGAAGAAAAAGTGTTCGAATGTTGAAGATAATTGATTTACAAGATCTTACGCATGATGGAGTATAATGGGAGCAAAGTTTGTTGAAAAGTAGAGCTCAGGTCTCTTCGAGTTTTCTTTATCTCTTTGCGACACCCTTCATTAATGTTCACTTCCATATTTTCAATCTTTGAGACTTTCAAAGAGCAAGCAAATACACTAACTCAGAAATATGAGTAAGAGTGTCATTACAATGCCGTTGTAAATCAAGAGCCATGTTTGTTCTCACGTGTTATTAAGTAGGAACTATTAAAATGTTATGTGATGTGTGAATCTGGTTTACTTTCAATTTAAAAGGTATGGTCTCTCATCTGTGTAAATTGTGTGATATAACAGAAAGAAACTCTCTCCTTCGACAGTATACGAATATAATATCCGAAAAGGCGTTAATACAAAACTGTAAAAGATAGGTTTATTTAAAGAAAAAATTATAATCACATATATTCGTTAGATTGTATATGATAAGTCAAAATTCGAAAACAAAACATTTACAAACGGCATAACCTAAAACTAGAATCGCCAGCAGAAATAAGATTTTATTATGACAAGTTAGTCTATCCACAAAATCAAAAAAAAAACTTCAGAAAAGAAGAAAAAAACAAGAGAAAAAAGCATAAGAAACAAAAGTTAAAGATCTACAAATCCACAAATTCATATGGCTATGCTTGAAGGAAATAAACGTACACAAAAGTTTAAATAAATATTATATCAATTCAAAACAAAGCTACATGTTCTAATCAATTAATAATTTAGCTTATATAACAATTGATTCAGGACAATTTTGCAAAATTAAAATCAAAAATCATCAACCAATGAAAGCATAACAAAAAATATAAAATGAAAACAACCAAAACAATAATATAAAACATAAAATAATTACACAACCCACGTGTAGCATGGACAAAACACTAGCGTTCTGATTGGTTCGTAAATTAGAAAACTAGCGTTCTTAATTAGCGTGGGAAAAATATATCGAATAAGATGACTTTGAGACATCACTATCTAGTAAAATGACACAAATGTGTTTGAATGTAATATAGTATTATACTGCTTACCAAAGACTACCGAGAATACGACTAAGATGGAAGCAGACTATATCTTCTTATTTTTGGGTAAACGATTTTTAACTCATCTTAAGAGAAATGGACATTCTTTTAAAAAAGAAGAAAAACAAAATTTATGATTATTGTCCGTGAAATTGTTCAATACCATGTGGTGCTATTTATCATTGACCAACCCACTTGGCTTCCTTATTATCATTGACCAAGGATTTATTTGTGTTTAGAACCTGTTCAAAAATGCGATAGGCGTTAATCAGAAGCTCGATCCGGATCTAGCGCCGAATCAATTAATCAGAGAGAATTTATTTTAGGATTTTTTAAATAATATATATATTTAATATTAAAATTATTCATTTCAGTAGTTAAATACTTTTGTTTGCGCATTTATTTCAATATTTATGATGGCACAGGTGGTTAATATCACCCTATGAGTAGTTCATTTGACGAGTTTGACACCCCCATACGTGATTTGTGCCATTTTTTTAGGGGTAGAATAGTAATTTGATAGTCATCTTCTGTTTGTTATTCTAGGCCGAGTCCAAGAGATCTGAGAATGGTTGAAACTAAGTCGGTGTCACAGGAAGACACTAATAATGCCCCTGCTAAGGAGAAGAAGGCATATTATGATAAAGATCATGAGAAACAGCAAGATCAACTTTGGCATGATGCAGAGAAGAAACATCCATGGTATGATACCCCTCCTAAGGTCAAGGTAAGAGAAAACTTCCAAATATAATCTCAATACTTTTTTTTTTTTGCCTTAGATGAATTAAGAACAAAGATCCTGAAAATTTGTTATATTTTTGATGTTTGAAGGTGACAACGAAAAAGGGTATTTGCCATATGAGCATAGAATTGATAGTGGGACTCACTCCTGATGGAGTCTACCAGCTTTTCACTAATCCACAAGACGGTGCATTCTTCGATGTTGACAAGTGGCGCGACGTTATGGTTTTTTTCTTATCACGATATGATTCCAATGTGGTATTCGTTATAGAAGAAGATGTGTTCCCGGGTTTCGCTTTATGGGTTGCAGTGGAGACATACTATACTCAACCGGTCCCATTTTTTTTTTTTTTTTGAACTACAACCGATCCCATGTTGGAAGACGATCATTATCTATATATAAGAAGCAGATATATTTTTCTTCATTTATTACGATAAGAATTTTGAAAGACAAACCAAAATTTTTCAGTAGGGTTATAAAATATTATTAAGAAACATAAAATACCTTTTTTTTTTCTTTTTTGAACTTTATAAAATATCATGTTCCTATTATTAGAAGCACTGAGAAGGAACCAGATAGGTCTCTCCTATACGTCAATAACTCACGAGAGTTGAGCTACCCACTTCATTGTTTCGCCCTACGTACGTAACACCTTAACGTACACCATTCTCTCTCAAAGATACAGCCATTTTATCTAAGATCTCTCAAACAATAATATATTACAAACTTTGTATCGTCATTTGCTCTTGTCCTGATTAGGTTATTAGTATCATTTGTCGTACTAAATTTCTTAAGAGAAATGGGTGGATTTCCTGGATTTGGTGTTTGGATGAAACAGAACACTCAACAGCCTCTTAAGGTCAGATTCATTTCCATCAATATAAACTACTATTGGTAAAATATAAAGAAACTAGGTAATGATTATAATTGATGTTTTAGGACGAGTCCAAGAGTTCTGAGAATGTTAAATCTGAGTCGGTGTCAATGAAAGATAGTAATAATCAGGAACTATACTTTGACAAAGATGAGCAGCTGAAGCAAGGTAAACTAAGGAAAGAGGCAGAAAAGAAACATCGATGGTATGATGCTCCTCCTAAGGTGAAGGTAAGAGAAAATCAGAAAACATATTATCTGAAACTTTGATTTTGGCCTTAAGGGAATTGCTAGAATTTTTTCTTTCTTAAAAAGATCTTACAATTTTCTTAAAATTTTTGATGTTTCAAGGTGACAACGAAAGAGGGTATTTTCCATATGAACATAGAATTGACAATGGGATTGCCCCCTGAAACAGTCTACGAACTTTTCACTAATCCAAACAAAGGACCATTCTTCGATATGGACAAGTTTGGGCGCCAACTTCTGGTGTTTTTCTTGTCATTGTATGATTCAATGGTGGCCTAAATTAATTATAGTAATACTTGAGAATGATATTTTTCTTAATTATGAAGAAAAACAAATCAAGAAAGGTTTGAAGAAGGATGGACCGAGGGAGATCGTAGAGACAGAGAAAATTTTGGCCTGGGAATTCCTTTGGTGGTCTGGAGCTCTCCCCATAAATCTAATTGTCGATGAAAACAAAAAAGATCTTACAGTAAGAAGCGTCTCTATATCAATATGTTTGTTTTGTATTTGTGAAACAAAACTTTGGTTTCTCTTGCTTGTTGTGGACAGGCAAAATATAAAAAAGAAAAAATGATGTTCATGAAAAAGTTTGAGGGTAGCTACAAAGTGGAGCCAATATACGTAGATTCAGAACGCTTGTGCAAGCACAGGTTACCGAAAAGTCGAGAAGACTACAATAAATGTAGCAGCCGACAAGGAAAAATTGCATCGAAAGTGACAATGGACCAATACTTTCAGCCCTCTCCTATTTTTAACCTGCCACCGCTTTCTTGGTACATTCGTGCGACCACTATCAAGACCACCAAGATTCTGCTCCAGATGCTTCAATTTACGGGTGGGACGATGCGAGGGGGGCTTAATTATTCGATATAATCAACCAATAAAATTAAGGATTTGTGCCATGTCATTTAAAAATATACCACATTATCATTTGTTTCGTCGACTTGGGCTTGATTGGTTCTCCCGCTAACACCCGCAAATGCAGTTTTTGCGGATGGTAGCGGTTGTTGGCGTTTGACAACAATCATGCAAAATACAAAATTTATTTAAAATCAAGATATATATATAATAATTTTTTTTAAAAAAATAAAATTTGAATATTATAATTACAAGTAAATAAATAAATTTGACACTTTCTTAACTAATATTCATTAACAATCTTTCATTAACAATCTTTCATTAACAATCTTTCATTATTTTATATGTATAAGATCTATAAAATCTAATTATTTTGATAAAATTTTTCTCCATTACTAATCTAACAACTAAAATTCTTTTCCTCTAATATCTCCATACAAAAAAAAAAATCTCTGCTGAAATCATAATTTTCATCCAAACTAAAAAAAATAAAAAAATATACGTAAGTATTATATACATACTATTTTTATAATTTTTATTATGTTTAGTTAATAATTTTATAGTTGTTTTACAATAATATGGGTTTTTATAGTTATAAAATATGTTTATATTATTAATTTATTGTTTAACCGCTCCTGCATCCACAAGTTAACCAGTCGTAAGTATCCCGCAAACGCATCCGTTTCCAATCGCTATGCCAGTTATAAAATATGTTTATATTGTTTAGTAACACTGTTAACCGCAATCGCCCGCTTCCGCAAACTTCCGCAACCGCAATCGCAACTGCTGCGTTTAATCCAATCAGGCCCTTAAACCATAGCAATCAAAAACCCTTTAGCTTCTTCATTTATCTTTGTTACCGTAGATCGTTTCTTATTCCAAATTAAACCAGTCAGACCCTTAAATACATCTGCACGATGCTTCTACATATTCTAAAGTAAACCCACAAATATCCAACCAAACACTATAGTGGCATTGTTCTTCACACCATATCTTCCCAAATTAGTGACCATCCCAATTATTTTTCGAAGCGGAAAATCTTCAGGTTTGTATTGTTCCTAAATCTATAAGCGTATTAGTTCTGATACAAAGGTACGCTGAGTAGATTTTATATTTGCATGCTTACGTCTTCCGAGAAAAACATTTAGCGGAGTTTCCAATTTCATGGTTAGAGAACTTATTTTACCTGGATAGGTTCTATTTCATGGTACCACTAACACGCATAACACCTAATAGTTAAGCGTGACTGGTTTAAACGCAGCGGTTGCGGTTGCGGTTGCGGTTGCGGTTGCGGGAGTTTGCGGCAGCGGGCGATTGCGGTTAACAATGTTATTAAGCGGTTTGTACGACTGGCATAGCGGTTGGAAACAGGTGCGTTTGCGGGATACTTATGACTGGTTAACTTGCGGGTGCAATAGCGGTTAAATAATAAATTAACAATATAAGCATATTTTATAACTATAAAAAACATCAAAAATCATATTATTATAAAAACTATAAAATTATTAATTAAACATAATTAATTATAAAAAATATAAAAATAGTATGTGTATAATACTTATTTTTTTTTTTTTTTTTTTTTTTAGTTTGGATGAAAGTTATGATTTCTATAGAGAAATTATGGAGATATTGGATGAAAAGAATTTAAGTTGTTAGATATATATATATTAGTGATGGAGAGAAAATTTATCAAAATAATTAGAGTTTATAGATCTTATACATATAAAATTATGAAAGATTGTTAATGAATATTAGTTAAAAAGTGTCAAATTTATTTATTTATTTTTAATTATAATATTTAAATTTTATTTTTATATAAAAATATTATATATATCTTAATTTTAAATAAATTTTGTGTTTTTTTAATTTTTAATTTTTTTAATTATCCATCCGCAATCGTCCGCAAGTTCCAAGTTCATCAATCGCTTTTAAATTTTTAATTCTTAATTCGATTTCACTATGTTCATCACTGTAACTTTATGCCATTCAAGTTCCAAGTTGCTTATATGGTTCCTTCTTTATGTTTATCAGCTCGAAGAAATCCGGAAAGGGAAAGAGCTGCTAAGGGTGGAAACAGATTCTGGAAGAACATTGGTTGGGGCTTTAAGATTTCTCGTGAAGCCATTGAAGGTTTGTTTGCGTATTTTTCATTCTCATTTCGCGTTAGTAGTTATTATAGGTGGAACTCTGGATTATGATTTCATATAGTTGATTGATCCATGGCCTTCAAATTCTTAATCTTTGATTTATCTCGCAATTTGATAAAATTGAAAAATAAGCACATTCTTAGATTTGGTGAGCAACCAAACCAACTATTCCATGGAATCTCTAGAGTCTTATTAACTCTCCATCATAATTGGATCTGCGATACTGTTTGTTTTTTGTCATTTCGATCAGTCTTCTCTCTTTTCACTAGATTTAAACTGTTAGAATGAACACTGATTCGAACATGGGATCTAACTACTGGAATTAAGAGTTATAGTATGAATCAATAAACAAAAATCTATCTTAGAAACCTACAATACTCTCCGTTTAACTTTAAGTCAAATTCTCAGGCTATTGTGTTTTTTCCTATTGAACAAGATCTTACATTGACAGGAAACGTCCCTTCACCGGAACTGTTTCTTTCGGTTAGAGGCCGTATCTTAGCTGTTACTTGCCACGACGCCAAAATACAGAGGACCATTATCGTGCAAAGGAACTACCTACACTTTGTGAAGAAGTATCGGAGGTATTCTTAGATCCATACTTCTATTAGTTTACTGACTCGATATGACTTTTACATCGATGTTTAAAAAGTATTTATCCTATTGTTACTTATCATCAGGTATGAAAAGAGGCATTTGAACATCCCTGCTCACGTCTCACCCTTCTACCGTGTCAAGGAAGGAGACCATGTCATTAGCCAATACAGGTTATGATCCGATTTAGAATAACAACAATCTTTGTAAAATGAAGTATTGCTTTGTTCCGGTATATCTACAGCAAATCGGTTACAGATCATATTCTTTGATAGATCATTGCTTTGCTAACCCCGCACAAAATGTTATAATATTTTCACATAGATTTAAACATGGCTGTTATGTGGTTTCTTTTGTTTGATCTCGGTTTGTGGCTTCTGAAATATATATAGGACGAAGAAATATCAAGAAATGCGGATGGTGATGATACACCTAGGATGGAGATTGGACAATGAGTAAGCAAGCCGTCTGGGAAGGGTTTCGAAAAATTAAGACGATAAGACCTTCCACAGAGATAAAAGAGGGATACTTTGCAAGGTTAAAGATCCACAGACAAGAGGATATGGCTACAATTGAAAGAAATAAGGCACACCAAAATTAAAATAAATACAATTTTGTTAAATAAAAGGTACAAGCTCCAATCACCTAATGAACAAGTTACCTTTCATATGTAAAATCAGTTGTTAGGACAACATTCCAAATCAAAAATCAAAAGTCCTCAAAACATAACAAAAAAATATAAAACGAAAACAATCAAAGCAATATCATACACAAAATTAATTGAAAACAATCAAAGCAATATAAAACACAAAATTAATTGAAAACCTTTTATAAATAAATATATATAACCACAAAATAATTATACAACCCACACGTAGCGTGGACAAAACACTAGTTCAACGAAAATTTATTGAATTTGAGGATGTGGGCTCCTCCTAGTCAATATTTTAGTGTGAGGTACTTTTCCAATTTAATTCAATTCCCACATCCTGTATGTCGTGAGCCCGCATGTATGTCGTAGATCAGTGTGGAACAGTTAAATTGTTTGTTGAAAAATTGTCTTTATAATTGTTTTTATAATTTATAAAAAAAAAAAATTCCAAACTACTAAAACAAAGGAATATACTTCAAAAATAGATATATGGAAAAAAAAAAGAGATATAGATAAATAATCAAAGTAAAAACAGAGACAACTCAACAAGTAGGGAATGTCACATATCTCAACTAGCATAATTGACACATTATAGTATACAAAAGAATCAAAGGTCAAAGAAACAAGTTGTACATGTAATTAGAAACTGCAAATACAAAGTTAGAAAACAGCTAATGCCCAAAACATTATTATATTAACTAGGAGAGAATCCGCGCGATGCGCGAATTTTATTTTAAATTAAGTTTTAAATAATATATTTTTAGATCTATATTTTGACTATTGATTTTATCTTTTTTTGAAGAATTTTAATTTTCTACTTTCTTTTCTTGGTGATCTTTGCAATTTATTTCATACATTATTTTACGAATCTTTATTTATTCTTCAATTTTCATAATCTTTTCATTTGTCTAAATCTTAGTATTATAATAATTTTTAGTTTTTTCAGTTTATCATTTTGTAGATTTATTTTACATATCTTGCATTGAATCCATATTTTTTTCCATGTTTTAAAAATTTTCATATTTTTGTATTTATTCTTCTTTTTCTTTATTTTTATCTTCTTCTTTATATATTTTTTTATATAATTTATTATCTTCTCGAGGTTTTATTGAATATTTTGTTGTGTTTTAAAATTTTATAGGTTGGAGTTAACTTGTTAATTTATTCCATATCATATTATTTTCTTTCACTTATACCAAAGTTTAATTACCGTCATTTATTTGAAAATAAAGATTAAATCACTCAAAAAAATATAATGATATATTTAAAATTATGTAATATATAAGATTTATATATATTTTTTTTTTAAATTAAATTAGAATTTCATCTACTTATAATATTTTTAAATAGTTGAATTCAAATTTAATGGTTTTTATGTATAGTTAATTGTACATATGTTAATATTGATTTATGTTACTTGACGTTTTAAAAAAAAATTACTTTTTTTCAATTTATCATTTTGCGGATTTCTTTATTTATGTGTTTGGGGCATAAGACTATAATTGATATACATATAAATTAAAAAAGTGCTTCTAATTTAATATGTAAAACATATAGACAATATCATAAGTTTTAAGAGAGGATTATCAAAGAATATCCATAGCATAATGGGAAAAAATGGTCTTTTTTTATTGAGAGGATTATGGGTTTGAATCCGCATGAATGCAAATAGGAGGATAAAAATATTTTGTTTGGTTCAGATTTAATAGAAATAAAATAAGTTTTTGAAAATTAAATAATAATGACATGTGACATACACTGAGATGCTGACGTGGCAGGTCCTTTAGACAACCATTAAGCTTTCATATAGTAGAAAATAAGGATTAAATCACTCAAAAATATAATAATATATTTAAAATTATGAATTATATAAGATTTATATATTTGTTATTTTTTAAATTAAATTAGAATTTCATCTATTTATAATATTTTTAAATAGCTGAATTCAAATTTAGTGGTTTTTATGCATAGTTAATTGTACATATGTTAATATTTATTTATGTTACTTGATGTTTTAAAAAAAAATAATTGTTTTTTTCAATTTATCGTTTTGAGGATTTTTTTTTATTTATACGTTTGAGGCATAAGTCTATAATTGATCTACATATAAATTAAAAAAGTGTTTATAATTTAATATGTAAAACATAGAGACAATATCATACGTTTTTAGAGAATATTGTCAAATAGTACACATGACAGAATGAAAATAACGGTCTTCTTTTATTTAGAGGATTATGAGTTCAAATCTCCATGAATGCAAATAAGAGAATACAAATATTTTATTTGGTTCAGATTTAATATAAATAAAATAAATTTTTATAAATTAAATGAGGAAGTGTCATGTGACTATTTCTCATGTGCTGACGTGGCAGAAGCAGGAGAGAGACATTCTGCTTTCATATAGTAGATTAGAAACCATATATATATTTGATAGAAATTCATTTGTATGAGCATCAAAATCATAATATAGAAAGAAAAATCAATGGATACGATGATCATCAAAATAGTGACTTCGAAGAAAGCAAATATCAGGACAGATTTGCCCCACGCTATGTTTCGATAAGCCCAAAAGTGAGATTAAACATATACATATGATTGTCTTTCTTTGTTGGTCTTTGTTGGTTCTTCAAGTTTGTTGCTATAAGATTTTGTGTCAAGCAAGTACATCTTTCGTTACTTTATCAACAAAAATTCTGGTTTCATGGAGAAGCCACATATATATCAGATAATAGCTACAATACTAGGGAAATTGAAACAAGGCTTCCAAGAATATTCAGTCCTAATCAAGCCAGCGAATCTCATAAAGCTTTACATATTTGAAAGCATCTTAACAACTAAACAATGGTGGTTTACCTTTAGAAGACCACGGCTGAGACGACACATGGAAGAAAGCCGTCGCGCAATCTAGACAAGTCGAGAGGACAAAATGACGGCAGAGGCTATGTTTCACGACGACTGAGCCGGTGAGAAAATAGAGAGCCATTGAGAAGACGACGGAGCCGACGACAAAATCTAAAGTCTCCAATGTATTGTTAACGGGGGAAGCTCGCTAAAGAGAGGATTAGGGCTTTTTTAGTAATGCAAAAAACTTTTGGGCTCATCATATATGCTAGCGTCGTTTCCATTTGAGTTAGGGGCAGATTTGAATCCGAAGAAAGCAAAAATCGCGTGGGAGGATGTGTGTAAGCCAAAAATCGAAGGAGGTTTGGGTCTAAGGTCACTAAAGGAAGCGAATGAAGTCTGCATTCTGAAATTGATATGGCGGATAGTTTCAAATCAACAATCTCTTTGGGTTATTTGGATCAAAACCAATCTGCTCAAGAATGCATCTTTATGGTCAATAAAGGAGAACACGACTAAGGGTTCTTGGATGTGGCGAAAGATTCTGCCGTTGCAAAAGATTTCTGTCGAGTTGAGTTGCGTAATGGAGAAACCACTTCCTTCCTTCTGGTACGATAAATGGTCAGAGATGGGGTGTTTGATAGACCTCGTTGGACCGAGAGGTGCAATAGATATGGGGATTCGATTGAGCTCTACCGTTGCAGAGGCGTGGGATGCACGAAGGAGAAGACGACATAGTGTCCTGATGCTGAATGACATAGAAGTGGAGCTTGCCGAGAAAGGACAACGTCGAATGGTAAATGAAACAGATACGGTAATGTGGAGAAGCAAGGGAGACAGTTTCAAGGCATCTTTCGTAACAAAGGATACTTGGAACCATGTTCGGACAACTGCAAGCAATGTTACTTGGCATTAGGGGGTTTGGTTCACTCATGCGACGCCCAAATACTCTTTTTGCACTTGGCTTGCGATGCACAATCGCCTTTCGACGGGAGACCGCATGAGCCATTGGGGGGCAGGAGCTAGTTCTGCTTGTGTCTTGTGCTCCGACCTCATGAAAACGAGGGACCATCTGTTCTTCACGTGCCCTTTCTCCTCTGAAATATGGTCAAAACTAGCAAGGAACCTTCTAAACATTCGATTTTCAACGGCTTGGTGGGACATCGTTGATTACGTCACGGACAAGAGGCTTGATCGTATCCAAAGCTTCTTAGCTAGGTATGTATTCCAAACATCGATACATACTATTTGGAGGGAAAGAAATGCAAGGCGCCACGGGGAAGTGCCAACTCCTACGACTAAACTCGTCCAATTCATTGATAAGCAAATTCGGAATAGACTTCTCTCGATTAGAGGAGAGGGGGATCGAAGATACGAATTGGGCCTTCAAGTCTGGTTCGCAAGCTCAAACTAAATTTTAGCTTGTACTCTCTTTTTTCTGTCTTAAAAAAAGCTCAAACGATAGATGCATCTGATGTAACCCAGTTTTTTCTTTGAATTAATTTAACATACAATTCAAAAAAAAAAAAAAAAAAAAAAAAAAAAAAAACATAAACTTTCTATCTTACTCTTAAATAAACTAATAAAAAAAAAGAGTTTCATCTGTTTAGCTAATGAAAAAGTCTCATATGTTTCTTAAAATGTTTCAGGTCACGACTAAGTCATTGCAAAACCAGAGCTTGATGATGTTCGCTTGGCCATTCCTCTTGCCACAAAGAATTTCCGTCATAAATTCTGATGGAAATGATTTGTTATCGTCATAGATTCTGAGGAAGTAAACACTTTTGTGTGTGGTTATTGCTGATTCAGATGATCTAACATCCGTGGGAGACGACGTAAGTGTAACGTATACATATGCTATAGTAAGTTTACCGGTACGTATTGAATGTATCGTGAATACCTTGACTATTTGATGGCTTTTTCTTGTTTCTGAGAATACAAAATAGAATCAACGCAAGTACGAGTTTGATGTCCACCCTCGGTGCAATTGATGCGGCAATAGACACTGTAATTTTTGTATGTTTGATGTCCACCCTCGGTGGCTCCATTTACACATGACCCCTGTTGTGCGAACAATCTTTGGATTTCCTTCGACACTTTATTATGAAAGTGTTGTTCAATATATGGAGTTGATAAAAGTGTATACGGCAATCATCAAACAACAACAATAATACTATGAGAGTCTAAGCCCTTTTGTCAAAAAAAAAAAAATGCTATGAGAGATTTACTTCAACTTTAATCCTTTCTTGTATAAGCTTTTTGGAAACCGAACCATTAAAATTGTTCCTACTTAAATTTTTATAGAGGTAGACATATAAGTTAAGCATATGCGAAAAATTTATAAGTTTTTCTATGTTTATTTTACTGGTTTTACTCTTGTCGGTTATATCATGGCTTCGTATTATCAGGAAAAGTTTAAAATTCAGAAATGATCACGATACGATGCATAGGCGCTATAAACGTTGGTGGTCCAACCATGGCAGTGATGACTCTTAAGTGCTGTGAAAACTATTAGTTTTAATTTCAGAAATTAAGTCTAGTGTGAGAAAACTATTAGTCTGTCACGTTAAATAAATCTATCACAACATATACACAAAAGTCTGCCACACTAAAAGTCTATTGTCAAACAAAAGAATAGAAAAAAGCTATTCTAGTAAGAAATAAATATGTTATCTCAAATGGACTAAAAAACTGTCACCAAATAAATATGTTATATTAAATTTGTGAAAAATAATTAAATCTGTTATGTCATCACAATAAATTTGTAAAATAAATCTATCACATTAAATAAAACTGTCAAAAAACAAAAATGCCACAGATTTACTATAAAAAATCTGTCATTCAAATAAGTCTATATAAAAAATCAGTCACTCGAAATTAATTTGTGCAAAAAAATAAATCTGTCATCAAAAGAACGACAAATTTTTTACACAAGATTTTTTGTTTTTATCAAAAATGCAGTGGCAATTTCGTAAATATCGATATTTTTTGCTGAGGTGGAAAAAACAAATAATGGCATTACTGTAAATATTTTTTCCTAACAAAGCTAAAAAGAATAATATAAACATATAAAATATCCTAGTAGTTAAAATAAAATATGAGTTATTCTAATAATAAACATGAATTTTTGTGCTATTTAAGTAATCTTCCCATTAATTATCACATACATTATTTTTCAAACATATTAAGAGATTTTGTAGCATCGACAATATATCCAATTTTGCGATAATGCAGTTAGATTTTGTCAGCCACTAATTTAATATGATTATGAATTTATGATTCATACTGTCAACGGCATATTAGATTATTATGTCAAAGACTTAAAATAATGTGAAAGTTATTCAGATATCATACAAATTAGATAATAAGTCTAGTTATATATAAAACTTTTTTTTATTACTATCATATTTCGCCTATATTTTTCATACTCAGCGTGCTCTTATTACATGTTATAAGAAAAAAACGTAATTATAAGGAATGCCATTATGTTTTAATTCCACATCAGAAAAAACACGCCGCCACGTCAGAAATCGCTGACGTATATTAATGAACTCAGCCGTAAAGCGCTATAGCGGCAATGACGGCTGAGTTATGGTATGTTGCGGCTGATTTAAGGAAAACGGCTGAGTTATGAGCTAACGCCTGACTTACGTGTATAACCCAGCCGAGTGTTTCGGCTGACTTAATGAAATATGTCTGAGTTATGAGAAAACGGCTGACTTACGAGCATAACCCAGCTATAAGTTACAGCTGAGTTATAGTCCGATGGTTGATTTGTCAAAATTTGGTTGAGTTATTGTTTCGACACGGCTGAATTAACTTTCTCCGGCTGGCTGAGTTATTGCTTCGTTGCGGCTGATTTTCGTGTAAGTGTCATAAATCAGGCGTAATGATATGGGTTAACGAAAAACTCAGCCTAATTACAGCTGATTTAGTAGCGAAAGATTAATTACCACAATAGCATGCTTTAACGACTGACTTATTAAACGATACGGCTGAGCTAAAGATTTTCAGTTGAGTTACGACATTAAACGGCTGAATTTGCCATCATTTTTTATTTTTTAATTACTGTAATAGTATTCATGTTACGACTGCCTTAGAATTTTGTTTGATGGCTGGTTTAAGACAGTTGATTTACGTGTTCGTTTGGTGGCTTACTTGCCACTTCATCAATTAAAAAATGACGTCGGATGCATATTTCCATGTCATAATCAACAGAGAAATACGAAACGTCGTCTTCGTCTTCCTCGTCATCGTCATCGTCTTTCTTGTCGTCGTTGTTCTTCACCTTGTTCTTCACATCAACAGAGATATCCAGAATTTAAAATTTGAACATCCAATTCGTCATCGTCTTCCTCGTTCTTCTTCATTTTCGTTCATCCTTCATTTTCGTTCTCATTCTCGTATATCCCTGTGCAGTCCTTACCATAAGTTAACCTACGCAACCTTTCGTCTTCCATGAAGTAGTATAACTCAGCCGAGAATTATAATAACTCAACCGTGAAGTATAATAACTCAGCCGCGAACTTACCGGAGCAAGTTTGTTCGTGAAAAAGGAGAGATTTTTAGCAGTGAAAATGAAGAGTCCACTCGAAAAACGAAGAGTCCCCACTCGAGTTCGTGAAAAAGGAGACGAAATGCGACAGAGATAAGAGAAGCGCCCGGAAGAGACGATACGACGGCAGAATTAGGGTTCGACTTCGGAATCGCCGAGAGAGAGTTTCGCCGAGAGAGAGAGGTTTCGCCGAGAGAGAGGTTTCGCCGAGAGAGAGGTTTTTTTCCGTAACTGTTGTTAATGACGTGGATTTAATTTTTTATCTTAATGAGGTGGATTAAACTAATTTTTGGTTAATTATTTTTTAATTAAAAAAATCTCAAATTAATCAAGGGTGTTAATTATAATTACACAAGGTCACAAAATATCTGAGTAATTTTTAAAAAATGTATAATATACTAGTAATATTTCAACATTTCTGTGATATCTAAATAATTTTTTCTAAAATAATACATGTATGTTTAGCAAATGAGGTTACCAATACATGTTCAGTTTCTTGCTGTAACTGTAGAATATCTCTCACTTGATTGATCTTCTGAATCTTTAGAATTTAGATTTAGATATACAATTATTGGTTATAAAATATTTGCTCATATTCAGACTTTCCCGGACATACGTATTGTGTACACACAGAATATGATTATACCCTAACATTTATTATTTGTCAATTGCATCCATCTCATCCCATCTCATCTCATGGTGGAAAAAGGTAAAAAGCGTAAAGAAAGGCACATTTCATTGGATTTGGAACCAAATGTTTGCATCAATGGTAGTTTTTTTCTCCAGAGATTGTTGCAGAAGAGGCTCGATATTGGATACATCCTCAACTCATTACAAGATTTCAAAGCTGTATAATGGAGAGGATCTCTGATTCATTCAGTGTCCTCAGGATACTGTCTTCTTGTTCTTGAAGGGAGACAATAATGAAAAATGGCGAGAAGCTGAAAAACAAAACGCGGAAGAAAGTGAACAAAGGTGAGCAAACTTTCTTTAGACTCACATCGTTTTTATTAAGGATCACTCACTGAGAGACCTCACGCAGATTATTGATCAAAACATAGAAGGGGAAGCAGATTAATGTTTCTAATGAAAAAGGTTTTTTACTTACATTTCTGTGAAGCAGCTGCTGCTGTAGGTGTTTCATCTTGAGATATGAGATTCTTCAGTGTAAAAGCTGAATAACAAAACAGAAACTTTAACCGCTCTTGAGTTATATAACCAGGCTTTATACCGGCTTCTAGTTAAGGTACACAAGTCATGATTATCATATTCTCTACACCACACCATGTGTTCAACATCAATAGAACCATATATTGGTGACAAACTTAAAAGGTTCTTGGTCTTGTAAGGACAATGTAAGTTTAATCCTAGAGCAAATACTTCAGTGCGACAAACTCGTAAATATCTCTACAAGAAAGCAAACCTTCGGCAGTAATTACTAGAAGATATAAGGATGTAAGAAGTTTGTACCTTCACTTGTAGCTGCAGCGGTTACAGCTGGTTCATGATCCTCGTGGCTATTGACAGCTGCATTATTAGACTCGGTATGGTGTTCACTTGTAGACGAAGACTGACTCTTTTTCCCAAATTTCAACAGTTTTCTGAGCCCTTTTGACGCTGAATCCTTTGTTTGAGCTTTCTCTGAGCCCTCACTTATCTTCTTCTCTGGTACAAGGACTTTGACAGTTTCTTGCGCTGTCTCATTTGAATGTAAGGCTTGGGAATACTCTGAATACACTGTACATGGATTTTCTAACGAAGAAACCCGAGCATATGGAGCTTCATATGGTTTCTCAACAACACTTTGACTTGTCAGAAACTTTGGTGTTTCTGTTACTAAGTCACTCAGAGTTTCCAATCTAACCTGAAAGCCAAAAAAACCATTCCGGTCAGCAAAACCATTTAAACAGAAAATAAAATTGATTAAGGTTAGAATAAGAGTGCTTACTAAGACTAGGTCATTGCCACTCTCCTGCAATGTTTCAGTGGCTTCCTTATCAACTCCTTCAGAAGGAATAGAGTCACGGGTGGTAAAGTTTCCAGGGACTACCTCGGACTTCTTGTGTTTCGTCTGATCTGTACTTACACTTCGAGATGAGTTTGGCAACACCATCACCACTGTCTTTTCAATCACTGGAGTTTCATCAACATCATTTTGGCACAAGGATTTGTTCTTGTCACCACTAGGTTCAATCTCAGAAGCTGAAGATTTAATTTTCTCGACCCCTTTCACCAGAACATTAGTAGGACCTTTGGGTGGTTTTATCTTCAGTTCTGGAAGAGATGCGATTTTCGCTATATCATAGTTAACAATGGCAGATATTTTCTTTGTCTCAGGAGCATCAGATACCTTTTTGGATGCTATCGTGCGGAGTGACCTCACTGAAGAACTTGGTGCACTGTTATTACTCATTTTGGGTTCTGATAATCGTCTTGTCCTTGAAACAGGCTTGTTCTGACTATCTAGACTAACTCTCGTTTCTCTCTTAGACAGAGGTAATGGTGATATCGACCTTGTTATCCTATTTCCTGTTGCTATGCTTTCTCTCTTAGACGGAAGTAACGGTGATATCGACCTTGTCAGCTTATTTCCTGTTGACTTACTTCCGTGACTCAGTTTACCATCCTTGGGGACTTTCAGAGAGTCATTTGACCCTAAAGAAGCACTTCTTCTGGGAAGACGTTGAAGAGGTGATAATGATCCTGGTTCTGTGTCACTAAACTTAGAGGCTCTAGGAGGGCCAGGAGAAAACTTGTTTAGCACTTGTTTTCTTGTTTGTTGTGCAGGCAATTGTGACTTGCCTACGGCTGGGTTGCTTTTAGAAGCAATCCGCTTTTGCCTTGCTATTTTCAGAGCTTCGATGCGCTTCCTCTCTTCCTCTTCCTATAACAAGAAAAGATGGTAATAAGAGTGTGTGATGCAAAGTTTCAACCACAAGTTGGTTTATGTCCTTGGAGATTGTGCTTCCTAAAAAGCAATTAGCTGATCAAATTGCAATTAGATTTTACCTTTTCTTTTTTCATTATCAAGAGATCAGCTTTGAAATTTCTAAGCTTATCAGCACGTGCTCTTGCTTCATCTAAAGGGCTCATTTTTGCGGGTCTTCCTTTTCGTATTGGCCCTGAAGCCTTCCTCTTATCTGCAGCATCATTAGAAAGTCTTGATTTTGGATCTCTCACTGACTTCTTAACAACTCCAGCTGCCTGGTTATTCTTCTTCAAACCTTTGGATCCAAAATCTAGCACAGGATCGTACCCAGCAGATAACTTCTCTGTTTCTCGTTCTGGCATCAAGCTCAGATCATGAGGCTCATAGTTGACCTGCTTTCTTTCATTACCATCAGCTTGGTGATACGAAGAGATCTCTGATCCGATGTCTATAGCATTTCGCGTATTGCTTCCAGCTTCCCGGGTAACAATATAAGAATCATCATCCATGTTAAGTGATGATCTCTTGTCCAGACCATTCCTTGGATTATCAAATCCATTCAAGTTGAGAGGATCAGAAGAATTCTGAAAACCATCTTCTCTCTGGTGAACCATAAAAGAGTCACTAGATCCCCTGATTCTACGAGTCACAGCTCCATTCCGAATGTCAGATGTATCCCTTTCTTGATATTTTCCTGCTTCACGTTCATCATAAGCCAAAGGATCATACTTCCCTGTACCTTGCCTCTTCTTCCCTGCAATCTCCTTCTCCATCATATGGCCAGTGGTACGTTCTTCTCTATCGGCATCTTGCAATAAAAAAGTTTGAAAAGCCTGCCAATCCCCAGTGTCAGCCTCTGTCCCTTTGGTTTCTCTCTCTTTACCATTGTAACATTCTCCGTTTGCCTCTTCTTCATGATTGTTATCAGCGTCAGATTCTGTTCCTGAATGATCTTGCTTCTTTGAATTAATGTAATTTATATTCCGAATCACCACCTTCCCTGATTTCCTTCTTCTACCTGATTTTCCTTTCTCTCTGTCCTGATCTTCTGACTCGGAGTCCTCGCTACAGGATGAATGATGTTTCTTAGCCTTTCTTTGGCCAGAACTACGTCTAGAATCATCGGTAGACGGATAGGGAGATGGATATGGACTGGCTCCTGGATAGCTCGGGTAGTACGGCATGCCCTGCATTGTATATCCTTGAAATACAGGAAAAGTACCCGGAGGAGAGTGAACTGGCCAGGGTGCATACATTGGCTGCGGATGCTGCCCTTGCACATGTTCTTGATTTACATTTGTTTTATTATCTGTAGGAGACTTCACATCTGGATACAAGAAGTACATTGAAATAAATATCGACTGTGCGAAAGCAATGCCAAACGATGCAAGACGAGATATTTAACTTTCAGCTATTATGGCTCATATGGATCATCTTACCACTATTTTCAGGTGTCCCGGGCCACGAGTCTCTACGCATATTAGCAGCATTTGCGAACATAATCCCTGATTCGTTCATTGCAGAGATGTTTGGCTGCGTTGCCATCACTTCCGTTGCTTCAATTTCAACCCACTGGCCAGTTTCCTGCTTTTTCTTCCACAAGTCCATGAATTTTAAACAGGCATCCCTATGACATTGAGGAAGCAAAACATGAATAACAAAGTTTAACTCGAGCACTTAAATGGATATGAGCTTGTTGGTTACGAAACAATGAAAGAAATAGGTGAGAAAGATAATATCTTCTCACATCAAACGTGAGGCTCCAAAAGATTTAGCAAAAGATATTAAAGGGAGCATATCATCAACAACAAAACCAGCTGCCACAGCACGTGCAAATGCCATTCCTTGTTCTTTCTGCAACACTGTCTTCCTTGTCTCCAGAACTTTCAGAACTTGAACTCTGATAAACAATTCCACATTACCAATCAGATACTTAACTACTCTTTTTTTTTCTTAAACACACAGAAAACAAATATCTTTCACGAAAAGGGGCATACTTAGAGTTTTCATCTGATGCGGTAGACCGATTTGCTTGCTTTGGATGTGAATCAGGCTGTCAAAGATGCAATAAGATGAAATTAATTGTTTACTCCAGAGAGGACAATATGAGAAGAATATCCATTTGATTATAAAAACAACTTCGGTTCTAAGCGACCTCGTAAAGGACAATAGCTTTCTCCTCGTTGAGCTGTAGCAATGGCCTGCTACCTGATTCACATTCTCAAATATTGGTTAAATTGTAAGATCAAGGGCTAAGAGGAGTAATATTTTCCATTTTATGAGTTGAGGTAATGGAACATTACTTTGCTAAATCTTTAGCATTAGAGACTCATAAATTACAAAATCTCAGTGACTGACATTTACAAAACTTCGCCATCTTTTTAACATACCTTCCGTACTTTCTGTTCTTTTTGCTCGTAGATCTTCTTCCACCTGTTCATACAATCTAACGTTAAATTCCATCGACCATACACACCAAACAAACTAATCAAAAATCAAACTTTACTTACAACAGTCAATGCCATTTCAGAGTTGTTCTGAATACCAATAGCTTCCTTGATCTGTATGATCTCAGTTTCTAAAGCGTAAACACGTTCAAGGACATCCGGATTGCTCACGAATCGAACAAACCTAACGATAACAAAGAAGGAAAAAGACTCTTAATTTCAATCCAAGTGTCCAATCCCAACCCAAAAAGTTCCATGTTAAAGACAATTTATATGGTATTAAACCTTTCAATTGTTCCCTTAGTGAACCAAGCTGCATTGTCACTATCCTCAGGCTTAAGAATAATCGAGTAGCCACCTTTCGCTACTTGATCTTGTGCAGTCTTCAAGTGAGCAAGAAAAGGATCAAGCAACCCTGTAGCTATTTTCTCAGTCTTTCCATTAGCTGTTACCAACAGATCACACCTGAAAACAACACACAAGAAGAAAGATTTAATTTTTCCGTTGTAATCTGATAACCAAACCTAAAAATTTCAACGACTTTTGATCTTACCAATAAACCAAAAAAAGAAAAATGCAATCTTTCGACTTTTGTGGAGCAATTTCTCACAACAGTTTCTAACACAAAGTTTAACATCTTAACTAACACATTTTGGATCAATTACAATTCAACTACTTTTGATCTTATCCAGGAACCCAAAAAAAAATTGCAATCTTTCGGCTTTTATAGAACAATCTTCTCACAAAAGTTAGTGACTTTACAGTTTCTAACACATAATTTTAACATCTTAACTAACCACCATTTTGGATCAATCATAATTAAAGAGAGAGAGAATTGTTTACCGGGTTCGAGTGGGAGTGAGCTGAAAAACAACTGAATCAAGCCGAGTCGAAGATTTCATCGCAAATCTTAAAACTTTTCAGATTACTATATCATCCGAAGAAAGAATACCAGAAAACGAAGGAGAACAAAAATTGATAAATTAAATAAATAAATTGAGAAAAGATGTCGAAATGACTCAAAAACCGCGTTTGTGAGGGAACCCAAGAAAGAAACACAAAATTGCAGAAAATCCAAATTAAATAATAGTGGAGAAAAGGGAGTCAGATGGAGATGAAGAAGTGGAGAGAGAGAAGCTTGTCTTCGTTTTCTGCCTTGGATTCCAGCTGGTAGAGTGAGAGAGAGAGTGATCTGCGAATTTTCCGAGGAAATATGGGGACGAAAATGTAAAATCGGAAATTATTGAGGGGTAAAATCGGAAATTCAAAGGTGATCAACTAGTGTTTACTACACGACAAAATCCTCAATACATGTCATCGGCTCGATAGTAACATTCATGGCTTCCTTGGTCTCACCTTAACCCTCTCAACGGTAATATTGGTTGTATATAGGTTATATGTGTATAAAAATCAAACAACGGTAATGTTTTCACTTTTCATGGAGATATGACTATATACAATCGATATATATATATTATCAAATAATATTTTTTCTTATAATACCATATAATCAATTCATATTTTTAAAATATAACACATTATCAACTCATTTATTAACTTTAAATTGTTTACTTAATTTATTATGTTTTATGCTATTACACTTTGATTTTCATAATAACTAATATGTTACTATACTTTAATTTTCATAATAACTAACATATATTAATATAATAAATTTTTTAAAATTTTAAAAATATATCTCCAATTGATTAACAGTATTAGACAATTATCCAATATACGATAGATAGTATGTGTTAAGCCTATCCATAACATTGTCTTACATCAGTTTTTCCTGCATGGTCTCCACCGTTGTTGCGATCCGCTGGGATGTCATCAACGAACGCATCATCCTGCTCTCTTAGACCTATCTTTTTAATCATTTATGCTACCTTTTTGATAGAAGTCTCGGTGGACAGTCCTTTGGTTGGGACAACTTCCCCATGAAGATGGGATGACCTGTGAGTCCCTCCTATAAACTTCCTCTCCAGCAATGTCGATGACGTGCTACGAGTCTCCAACTTGGACTTCATGCATATAACATATGAAAGTTGTGCCTACCCCTTTCCCTTTCTTTGTTGGACACTGAGAGATTTTTACTTCTCATGTGTCGCCTCGCATGTTTCCTTTAGATGCTCCTTCCTTTCCATCTGAATACACGTTCTCTACTCGCACTTTCTTTTCCAACACATTAGCTACTTCCCTCTTGATAAAATCCTTTAAACTTTCAATTTGTTTAGTCATTTTGCGATGTTGTTCTCCCTGCCTTTTTATGACACGAGAAATGTCACCAACGATACGATGAATAATTGGGTGATTCTTATCTTTGCTACCGGATGAGCGAGACTCCGATGAGAGTTCCAGGACTCCCTGCACTACCCGGGGCTTCTTACGTGATTTCGTAGTTGGTTTTTTTGGCAGGCCTCTTTTAGTTTTTCGTTGGAGCTGCACAACTTCAACCTTGACTTTCTGCTTGACAATTGCATTGACATTCTGAATAACTTTGGAGCATGAATCGTCACCCCCAACCCAATCCTCCTCAGTAAACTCGTATCTCTGTAAGATAAGGGTCACGAGAATAACTGTTATATAGTTGAATTCTTTTAACGAAAACCTCAAAGGCTGTCCACCAGATACCATCCACATTTCTTTTCGCTTCCGGGTAATTAGTTGCTTGCTCGCGTATTTTCATTTATGTTTTGTCAACAACAGAGTGAAAGAGGCGAAATACTAACTCTATGAATGAAATACACCATAGTAAAGTCTTTCATGAGTTATCTGCACAAAAATGCGTGAACGAGTTTCCCAGAGAAAGATATTTTGTTCGCAGGGATTGATAGGATTTTCCCAAAGCATGTTTCCATTAACTACTCCTTAAGATCGGTCCCGTCAAGTGCCTTTATTAGAAAAGTAAGGTAGTTGGCCTTCGAATAAGCATTAATCCTTGTCCAGACAGGATAGTGATCGAGTGCGAATAATCTTTCTGGCAACTGCTCAGCGTTTGCCATTGCCTAACCTACAACATACAACCAGAATTTGGTTGACGATTGCAAATTAATTTGTAAGCCACATATCTTGTTTGACCTCGCTATCACTATACTGTCTAGTAGATCTATATATTACAGTGAGATCTCGGATATTAAAGTGAGATTTTCTCAGAAATGATGCAAAAATTGATATCAATTATAACATTAATACTGTCCATCCCGTCTTGTCCATTTTGATCATATCCACAATATCTTATCATTCAAAGTATTTTCTAAAGTGTTCCCTGCGATCTAACATCCATTAGACATGTCCATGATCTCAAAGTCATGGAACCACGAAATTTAAGTTGGAGGATCAAAACTCATCCACATACACTTTATCCACGAGTTTGTCATCCACAAAGACTTATCCCATTCACATATGTATATTTATCAATGTTTCCATATGGTTACTTCATCGAAATTTTAATAATTTTGTAGCTATTATCAATATTTTGTATTTTATCTCTGTACGATTTTGTGATTTCGACAAGATTTTTATCTAATCCTCTTATTTATCTCAACAAGTTTGGTAAAAAACAATGTTCAAAAATGTTTTAAGCTGTTTGAATAATTAAACAAATTAAAATTAAAATAAATCAAAAAGGAAAGAAAATTTACCCCATGTATTTTTAGAAAAATAGGTAAAAAGCTTCATTTCTTATTTGAGTTCTTTTTCTTTGTTTTGTCATGTAAAATTATATTAAAATTTCCGTGAAAAACTTATATAAGCCAGCTGTAAAAAAAATACAACCCAAAAAAAAAACAGCACAAGAAAAAAGACAAATATCAAAAAGAAGAAAATTTACAACTTAAAAATAATCTTACATCAAGTTCTGTAGTTTAACCACTATTTTTATTGTAATCATCGGCTATTATTATCGTCTTTTGCTATTATCTTTTCCTATCTCATAAATTATTATAGCCTATATGATTGTTAGCATATAACACACTAATACTTAAAACGACCAGGTGACATATATGCTACTAACAAAACTCATATTTTATTACAATATCTAAAATTACGTTATTGTGTTCTTTCGAGAAATGATGTTTAAACCTGCTTATTTTGCTGAAAAAATAAATAATTATCCAAATTTAAATGATTTTGAACATAAAGAAAACACTAAATCATATATTAATTGAAAAAAGTACAACCAAAAAGGATGAGATAGAATGGATTTAAAACCTATAAGAGATTTCATCCTCAAATCTTATTGTATTTTAACAGTTTTTTCTTTTATTTATTATCACGAAGAGAAGAGAATAATATTACAAATTTTAAAACTTTAGGTCAAGTTCCATATGATCCAATCTGTTGTCTTTAGAGATAGCCATCGACCACTCTCGCTCCAATTGTTGAATGAGTGAAAATTTGTGAATTTCATCGTCCGATTACATCTCAGCTACCACGGGTTGTGGCTGCAAGCGCATCTGTGGCTGAATCTGCGGTTGACGTTAAGGCGGCTGCGGCTCCAATTGCGGCTGCACTGGATGGTGAATATCAATGCTGGTGTTATTGTTATTGACCATGGCCGCAAACTGAAAGGTTGGTGTTTCAGTCACGACAGTAGCGGGATGAAACACGTTTTGCAACATCCTTCGTTGATTTTGAAAAACATTAGGATATTGGTTTTAAAAGGCACTATCTTCAAACGAGGAAGAATTAGTAGTGCCGGTAAACATGAAATTTCGCTGAGAGAAAGCATAAACATGAACAAAGTTGACATGTGAGAACAAATCATGCTCATTTTCAAAGTTCTGCACACAAAAACGATAATAAAACCCGAAATGCATATTTTCGTAGAGAATATCATATATATATATTTATATATAAGATGAGAGCAAGTAAATAATGGTAATTTTATAAAATAGTTAAAATAAATAAATCCTTATTTTTATTAAACATAATTTTAGTTATATTTTTTAGAGTATGAGTGTTACACGTTAAATAAATAAAAAATAGTAAAATATATTTATTTTTTTCAGTTACAATCGAAATCTCTGATGACAGAGATTTCTGATATAATTTTATTACAAATAATGATTAATCGACCGAATTCAACTACATGTAACAAACGAAGTTATGATAAACAGCTATACGAACAATGACTCCACGATGCAGCTCTTCTCGCAAAAAAACTAATCCACGACGACAAACGGTTCTATATGCATAACATCCATGATAGACATCTTTTTACAACACTCTAGACCGCGACAAACAACTCTATCTGCAGCACTATGAAACCTCCTATAAATTTTGTATCAATTAATCAATTAAAACTGCATTTACAAAACTACACAGCAATATTAAAGATCTTAGTTTAGTATACTCGAAATATTTGTTGATGTACGTAATTATGTATGTATATATGTGTGTGTGTAACTATTGCGATGATTTTCTTGTCGTCTATCCAATTGTGACATGTGGATGACATTTCGACAAAATTATAATCTTTAAGAACGTCAAAAAAATTTTTCGTCCTCTAGAGGAGTAGTATGCGACGAGTCCCAATACATGAACATGTATGAAAGGACATCGAAGGCAACGAACTCACCTTCTTAAACAATTTCGACATGCGAATCATAGTTCGAGTCACACGAGACCAACGAGGGATCAACGAGGGACCAAATTCACCAGTATGAATAAGCATTAACATGTTATTCCAACTATGATTTGATAGCAATAAAAATTGATAGATTACACCAAAACAATCACGTCACGTCGCATCCGCCGAAAACAGGTTGTGGTCAGGCTCCTAAAATCTTACGTTTAGCCGTTTAGATTAATTATAAATACTCGTTTTTTTCTAGTAAATAAGATCCATATATTAGTAGATAGATAGAAGAAGTGAAAAATAAAAATAAAAATAATAACACATTCATAATGTTCTAAAAAAGAATCAATTTATACACATTGTCCCTTTCGTTAATTTTGCCCTCTGGTCAGCCACGTTCCCTTTATAACTATAGAGTTAGAGAGATTTTAGGATGATAACATCCATTTTGTTTTCCGGGGGGGGGGGGCATCATGGTCGTGTAATTGTCTCTGTAACGCCAATTCGAAACCAAAAGTTGAAGAAAAGAGTTAGATGACAAGTTAGGATAAGTTAGATATACAATAAGCTTAGAAGAACATCATATATATATATTTAAGATGAGACCAAGGACATAATGATAATTTTAGAAAATAATATTAATCCTTATTTATATTAAGCATAACTTTTTATATATTTTTTAGAGTATGAGTGTTACACGTTAAATACTCTAACTATCTAGTCTATTTTTCGATGGGAAGGCCGAATATCGAGTGGAGTCGAGTCAATTTTTCCACAACTACGCCCACTCGATAACACTAATACTGTCCACGCTATCTAGTCTATTTTGATCATATCTACGAAATCTTATCATTCAAAGAATTTTCTAAAGTGATCACTGCAATCTAACATCCATTAGACATGTCCACGATCTCAAAGTCATGGAACCACAAAATTTAAGTTGGAAGATCAAAACTTATCTACAAACACTTTATCCACGAGTACATCTTCCACAAAGAATAATCCCATTCACATATGTATATTTATCAATGTTCTCATATGGTTACTTTATCAAAATTCTAATAAATTTGTAGCTATTAATAATATTTTTATTTTATTTCTTTACGATTTTGTGATTTCAACAAGATTTTTATCTAACCCTCTTAATTATCTTATCTCAACAAGTTTGGTAAAAACCATTTTCAGCTGTTTGAATAATTAAACAGATTAAATTTAAATAAAAATCACAAATAGAGTCTTGAGCACATAGTTTGCTCAGTGAGTTTGGGTCCCATATACGAATAAGAAATCCCTCATAAATCCTAAAATAACAAGCAGCACGCAATCACACAATCAAATAATCAACATATCAGCAGATGCAACGGAAGCACCTATGCATATATCTCATAAAACGCATAGTAATATTCACTTATACTTTACTTATCTAGCCATGACATTTATGCACATTTGAGAGTCACACCCCTCTCTCGTTGTCATTCATATTACCCATTCAGACCAGAGCCACAAAGGCTAATTTGAATGTCCTGACCAAATCTACACCGTCGTGCAGAGCACGGCCCTAGACTGCAATCACGTCTCTCTGTGTTGTCGTAACTTAGCCAATTCATGTGTAACTGGTCAAGATCCTCTAGGGGGTCTCAAATGGCGTCAATCATCTTCATATTCAACTTCTGCATAATCAATATTCTGCGCGAATCGGCTAGATCCGGCAGTATGCATGCATATCTATCTAAACCTCGGTGACATAAGTAGGTGCTAATACACATTTCACATGACCAACAATCAAACAAAGTAAACACTCATACTTATTTTGCAGTAAAACAACAAGCAATCTATACCGAGACTCACAGTGCTTTCGGATGAATGTTTTCTATACTAGACTTCACTACCACGGATGGATCCTAGCTTCGCCACCCTGCCTCCGTTTCTCCATGAAGCTCTATCCGAATGCTCTCACTTTCTCTCTCTAACCCTTTCTATTTCTCTCTCTAAGTTTGGAACAATTTTGGTGTGGTTCTAAATGCAAAGGGTGGGGGTATTTATAGGAGTTTACTAAGCTAGTAAGCTGCCAGGCACATAGGTCCATTCGTTGATCCTATCCACTCGTTGATCTTATCCACTCTTTGATCTTATCTAGTAATCAATAAGGACAAAATAGCTCCTGACCAGATTCGTGCTTATCCATTTATCTATAAGAAATAGCTCTTGACTAGATTGATGCTTATTCATTGATCTATAATGACGAAATAGCTCTTGACCACATTCCTTCTTATCCATTGATCTATACTGACGAAATAGCTTCTGACCAGATTCGTGCTTATCCAATGATCTATAAGAACGAAATAGCTCTTGACCATGTATGTGCTTATCTTTTGTACGAGTTATTACAAACACTGTCCATGCTATCATGTCCATTTTGATCATATCCACGATATCTTATCATTCTTCTGTCGTGCGACCCGACGGCTTATGTGCGACTTGTGGCCAAATTTCTTTCCTTCTGAGTATTTAGAGATATCTGAACTGGATATTCAAAGTATTTTCTAAAGTATTCACAGCAATCTAACATCCATTAGACATGTCCACAATCTCAAAGTCATGGAACAACAAAATTTAAGTTGGAGGATCAAAACTCATCCACAAACACTTTATCCACGAGTACGTCATTCACCAAGACATATCCTATTCACATATGTATATTTATCAATGTTCCCATATGATTAATTCATCGGAATTCCAATAAATTTGTAGTTATTACTAATATTTTGTATTTTATTTCTTTACGATTTTGTGATTTCGACAAATTTTTTATCTAATCTTCTTATCCAACAAGTTTGGTAAAAAATAATATTCAAAAATGTTTTCAACTGTTTGAATAATTAAACAAATAATATTTTTTTTTAAATAAAAAACGGATGGAAAATTTACACCATGTATTTTTTAGAAAAATAGCTAAAACGCTTTATTTCTTATTTGAGTTTTTTTCCTTTTTTTTGTTATGTAATATTATATTTAAATTTCTGTGAGAATATTACATTAGCCATCACTAAAAAAAAATACAACCCCGGACAAAAACGCTCACAAGAAAAAAAAAATCCAAAAGAATAAAACTTAAAACCAAAAACACAATTTACCTTAAGTTCTGGAGTTCAACCACTATTTTTTTGTTGATGCTACTCGTTGATGCTATTTTATCGGAATTCCAATAAATTTGTAACTATTACTAATATTTTTTATTTTATCTCTTTACGATTTTGTGATTTCGACAAGATTTTTATGTACTCTTCTTATCTTATCTCAACAAGTTTGATAAAAAACAATGTTCAAAAATATTTTCAGCTGTTTGAATAATTTAAAAAAAAATAAATTTTAAAAAAAAAATCAAAAAGGAAGGTAAATTTACACCATATATTTTTAGAAAAATAGCTAAAACGCTTCATTTCTTATTAGAGTTTTTTTTTTCATTTTTGTCATGTAATAGTATATTTAGATTTATGTGAGAAAATTACATAAGTCAGCTGTAAATAAAAATACAACCCTGGACAAAAACGCCTACAAGAAAAAGACAAATATCCAAAAAAAGAAAACTTACAACCAAAAAAACAATTTTACATAAATTCTTGAGTTTAACCACTATTTTTATTGTAATCGCTGACTATTATATTCGTCTTTTTCTACCATCTCTTCCTATCACATAAATTATTATCGCCTATATGAGTGCAATCCCATCTCCCCGTGATATCATAAAAATACGGTCCTAGACTGTAATCCCGTCTCTCTGTGATGTCGTAACTTAGCCAATTCATGTGCGACTGGCCAAGCCACGATCCTCTAGGGGGTCTCAAATGGCCTAAATCATCTTTATATTCAACTTTTACATAATCAATATTCTGCGCGAATCGGCTAGATCTGGCAATATGCATGCATATCTATATCAACCTCGCTGACATAAGTAGTTGCTAATGCACATGTCACACGACCAACAATCAAACAAAGTAAACACTCATACTTATTTTGCAGTAAAACAACAAGCAATATATACCAAGACTCACATTGCTTTCGGATGAATAGTTTCTAGACTAGACTTCACTACCACAGATGGATCCCACCTTCGCCACCTTGCCTCCGGTTCTCCCTGAATGATCTCACTTTCTCCATCTAACCCTTTCTATTTTCTCTCTAAGTTTGGAACAATTTTGGTGTGGTTCTTAATGGCAAAGGGTGAGGGTATTTATAGGAGTTTACTAAGCTAGTAAGCTGCCATGCACATAGGTCCATTCAATGATTCTATCTACTCGTTGATCTTATCCACTCGTTGTTCTTATCTAGTAATCAATAAGGACGAAACAGTTCCTGACCAAATTCGTGCTTATCCATTGATCTATAAGAAAGAAATAGCTCTTGATGATAACATCGATATTTTACTCAATTTAGCTATCATAAGTGAACACTTTAATAAGCGTTTCAATCAGTTTTTCATACAATAATAGTAGTTTTTGAGTATTTGTAGGGTCAAGACTCTTTTCAGGTTAACTTAGCAAAAATGATGTAAAATGGAGCTTTTTGGAGCAAAACGATATTTTGGACAAATTCGAGCTCCTAGAAGTTTAACATCCGATCAAGACTTTCCACCACGCGATCTTCCTCAAATATGGATACCAGATAGAGGGGAATGTTAGATTGCATATTCAAGTGGTTTGAAGGCAAGTTGACGGTTAGATCTGGAGTTATGACGTTTTTACTGAATACACATTATGCAGTCTCGCGGGAGAAGCAAGCGTAGAAGTTGCAAGACCAATGGCCGCGCCACCAAGGCTCGTGACCGCGGCCAGAGCACTCTCCACCGCGCCATGGCAACTTCCTCGTGTGGCCAGATCCCATGTGGCCGGGCCATGAGCGGTCCGTGGCAAGGCCAACATAAAACACGTTTTTGAAACCCGTTTGCAAGCCCGTCAAGCCCAATTGCCGTCAAACGCAAAAGTAACCTAAGTGACGCCTCAAGACCTATAAATATTCATCTCTACTCATTATTTTGGGCAACCACGCAGCCTCCATCATAGACAATTCACAGCCACGTTTTTCTAGAGTTCTTTTTTGTTCTTTTCGTTTCCAAGGGAGAAGATCTCGACTTTTTGCTTCGATACTGAGAAGATTTCTGAACCCTCTTATCTCTTATTTCGTTTTGCTATCATATATTACATCTCATCTTTGCGTTTATCAATTATGACTGCGATTTACTTCGTTATGTCTGAGTAGTTCCTTTGTTGGGTTTAAGGGTTTTTCAAAAGGGGATTCATGGATCGATTACTAGGTTAATAGATTGGGGATTATCTTTAGATGAACAAATAACTTTAGACTGCGGGAGTTGATCTGGAGCTGTTTGCGAACTTGGCAAATTAGGTTGTCTAGACGCTTAGAGAAACGGGAGATTACCAATCTAAGTTGATAGATTTCGTGATTTGTCTAGATTCGATTTCGTGATTAATACTACGGAAGTAGGTTAGTCTCGAACATCCATCGATTCTTTTTGTTTAAATATCTTGTTGGTTGATCTGTGATACCTTGCGAATTCACTAACACCCAGCTCTTTCTCGTATTGATCTCACCTCATTATCTAACTTCCTATTCACTATCTTCGTCACCACTCACAACACCCAAACAACCCCATATTCATTTGTTCGTTCTTATTGATTTTTGGTTTAGTGGATTTGTTAGAAACAACTTAGTCTTTGTGGATCGATACCCTGAATACTACAGTGCACATCTGTGCACTTGCAGGCGATAGGGTTATAAATTTAAAACTCGAAAACAGACTCTAAATCATGTTGCATCAAGTTTTTGACGCCATTGCCGGGGACTTTGATTTGTTTCTTGCGAATCATTGCTTTAAAATCAATAGAACGTTTACTAAACTCTTCGTTTAACTTTGCGTTTCTCAAGTACATCTCTAATGGGGGATCGATTTCAGCTCCCCGAAGCTCTGGGAGACCCGCCTTTTCAAGACAGCGAAAAACGAGTGGAAGAAGAAGATGATCTAACTAGCGACAAAGACGAATCGTTTCACGAGGAGGCACCCGCGATCGCTGAATATGATGCGCCTCTCAAGTTACTTCAAAACCGAAGTCCCTTTCGGTTGGCGCCTCCCAAAGAAAAAAATTTCGATATTGAAAAATATCTAATAGATTTGGTCAAGGAAAAGCAGTACCATGGTAACTTGGAAGAGAATCTAATGGACCACATTGAAACCGTTGAAGAAATCTGCACCGTCTCCAATTCAGATGGAGACTGCCTCAAGTGCAGGCTTTTCCCGTTCTCTTTGAGCGAAAAGGCAAAAAGGTGGCTGAGGTCATTGACGCCAGCATCTATCACGACTTGGGGGAAAGTGTAAGACGGTTTTCCTTCGCCGCTTTTACACTAGATCTCGCTCCAACCTCTTTTGGGACAAGATACATAACTTCATACAAGGAGAGACGGAGACTCTACATGACGCATGGGAGCGTTTCAAGGGATATGAAAGAGACTGCCCACATCATGGATGCTCCGGAGAACTCATGATGAGTACCTTTTACAGAGGAGTTGATCACAAAATCAAGCATTCGCTCGACACCGCAAGCAATGGCGATTTTTCTATGAGATCAGCAAAGAAGGCCCGTATCTTGGTGAGTAACTTAGCAATTAGCGATTACAATATCCAATCTGATCATACGCAATCGCAACATCACGCAAGAGAAGAAAAAGCTAAGCAAACGAAGGTGCAAACCGTGAGACAAGAACTTGCAGCCACAATGGAGAGGTCATCGAAAGAGAGAAAGGAGAGAGAGGATTATGCCTCCAACGAGATTAATGGGAAGTGCGAGTTTCTTTTCCAGAAATCAAAAGAATCAAGAAGCAAAACGAGAGAGACTCTGGTTTTAACACCAATAAAGAGTATGTTGCTGATCATTCTCTTGAGCAATGAAAGGGAGAAGTCAACTACATTGGTGAATTCGAAGAAATCGATCAAAACCAAAACAAACACGGTTATGCTTGCGAAGATTTTCAGTCAAAAGTTTCTTCTCTAGAGAAATACCACGTGGATATGACACCTAAAGAGAGCAATCTTGGAGCTATGATGCATCAACTTATGGAGAATCAACATCATATTTTGGAGGGACAAAGGCAAAACGCTCAAGACGTTAAAAATCTCACTTTCAAGTTCGACAACATGTATGATCATCTCGGCAAGAACAATGAGGAGTTATATGAGAAGTTCTCTAACCTTTCCACTCATGTCAAGATGCTTGATAAACAAGTTGGTCAAATTGCTGAAGGCGCAAAAAGCAAATCCGGTCATCTTCCAGGGAAAATTAAGAACAATCTAAGGGGGCGCTGCAACATCATAGTAGCTGATGGAAAGGAGGAGGCCACGCCTATTCCTAGAAATAAACTCATCAAAGATGATCCTCTAGCATGGCACGAAGAAGATGAGCTCGAGCCAATACGCAAAGCACCACACCAAAGGATGCTTCATAAGATAGAAGATTCGATGAAATTCGTGTTCCCTTGCACAATCAAAGGTACGGAATTTATTTACTCTCTATGTGACACAGGGGCTACTGTGAATGTCATGTCTAGAACCATTGCAATCAAGCTAGGAATTGATGATATCAAGCCTTCTCCAATTTCTCTTAAGTTTGGAGATAATTCGACAACAACCCCATACGGCTTTATACAAGATTTAACGGTGAAAGTTGGGGGTTGTCTTGTTCCTGTTGATTTCTATATTCTTGAGATGAAAAGGGAGTTTCCAAAGCAACTAATCTTTGGGAGTTCATTCCTTGCAACCGTGGGAGCAGTTTTTGATTTTTCCAATCGAAGAGTTTCTTTCTCTAAAGTCAAAAAGAGGGTTTTCTATTCTGCAATAACAACAGATGAGTTCACTCATTTTACAACTATATACAATGAAAAGACACAGCTTTCAGGCCCTGGAAATGAGAAGGGGGAGTCTTTACACGTTCCCACAAAAGCACCTTTGATCACGTCTAAGGAACTTGACAAACCGACAAGATCGAAGCACGAAGGTGTTTCATATGTTATATGCTCAAAACTGACATCTCAAAAGCTTGTTAGGGACGTGGTAAAAGATAAATAAGCTAAAGAATTAATCTCGAAACACCTAAAGACAAACTTCGATCTAACAACCTAGCAATCAATCCATGAATCCCCTTTGAAAACCCTTGAACACAACAAACGAATCTACCCTAACATGATTGAGGCGAGTAGAGACGAAATCAATGAATGCATGCTTGAATTAAACAAAGAAAGCTCGAGGGATCTTGAGAAGATCTCTCTCCCCCTAGAGGGAAGCCTTATGCGGCTAGATTTTTGGTGGCTACAAAGAGAGAATAAAAGTTGACGAAAACAATGAGTAGAGATGAGTATTTATAGGTCTTCAAGTCTTCTTAGGCGTCACTTAGGGTTCCACAAAGTTTGGTGGCTATCGGGATTGATTTTGGCTTGAAAACGGGCTCGGGATTCGTCAAGTGTTGTGGCCGCGCGAGCGTGGGTTCATGGGCCGGCCGCTGGTCTTCTGAGCTTTCCTGGCGCGGCCATGCTTCTTCTGAGGATGTGTCTGACGGGCCTTCTTGCTTCCTTCATAACTTGAGATCCAACCGTGGGATTGGACTCAAACCACATCGAGGTGAAAGTTAGTAGTTCAGGCTATCTTGTCACCAAAATTCAGTTTGATCCCGTGGTGAGAAGGTCTCCGTCTTGTGCTAAACTTCTGTCAAAAAGCTTATGTTCCGAAAATGTCTGTTATGCTCCGTTTTGCATCCTTTTTGCCAAGATTACCTGAAAAGAGTCTTGGACACACAAATACTCGAAAACTACTAAATATACATTAATACCTTAGTGAAATGCTTATTAAAGCATACACTTGTTTTTTTTTTTTTTTTTTGAACCAAAATTAAAGCATACACTTATGCTCGTAAAAATGGGTAAAATATGCATGTTATCAACTCCCCCAGACTTAAACCTTTGTTTGTCCTCAAACAAAACAGAAATCTAAGTAAGAAAAAGAGGTTTGAAAACGTGGAAACTCACCAATACTCGGGAACTCATCAACTCTAGCAATCGACCTGTTTGAGCCACGTAACTCGGAATTCAGCTTCAAGGCGTTTGGGTCTAGTTACCTTGAACTTTTCACCCTTCCCGGATACGCTTCATGGTCCCTTTGAGTATTTCGAGCTTTGTCTTGTTGACCCCTTTATTCATTTAGGCGTGCGGTCTCTATCGAGGGAGTATTGGTCGACGGGACATTATACTCTTCTCTTCCAAACATCTAGACAAAGACATTTCAGACACAACTCTCCTATTTTCTCTTCCCTTAGTCGATTTCTCCCTACTTTTCTTGGGTATCATTTTATTTTTTCTATGGACTTTCTTATTCTATTATTATTATTTTTTTCTTTTCTTCTTAGCTTGAGAATTATCACTTCTTCGAAGCTTTCATGATGTCTGCGAACCGTCATGGTCCTTTAAGGAACTCGGGTTGCCATCCTCAAACTAAGGCTTTTCTTTCTATTTTTTTTTCTTTTCTATTACAAGGGAAGATCAAGGAGAGGTTGCATTGCATCTACTTAGTCATGCTAGAGTTTAAAAGAGGAGAAAAGTTCAAAGTACCTCAAGGCCCTTGACGAGAAGATTTGATTCATTAGGTGCGGAGTCAACGTAAGATCCTTCGAGTACTCTAGAGATTAGAACTTTCTCCGTTGGAATGATCCACTCATAGTGTTCAACTTAATAAACTTTTCTTCTAAAACCGTGAGAATGGTCATTAAGGTTCCTTGTTCGAAATGACTTGTACCTAGCAAAGTTCATAGTTTCCGACTAAAAGAAAAAAACATTTTGACTCTATAAAACGACTCGATAAATGATGCATGTATGTTTAAGAATCATCAAATAAAAGCATAGTTAGTAATATAAGAAACCCCCCCAGACTTAAATCAAACTGTCCCCAGTTTGTTTAAATCGAAAAAGATAGGTAAATTCAAGTACAGGCTTGTGAAGACTTACTTGAAAGTGGCGTTGGGTTTGGTATAGGTGGATGGGCGTGTGGTATGAATGAGCTAAGGACTAAATCATTCTCCTTATGTCCCTTCTTAGAATCGATTTAATTGAACAAAAGAAATCGAAAACTTAGCTCGAAAGGAAATGTGTTGTGCGGTTGAGCTTCCTTGCTTCGTTTGGTGGTGGTGGGCGTGTGGTGGTGATGGATGAGGATGGTTATAGGCGTTTGGTGGTGGTGATTGGCTCGCCCTTTGTTGGGAAGAACATGTACTGCGGTTGTTGAGTACTCGTCTTGGTTCCTTAACCTTTGTAAAACACCGTGAATGAGAGATGAAAAATCTTCCGTCCTTGCGTCTTAAAGATTGCGTCATCTCAAAAACTTGAAGTTTGGGTCTATGCTGGCCTATCCAGTGATCTGTTCGGGATCCCGGAAACAGGTGTTGCTAGTATGAACTTCAATGCCATATGAAATCCTTACTTGGCTTCGATAAAGGTCTCGGTCGCGGAAGAGAGAAGCTAGTCTTCGGGAACTTTTTTCTTCGCGGTTTTGTGAAGGAAGTTGCATCTTCTTCCTTCTGGAGCTTGCACTACGGTTTTCTTTCTCTAGAACCGTGGTATTCTTCTTCGTCTTCATGGATACAGGTCCGTTGAACGTGCTGGAAGAAGTATGTAGAGAGATGGATCATTGACTTAACTTGACTTGGATGGAGTCTTGTCTTGTCTCGTCGTCTTTGATGCAACAGCAATGTGCCGCGGTTGTGGAAGTTGTATTTGCGGTCTTCAGGTCGTGTTCAGGCCATTGAATCGAGGAGGATGCTTGAAAGGATTGAAACAGGTTGAAGGAGGTCCGATTTGGTGAAGTCGGGACGAAAGCGTCTTCAGACGAAGGCCGGCCGCGGCCAGGCCTCCTTCCACCGCGCCATCGTGGCTCGTGGCACGGCCAGGCTCCTTCTGGCTGGCCCACGGGCGGTTCGTCGCCGGTGAGTGTTCTTCGAAACTCCTTCTTCATATTTTTGGTCTTTTTGGGTTTTTCTGATTTTTTGTGCTTTCCTTGGTTTTCTGAATTTTTTTTTGTGTGCTTTTCTTGGTTTTCTGATTTTTTTTTGCTTTTGTGTTGTTTATGAAACTGTAGATAAGAGGAAAGTAAAACCAAAAGTGAGTATTAGAAACCTCAAAAGAAAGAAGAAAAAGAAATACCTAATGGGTTGCCTCCCATTCAGCCGCTCTTGTTTAGAGTCTTTTATCTAGACTTGTATGGATTAAGATGTGATGAGCATCAACTAAAGGAAAACGTGGTTTCTTTAATCTCCACGCACTTGTCACTCGACGCTTGAGCCATCATAGAAGACGCCCATTAATCAAAAGAAACAAGCCTTCACTCCTCGTCTCGAATGGTTCCTGCAAAGGCAAAGAAACGAAACGAAACTAAAAGAAAGGTCTTAGAACCGGATTTTCTTACCTTTGATTCTGCAGCTAGATCAAGAACACTCCCCGGCAACGGCGCCAAAAAGTTGATGCAGTAGGATTTAGAGCTTCAGTTCTTCAAGTTTTAAATTTATAAACCCTAGAGCTACTCTCTCAAATTTACCCTAGAGCTACTCTCTCAAATTAAGAGATCAGTGTAGTATTTAGGGATCGAATCCACAGGGAAGGGATAGTCACACAAGGAATTTCTAATTTCGAATTAAGCTAAGAAGAAAGATTTAATTAAAAGACAGAAAGCAATTAAACGTTTAGTAAATTCAGGAGACGAGGTTCAGGGAAATTCTCATGTGAATCCTAATTGCAGGTCTAGACAGAATGTTAGGAATTATTAAGCACTGTTCTTGAACTGGAAACACTAATGTAAAATCAACCAACTCTCGCTGCGAAGATTATCTATGTCTAAACCCTAGAATTCCAAATCTCTTTGCAAATCCTATCGATTCAGACGAGCATTAATAACAGGTTCAATTGTTCACAAAACCCTAAACCAAATCTCTTTGCGAATAGGTATTTTGCTCATCTAACATTAGTTCAAGCAATCAATAATACTCTCGCATCTATTAATTAACTTAAGATCAGATTCTAGGTCGCGAAGTTAGAATAAGCATTAAACACAAATCCATATGCAGAACTCTAATGATTTTATCCTAACAATTTAATTCGACCTAACAATTCATCAATCACCTTTGAAATACCCTAAACCTAACTAGCAAATTACTCAGACATGATCAATGAAACAGAAATCATTATTTGAATAGAAAGCATAAAAGAAATCAATACAAGAAATAAAGGAGTTCCAAATCTGCTCTAAAGGAGTCTGATTTTTCTCTCCAAAAACCTAAACTTCTATGATTCTTAGAGTATGAGATTTCTGCCTAAACAATGGCTGGAAAACTATATTTATAGTCCTAGGTACGAATCTTCAATTCCTTGGAAGATTAGGAAAATTCTTGATAATTTCCTTTTCTTCAAAATCTGGAAACTTCACGTCTTTGAAAATTGGAAATCCTGGTGTCCCGCTTCTTTAATCCGACTTCAACACTTCGTGACTTTATTCCATTAAGCTGCAAAATGCATCCAAATCTCCAATTTATCTCCAATTGTACCTGAACCTGCATAGACTCTATATAGACTCGAAAATAGTTCTAAAATTCAATAAAGACACTTATATCATGGTCCAAAAATGGATAAAAACCATGTTATATCAGTACTTAAGGTGTCAAACCACAAGAAGTGTATGATTAACTACAGAATCAGTGACGGTTAGAAAACGTTCCTAAGACAAGAAGGGGGGTTTGGAGAAGGGTGTTTCGCGGACGGTGGCTATTGAGTGCAGGAATCGTGAAGCAAGTTTATATAGGGCTGGTTGTCAATCAACCCAATATACGAAAGGAAAGAATAACAAACATGCAAACAAAGTGTTGTGCTCAAGGTTGTTCTCTGGGGTACTAGGCGATTTTCCCTAAACTGATTCACTGGTTTTAACGACCTAACTCTGACAAAGCAAGATCGATCTATGAATGCCTATTTCGCAGGTATACTGTCGTATCCTGCGTCCTAAACAAACACGCAATAAGATCAGGAAAAATAAAAAATTTAGACATCTTTTAAAGGATGCTCTCTACCCTATTATGGTCTAGATCTGAGATTCTGGACATTCGTCGCTCTCAAGACCCTGCGATCATAATACTAGTTAGCTACGCTAGACACATGCAATAAGAACGAATACAGTGAGACATAAAACCCTAATATGACTAAGCAGTTGATAAGCCACTTATTCAAGTCATGTATGAGATCGAAAACAAGATAGGTAGACAAAAGAGAATCGGTGATGATCTTAACCAACCCACACATCTACTATAGCTTGATCGGGGTGAGCAGATAAAAGAATTAATCTCGAAACACCTAAAGACAAACATCGATCTAACAACCTAGCAATCAATCCATGAATCCCCTTTGAAAACCCTTGAACACAACAAACGAATCTACCCTAACATGAATGGGGCGAGTAGAGACGAAATCAATGAATGCATGCTTGAATTAAACAAAGAAAACTCGAGGGATCGAGAGCAGATCTCTCTCCCCCTCGAGGGAAGCCTTATGCGGCTAGGTTTTTGGTGGCTACAAAGAGAGAATAAAAGTTGACGAAAACAATGAGTAGAGATGAGTATTTATAGGTCTTCAAGTCTTCTTAGGCGTCACTTAGGGTTCCACAAAGTTTGGTGGCTATCGGGCTTGATTTGGGCTTGAAAACGGGCTCGGGATTTGTCAAGTGTTGTGGCCGCGCGAGCGTGGGTTCATGGGCCGGCTACTGGTCTTCTGAGCTTTCCTGGCACGGCCAGGCTTCTTCTGAGGATGTGTCTGACGGGCCTTCTTGCTTCCTTCATAACTTGAGATCCAACCGTGGGATTGCATTTAAACCACTTCGAGGTGAAAGGTAGTAGTTCAGGCTATCTTGTCACCAAAATTCAGCTCGATCCCGTGGTGGAAAGGTCTCCGTCTTGTGCTAAACTTCTGTCAAAAAGCTCATGTTCCGAAAATGTCCGTTTTGCTCCGTTTTT
>JAHZTW010000003.1:59262164-59399874 GCA_020283515.1 Alliaria petiolata | reverse complement strand
AACCTAAGATCAGATTCTAGGTCGCGAAGCTAGAATAAGCATTAAACACAAATCCAGATGAAGAACTCTAATGATTTTATCCTAACAATTTAATTCGACCTTACAATTCATCAATCACCTTTGAAATACCCTAAACCTAACTAGCAAATTACTCAGACATGATCAATGAAACAGAAATCATTATTTGAATAGAAAGCATAAAAGAAATCAATACAAGAAATAAAGGAGTTCCAAATCTGCTCTAAAGGAGTCTGATTTTTCTCTCCAAAAACCTAAACTTCTATGATTCTTAGAGTATGAGATTTCTGCCTAAACAATGGCTGGAAAACTATATTTATAGTCCTAGGTACGAATCTTCAATTCCTTGGAAGATTAGGAAAATTCTTGATAATTTCCTTTTCTTCAAAATCTGGAAACTTCACGTCTTTGAAAATTGGAAATCCTGGTGTCCCGCTTCTTTAATCCGACTTCAACACTTCGTGACTTTATTCCATTAAGCTGCAAAATGCATCCAAATCTCCAATTTATCTCCAATTGTACCTGAACCTGCATAGACTCTATATAGACTCGAAAATAGTTCTAAAATTCAATAAAGACACTTATATCATGGTCCAAAAATGGATAAAAACCATGTTATATCAGTACTTAAGGTGTCAAACCACAAGAAGTGTATGATTAACTACAGAATCAGTGACGGTTAGAAAACGTTCCTAAGACAAGAAGGGGGGTTTGGAGAAGGGTGTTTCGCGGACGGTGGCTATTGAGTGCAGGAATCGTGAAGCAAGTTTATATAGGGCTGGTTGTCAATCAACCCAATATACGAAAGGAAAGAATAACAAACATGCAAACAAAGTGTTGTGCTCAAGGTTGTTCTCTGGGGTACTAGGCGATTTTCCCTAAACTGATTCACTGGTTTTAACGACCTAACTCTGACAAAGCAAGATCGATCTATGAATGCCTATTTCGCAGGTATACTGTCGTATCCTGCGTCCTAAACAAACACGCAATAAGATCAGGAAAAATAAAAAATTTAGACATCTTTTAAAGGATGCTCTCTACCCTATTATGGTCTAGATCTGAGATTCTGGACATTCGTCGCTCTCAAGACCCTGCGATCATAATACTAGTTAGCTACGCTAGACACATGCAATAAGAACGAATACAGTGAGACATAAAACCCTAATATGACTAAGCAGTTGATAAGCCACTTATTCAAGTCATGTATGAGATCGAAAACAAGATAGGTAGACAAAAGAGAATCGGTGATGATCTTAACCAACCCACACATCTACTATAGCTTGATCGGGGTGAGCAGATAAAAGAATTAATCTCGAAACACCTAAAGACAAACATCGATCTAACAACCTAGCAATCAATCCATGAATCCCCTTTGAAAACCCTTGAACACAACAAACGAATCTACCCTAACATGAATGGGGCGAGTAGAGACGAAATCAATGAATGCATGCTTGAATTAAACAAAGAAAACTCGAGGGATCGAGAGCAGATCTCTCTCCCCCTCGAGGGAAGCCTTATGCGGCTAGGTTTTTGGTGGCTACAAAGAGAGAATAAAAGTTGACGAAAACAATGAGTAGAGATGAGTATTTATAGGTCTTCAAGTCTTCTTAGGCGTCACTTAGGGTTCCACAAAGTTTGGTGGCTATCGGGCTTGATTTGGGCTTGAAAACGGGCTCGGGATTTGTCAAGTGTTGTGGCCGCGCGAGCGTGGGTTCATGGGCCGGCCACTGGTCTTCTGAGCTTTCCTGGCACGGCCAGGCTTCTTCTGAGGATGTGTCTGACGGGCTTTCTTACTTCCTTCATAACTTGAGATCCAACCGTGGGATTGGACTCAAACCACTTCGAGGTGAAATGTAGTAGTTCAGACTATATTGTCACCAAAATTCAGCTCGATCCCGTGGTGGGAAGGTCTCCGTCTTGTGCTAAACTTCTGTCAAAAAGCTCATGTTCCGAAAATGTCCGTTTTGCATCCTTTTTGCCAAGATTACCTGAAAAGAGTCTTGGACACACAAATACTCGAAAAATACTAAATATATATTAATACCTTAGTGAAATGCTTATTAAGACATACACTTATGATGGTAAAAATGGGTAAAATATGCATGTTATCAGATGCATTTTTGAAGAAGAAGTTCCGGGCGTTCTCTTAGCTTGTCATGGATCCAACTACGCTGGACACTTTGATACCAATAAGACTATCGCTAAGGTCTTACAAGCTGGTTTTTGGTGGCCTACTATGTTCAAGGACGCCCACACTTTCATCTCTAAGTGTGATGCTTGGCAAAGACAAGGCAATATCAGTAAACGGAATGAGATGCCACAAAACTTTATCCAAGAAGTCGAAGGTTTTGATGTATGGGGAATCGACTTTATGGGTCCTTTTCCTTCATCTTTTGGGAACAAATACATTCTTGTTGCTGTAGACTACATGTCTAAGTCGGTGGAAGCCATAGCTAGTCCTACAAACGATGCAAAAGTGGTGATGAAGATGTTCAAGTCGATCATATTTCCAAGATTTGGTGTTCCGCGAGTCGTGATAAGCGATGGTGATTCTCACTTTATCAACAAAGTTTTCGAGAACCTTTTGAGAAGAATGGTGTGACTCATAAGGTTGCTACACCTTATCACCCTCAGACAAGTGGACAAGTTGAGGTCTCTAACAGAGAAATCAAAAGGATCTTGTAAAAGACAGTAGGAAAGACAAGGAAAGATTAGTCGGAGAAGCTTGACGATGCTCTTTGGGCATACAGAACCGCGTTTAAAACCCCATTAGGTACGACGCCCTTCCATCTTGTTTATGGGAAAGCATGTCATCTTCCAGTAGAGATTGAGTACATGGCAGAATGGGCAGTCAAGAAATTAAATTACGACATCAAACCAGCAGCTGAAAGATGATTGATGCAGTTGAATGTGTTGGACGAAATTCATCATAACGCCTATGAGAGTTCTAAGATATACAAGGAGAGAACTAAGGCGTATCATGACAAAAAAATAATACCTAGGACGTTCTCACCTAATGACCAAGTTTTACCATACAACTCACGGTTGAGACTCTTTCCCAGGAAGCTTAAATCGCGATGGTCCAGACCCTTCAAGATCAAAGAAGTTCAACCTTATGGTGCTGTTGTTCTTTGGAATCGTCAAGGAGGCGACGTCACTATCAATGGACAATGTCTTAAGCCATATCTTGCAGATATTGAGAAAGATAAGGAAGCTCCAATTTCCTTAGAAGATGCACCTAAAGCCTAAAAAGGCAACCACGTCGAGCTAAACGACGTTAAACAAAAGCGCTGAATGGGAGGCAACCCATTAGGTATTTCTTTTTCTTCTTTCTTTTGAGGTTTATAATATTCACTTTTGGTTTTAGTTTCCTCTTATTTACAGTTTCATAAACAACACAAAAGCCAAAAAAATCAAAAAACCAAGAAAAGCACAAAAAAAATTCAAAAAACGAAGAAAAGACCTAAAATATGAAGAAGGAGTTTCGAAGAACACTCACCGGGCGACGAACCGCCCATGGGCCGGTCAGAAGGTGCCTGGCCGGGCCACGAACCACGATGGCCCGGAGGGGACAAGCCTGGCCGCAGCCGCGACTACCCGTCGCACGGCCAGCCTTCCTCTAAAACATTTTCCATCCCGAACCTCACAAAACCGGACCTCCTTCAACCCCTTTCAAGCCTTGCAAGTTTCCTTCTTGATTCAAGGTTTGAACAAGTCCTAAAGACCGCAAAGACAACTTCCACAACCGCGGTATATTTCTGTTGCATCAAAGATGGCGAGACAAGACAAGATTTCATCCAAGTCAAGTTAATGATACATCTCTCTCTCATTCAACTTCTTCTCGTACATTCAACGGACGTGTATCCACGAAGACGAAGAAGAATACAACGGTCTCATCCTCCAAAATCATTGTGCAAGCTCCAAAAAGAAGAAGATGCAACTTCCTTCACCAAACCGCGAATAGAAAAGCTCCCGAAGACTAGCTTCTCTCTTCCGCGACCGAGACTTTTACCAAAGCCAAGTAAGAATTCCATATGGCATTGAAGTTCGAGCTAGCAACACCTGTTTTCCGGGGTCACGAACACATCACCGGATAGGCCAGCATAGAACCAAACTGCAAGTTTCTGAGATGACGCAATCTTCAAGACGCAAGGACGGAAGATTTTTCCATCTCTCATTCAAGGCGTTATGAAAGGTCAAGGAACCAAGACGAGTACTCAACAACCGGAGTACTTGTTCTTCACAACAAAGGTGAGCCAACCATCACCACCAAACGCCTATCACCATCATCATCCATCACCACCACACACCCACCACCACCAAACGAAGCAAGGAAGCTCAAACTGCACATCACATTTCCTTTCGAGCTAAGTTTTCGATTTGTTTTCTTCAATTAAATCGATTCTAAGCAAGGACATAAGGAGAATCATTAACGTCCTTAGGTCAGTCATACCACACACCCAACCACCCACACCAAGCCCATCACCACTTTCAAGTAAGTCTTCACAAGCTTGTACTTGAATTTAACTATCTTTTTCACCTCAACTCGATTTAAACAAACTGGAAACAGCTTGATTTAAGTCGGGGGAGGGGGGGGGGTTCTTATATTACTAACAATGCTTTTATTTTATGAGTCTATGCATGCATTCATTTATTTATCGAGTCGTTTTATATAGTCAAAACTTTTTTTTCTTTTAGTCGGAAACTATGATTTTTGTTAGGTACAAGTCGCTTCGAACAAGGAACCTTAATGACCATTCTCGCAGAGTTAGAAGCATAATGGATTGTTCTACCGGGGAAAGTTCTAATCTCTGGTGTACTCGAAGGATCTTGCGTTAACTCCGCAACTAATGAATCAAAAATTTCTCGTCAAAGGGCTTGAGGTACATTGAACTTTTCTCCTCTTTTAAACTCTAGCAAGATGCGATAGGTGCAATCTCTCTTTGATCTTCCCTTACAAAAAAAGAGAGAAAAGAAAAGAAAAGAAAAATCTTGGTTTGAGAATGGCAACTCGAGTTCCTCAAAGAACAATGAAAGTTCGCAGACATCATGAAAGCTTCGAAGAAGTGATCATCTCAAACTAAGAAGAAAAGAAAAAAAAATAGAAAAAGAAAGTTGATAAAAAAAAAAAAATGATACCCTAGAAAAGTAGGGAGAAATCGACTAAGGGAAGAGAAAATAGGAGAGTTGTGTCTGAAAATGTCTTTGTTGGATGTCTGGGAGAGAAGAGTATAATGTCTCGTTGACTCATACTCCCTCGACAGAGACCGCACGCCTAAAATAAATAAAGGAGTCAACAAAAAGGAAACTCGAAATGCCCTAAGGGACCATGAACCGTATTCGGGACAGACGAGAAGCTCGGGGTAATAAAACTCAAACGCTTGAAGACTCACTTCTGAGTTATGTGGCTCAACGGGTCGATTGCTAGACTTGACAAGTTCTCCAGTATTGGTAAGTTTTCACGTTTTCAAACCTCTTTTCCTTACTTAGAATTCTGTTTTGTTTGAGGACAAACAAAGGTTTAAGTCCGGGGGAGTTCATAACATCGATATTTTACCCAATTTAGCTATCATAAGTGAACACTTTAATAAGCGTTTCACTCTGTTTTTCATACAATAATAGTAGTTTTCGAGTATTTATATGGTCAAGACTCTTTTCAGGTTAACTTAGCAAAAAGGATGCAAAATGGAGCTTTTTGGAGCAAAACGTTATTTTGGACAGATTCGAGCTGCTAGAAGTTTAACATCCGATCAAGACCTTCCCACCACGCGATCTTCCTCAAATATGGACACCAGATAGAGGGGAATAATAGCTTGCATATCCAAGTGGTTTAAAGGCAAGCTGAAGGTTAGATCTGGAGTTACGATGTTTTCACTGAAGACATATTATACAGTCTCGCGGGAGAAGCAAGCGTAGAAGTTGAAAAACCAATGGCCGCGCCACCAAGGCTCGTGACCGTGGCCAGAGCACTCTCCACCGTGCCATGGCAACTTCCTCATGTGGCCAGATCCCATGTTGCCGGGCCATGAGCGGTCTGTGGCAAGGCCAACATAAAACACGTTTTTGAAGCCCGTTTGCAAGCCCGTCAAGCCCAATTGCCGTCAAACGCAAAAGAAACCTAAGTGACGCCTCAAGACCTATAAATACTCATCTCTACTCATTATTTTGGGCAGCCACGCAGCCCCATCATAGACAATTCACAGCCACGTTTTTCTAGAGTTCTTCTTTGTTCTTTTCGTTTCCAAGGGAGAAGATCTCGACTTTGTGCTTCGATACTGAGAAGATTTCTGAACCCTCTTATCTCTTATTTCGTTTTGCTATCATATATTACACCTCATCTTTGCGTTTATCAATCATGACTGCGATTTACTTCGTTATGTCTGAGTAGTTCCTTTGTTGGGTTTAAGGGTTTTTTCAAAAAGGGATTCATGGATCGATTACTTGGTTGATAGATTGGGGATTATCTATAGATGAACAAATAACTTTAGACTGCGAGAGTTGATCTGGAGCTGTTTGTGAACTTGCCAAATTAGGTTGTCTAGACGCTTAGACAAACGGGAGTTTAGCAATCTAAGTTGATAGATTTCGTGATTTAAGTTGGAGGATCAAAACTCATCCACAACAACTTCATCTAGATTCGTGCTTATCCATTGATCTATAAGAACGAAATAACTCTTGACAAGATTAGTGCTTATCCAGTGATATATAAGGACGAAATAGCTCTTGACCATGTATGTGCTAATTATTTGTACGAGTTATTACAAACATTGTCCATGTTATCATGTCCATTTTGATCATATCTTATCATTCAAAGTATTCTTTAAAGTTTTCAATGCAATTTAACATCCATTATACATGTCCACGATCTCAAAGTCATGGAACCACGAAATTTAATTAGAGGATCAAAACTTATTAAGAAATACTTTATCCACGAGTACGTCATACGTATATTTATCAATGTTTCCATATTGCTACTTCATCAGAATTCCAATAAATTTGTAGCTATTACAAATATTTTGTATTTTTCTGTTTACGATTTTGTGAGTTTGACAAGATTTTTATCTTATATAAACAAGTTTGGTAAAACAAAATGTTCAAAAATGTTTTCAGCTGTTTGAATAATTAAACAAATTAAATTTTAAAAAAATCAGAAAAGAAAAGAAAATTTACAGCATGTATTTTTAGAAAATAGATTTTAAACAATTTCGACGAGCGAAGCATAGTCACACGAGTCCAACGAAGGACCAAATGCACCATTATGAATAAGCATTAACATGCTATTCCAGCTATGAATAAAAAATCGATAGATTACACCAAAACAATCACATCATATCGCATCCGCCGAAAGAAAGTTGTGGTCAGTCTCCTAAAATCTTACGTTTAGGTTAACTATAAATACTCGTTCATGTTTGTGTAATTGTCTCTGTAACGCCCTTTTGAAACCAAAAGTTTTAGGAAGTTTTCAAACAAAGAGTGGAGTCGAGTCAAGTTTTCTATAACTACGTCCACTCGATAACACTAACACTGTCCATGCTATCATGTCCATTTTTTTTATCATATCCACTATAACTTATCATTCAAAGCATTTTCTAAAGAGTTCACTGTAATCTAACATCCATTAGATATGACCAAGATCTCAAAGTCATGAAACCACGAAATTTAAGTTGGAGGATCAAAACTCATCCACAACAAATTTATCTACGAGTACGTCTTCCACAAAGACTTATCATATTCACATACGTATATTTATCAATGTTCCCATATGGTTATTTGATCAGAATTCCAATAAATTTGTAGCTATTACCAATATTTTGTATTTTATCTCTTTACTATTTTGTGATTTCGACAAGATTTTTATCTAACCCTCTTATCTTATCTCAACAAATTCGGAAAAAAACAATGTTCAAAAATGTTTTCAGCTGTTTGAATAATTAAACAAATTAAATTTAAATAAAAATCAGAAAAATGAAAGAAAATTTACACCATCTATTTTTAGAAAATATCTAAAATGCTTCATTTTTTATTTGATTTTGTTTTTCTTTTTTTGTCAAATAATATTATATTTAAATTTCTATGAGAAAATTACATAATCCAGCTGTAAAAAAAATGCAACCGTGGACAAAAATGTCCAAAAAGATAAATATCCAAAAAAAGAAAACTTACAACCGAAAAAACAATTTTATATCATGTTTTGTAGTTTAACCACTATTTTTATTGTAATCGCCGACTATTATAATCGTCTTTTCTACCATTTTTTCTCATCGCATAAATTAATTTCGCCTATATGACTGTTAGCATACAAAAAGCTAACACTTGAAATGACCAGGTGACATATATTCTACCATCGAAACTCATATTTTATGACAATATCTAAAGCTACGTTATTGTGGTTTTTCGAGAAATGAGGTTTAAAACTGCTTATTTACTGATAGAATAAATAATTATCCAAATTAAAATGATTTTAAACCAAAGAAAACATCAAATCATATAGTAATTGAAAAAAAGATGAGATAAAATGGATTGAAAAGCCATAAGAGATTTCATCCTCAAATCCAATTTTATTCAAACAATTTTTTTTATTCATTATCACAAAGAGAAGAAAACAATGTTACAAATTTCAAAGTTTTAGATCAAGATCCATATGATCCTCTCTATTGTCTTCAGGGATTGCCATCGACCACTCTCGCTCTAATTGTTGAATGAATGGAAATGTGTGAATTTCATCGTTCGATGACATCTATAGTTAGCGAGATTTTAGGATTACAACATCAATTTGTTTTCTTGTGGCCATCATGGTCGTGTAATTGTCTCTGCAAGGCCCATTCGAAACCAAAAGTTGACGGAAGGTTTCAAACATCGAGTGGAGTCGAGTCAAGTTTTTCACAATTACGTCCACTCGATAACACTAACAATGTCCATGCTATCATATCCCTTTTGATCATATTCGAGATATCTTATCATTCAAAGTATTTTCTAAAGTGTTCACTGCAATCTAACATCTATTAGACATGTCCACGATCTTAAAGTCATGGAACCACAAAATTTAAGTTGGAGGATCAAAACTCATCCATAAACGCTTTATCCACGAGTATGTCATCCAATAAAACTTATCCTATTCACATATATATATTTGTCGATGTTCCCATATGGTTACTTCATCGGAATTCTATTAAATTTGTAACTATTACCAATATTTTGTATTCTAAAAAACAATGTTCAAAAATGTTTTCAGCTATTTGAATAATTAACCAAATTAAATTAACTAAAATGTAGAAAAGGAAAGAAAATTTATACCATCTATTTTTAGAAAAATAGCTAAAACGCTTCATTTCTTATTTGATAGTTTTTCATTTTTTGTCATATAATATTATATTTAAATTTCTGTGAGAAAATTACATAAGCTAGCTGTAAAAAAAATACAACTACGGACTAAAAAGCCCACTAAAAAAGAAGAATATCCAAAAAAGAAAACTTACAACCGAAAAAACAACTTTACATCAAGTTACGTAGTTTAACCAATACTTTTATTGTAATCGCTGGCTATTATAATCGTCTTTTTCTACCATCTTTTCCTATCGCATAAATTATTATCGCCTATATGACTGCAATCTTGTCTCTCTGTGATGTCGTTAAAATACGGCTCTAGACAGTAATCTCGTCTTTATGTGCTGTCGTAACTTAGCCAATTCATGTATGACTGGCCAAACCACGATCCTCTAGAGGGTCTCAAATGGCCTCAATCATCTTCATATTCAACTTCTACATAATCAATATTCGGTGCGAATCGGCTAGATCCGGCAGTATGCATGCTTATCTATCTCAATCTCACTGACATAAGTAGGTGCTAATGCACATGTCACACGACAAACATTCAAACAAAGTGAACACTCATACTTATTTTGCAGTAAAACAACAAGCAATCTATACCGAGACTCACAGTGCCTTCGGATGAATGGTTTCTAGACTAGACTTCACTACCACGGATAGATCCTACCTTCGCCACCCTGCATGCCGTTCTCCCTGAACTCTACCTGAATGATCTCACTTTCTCTCTTTAACCCTTTCTATTTCTCTCTCTAAGTTTGGAACAATTTTGGTGTTCTAAAGGGCAAAGTGTGGGGGTACTTATAGGAGTTTACTAAGCTAGTAAGCTGCCAGACACATAAGTCCATTCACTGATCATATCCACTCGTTGATCTTATCCACTCGTTGATCATATCCACTCGTTGATCTTATTCATTCGTTGACCTTATCCACTCGTTGATCTTATCTAGTAATCAATAATGATGAAATAGCTCCTGGCCATATTCATGCTTATCCATTGATCTATAAGGAAGAAATGGCTCTTGGCCAGATTCAAGTTTATTCATTAATCTATAAGGACGAAATAGCTCTTGACAATATTCATGATTATCCATTGATCTATAATGAAAAATATCTTCTGACCAAATACGTGCTTATCCATTGATCTATAAGAATGAAATAGCTCTTGACAAGATTAGTGCTTATCCACTGATCTATAAGGACGAAATAGCTCTTGACCATGTCTGTGCTAATTCTTTGTACGGGTTATTACAAACATTTTCCATGTTATCATGTCCATTTTGATCATATTTTATCATTCAAAGTATTTTTTAAAGTTTTCACTGCAATTTAACATCCATTATACATGTCGTGGAACCACGAAATTTAATTAGAGAATCAAAACTCATCCACAAATACTTTATCCACGACTACGTCATATGTATATTTATCAATGTTCCCATATGGCTACTTCATCAGAATTCCAATAAATTTGTAGCTATTACAAATATTTTGTATTTTTCTCTTTACGATTTTGTGATTTTGACAAGATTTTTTTATCTTATCTCAACAAGTTTGGTAAAAATCAGTGTTCAAAAATGTTTTCAGCTGTTTGAATAATTAAACAAATTAAATTTTTTAAAAATCAGAAAAGAAAAGAAAATTTACAGCATGTATTTTTAGAATATAGACAAAACGCTTCATTTCTTTTTGGAGTTTGTTTTACTTTTTTGTCATGTAATATTATATTTAAATTTCTGTGAAAAAATTACATCAGCCAGCTGTAAAAATAAAACAACCCCGGACAAAAATGCCCACAAGAAAAAAATAAATATCCAAAAGAACAAAACTTACAACCGAAAAACAATTTTACATCAAGTTCTGAAGTTTAACCATTACTTTTCTTGTCGTCAATCCAATTGTGAGATGTGGATGACATTTTGCCAAAATCTTATTTTCTAAGAAGATCGGAAAAAACACTTGTCCTCTGGACGACTCGTATGCGACGAATCCCAATACATTAACATTCATGAAATGACATTGAAGGCAACAAACTCACCTTTTTAAACAATTTCGACGAGCGAACCATAGTTCGAGTCACACGAGTCCAACCAGAGACCAAATGCACCAGTATGAATAAGCATTAACATGCTATTCCAGCTATGAATAAAAAATAGATAGATTACACCAAAACAATCACATCACATCGCATCTGCCGAAAGCAGGTTGTGGTCAGTCTCCTAAAATCTTATGTTTAGGTTAACTATAAATACTCGTTCATGTTTGTGTAATTGTCTCTGTAACGCCCTTTCGAAACCAAAAGTTTTATGAAGTTTTCGAACAAAGAATGGAGTCGAGTCAAGTTTTTTTTAACTACGTCCACTCGATAACACTAACATTTTCCATGCTATCAGGTCCATTTTTTTATCATATCCACTATAACTTATCATTCAAAGAATTCTATAAAGAGTTCACTGCAATCTAATATCCATTAGATATGTCCACGCTCTCAAAGTCATGAAACCACGACAACTTTATCTACGAGTACGTCATCCACAAAGACTTATCCTATTCACATATGTATACTAGGATAAGGTCCGTGCGTTGCACGGATTTGTGATAGTTTAAATGTTTTAATTTTATAATTTATTTCATAGTATTTATTTGTAAAAGTTTGTCGGTAATTATTAATTTCTAATTTGTGAATATCATGTAATTTTTAATTTTGTATTGAAAGATTGGTGGTATAATAATATCTATAGTGGATAAGAAATTTTTTTATTCATCGTAAGCATATATAATATCAAATTATTTCTCTTGGACAATAAGGACATGTTGTTTTGTATTATAACAAAACTGAAATACATTTGGGGTGGAATTTGTGACTGCAAATTAAAGTGTTTATATGTTTTGGCCCTTGTCGATTATCAAGACATATAGCACAATTGACATAATCTTCTTTTGTAGCTTGTGTTTATGTTCTCTATAAGTCTCCAATTATAAAATCAACATCTAGTCTTCTTTATGCATTTGAGTTGTAATCTTCAATTTCAAAAAATACTTTGAGGCGTTGTGTTTTATGTGGTCAACGTGATATTATAGATTTTTGAATAAAGTTTATTAAACTCTCGGTTAATGTACTTTATGTTATATAATCCATGTCATGATAAGTGAGGTGGAAGTTATCACATCTTTGAAGGTAGAGTTACTTGCTTGTAGTATTTGATCGGGGCTAAAAAGGATTGTGTAGTTGATGTTCTATTCTTGACGGAGAGGACATGTAATTTTGAGCCGAAGTTTGTTTTCGGATGATTGGTGAAATAAATTATCCGATAGTGTAATGCATATGGTATATATTCTATTGGAATTTTGTGTGATAATAAAAGTGAGTTGTGTTTGTAGATTGTTTTATTGTTCTTACTATTTATATTCTATTGGAATTTTGTGTGATAATAAAAGTGAGTTGTGTTTGTAAATTGTTGTATTGTTCTTGCTATTTATATATTGTTGTAGAATCTCTATTGCAGTTTTTGTTTTGTTTTTTTGTGGTTGTATTTAATTGTCATTATTATTTTTTTTAGTATATGACACATGTCAAATTTCGAAATGACACGTGGCAGCATATCCAAACTCTTCTGAAAAAAACTTTACTTTAATATATAAGATTTATCAATGTTCCCATATGGTTATTTTATCAGAATTTCAATAAATTTGTAGCTATTACCAATATTTTGTATTTTATCTCTTTAGTATTTTGTGATTTCGACAAGATTTTTATCTAACCCTCTTATCTTATCTCAAAATATTTGGTAAAAAAAAAATGTTCAAAAATGTTTTCAGCTGTTTGAATAATTAAAAAAATTAAATTTAAATAAAAATCAGAAAAGGAAAGAAAATTTACACCATTTATTTTTATAAAAATAGCTAAAACACTTCATTTTTTATTTGATTTTTTTTTTGTTAAATAATATTATATTTAAATTTCAATGAGAAAATTACATAATCCAGCTGTAAAGAAAATGCAACCGCAGACAAAAATGTCCAAAAAAGACAAATATCTAAAAAAAGAAACCTTACAACCGAAAAAACAATTTTACATCAAGTTTTGTAGTTTAACCACTACTTTTATTGTAATCGCCGACTATTATAATCGTCTTTTCTACCATCTTTTCTCATCGGATAAATTAATTTTGCCTATATGACTATTAGCATACAAAACACTAACAATTGAAACGATCATGTGACATATATTCTACCAACGAAACTCATATTTTATGACAATATCTAAAACTACGTTATTGTGGTTTTTCGAGAAATGAGGTTTAAAATTGCTTATTTACTGATAGAATAAATAATTATCCAAATTAAAATGATTTTGAACCAAAGAAAAACACCAAATCATATATTAATTGAAAAAAAGATGAGATAAAATTGATTCAAAAGCCATAAGAGATTTCATCCTCAAATCCAATTTTATTCAAACAACTTTTTTTATTCATTATCACAAAGAGAAGAGAACAATGTTACAAATTTCAAAGTTTTAAATCAAGATCCATATGATCCTCTCTATTGTATTCAGGGATTGCCATCGACCACTCTCGCTCTAATTGTTGAATGAATGGAAATGTGTGAATTTCATTGTTCGATGACATCTCGACAACCACGGGTTGCGGCTGTAAGCGCGTCTGTGTCTGAAAGTGAGATTGAATCTGGGGCAAACGTTGATGCGGCTGCAGCTCCAATTGCGGCTGCATTGGATGGTGAATATCAAAGCTGGTGTTAATTTTATTGAATATGGCCGCAAACAGAAAGGTTGGTGTGTCAGCCACGACAGTAGTGGGATGAAACACGTTTTGAAACATCCTTCGTTGATTTTGGAAAACATTAGAATATTGGTTTCGAAAGGCACTAGCTTCAAACGAGGAGGAATTAGTAGTGCGGGTAGACATGAAATTTGGCTGAGAGAAAGCATAAACATGAACAGAGTTGACATGTGAGAACAAATCATGGTGATTTTCAAAGGTCTGCACCCAAAAATGACAATGAAACCCGAAATGCATTTTTTGTAAAACGAAGATAGAGTTAGAGGATATGTTAGATATACAATAAGCTTAGAAGAACATCATATATATAAGATGAGAGCAAGGACATAATTGTAATTTTTTATAAAATAAATTAAAATGAATTAATCCTTGTTTATATTAATCATAATTTTTAATATATTTTTTAGAGTATAAGTGTTACACGTTAAATAAAAAAAATTAGTGAAATTTTTTTTTTTTTTTTCAGTTACAATCGAATCTTTATCATTAGAGATTTCTGATATAATCGTATTACAAATAATGATTAATCGACCGAAATCATCTACATGTACCAAATGAAATTATCATGAATCGCTCTACGAACAACGACTCCACGATGCAGCCCTTCTCGAAAAAAAAACTAATTGACGATGGTAAACAGTTCTATATGCATAACATCCATGATAGATATCTTTTTACAACACTGTAGATCACGACAAACAGCTCTATCTGCAGCACTATGAAGCCTCCTATGAATTTTGCATCAATTAATCAATTGAAACTGCATTTTCAAAACTACACTGTTAGCAGTATTAAAAATCTTAGTTTAGTATACTCAAAATATGTGTTGATGTATGTAATTGTGTATGTATATATGTACGTATGTAAATATTGCGATGATTTTCTTGTCGTCATTCTAATTGTGACATGTGGATGACATTTCGCCAAAATCATAATCTTTAAGATGGTGGAAAAAAATTTCCGTCCTCTGGATGACTAGTATGCGACAAGTTCCAATACATTAACATTCATGAAAGGACATCGATGGCAACGATCTCACCTTTTTAAACAATTTCGACGAGCGAACCATAGTTCTAGTCACACAAGACTAACGAGGAATCAATGAGGGACCAAATGCACTAGTATGGATAAGCATTAATATGTTATTCCAGCTATGAATTGATATCAATTAAAAATCAATAGATTACACCAAAAAAATCACGTCATGTCGCATCCGCCGAAAGCAGGTTGTGGCAGTCTCTTAAAATTTTACGTTTAGGTTAACTATAAATACTCGTTCATTTTTCTAGTAAATGAGATCCATATATTAATAGATGGATGGATGACGAAAAAAAAAGAAAAAAAAAATATGGTAATGTTAAAAAAAAAAATTTCAATCTACACACATTGTCCCTTTCGTTTATTTTTCCCTCTGGTCAGCCATGTTGTCCCTTTATAACAATAGAGTTAGCGAGATTTTAGGATTACAACATCCATTTTGTTTTCTTGGGGCCATCATGGTCGTGTAACTCTCTATGCAAGGCCCATTCGAAACCAAAAGTTGAAGGAAGGTTTCGAACATTGAGTGGAGTCGAGTCAAATTTTCCACAATTACGTCCACTCGATAACACTGTCCATGCTATCATGTCCCTTTTAATCATATCTGAGATATCTTATCATTCAAAGTATTTTCTAAAGTGTTCACTGCAATCTAACATCTATTAGACATGTCCACGATCTCAAAGTCATGGAACCACAAAATTTAAGTTGGAGGATCAAAACTCATCCACAAAATATTTATCCACGAGTACTTCATACACAGAGACTTATCCTATTCACATATGTATATTTGTCGATGTTCCCATATGGTTACTTCATCGGAGTTCTAATAAATTTGTAACTATTACCAATATTTTGTATTTTATCTCTTTACGATTTTGTGATTTCGATAAGATTTTTATCTAATCCTCTTATCTTATCTCAACAAGTTTGGTAAAAAAACAATGTTCAAAAATGTTCTCAGCTATTTGAATAATAAAACAAATTAAATTTAAATAAAAATAATAAAAGGAAAGAAAATTTATACCATCTATTTTTAGAAAAATAGCTAAAACGCTTCATTTCTTATTTGATTTTGTTTTTCATTTTTTGTCATATAATATTATATTTAAATTTCTGTGAGAAAATTACATAAGCTAGCTGTAAAAAAAAATAGAACTCCGGACTAAAAAGCCCACAAAAAAAGAAGAATATCCAAAAAAGAAAACTTACAACCAAAAAACAATCTTACATCAAGTTCTGAAGTTTAAACACTATCTTTATTGTAATTGTGGCTATTATTATCATCTGTTCCTACCATCTTTTCCCGTCGCATAAATTATTCATATATGACTGTTAGCACACAACACACCAACACTTAAAACGACCAGGTGACATATATGCTACCAACGAAACTCATATTTTATGACAATATCTATAACTACATTATTGTGGTTTTTCGAGAAATGAGATTTAAACCTGCTTATTTATTGAAAAATAAAAATAATTATCCAAATTCAAAAGATTTTGAACAAAGAAAACACCAAATCATATATTAATTGAAAAAAAGAATAACCAAAAAAGATGAAATAAAATGGATTCGAAACCTATAAAAGATTTCATCCTCAAATCCTATTTTATTCTATTAATTTTTTTTATTAATTATCACGAAGAGAAGAGAACAATATTACAAATTTCAAAACCTTAGGTCAAGATCTATATGATCCTCTATATTGTCTTCAGGGATAGTCATCGACCAGTGTCGCTCTAATTGTTGAATGAATGAAAATGTGTGAATTTCATCGTCCGATGACATCTTGACTACCACGGGTTGCGGCTGCAAGCGCGTCTGTGGCTAAAAGTGAGATTGAATCTGCGGCTGACGTTGAGGCGACTGCAACTCCAATTGTGGCTGCACTGGATGGTGAATATCAAAGCTGGTGTTATTGTTATTGAACATGGCCACAAACTGAATGGTTGGTTTGTCAGCCACGACAGTAGCGGGATGAAAAACGTTTTTAAACATTTTTTGTTGATTTTGAAAAACATTAGGATGTTGGTTTCGACAGGCACTAACTTCAAATGAGAATGAATTAGTAGTGTGGATAGACAAGAAATTTTGCTGAGAAAGAGCATAAACATGAACAGAGTTGACATGTGAGAACAAATCATGTTGATTTTTAAAGTTCTGCACACAAAAACGACAATGACACCCAAAATGCATGTTTTCGTAAAAGGAAAATAGAGTTAGAAGATAAGTTAGATATACAATAAGCTTAGAAGAACATCATATATATATATATATAAGATGAGAGCAAAGACATAGTGCTAATTTTATATTTAAAAAAAAAAAATTCTTATTTATATTAGGGTTTTCTGCAAATAAACCCTCGATTGTGTTTTTATTTGCAACTCTACCCTCAACTCTCAAAAAATGCAGGTCAACCTTATCAGGTTCCGGTCAACCCGCAATATAACCCTTGTAAGTAACAGACGTTATATCAGTAACAGAAATCTCAACTCAGCTTTTTGAATATAAAAACTACTTGCTGTTTTTAATTTTTTTAATTAACAAAATTGAAAAATAAAAAGAAAATGTTGTGAATAAGAGAAGAAACAAGAGAAGAGATAGAAAGAATTGATGTTGTTATATTATTCTAATGAATAAGGAGTCCTTTATATAGGAGTACAAGGGAGGGTTTTACTTGGTGACAAAGTAAAACCTAATGGGCTTATGGGCTTATAATGGACATCACATAATAATTCATAACACTCCCCCTTGATGTTCATTATACAAAAATATTTCCTAAGCGCGTATGATGCTGCCTCGTTAAAAAACTTACTAGGAAAACCCAATGGGAAAAACCATAGCTAAGGGAAAAAGAGTGCAGCGTGCATTAACTCCCCCTCATGAGTACATCACTTGAGATCTTTGAGATGACGCAATCCAATATGATGAAATAACTTCTTGAAAGTAACGCCTTGGTAAATATGTCTGTTGAATCTTCACTTGAATGAATTTGTAGAATTCTTACATCGCCATTCTTCTGCAGTGCATGAGCCTTGCTAATGATTCGTCTTGATCATTTTTTTTGTTTCACTTGTTCTCATTAAAGTATGACAAATACTTTGGAAGGGTGATAGACTTTCATCTTTACATTTCCCTTTAGATGTCTATCATTTGCGTGTTCTTTGTTGCCTCGTTAAAACCTTTCATGGAAAACCCAGTGGGATAAAAACCATGATAAGGAAAAAGAGTACAACCACGCACATCATTATATTTCCCCCCTTGGAATCATCTTCTTCAAGAGATGCATTCCAATCATATACCATCTTTTGGGAATTGTTATAAGCATAAGCTTAATTAACAAAATTGTATGATTATCTTGTAATCTCTTAGATTACTGGACTTCTTATCCATAACAACATTTTTACATAAAAGTTAATTTCTTAACTCTATTTGGACTTCAAGCCAAATTTCTATTTACATACATTTTTCTAAGGTTGTATTGTACGTACTTGTATATAACATTTTACTTGTATATAACATTTTATTCATGCTCTTCTTTATTGTTTTACCTTTCTTTCTTGTTATGTGAAAACACATCTTTCAATCATGAAAGAGATCAATACATTGCTTAACTATCATTTTAAGTATGGTCCTTCGAGACCAAGTATATGTGAGCATTCATTATGTAATCCTGCAAGGATCATTTGAGATAACATCTCTTTCACTAAATGTTTTAATTTGGAATACTTAAAGACAATGTTGTCTTTCCAAAATATTTTCTTATATTAACTCTTCAAGAGTTTCAACTATATTCAAATTAAAGATCTCAATGATCCATAATCTTTTGATAAATACACATGGGTATATTGGTTAACTTTATAATATTCACTTATACCTCATGAAATATATATGTCATAATTCGATCAAATATCTTAAGTTCCCAGGAATAAAATTTTGAAATATCAATCCTTCGGAGATTGTATCAATTTGACATCTTTAATCCTTCGGGTATTGTATCCTTCATGAATTATATCCTTCGAGGATTTTTACTATAAGTATCATTTTCCAGTGGGTCGAATAAGTCAAGTTCTTCTCTTATTGACAGACTGATAAGGAACTTGAAAGTAGTTGCATCCACCACAGAAGAGTATGTCTCTTCATAATCAATTTCATATTCATCATAAAATCTCATTTATCTTCCACTGGTTTTACACTCTTAGGTGTATGGACAACTGGTCCAAATACTCATCTCTTTCCAAGAGATTTTAACTATATGATTATTGCTTCTTTATAATTTGGCCAATCATTTCTTTCGTGTACACTCTGCAATAGATTTTCTGATCCTCTTTCTCATTCATCATATCAACTGCTACATTGCATGCAAAAATATTATCGACGTCGATTTGCTTTTCGGTTCCATTTTAATCTACACATGACATAACTTGTTGAGATCGATCTCTTCATTATCTCAGGTACCTGAATTTATTTCTTGTCATGTTTAATGTCTCTTCTTGAGATCATTCAAAAATCTTTGTTTCCTCGATCTGACCATTGTCAAATTCTGCTCCTTTTTATTTTCGAGGATTCTTTTATTTGGAACAAGTCTATCACGCTTCATGCGTTCTTTAGACTCACTAGCAGCTTGATATTGTCCTTCTGAGACTAATTTTTCTTGGAGCATTTACAGCTGGTATATGTGACTTTGTCACTTTATTTGGGTCTGTAAATACGTCTGGCAACTTGATTTACTAAGCTTTGTAAATGAATTATCTTTTGAAATTTCAATTCACTTTCTTTAGTCAGAGGATCAATGATAATTCATTCCAGCTTATCTTTTCCAGCTGTTTTTTTTCTACCCCTAATGTTGGAAAACTGAAATATTAAAATGAAAGTTTACAAATCGAGCCTTAAATAAATCATTCATGGATGGCTCTACATATTTAATTATCAATGGAGATTCATATCCAACATATTTCCAGACTCATTTGAGGATCCATCTTATATCGCTGTGGTGGAGCAATATGGATGTATACTGCACATCCAAATATTTTAGATGGACAATATTTGGTTTCTGACCCAAAACCAATTTTGATGGGGAAAACTTTTAATTACTCGTTGGCTTTATGCGAATTAATGCTACTGCATAAGATGTTCAACATTTATCCTTACGAACATGCTTTTATCATCAAAGGCTTAAGATGTGAATTTAACAACCATCTTGTTAAATCCAAATCTAATTTGGCTAATGATAATCATATTATCATATTTGCCTTTTTGAGTAAACATTACATGAAACATCATTAGGAATAATCTTCAGGTCCTTCAATGAATGTCTACATTTATTTTTCGCATCATTCTTGAACCGTTATGGTCTAACCGGCTCATACCAAACAATGATATAAATTAAACTTCTGGTTAAATATTTATCTCCAAAATAATTTTACTGTCGTGGGTAATACTCATGATTTGAAGGTACTAAACTTTTCTTTCTTTATTGTCTCAACTTGATTAACTTTAAAATCCCTTGGAGTTACTTTATAAATGATTCATCAAGATCATTTTGATTGTGAACTTAATCTTCTAGATGTTCCACTTATATGAATTGTGAGATTATTCGCCTCTCCTTTATCAATGATTCATCAAGTCTATCTTGAGTGTGAACATAATCATCTAGATGTTCTACTTACTATTGATTGTGGGATTCATCGATTCTTCCCCTCGAGATGATGACACTTCAGGTTCATTCATCTCGAATTGAATCCTAGTATAGAATCAATAACTTGGATCATGTATTATATCTTGATTCTTTTAACCTTTGAGACAAATTTCAAATTCTATTTTCATAGGCAAAAAAATATGCTCTTCCAGAGCTTTCAATAATCTTTATATTACTAGATCTTGTACACACACAAGTTTCTTTTATCATTAGATAAGATAAATATCTCTTGTTTGGATCATCTTTATTTTCTCACTTCTTGTGAGAATTTGAGTTTTTCAAGTAAACTCTTTGATCTTTAACCTCGATTATTTTATTTTCATATATGAGATATATCTTTTCTTTGTTACCATCTTTATTTTCTCACTTCTGATGAGAATTTGAGTTCTTGAAAGAAACTCTTTGATCTTGACATTGACCTTAACCATATCTATATTCACATTTACGACCACTTCTTGAGCCACTTCCTTGGCTATTGTTATTCACACAATTGTTTTCTATCCCACTATATGATGTCACATTCGCTTCAAGGAATGGATCATAACTAATTGGACATGATTCATTACTTTTAATAGATTATTATTTTTTTTCAAAATAATTCTAAACTTATTTCATAGTATTGTGTTTTCAAGACAACATTATTTGGCTAAAGAATAGAGTATGGCTTCTAGCATCTCTGCATCATTTATATTCTCTTCACATAATCTTTAACATAATTAATGATTATTTACAGACTTCAAGTCTTGTAATCTTAGATGCAAAGTCTCATAATGAGCTTTATGATACATACTTCAAGTCTTGTAATCTTAGATGTCAACATATAGATGATGGTAGAAAACTAAATATTATCAAACTACATATGTATAAATAAAATATAAATAAAATATAAATAAAAGTATAATTAAAACAATTGATATAAATGACATGTACCATTTTTATTATCACTTCATGTGATATAATTTCAAAGTATTTCTTAAATATCTTTATGTTATTGTGTCTGCAAGACAACAATATTTGCGTGATGTATTCTAACATCTTTGTATTAGTGATATTATCTTCAAGTAATATCAACTTGCAATTAAATATAACCAAGTTATATTCACGACTTCAAGTCATGTGGCCTTAGAAGCAATCTTCCATAATAAGTTAGGTCATATCACTTCTGGTGATCATGCTTTTTCTTTAGATTGCTCTATGGTCAATTATTTGATCTTAAGATATCAAAGATGTGATGATAAATAAGTATGATCAACACATAATCTAAACAAAGATAATAAGATCATATAAAATAACTCAATCAATCATCATCATTCATTAGTTTAATTCTATCATACCATTAAACTAGGTTCTCAATAATTAACTCACCAAAAATAGATCAGATTGATAAACATGTGCAAATTTCGTGATAAAGAGAACAGACAAGCATGATGCAATAGTTCTGTGCAAAATCAGGGTTTCAGGATAAATTGTTCAGTGCAAAATTCGTTTTTAACAGTATTGATGACGGAAACCAGTCCATGTCTAAAACAGAAATCCAAGTTTATATGTTCCGTGCAAAATTCGGATCATAAATATGTCTGTGCAAAATTCGGGTTTAACAAAAACTGATGCAGGTATGAACACATAAATTCAAATCTGAACAAAAACTTGATAATTAGAAACCGTGCAAAGTTTGTGTGAAAACGGCTTCGTGCAAAATTCGGGTTTAAGCAAAAACAGTAAGCAAAATTCGGGTCAGATCTGATATTATAAATCCGTGCAAAATTCGGATGAAAATTATTGTTTTTTTTTTGTGCAAAATCCGTGCAAAAAAAGATCATAAATAAAATATGTGCATAAATAAAGTAAAAATAAAATACGTGCATAAATAGAACATAAATTTAAAAAAATAAACATGTGTTCTCTATAGGAGAAATAATAAATATGTGACATGAATCTCCGCAGGAGAATTCATCATGATATTAATCATAAAAATAAGCTTGTGCTTTGAATCTCTACAGGAGATACTATTATAATATTGATAATATAAAGATAAAAGTGAAGTATAAAAATAATAATAAATATGTGATTTAAATCTCTGCCGGAGAATTTATCATAATATAAATCATAAAATAAATATGTGTATTAAATCTCTGCAGGATAATTCATCATAATATATTGATTGTGTAAAAACAAATAACAATAAAATAAATATATGATTTGAATCTCTGCAGGAGATTATCATAATACTGATAAGTAATCCATTCTTATGAACCATGAATTGATAATAAACATGATTCAAAGTTGAAATATTAAACATTAAAAAAAAATATATATTATAATCGAATACCTCTTAGCTCAGGCGGCTAGGATTTCGTGCTGATAACGTGTTGTGAATAAGAGAAGAAACAAGAGAAGAGAAGGAATTGAACTTGTTATATTATTTTAATGAATAAGGGATTTTTTATATAGGAGTACAAGGGAGAGTTTTATTTGGTGACAAAGTAAAACCTAATGGGCTTATGGGCTTATAATGGACATCACATAATAATTCATAAAAAAAGATATGTTACAAAAAAAAAAAAAGCATCGTCTTCTTCCTTTTTTTTTACTCATCGTCATCATCCTTCATCTTCTTCCCCCATGACTCTTTCCATTGGCATCTCCAAAAAACTGTTCCTTCTTCTTCCATCCGAGAAACAATCTTCGGAAATGCTCAGTATCACACGATTGCATTCAATAGAACAGCACTGAGACTAAGTAAAGTTAGATCTGAACCTTGGGATTTGAATCCGATAAGCGTTGAACAGTTCCAACTCCAAGCACGGTTCCACTAGAATTGCTGATTCTGTCTACTCTTCAAAGGAAGAGGCATCTCATTACTCCAATTTCGTTTCTAGACCACATCATCAAGAGATTGGGGATTAAGAACAATGCTCAATGGGATTTCCTCAACAGCTGCCACCGTCTCCTCCTCTCTGCAATCTACGGTTCGTAAACGACAAAAAGAAAAACCCAATGGGTCGCATTGGTTTAAAGAACGAAACCCAATCTTGCCGGAAACGCAAGAGTCGCGATTCATCATCGTTGAGCAGCCCAAGCTGCATGATTGATTCAAACCCTGATTACGGATTTCCGACGAGGGATATAACCCCAACAGATGGATTTATTAAATCTAATTCAACCCACGAATAATGAAACTACAGGAGAGAAGCAATTCATATGAGGAATCATAAGAATCAATACGTAGAAGAGAACACTAATTTCGGAATCAAAGGTCGGGTTTCAAATATTACGGATCTAAAAGATCTGCAGATGATGCCACTAGAATTTTTTCCCAGATGGATTTAGATGTGCAATAGTTTTTTTCCTCAAGCGTTTTTTTCTCAAGCGTTTTTTTTTTCAAAACCACAAATGGTTTTTAACTGCTTGCCGTTTTTTAATTTTTAAAACGATGCGTTTAACAATCCGTTTGATTTTTAAGCAACTTCTATTTTTGCCACGTCATCGATACAACCGAGGGTTATATTGCGGGTTGACCGAGACCTGATAAGGTTGACCTGCATTTTCTTAGAGTTGAGGGTAGAGTTACAAATAAAAACACAATCGAGAGTTTATTTGCAGAAAACCTTTTATATTAAACATAATTTTTTATATATTTTTTAGAATATGAGTATTATACGTTAAATTAAAAAACAATTAGTGAAATATTTTTTGTTTTTTTCAGTTACAATCGATTTTTGATATAATCCTATTACAAATAATGATTAATCGAACGAATTCAACTACATGTAACAAATGAATTATGATGAACAACTCTACATACAACAATTCCATGATGCAGTTCTTCTCGCAAAACACTAATCCACGATGACAAACGGTTCTATATGCATAACATCCATGATAGACATATTTTTTACAACAATACGACAAACAGCTCTATCTACAGCACTATGAAACCTCCTATAAATTTTGCATCAATTAATCAATTAAAACTGCATTTACAAAACTACACAGCAGTATTAAAGATCTTAGTTTAGTATACTCGAAATATGTGTTTATGTATGTAATTGTGTATGTATATATGTGCGTATGTAACTATTGCGATGACTTTTTTGTCGTTAATCCAATTTTGACAAGTTGATGATATTTTGCCAAAATCATAATCTTTAAGAAGGTCGAAAAAAATTTACGTCCTCTCGACCACTAGTATGTGACGAGTCCCAATACATTCACATGCATGAAAGAACATCGAAGGCAACAAACTCACCTTCTTAAAAAAATTAAACGAGCGAACCATAGTTCGAGTCACACGAGACCAACAAAGGATCATTATCACGAAGAGAAGAGAACAATATTACAAATTTCAAAGCTTTAGGTCAAGATCTATATGATATTCTTTGTTGTCTTCAGGGATAGCCATCTACCACTCTCGCTCCAATTGTTGAATTATTGGAAATGTGTGAATTTTATTGTCCGATGACATCTCTACTACTACGAGTTGGGGCTGCAAGCGCGTCTGTGGCTGAAAGTGACATTGAATCTGCGGCTGAAAGTGACATTAAATCTGCAGCTGACGTTGGGCGGCTGCGACTCCAATTGCGGCTGCATTTGATGTTAAATATCAATGCAGATGTTATTGTTATTGAATATAGTCACAAACTGAAAGGTTGGTGTGTCAACCACGACAGTAGCTGGATTAAACACGTTTTGAAACATCCTTCTTTGATTTTGAAAAACATTATGATATGTTGGTTTCGAAAGGCACTAGCTTCAAACGAGAAGTGTAAAACACGTCCGCCTCCAACTCTGATTCATCAACTGAATTATTTTTGCTTTTTTAGTTTACGATTTGGGAAAAAAAAAAATCAAAAACTTACGATAACAAAAAGATTTTTCAGTTCTCAACTTCTCATATCTTTCGTTTCTTTGCAAATTAGGTTTTAACTTTTAACAAAGTGGGATAAGATGGAACACAAAACAAATGATAAGCTCAAAAGAGTGGTTGTTGATTTGCTTCATCTTCTCTAGACTTTAAGGTGATATGACCATCGTCGACGCTTCCGATTTAGACCACCGACGCTTTGAACTCTGAATCGTACATTTTCACCATGCTTCCAAAAGCTTCATTTTTGAAATCACTATTCTGAGCATTTCCGCTTTCATTCCCACTTTCGGAGAGAGAAACGCTATCACCGGCGATTTCATGTTTTTCAATTTAAATATTATTTTTCTATAAATATTTATTTTTATTTTTATTATAATATTATATACTAAATATAAATATATTAAATGTGCTTTCGACAATTGGTGTTTTCATCTATTTAAAACTTTTAAAATAACATTTATATCCAGTGCTTTGAACCAATAACAAATGAAGATATTTTATTTGTTTTAGAAAGAATTTGTTTAAAAATTAGATAATAACATATGAAATAAGTTAAGAATAGAATCCTTACACTTTTTTTTTTACTTTTGTGATGAAAATATCACTGCTGAGATAATATTTATTATTTTACTTTAAACTCTTCATATCTATTGATTTAATTTCACAATTATCGTCAAAAAATATATAACTTTTTTATATGTTAGTGGTTTGAATTTTTAAAAATGGACAAAATTACTCAATGTGATTTTAAATAAAAAATGTGTCATCGTAAATGAAAACAAGTCATGTAGAAACATGGAATGTTATACATATTACACACTATTGCTGACCACATCATATGGATTTCCCAATTTCCGGAGCTCATCCGACATTAGCTTCGGACCCTAACCTATGTAGTATGTACCTTTGTTGGAAAATCGGCTAATTCCCCTATAAACTATTAGCTTGCGGATTATTCATACAAGACGTATAATAACTCAATGTCGTAAACTACTTGAACTATATAAAATTTGAAAAATACAACATGAACTAAAGAAATATGGTCGATTCCACCAAAACCGCATATGATGTTAATTGCAGCATTAGCGGTTGCTGACTAGGACGACACGTGGAAGTTCAAAACGACGTTGTTTTCCGAAAAACGGCCAATTCCTCTGTAAACTAAGTGTTTGCTGATTATTCATACACGATGTATAACTCAATGCCTTAAACTACATGAACTATATAAAAATTTGAAAATACTACATAAACTAAAGAAATATGGTAAATTCTACCAAAACCGCATATGATGTTAATTACAGCGTTAGCGGTTGCTCAATAAGACGACACGTGGAAATTCAAAATGACATCGTTTTAGTAAATTGAATTTAAAACATCCAATACGTCATCGTTTTATTTTTGGCTTGAATTTATATATTTTGATTTTTTAATTTATATTTATTTATTAAAATAAAAAGCACCGCTTCAATCTCTGTATCTTCTTCTCCATCTCGTCTCCCCCATCCATCTTTTTGTTTTTCTCTTATATTTTTTTTTGGTTCTTCTTTTCCGCAGTCTTAGAAAATTGACGTCATTAAACAGATGAACACTAAACTCAAGCAATGCATCCCTTTCATATTGCCTCTTGATTTAATAATCACTTTCCCCATTCCAACTTTAATCCCTTTCATTGCCTCTTGATTCAATAATCGCTTTTGATTACAAACCCTAATTGATTGAAAGTGAATCATGATAAAAAAAAAAAAAATTGAAGTCATTTATAAGGGAGATGGAAAGAGGAAAAGAAGAACCAACAAAAAAAAAATTATAAGAAAGAAAAACAAAAAGATGGATGGAGGAAACAAGATGGAGAAAAAGATACAGAGGTTGAAGCGGTGCTTTTAAAAAGATATATATATAAATTATAAATTCAAGCTAAAAATAAAACGATGATGTATTGGGTGAAATTTACTAAAACGATGTTGTTTTGAATTTCTATGTGTCGTCTAAGTGAGCAACCGCTAACGTTGCAGTTAATGTCATGTGAGGTTTTGATGGAATAGACCATATTTGTTTAGTTCATATAGTATTTTTAAATTTTTATGTAGTTCATGTAGTTTAAGGCATAGAGATATATCGTGTATGAATAATCATCAAACTCTTAGTTTATAGGGAAATTGGCCTTTTTTTGCAAAACGACGTCGTTTTAAACTTATACGTGTCAACCTAGTCAGCTCTTAGTTTACAGAGGAATTGTCCATTTTTCCTACCCTTGTTTCATATAAAATCATAAAAATTAAGAAAATTACTTTTATTTTAAAAATAATATTTAATATACAATTCAACCAATTATGAAAAAGTTGCAAAGTATAATTGGTTACAAAATATCAAATAAATGTAAAAGTTACATAGAAATATGATAACAATTTATATTTTGAAACAAAAAATATTTGTAAAACAACTTATATATTATGAAACAAAAAAGTACAAAAAGTTGAAAAAAGAAAAAGTGAAAAAAAAAAAACAACAAAAAAGACATGAAGGTAATTTTTAGCGAAGAGCTTAACGAGTTAAAACTTGAAACCATATATTTATCACATATAGTAATTTTTAATCAAATGATGTTCGATTTATTCCTTAAAATTAGGAAACCGATAACTTCGCAAAAATAAAAACAAAGTAAACCATAAAAATGTCACAGTTTCCTCCACTCACTCACCGTAAAGCCTCACTTCCTCTTCCCATTCCCTATGGTGAGTAGCTCAAAGCTCTGGAGCGTGATGTCCCGAGCAGTCCTCGATGGCGCAGCTCGAGCGAAAGAAGAAGACGATGGTCTAGTGGTCGTCGGGTCAGGAACAAGCTGAGTACGTTGAGCCGTTGAGGAATGGCCATTGTTCGGGACGACTCTGCTCGAGCGGTTCTCTGTGAAATCAGCTGAAGAAGTGGCTCGAACGCTAGAGACAATGGCTTTTCTTGAAGAACTTGCGTGTCTTGTTGAAGAGATTGGTCTTTCGACTCTCTCGTAGTTTTGCTGGTTCCAATCAAGAACGATTTGATTGTTCAAAGAAATGATTTCAAGAGCATAGGAAGAAGAAATTTGTTGTTTTTAGATTACTTACTGGTGTTGTGTCCTTTGATGATGCTAATACATTCTCTGAGGTTCTTGGTCTAGATCGATCAGCTTGAACTGCCCCGCTTCCTGAGCCATTTCTTCTAGCATATGCCTCTAAAGCACCCGAGAATCTATCGCGACTGTCTTGTCCGGCTGTATACAGAACAAAAATTGCAGACACGAGTTTGGTTTATTAGCTCTGAAAATTTCTTCAAACACCAAACTATGAGAAGAGAATGTGCAGCAACAAACAATGTCCTCAACCATGTGATTGGTTCTGTGACAACAGTACTACTCAACCAAGACTGGAATTGAATCACCAGATTTGCGTATGATCTAACTATAAAACCGGATGAAATCTGGAAAAAGAAAAAAAACTGTTCTACATTATGAAATTGTAGACAAGATTCATTGGTTGCAAAATGGTGGTACAAATAACCGAAGCTTCTAAGAACTTCACCTGACTAATCACTTGATTAGCGCCAACCTTTATAACATTGCAAATAACCAAATAGGGAAACGGTTTGATGAGGCCAAGAAGCGGAGAAGCAACCACAAGAAAATTACGAGGAAACTTGGATAAGACGCTAGCAGTTACTGTAGATGCGGGTAATACAGTTTAAGGGTTTACCTGAAGGTTTTTCTGGTCTCTCGGCAGATGGCACTGGAGGATTCAGAGCTGGTCTAATGCTTGACTGTTGGAACACATAGACAATCGTGAGGATTTGATAATATGTTCTAGAGGATTTAAAATGATGGAAAACGCAAAATATAGAATGTTACTTACTCTTGGTTTGGAGCTGGAGCTGGAGCTAGAGCCGAATTGCGGATACTTCAATATTGTCCAATCAAATACATAGTCAAACTGATAACCTGCAAATATATAACATTAAAAACAAATTCTTTAGTTTTATTTTTTATTTTGATGTAAAAAACTTTCAAGCATAAGCTACACCCAAAAGTAAGGGAAATCAAGATTTTTCACAACCTTCTCGGATGAAAAGATCCCTGAAAAGCCTCTTCAGGTATGGATAATCTGGTTTGTCTTCAAACCGCAATGATCGTACATAGAGAAAGTATGATGTGAACTCAGGTGGAAAGGATTTACAGAGAACCTGCCAGTGGAAATTTAAATTGTAATCTATGAATGCAACACTTTGGTAAGTAAAGGAATCTTCTGCTAGCTTTAAGAAAACATCCCTGGCAGATTCCATACAGGTTTCTCAATACTATCATTGTAAACAGATTAGGAACTATTACCTCTACGGGTGTAAGCCGTTTCTTTTCGCTGATCTTGTCGTACTTCTGCTTTTTGGTACCTGCACGAAGGCCTTGCCAAGGCAGACTAGCAAGGGAATTGAGGGTAAGGGGAAAAATATCTCAAAAGGAAGTAAATTAAAAATATTGGGTAAAGTAAGGATGCATATGTATATATTGTATATACCTTCCTCGAAGAAAATACATAAGCACATAGCCAAGAGATTCCAGATCGTCCCTCCTACTTTGCTCTGCGTAAGAGATCTCAATTTAGAATTTTGAAATTTGATGGAAGTATAGAATGTCAAATGCACACAAATAAGATAGAAAGAAGAAAGAGGAAACGCAAACAACACACACCAATTCCAAGATGGGTGTTAACACTTGCATATCGAGCTGTTCCAGTAAGATTCTTGTTTTCCCTAAAAAGTAACTCTCGATTAGCATAATACTCCCTTAACACTTCTATGTAGCCCGAGCAAAATCTTTCAACAAGACAAAGCATAATATGTACCTGTAGGGAATGTGCCTATGAGTTTGAAGATCTCTGTACTTTTTCGCAAGCCCGTAGTCAATGATGTACACCTACATAAGAACAAAGAGGAAAAATCAGAGAATGGACACAAACATATATTACTTGATGAAAATTTTCTGCAAAAGAACAGTGAAAGAAATCCCAAAAACCGAACAAGTATCAACATTTCACACAAAAAAGGGTTGCATACCATAACTACTCACCTGGTTTGCTTTGCGTCCAAGACCCATCAAAAAGTTATCTGGCTTGATATCACGATGAAGAAATCCACGGACATGCATATACTCGACTCGATTTATCTGAAGAAATCAAAACACAAACAAGTAAAGCAGGGTAACAACTCAAAAATTATCAGCAAAAACAAAGAGAAACAATTCATACCATCTGATCCGCGAGCATTAGAACCGTCTTTAGATTGAACCTCCGACTGCAATAATTGAATAAATCCTCCATGCTAGGGCCCAGAAGATCAATCACCATGCAGTTGAATTCCCCCTCGACCCCATACCATTTCAGGTGCGGAATACCAGCTTCAAGAAAGCAAGTGAGAAGATGAATAAAAACAAAGGTTTAAAAGTTAAAACCGAAGAATGAACACTCAAGAACAAAACATACTTCCTCCTTGAAGAAGCATATAGAGCTTTGACTCATAATGAAGCTGGGGATGCCTAGCCCGAGCAGGTTCCTACATTAATGAGTTTACACAGTCTCAACTCAAATACAAAATCTTGATCATGCTAATAACACTAAAACGAAGATATTAGTAGGTTATAAAAAGGGCAATCAATGACTCAACGTTGTGTGACTTACAAGCTTAACAGCAACTTCTTCTCCAGTTTGCACATTCACCCCTGAAAAAACAGAACAAGTTGAGAAGAAGTTACTAAAAACAAAACTCGAAAATCGCCCACAAAGACATAATTAAACAAGAAGAAACTTTCAATACCTAGAAAAAGTTCACCAAATGATCCACTTCCGAGTTTACGCCCCAGCTTATACTTGCCACCAACCACACGATCCATGGTTTTCTCCAATCTAAGACCTTTTCTTTAATTAACAAATAGCTTTCTTTCTTCGATCTATTTGACCCGAAAAGCTGCTAAGATCTCTTAAAACTCAAATCCCTAGAAAACCCAAGTAGACCCAGATCTTAAATCGTGTTCCCTAGCTCGAATTTCAAAGACCCACAAATCAAATTTTTCTCACCAAAGTAAGAGAAGTAGATATTCCAGTAAGAAACCCCCTCAAATTCAAATCACCGAAAGACCAAATCCACCCTCCAATCTCTGAATCGATCAAAGTGTTTGACCCAAATCGATTTCGCAAAACTTTCACCAAGTAATCCAATTGATTGAGCTACGCTTCTGCTATAAAACCAGACTAAAGAAAATACCCATTGACCAGCATCGTTATCGCAAAAGTCTTTGACTTTTTTCTGACAAAGCTTCAGATCAGGTCGCGGAGAAAAGAAAATGAAACGGAAGAAGAAGAAGAAGAAGAAAAAATGGGTCTTCGGATTCGATTATCTTCTGATCTAAGGCTGCTAATACAAGACAACTTGATTCAGTATTTAAAAAAATCTGATTTTTTTCTAGGGAAGATAACGAATTAGAGACGAAACCAAACGTTAAAAGAAAAAATGAAGAAAGAAATCTGATGAGACGGCCTCGAGAGAAGATTTTCTTTCCTTATCCCTAATTTTGTTTTTACTTTTGTTTTTTTTTGCTTAATAGCTTAACTATTTGTTATTTTCTCCGAAATTTGCTTTATTCTTCATTTACGGAATTAATTATTAAATACAACTAACGTCAGCACCGTATAAAAACCATATGATAATGACAAAAAGTTATTGCTTTTATTTATAAACATTAGTAGTTGGAGTGGATTTGAATGTTCTGTAGCATCTAAAAATATAAAAAAATTGTTCTGTAGCATCTATATTAGCTATTGGAATTGTTACATTTTCTGTTTATTTGATTCTCACCGGCATTATCATTTTTTAAGTTTTCTTTCCAAAGAATCAGTTTTCAATCCTTTTTCTCGTTTTTTTATAACAATCGTACATAAATATATAGAAATAATAAAAAATACTACCATTTCTCAAATTCTCCAAAAATTATGTCATCAAAAAACTTATTTTTTCCTTCTGTTTAGACCTTTTCTTCAAGAACAGTGTCAAACATATAATGACATGCATTTTCTACAAAGACAGCTAGGACTTTGGTTTAAATATTCAGACAGCACTTTTAAAAAATGTCTAAACATTTTTTAAAAAAATTAAAAAATTGATACTATTCAAGAAAAAGTAAACATTGAGCATGGACTTCTAAGCCCTACAGGAGAAACTTTCCTAAACGCTAAATATTGGCTTAAATATTTGGGCTTCGTTTATGGAAACCTCGGCCCATTATAGTAGTTTACTTTATACGATAACCGTAATCTCCACGTTCGAGATAATTAGATGACGTGGCATCACACCATGGATCTCTAAGCTCATCATCACTAATAAATAAACCACAGGCCATCTTCACGCCTTCAAGCTCTCTCGCTCTCTCTTAGACTGATAAATCACGATCCCTTTTTTGCCGGCGATATTTTCCGATCCCGATCAGATGGCGAAGGAACCAGTTCGTGTTCTTGTCACTGGAGCTGCAGGTAACTTTATATTTATCCGATCTAGTATTAGTAGTGTCTTCGATCTCTGGTTAGCGAACGCAAAGTTATTGATTCGTATCGTCAGATCTCTTCGTAAGCACGAAGTTGTTGCTAATCCGAAGATTTTATTCGATCGATGAATTATGGATAAGAGTCTAGTATTTTTGGATTCTACAGTAAGATCTGTGACGGATAAATCTATTGGATCTCAGGTTACGTTTGAATGAATCTTGCTACTTGTGAGATCTATGATTTTGTTGAAGAAAGTGTCATTTCCGACGAATTATCTGATTTTGCAACCTTAGTTTTTAACGATTGATTTGTTTCTTTTGTGTTTAGATCATCTTTTAATTGTGTTTCTACTATTGTGCAGGACAAATCGGATATGCTCTTGTCCCTATGATTGCGAGGGGGATAATGCTTGGTGCAGACCAGCCTGTGATCCTCCACATGCTTGATATCCCTCCTGCAGCAGAAGCATTGAACGGTGTGAAAATGGAGTTGATCGATGCTGCTTTCCCTCTTCTGAAAGGTGAGTTTGAGTTCTATTAACATTCTTCACTGTGAAAATCTTTGCACTCGCTGGATCGAATATGGTTTCGTTTTGCTCGATTCTGGGATGTTATGTTTGACGTTTTTCGCTGTGACAGGTGTGGTTGCTACAACTGATGCGGTCGAAGGGTGTACCGGCGTCAATGTCGCTGTCATGGTTGGCGGATTCCCGAGGAAAGAAGGCATGGAGAGGAAAGATGTCATGTCTAAGAACGTTTCCATCTACAAGTCTCAAGCTGCTGCCTTGGAGAAGCATGCTGCACCAAACTGCAAGGTGATGATGAGTCTTTCGAATCATTTTTCTTATTAGCTATTGATGTAGAAAATGAAGAAAAGTTAAAATCTTCTTTTTTTTTCTGAGAGATTGTTCTGTAAATGAAATATAGGTTCTGGTTGTTGCAAACCCTGCAAACACCAACGCGTTGATCCTTAAGGAATTCGCACCGTCGATCCCTGAGAAGAACATCACTTGCTTGACAAGGCTTGACCACAACAGGGCATTGGGACAGGTCTCCGAGAGGTTAAGCGTGCCAGTGGTCTCCGAGAGGTTAAGCGTGCCAGTGTCTGATGTCAAGAACGTGATCATCTGGGGAAACCACTCGTCGACCCAGTACCCAGATGTCAACCACGCTACCGTCAAGACCTCTTCCGGAGAGAAGCCAGTGCGCGAGCTAGTCAAGAACGACGAGTGGTACAAAACTTTTTTAAAAAACCCTTTTAATATCTCAATCTAATCTTTCGTCTACGCGATCCTCAATTTCGTTGGGACTAATGTTTGTAGGTTGAATGGAGAGTTCATCACTACAGTTCAACAACGTGGAGCTGCTATTATCAAGGCCAGGAAGCTGTCTAGTGCACTCTCTGCAGCTAGCTCAGCTTGTGACCATATCCGTGACTGGGTCCTTGGAACCCCCGAGGTTCATCATGATCATACTACTGTTTGATTTCGAATCAGTTGATTGTTTTTGTGTACTAAACAACTAAATATGTTCTTTGATTCAAATTTCTCAGGGCACATTTGTTTCAATGGGAGTATACTCAGATGGATCATACAACGTTCCATCTGGACTTATCTACTCTTTCCCCGTAACCTGCCGTAACGGAGAGTGGTCTATTGTCCAAGGTAAAACATATTTTCTTGAAACCAAGACATACCAAGATTAAAACAAACCGGTCTAAGAATTGCTGTGTGTTGTTTGTTGTACACAGGTTTACCGATTGATGAAGTGTCGAGGAAGAAGATGGATTTGACAGCAGAGGAGCTGAAGGAAGAGAAAGACCTTGCTTACTCATGCCTCTCTTAGACCGGTTTTAAACAGCCGGTTTAATCAGTGAGAGATGATAAAAGAGCTTTTGTTTCGAATAAAGAAGTTTGTTATAAAAAAAACTTTGAATATCCATCCTCTTGAGTCTTGAGGGTTAAGAGCAGTACTTGTTTTGTTTAATTTATGATGTGTTAGCTGATTTGCTGACCATATAAACTTTGGTTTTGATTGGCTTTGGTTTGTTTTTTCCTTTTTTGGTCAAAAGGTTTGGTTTTTTCTTAACTGAAAAAAGAACTTGAAAGTGTTGGCAAAAATTAAAGAGCGTATGAATAGGAAAATAGAGAGAAAGTTTCTTTTCTTTCAGAGCAAATCGATCCAACTCTGTCTAATTTGGGGATGTATTCAACTAAATATATATGAATTATCAATATCAGACTCTAATTTCTTACATCAATAATTGTTTCTATATATTTTTATCCGTGTAGCATGCAGAGCATCATAATCTTGTGTTGTGTTATCTAAATGTGATGATGTATAAAGTATGAAACAATGATTAATATATATATATATATATATAAAGTGTGTGAACTATATAAGATTTTTCTAATGTTACTCTCACCTCTCCATAATTTTGAAGATCATCACCCTTCTTCGTATATTAAATGCTTCATTAAGCCTGTATATAGCTTATTATATTTTATAAAGATAAAATTACATGAAGAAAAAAAACAAACAATAACTCACACGAAATAACGAAATTCCCAAAAGAAAGAACAATCACAAGCTTCATCATTTTAACAAATTAATCATATCATTTATTCGATCACCAATAATATCTCCGCCTAGGTTCATCCCATAAATCGAGTATAGCATCATTAGCAGCTCTCTTCATACGTGCCTCGACCTGCAACGCCGCCATCTCATCTTGAGCCTTCATCAACGACTTCATCCGTGAAACCGCAGAACTCGATTCTTCTTCTCCTCGCCTTTCTTTCTTTGGCTCATCATGATCTTCATCAACCGCGCAAGAATGCACATGCGTCCCGTAATCACATTCTTTGCAGTAGTAAATCCAAAGATTCTCGGACATATCTTCTTTACAAACATCACATATGTAAATCGCACCGTCCTCACGACCTTTGCACGGTGTGTTGTAAAGTAGAGTGAGCGAGTGTTTGTGATCTTCGCGCTCCACAGTCTCAGAGATAAAAGCACATCCGACATGAACATCGTATTTACACTCAGAACAATTGTAAGTGAATCCGGATCCATACTCACCGCACGCATCACACCCGTAAGATTGATGACCATAAGGTGGGGAATGAAGGAGGGTTAAAGGATGGTTAGGATGAGACTTGTGGTTGACTTCACGAGGTAGGCTAAAACATGACTTGTGCAAAAAGTAATCGCAGTCTTTCTTCGTACACTTGAAAGCTTGTCCGGTCAGGTCAAGCTCGCATCCAGAGCAGATGATCTCATCTTCTTCTTGGGCCTTAAAGACGCGCAATGGATGGTTGTGACTCGGGTGCCTCACCGATGGGCGATTAACCGGTTTTTTTGAAGCCATTGTGTATGGATATGGTTTGTTTAAGTGGAAGAAGAGTTTAGGAACTATAGATAGCAAAATATATAGAGGACTTGTGATTTCTAGTTTTGGCTTAAAAAATTCCAGTTTAGTTTTGATTATTAACCAAGTTGTAGCTTAACTTATTAATATTTTTCTATTATTGATAGTATAATATATAGAAGGCGTTTGACATTAGAGATGCAAAATTTGCAGGCCAAGTTATAATAAGATATATGATTTAAAATTTCCAATTTAGGCGATTGTTAAGAAGTAGTGACAAACCATTAGAGTTCTTCATTAATTGAGTACACTATATAATCCAAGTGGGTAACGACATAATCAAACAATCGAACCGTCGACTTTGGAAGTCTTCGTCCAAAAACTCATCACACAGTAAAAAGATGACTTCCGCAAAATAAATTAAGTCTTTTTTTTTTTTTTTTTACTTGTGGAAGTTCTGGGCCTTAGGCCCGTGAGTTAGCCCTTTCTATATTCCGATTTAAAGAATATACCTCCGTCTCAAAGGGGGTTTGAACTCAGGACACAAGAGAACCAACCCTCTTGCACTACCACTAGGCCACCACCTCTTTGGTAATAAATTAAGTCTTCAAACAAATCAATCCAAACCATTGATCTATTTCTCGCATACCAAATTTACAAATAGCATATTATAACTTGCAAAATATCTCTGAACCATGAAGAAAATATTTGTGCCATTATGTATGGATAGGTTGTCTAAGTGGAAGAAGGGTCTAGGAACCATAAATAGCGAAATATGTTGAGGACTTGTGATTTCTAGAATAATAATAAGAGAGAATCTAACATTTATAATCATGTCGTTCAATATAGTTTAATTTAATCTAACAAATATAATCATTTATTTTAGTTTACGTCAATTAATCTAACTAGCCGAACTGGCCAGCCAATGTAGCATCAAAAAACCCCGAACAGAGACCAGAGCAGAGTCATGTTGTCTCACTCACTGAACAGTAGAGACCCACTGAACTTGAAGAATAAAGATAGTGACGATACAACTCTTTTGCAACTCAGAAAGAGATGGCAGCAGGACTTGGAGAGAACTTGCAATAGCATCAATGTAGTTTGGTATCTACAAGATACTTCCAACTTACAAAACTCATATCACCTATGTAGTGATTATCTGCAATGTGATTTGACTTGTTTGATTTATTTATATTGTGTAGTGATAGATCATAGATAGAGTGAATTTATATATAATATCTCACATAATGATAGTAGAGTACTTGTTTGATTTAATGGTAGTACTTGTGTTTCTTGCTGAAGCATCAGGTCAGTGGAATTGTTATTGATCTGAATTTTGCATATTCTATCTGAGCTAATTTTCTGTCTCAATGTTGAACATATAACTTTTTCTTTGTCATTTGTTTTTATTTTTGTTTTTGTTTTGCTTATATTTTGTTTTTTTCCGTCTTTTTTTCTTATTATTTGTTTATTTTATCCTATATTTTATTGGATATGTGATTTGGCTTTTGTTTTATTTGTTTATATTTGTGTAGTGATAGATAGAGTGAATTTATATATATATCTCACATAATATTTGTAGAATACTTGTGTTTCTTGTTGAAGCATCAGGTTAATGGAATTGTAATTGACGTGTGTAATTGGAAAAATTTACACATGTTATGAATTGAGTTGTATAAACACTATTAGCATAGGCCAATAAAAACAATTTATTACCAAAAAAAATTGTAAGAATACAATATATGGAATTTCTGATCTTTTGCATATTCGATCTGGATGTTTGTTTCCGTCGAGGCAATACCCATGAAGAACCACAAGGTTGCGGTGATGAACCTTAGTTAGAACTCTAACCCCGGATCTGAATTCATCAGCGCCTTTCCCACCTAAAACAGTATGCCCATCCTCTGCAACCTCTATCCCATCCCGCAGTTAACCCTTATACATTGCTCTGAAACCGCCTCTCCCAACAATGTTGCTATCGCAAAAATTGTTCTTAGCATCCCTGAGAATCTGCATCGGGATCTCTCTCTTCTCAACTTCCACGACCTCGCTCTGCTCTGAAGATTGTTGAGTTGTGAGAGCAGTCGTCGTACATATAAAACATCAAACATAATAACTCAAATCTAGAAAAAAAGATCGAGAAATGAATTGATTATTATATTTTTTGACGTAAGGGTTGATGTAAAAACGGAGAAAAACATTCAATGTCCAACGGAAATTGAAAGGCCTAAGAAAGAAGACATCGAAAACAATTTACCGAAGCGCATGATCATCAAAACAATTTACCAAAAATATTTTGAAGATAATTAATCAATTTACATAGAAAATTATATTCCATTTTTTCTAAAAGTGTTTGAATTTTTTTTTGTTTTCTTTTTAAATTTTATTATTGGTTACAACTTGTGTTGATAATGGATAAATCACATAAATATATTTGATTTTAAAACATTGTTGTTGATAATTATTTTTAGATTGTAACATTATATAAGTGCTACAATAAAACAAAAACTTAGAACATATAAGAACTCTTATATGATGATGTTAACAACAATAACCCTTTATATAGAAATATATTAGAAAACTTTGTAAAATGTCTTACGAAAGTATTATATAGTACGGAGTTCAAGTATCTATATTTTTCTTTTAAAACAAAGTCAACAAATAAAAGTTTGTCAACCTTTTTAATATTCCAAGCCTTTGAATACACAAGTTTTAGATATGGTTTATATCAAATTTTTGTTACAAAAATGTTTTCGCCTCTTTAAGGCTACAAATAACACGAGGTTCCTCTGATTGTCTTTATACTTCTTTTCTAAGAATCTATTTATATATAGTTTCAAAAATATTTTGTTTGATCGAACACTTGTAACTTAATATACAAAATAAGGCACTTAAACGTGTAATAAAATAATTAAATGCTATTTAATGAACATAATATTAACATGAAAATAAACAATAATACTTCAATTCTTTCGACAAAATAAAATAATTTTTTTTTCATCATCTTCAGTTTTATTTTATTCATAAAACCACATAATATTATGATTTTTAATTTTAAATTTTAGGAGCACACCCTTAGAGGTATATATCATCAACTTTATTTTTTTTAAACAATCGTTTTTTGTTACAACGTATAACAAATAATGGTGATAAAATTATTACCTTATAATAAATAATATGTTATTTTTTTCTAACTTATAAAAAATATTTTATTATTTTATTTATTATAAAGTTTAGATGATAATTATATAATTGAAACGTCTTTTATTAGTAAACTTTCGTAATCTAATATTAAGGTTATTTTTTTGTTGTTAATAGAAACTTACACATACTTTTCTTATCTTTTCTATATTCTATTAGTTAATATTATATTAGAATTTGGAAATTTTCCTAATAAGGTAAAAAAGAAAGTAATTAAATTTAACAAATATAATTAGTTATAAATGATGACGTGCACCAGTAGAATGGAATCTTTTAAATCCTATGTGGACATCTTTAGAGGCATAAAAGCATCAATTTTTATTAGTAATAGATTGGAGTTGTCAAAAAAAAATCTAATTAAGAAAGAGGAGTGTGTACCGGATCCTATTTATTCTATTAAAATAATGTAATTTTTTGCCTATTTTTTTAATTTTTATTTATGTGTTATATTACAATATATGTCGTTGGATTTTTAGAGGTTCATTAAGATTACTTTTGTCATTTGATAAACATGCAATTGGTTTTAGTTTTTTTTTTAATTCTTATATACTTATTACCAAACATATTTATTTTCAAATATTATCTATTGCCAAACACATTTAAGTAATTTCAAACTTACCAAAATAACTATTTCGAAAATTATAATATTTTATAATTAAAATCTTAACAAATAAATGATTTAAAATTTAAGATTTCATAATATATTCATACACAAAAATTTAAAAATAACATCATATGCTTTTCATTTGTTGTATTATATATTTTTATAATATAAATTAATTTTCATAATTTTCAAAAATCTTAGAAAACATGTCAATTCTACTAGAAAGTTGATTTTGTTATATTAAACAATAGAATATAATATATATTATTGTTAATTATTTTTTAAAGTTATAAAATTATCAACCATATATTTAAAAAAAATATATTTGGTTTTTATTTTATTTTCAAAATCAAAATATTTAACATATTAATTATAAAAATATACCAAGATCAATATATGCCATAAAAAATTTAATTCGACTGATTTACATATAAGATTTAATTACAATTAAATTACTTATAACATATCTAACGAAATCTATTTTGAATGGATTTTATGTTTATAACATATTTTTTCCAATTAAATTTGAGCAACTTATATTTCACAACAAATGAAAAACATTATTTTTTACTAAAAACAAAACAATTATAATTTCAGTAGATTTGAATCACTAACACTTAAATTATTAGCCTTTATATTTTATTTCACACTTTCTATATTAAACAAAAATTATTTCAATTCCTCATTATATATAAAGTTTATCTATATAAATATTTTCCCCGCACGGGCGTGCAGTGATAAGATCTAGTTAGTATAAAAACTATTATAACACATCGATATTTCATATTCCTAGTAGAGATAGACTTACCGTTGTGTGTTTTAATTAAATACCTTCTGCGGAAACTCTATTCGTTAATTAGACAACAAGCAAGTACTTTCCTAAAGTCATATACGATGTCTTTAAGTTCACAGAAAATTCTTGTTCCTCCTTCAGGTATTTGTGTTTATTATCTCGGTGTTGAGCGTTTTAGTGAGATTTGATTGTTAATCCCAATTATTTAAGTCTTTTAATAAAGATTTGACGGGTTATATATGCAGATCATGTGACCTCTATTCAAGCACAAATGCCAGAAGGGACCAAGGAATCTTAGGCTCCCACTTACTGCTAGAGTTGCAGATGTTTGTTATGAAGAGGGGTGGGTAGTTCCATCCCCTAGCTAGATCTGATCATGCGCTCACCTTCCATGTCGATCTTACCACTATTCATCTGCCAAGCTCTTTATCTTCGGATGAAATATACGGCTGGTTCGTTGATAATGTAAAATGTCAAGGTTTCTCTTCTAGCAAGACTTGGAATGCACTTAGTGTTGGTGTTCCTCCTAGTGGGGAATCCAATTGGGCTTGGTTAGAAAGAACCAAATGTTGGGCCTTGATATAAACCTTTGAGGTTGTTATTAGGCTTAGAGTTATGAGGTGTTAACTATATATAAGCATTTTTAACCTAATTTTTGTGGTTAAGTCAAAAGTTAAGAAGAGAGAGAGGCAAGAAAAGAGGAGAAAAACAGAGTTCGTCCAGTTTGATCAAGACTATGTTTGGAGGTTTGATAGTTTCCTGATCTGGCTGAAACTTTGAGGGAAGCTTCGTGACTCAGTGGGTTTGAGATTCAACGGTGGAATTTGAATTTCAACGGTTGGTTTCTCGTGAATCTGGGTTTTAGCGTGGCTGTTCGCTGTAGTTTTCAGCAGGTTCTGTCTTGAGTGTTTGGAAAATTTGACGTGAACTGAAGGTCGTTTGTGACTGCTTATTTCTAACCTCTTGTATTGCTCTTGTATTGCTCCCTTGTTGAATTTCTTGTGTTGGAGATTGCTCGGTGGGAGCTTGAGTCTTTGGATCTGTTCTGTAGGAACAGGGAGGACGTGGTTATAACTCATATTCATTTCATATAGTGAATTTTTGAGTGGACTATGGTCCCGTGGTTTTTACTGCTCACATCGAGGAGGTTTTCCACGTAAAAGAAGTTTGTATCTCATTTACTTTCTGTTTTGATTAGTTTCTGCCATCGTCCAAGTATTTTTCTCACAAGTTCACACAAGTGCGAGGAACTTTATTCCGTTGCGCCATTGTTGCGTTTTGTGTTTTCCCCAACAGTCTGGTATCATAGCTTCTGGTTTTGATAGCTTTGGGTTATTGATTTGCTTGTGTGAACGATGGAAAATATGGGCAGAATGATAAGCTTGAATGGTGCTAACTATCATCTATGGAAAGGCAAGATGGAGGATTTGCTTTTCGTGAAGGAGTTGCATATGGTGTTTCAGGAGAATAAACCAGATAATATAACCGATGATGATTGTAAGCTGCTGCATCGCAAAGTGTGTGGTTCGATAAGGTAGTGGGTAGATGATAATGTGTTGCATCATATTGAGAATGCGATTGATGCTCGTCTGTTGTGGTTGAAGCTGGAGCAGTTGTATGCTCGGAAGACCGAGAATAACAAGATGTGCATGATTAAGAAGTTGATTAAGCTGAGGTATCAGGAGAGAACTCTGATGATGGACCACTTGAATGAGTTTCAGGGATTACTCAACAAGCTGTTTGTCATGGGCATCAAGTTTGATGATGATATTCACGGTTTGTGGCTTCTTGGTACATTACCAGATTCTAGGGAGGTGTTCAGGATGTCTCTTTGTAACTCCTCGTCGGATGGTGCTATTTCGATGAAGTTAGTGAAGAACAGTCTCTTGAACGAGGAAACAAGAAGGCAGTCAAATGCTAGTTCCTCACGTTCATATGTTTTGGTTACTGAGTGAAGGGGGAGGAGTACACATCGAGAGCCCAAAAAGGACAAGAGCAGGAGCAGAAGCAAGTCTAATAGATTTACGAATGTAGAGTGCCACTACTGTCATAAGAAAGGGCACATGAAGAAACATTGCTGGAAGTTGAAAAGGGACAACAAGCAACAAGGAGATGGTGAAGATCGGGTGACAATCACCGACGATCAGTTTCTGATTTTCCATGATTGTGATGCCATTAATGTTGCATGCCAAGACACCAGTTGGGTGGTTGATAGTGGAGCTACTACTCATGCTACATCCCAGCAGGATTTATTTTCTATCTATTCTTCGGGTAATTATGGTTCTGTGAAGATGGGTAATGATGGTTTGGCTCAAGTTGTTGGCATTGGTGATATTTGTTTGGATACTAGTATTGGTACTAGACTTGTGCTTAAGGGAGTTAAGCAAGTCCCAGATGTTCGGTTGAACTTGATATCCACGGGATGATGATGAAGGTTTCTATAGTTTATTTGGTGGTGGTAAATGGAAACTTTCAAGAGGTCATATGGTTGTGGCTCGAGGTGATAAGTTTTCATCTTTATATTGGATGCAAGCTAAGGTCCCTAAAGACATTGTTAATGCTTTGGAAAATGATGATGCCATGGAGTTGTGGCATAAGAGACTCGTTCACATGAGTGAGAAAAGATTGTTGTTGTTGTCTAAGAAAGAGTCTATTCAAGGGATCTCCGGTTTGCACTTGCAGAAGTGTGCGCATTGTATTGCGGGGAAACAACACAGGGTCTCTTTCAAGTCTTCTGCATCTTCTAGAAAACCCGAGATACTTGATCTGGTGCATTCATATGTTTGTGGTCCAATGAAGACAAAATTTCTTGGTGGTGCATCATATTTTCTCACTTTCATTGATGATCATTCTAGGAATTTGTGGGTTTACACTATGAAGACGAAAGATCAGGTGTTGGGATATTTCAAGCATTTTGTGGCATTGGTTGAGAGACAAACAGGAAAGAAGTTCAAGTGTATCAGCAGTGATAAAGGTGGAGAGTATTCTGGACCGTTTGATGTTTACTGCAAGGAACATGGTATTATGCATCAGTTTACGCCGCCGAAGACTCCACAGTTGAATGGGTTGGCTGAGAGGATGAACATGATGATTGTCGAGAGAGTGAGATGTTTGATTTCACAGTCAGGCTTGGCGATGACTTTCTGGGCTGAAGCTTTGAGCAGAGAGAGTTTGATTATGGTTATTCATGTGCTGAATTTGTCACCAAGTGCTCTGTTGGAGGGTGATATTCCAGAGAGAGTTTGGACCGGTAAGGTTGTTTCTTATGGTCATCTGAGGGTCTTTGGGTGCAAGACATTTGTGCATATTCTCAAAGATAAGAGGTCAAAGCTTTAGTCGAAGTCACGACAATGCGTGTTCATTGGTTATGGTCAAGATGAGTTTGGATACATATTTTATTATCCAATTGAAAAGAAGCTCATTAGGAGCAGAGACGTTGTGTTCATGGAAGATCAAACGATTAAAGACATTGACAAGTCCGGAAAACCAGCTCAGAGTTTTGAGGGTTTGATTGATTCAGAGGTTGCTCTTTCTATATCGTTCCACGGTCAGGTCGAAGGTGAGGTTCAAGTTGATACACCCAGTGCAGATGCTCCCACACATGATGATGATGGTATTGGTGGTCATGGTGACGATCATGATGAAACACCAACTACCGAGAACCTACATGTTGTTAGAAGATCTTAGAGAGGTCTAAAACCGTCAACAAGGTATGATCCTAGTGATTATGTGTTACTTACTGATGGGGGAGAACCTGAAAGCTTTCACGAATCTTTGAATGATGAACACAAGGATAAATGGCTTGGTGCCATGGGAGAAGAGATGGATTCTTCTGATGAGAATCATACATTTGAGCTGGTGAAGTTGCCAAAAGGGTAAGAAGGCATTGCTTAATAAGTGGGTGTATAGGATTAAGCATGAAGATACCAGTTTGCTACCTCGATACAAGGCTAGATTGGTTGTGAAAGGATTCAGCCAAAAGAAGGGGATTGATTATGATGAAATCATTTCTCCTGTTGTGAAGATGTCATCCGTTCGGGTTGTACTTGGATTGGCAGCGAGTCTTGTTCTAGAGATTGAGCAAATGGATGTAAAGACGGCTTTCCTTCATGGTGATTTGGAGGAGGAGATTTACATGGTACAACCGGAAGGCTTTGTGAAGAAGGGTGATAGGTGTAGTTTTACCCTAAAAATATATATGCAAGTGCACAGAATCGCAGTTATAGTACAAAGGGTTATCGTATCCCTAGAGACTTAATGTTGCACAGCAAATTCTCAGAATAGAATCAAGCTAAGCAGTGAATAAATTGTAAAATGAAAATACTAAAAGAATCAGTTGGAAAGCTTGTTGAAAACGGATTTTAAATCAATGAGACAAACGTTGGGCCTTGGGAAATTCGCAGGTAAATCCGAATTGTAGATTAAAAATCGTTAGGATATTTATTAAGATCTGTTCTAGAACTCGAAATACAATAGTAAAATCAACCAACTTCCGCTGCGAAGATTATCTATGTCTAAACCTTAGAATTCCAAATTCCTTTGCAAATTAAAACAATCCATACAAGCATTAAAGTTCAGGTTCGATTGTTCACAAAATCCCTAAGCCAAATTCCTTTGCGAATAGGTATTTTGCTCATCTAAGATAGTTCAGGCAATAAATAATACTTTCGCATCTATTAATTAACCTAAGATCTGAATTCTAGATGATCAAACTAGAATTAGCATTAGGCACGATCTAGATGAAAAACTATGTGATTATCCTAACAGAAACTCAAATCTAACAATTCATCTTCAACCTTTGAATAACTCTAAACCTAACAAGAAAACTACTCAGACATGGTGATTTAAACAAACATCATGAAAAGAATGGATTGCATAAAAGAAATAAGTGAAAGATACAAAGAGGTTCGAATTCTTCTCTCAAACGAACATAGTATCGGAATTGTCTCCCCAAAAGCTCTGAAACAAATCTCTCTCTAAACCTCAATAGAATAAAAAATGAATGCCTAACCATGGCTTTAAAAAACCTAAATATAGTGTAAAACACGAGTGGGGTCTAATCTGAAACTTCTGGAGACTTCTGGGCCAAAAATGCAATTTCTGTAAATTTGAGGCAGATTCGCAGGTGGTGTCGATCGACACCCTCCATGGTGTCGGTCGACACCAGTGGCAAAACGTGAGCAATCTTCCTGGTTCATCTGTCCTTCGTTTCCTCTTCGTTCGGATTGGCTCTCAAAGCTCCAAAATACTCCAAAGTCACCTAACTCGTGCAATAACCAGTAAAGACTCATAAAGACTCTAAAAACGCTTAAAACACTCGATAAAACAACGGATATCATTGTTGAAAACCGGTAAAAACCATGATATATCAAAGGGCAAAGAGGATATAGTTTTCCGCTTGAAGAAAAATCTTTATGGATTAAAACAAGCACCAAGGCTGGTACATGAAGTTCAAGTCTGTTATGGGGGAGCATGGTTATAAGTAGACTACTTCTGATCGTGTTTGTGCAGATGTTTGGTGATGAAGATTTTATCATCTTGTTATTGTACGTTGACGATATGTTGATTGTGGGCAGGAACTAGAGCAAAATTCAAGAGTTGAAGAAACAACTTAGCAAGTCTTTTGCCATGAAAGATTTGGGTACAGCGAAACAAACATTGGAATGCTGTGAAGTGGATTTTTAGATATCTTCGAGAGACTTCTAGTTTGAAGCTTACCTTTGGAGGTGATAAGCCATTGCTTGTCAGTTACACTGATACTGATATGGCTGGGGATGTTGATTCTAGAAAGTCTACTTCGGGTTACTTGGTAACATTTGCGGGTGGAGCTGTGGCAAGGCAATCAAGGTTGCAAAAGTGTGTTGCACTTTCTACCACTGAAGCTGAGTTTATAGCAGCAACGGAAGCTTGTAAGGAGTTGTTGTGGATGAAAAAATTCATGAGAAGATCGGTTTCAAGCAAGATAAGTTTGGGATAGTCAAAGTGCAATTTGTCTCGAAAAGAACTTTACATTTCATTCGCGTTCAAAGCACATTGACAAGAGGTATCATTGGATACATGATGTGGTTGCTTTTAAGGAAGTGGAACTTGTGAAAGTTCATACGAATGATAATGAAATTGATATGATGACCAAGTCATTTTCGAGAGGAAAGCTTGAAGTTTGCCAAGAGATAGCCGATATGGCTGTTTCCTCCACCTAGTCGGAGGGTGAGTTTGTTGGTGTTCCTCCTAGTGGGGAAACCAATTGGGCTTGGTTAGAAAGAACCAAATGTTGGGCCTTGATATAAACCAATGAGGTTGTTATTAGGCTTAGGGTTATAAAGTGTTAACTATATATAAGCATTCTTAACTTAATTTTTGTGGTTAAGCAGGAAGTTAAGAAACGAGAGAAAGACAAGAAAAGAGGAGAAAAACATAGTTCGTCCAGTTTGATCAAAACTACGTTTGGAAGATTGATAGTTTCCTGATCTGTCTGAAACTTTGAGGGAAGCTTCGTGACTCAGTGGGTTTGAGATTCAACGGTGAGATTTGCATTTCAACGATTGGTTTCTCGTGAATCCTGGTTTTAGCGTGGCCGTTCGCTGCAGTTTTTAGCAGATTCTGTCTCGAGTGTTTGGGAAATCTGACGTGAACTGAAGATCGTTTGTGACTGCTTATTTCTGAGATCTTGTATTGCTCTCGTATTGCTCTCTTGTTGAGTTTTTTGTGCTGGAGATTGCTCTGTGGGAGCTTGAGTCTCTGGATCTGTTATGTGGGAACATGGAGGACATGGTTGTAAATCATATTCATTTCATATAGTGAATTTTTGAGTGGACTACGGTCCCGTGGTTTTTACTCCTCACATCGAGGAGGTTTTCTACGTAAAAAAAATTTGTGTCTCATTTACTTTCTGCTTTGATTTGTTTCTACCATCGTCCAAGTATTTTTCTCATAGGTTCACACAAGTTGTCAAGAAACCAATAGTGGTGTAAAAAGTTTTCTTATTTCTCAAGATACAACGGTCGTAGCCTTATATACACACTTGTTCGACATGACCTAATTACATTACACCTTTGTATGTTATTAATATAAACTCGGTCCAGCAAGAGCTCAATACCCCCCCCCCCCCTCAAGGTGGATTGTGCAGGTTACAAATACCCACCTTGCCAATAAATTCTTCAAACTCCTTTCGACTATTTGCTTTGGTCAATATGTATGCGAGCTGCGATGTGGTAGAGACGTGTTTCGTGCTGATTATACCACGTAAGATTTCGTCTTGGATAAAGTGGCAATCCATACCCACGTGTTTTGTTCGAGCATGAAAAACCGGGTTAGCAGCAAGGCTAATAGCAGCCATGCTATTAGAGTGAATAGGAATTGGTGCAGAAAAATAAACACCAAATACGGGAAGTAATTCACGAAGCCATAGAAGTTCACTGACTAAATCTGTCATGGGCTTGTATTCTGCCTTTGCCGAAGAACGAGAGACGACGTCTTATTTCTTTGTGCTCCATGACAAAGGAGAACCACCAAGTTAAACGTCGCGCCAGTGGAAAACCTCCCCAATCAGCATCACACTAGGCCGTAAGGGTCAACTTGGTATTAGCACTGAGAAGAATTCCTTTGACTTGGACTCCCTTTGAAGTAGCGAACTACTCGCAAAGCTGTTTCCCAGTGTGCATGTTTCGGTTGATGCATAAACTGTGAAAATATATGAATATCATACGATAGTTCACGAGTAGTATGAAGATAAATTAATTTACCAACCAAACATCTATATTGTGTCGGATCAGGATAGTCGTCACCGTCCGCCAAGGATAGCGTATGATTTTTCTCAAGAGGAAACGAGACAGGTTTCACGCCTAGAAGACCAACCTCAGAGATGATATCAAAAACATATTTTCGCTGACAAAAGTAGATACCAGCCGGACTCCGAGCAACCTCTATACCAAGGAAATAGCGCAGTACTTCAAGATCTTTCATGTGGAAACATGAGTTTAAGTAGGCTTTGAACTCATGAATGACCGAAGCAGAGCTCCCGGTGATGATTAAATCGTCAACATACACGAGAACCTGAAGATGCATACGATCTGTTTCATAGTCGAATAATGAGTAGTCGGATTTGTTCTGCTCAAAACCAAACTATTTCAACGCATTCCCAAGCTTAGCAAACCAACAAGGAGGCGCCTGTTTCAGGCCATAAAGAGACTTATGAAGACGACAAACTTGATTCTTATTGTCCGTTCTAAACCCAGGAGGAAGCCTCATAAACACCTCTTCTTCGAGATCACCATGTAAGAAATCGTTATGGACATCCATTTGATGGACTTCCCAGTCGTTTCAAACAACTTGTAGAAGAAAATCTCGAATCGTAACCATCTTTGCCACATGTGCAAATATTTCATTATAATCAACTCCTTCGGTTTAATTATTGCCAAGACCAACGAAGCGAGTTTTGTACCATTCGAGTGTTCCATCAGCTTTAAATTTCAGACGAAATACCCATTTGCATCCTAGAGATGTTTTACTTGGAGGGAGTTCTTCGATTGTCCAAGTGCCTTGTTCCTCGAGAGCAATGATTTCGTCTTTGATGGCGAGGCGCCAATCTTCAACCAAGATTGCATCCTTGTAAAATTTTGGCTCAATTCCAGCAGTGAGAGCCATAATAAACACTTGATAAGTGTCAGAGAATGGCGCACTTGAAAGATAATTATCCAACGGATATGGTGTTCCCGCATGACTTGGATTGTGAAGGAGAGTGGAGATAAAATCCGCGAGTTTTGTAGCTCGTTTCTTCACGCGAAAACCTCGACCCAATTTCTCTATAATTTCTGTCGGTTGAGACGAGATAATAGTGATCTGATTTTCTAGCAGCTGTGATGGTGATGCGTCTGAGACTGGTGCAGGAGTGACACATTTCGTATTGTCGCGATCTGGTTTGAATCCTGTAACAGAGTAGAGACGCTATTTTCAGAGGGTTCAACTTCAGCAATAGTAGAGTCTTGTAGTGGTGCAGACTCTGGTATTGGTGAATCAGTTGCAGTCGTAACTGGTGAGTATAAATCCTCCCAAATGTCTGCATTCTGATCCATATTTAGAGACAAAACGGGTTCAGATGGAGAGAACGTTGTAGTCAATTTCAAGAAACTCTTTTTCTTGAAACAAAACATCTCTGGAAACTGAAATAACACCTGTGTCGACATTGTAAACCCGCCACCCTTTATGAGAAAATGGATATCCAATGAATACGGAACGATTACTGTGTGCAGCAAACTTGTCTCCACCATGTTTCTGGTTATGCATATGACAGAGACAGCCAAAAACACCTAAGTGATTCAGAGGTGGGGTCGATTGTAAATGAGTTCAAATGGCGTCTTTCCATTCAGCAATTTCGTTGGTGTTCGATTGATTAGATATCCAGCAGTAGAGCACAATAACCCCAAAATTCTATAGGAAGATTTGCCTGAAATCGGAGAGCACGTGCAACATTTAGAATGTGTATATGCTTGCGTTTAACGCGACCATTCTGATGTGGTGTTCCGACGCAAGAGGTCTCATGTATGATTCCCTTTTGAGCAAAAAAATCAGTTAAACAGATGAATTTTGACCCGTTGTCGCTACAGACAGTCTTAACTTGCGTTGAGATTTGCCTTTCAACAAGCGAGAGAAAATTCTTAAGGTGTGTAGGTGCCTCTTGGTTAGACTTAAGGAGGTAAATCCAAACAGCTCGCGAGTAGTCATCGACAACAGTGAGAAAGTAGCGAGAATCACAAGTTGCCGAGGTCCGGTAAGGGCCCCAAAGATCACAGTGAATCATCTCAAAAACCAAACTCGTCTCCCAAGCGACAATGCCAAAGTTCTGTTGATTCTCCGCTCTGCATTGTTGCAACAACAACCATTCCTCTAAAGAAGTACAGTCCATGTTGTTGTTCACCCGCACCAATCAGGATCCTCATTATGTGTTCCTGAATAACACAAAGCCTGTCAGTAGTTTGAATGACGCAACCACTGTCTTTTGTCAGTTGCGACACAAAAATAAGATGACACTTGAGTCCATCGACAAAATACACGTTGTAGAGACAAAGTGATGAACCTAGCTGTACTTTTCCGTGTCTGTTGGATACAGTGTGTCTACCATCAGGAAGTTTTATCAAAATTGGTGCCATACTCCCAATTTCAGAGAGATAATTGATGTTGCATGTCATATGATTTGAAGCACCATAATCAATTACACAAGAGTCAGAGAAATACGTACCCTTTAGGCGTTCTGCAGGTGGTTGTTTCCTTTCCTCAAGCATTCGAACCAGAGTCTTCCACTGGTTGTCATTGGGACCTCTAATACCCACGCGATCTGAAGCAGTGAGATTTGCGTAAGCGACGGAATCCCCAATTTCATTGACATGATTTGCTTGAGCAGAGTCTCCGCTGCGATTGTGCTGTTGTGCTGGAGTAACAGAGGTTTGTCTGCCACTGTTACCAGATTTGTTACGTGTCTTATCCCACCAAGGAGAGAACCCAACCTTGCGGAAACACTGATATGCGATGTGACCTTGACGGCCACAAATTGTGTAGGAAACCTTGTTCTGAAACGCAATACGAGATTTTGAATTTGTTTGAGCCTCAAAACTCACACTTTTTGTGTGTTCTTCATGTAAACGACTTGCCAATTTTGATTCTTCATCTTGAGAAAGCGTGTTATATGCTTCTTCAAGTGTAGGCAGAGGAATACGTGAAAGCAATGCTGATTTCACTGGTCCATACATTGTTTCATCTAGGCCTATGAGAAATTAATGGAGTTTGTCTTCCTCACGTTCCTTACGTACTTCTTCCATTGTTTTAGCTTATTGGTAGTCAGCTAAGCTTCTCCATAATTGTGAAAGCTTTCCGTAGTAGGCTTCGATTGCAAGTCATTTTTGCCAACACGTTGCCAACTCTGTTTTCAATCGTTGAACACGCTGTCCATTCTTGACCCCAAACCGCTTCTGAACATGTGTCCAGAGCTCATGAGCATTATCAATATGCGACATCGAGGTAGAGATAGATTCAGCGATAGTGATCTTCATCCAAGAGACAACAAGGACGTTGTTGGCGATCCAATCTTCATAATCATCTGAGTTCTCATCTTGTTGAGGAATAGATCTATCAACGAAGCCAAACTTCTTTCGTGCTTTGAGAGCCAAACGCAAATAGGTAGTCCATTCATCGTAGTTAGGACCACGCAACAATGGTTTGAAAATCAAAGTTCCAGGATTATCTTCCGAAGTCAAATCATATATCGTGCGGCGAGATTCAACTCGTGCTCCCGCCGTCGAGCTAGCAAGAGCCAATCCAGTACTCATTTTGAAAGAGATTTGTTGAAGAGAGAGCAACAAATTTAGGTCAATTAAACGAAAAAAGAATAGCGGAGATCTTGTTTAACGGAATTGAGATCACAAGATCGAAGATAAAACCCTTTAGAAGTTAGGTTATAGTTCTGATATCATGTCAAGAAACCAATAGCGGTGTAAAAGGTTTTCTTATTTCTCAAGATACAACGGCTGTAGTCTTATATACACACTTGGTCGACATGACCTAATTACATTACACCTTCGTATGCTAATAATATAAACTCGGTACAACAAGGGCCCCATACAAGTACGGGAACTTTATTTCGCTGCACCATTGTTGTGTTTTGTGTTTTTCCTAACACTTAGGCCTCAAGCAGCTGTCAAGGATTGTGCTTCCTTAGTCTGGTTTAAAGATGCCACTCCGAAACACGCTTTTATAATGTGGATCTCCCATTTAAACATATTGTCAACTAGAACTCAACTAGTTTTTTTGGGAATGAACTAGTTTCTTGGAGAATGTAATAACAAGAGATCACTTTTTGATGCAATGTGAATTTACTGCTTTAAATAGTAACTTGTATTTTCAATTCCTGCACATCTCTTATGGATTGATAGCATTCAAAACAATAAATATTACTTGGATCTGCTTATCCTAACTCGTGGCCTTCTCAAATGTTATGTAAATTTTTTTAGAGCAGTGTATTTTTAAAAAATTATTTCATTTAATAAAAATAATAATTTCATATAAATTATATATTATCTCTATAAAATAATATAATTTCAAAATTCTGACACTATTAATTAATTTATAATGATTTTATTGTATAGAATTTGATGTGAAATTTATGGTTGATAAGATTTTAGTTATCATTTTCCAGCGAATCATTTGACGAAAGACTTATTTGCAAATCTCTGCGTCACTTCAAGTTCGAAAAGTCGACCAAAATGCAAGTTAGAAAGAGATTCGCCTTAATAAATCCATTTTCTTTTTATCAAAAAAAAAAATTCATTTTCTTCAACATAAATGTCTTAAAGTAGAACTTGTAGTCTTATTTTGATTTTTTTTTGTTATATTTTTTTGTGATTAAAATTTTTATGCAAAATACAGATATACGACGATTCGAACTGTTGTGAAAATGATCCTCCAGAAAGTAAAAGGAGAGAAATTTATTTGCTCTTTCTACAAAGTTAAAGGAGAGATTCTGATTGTGAATGTTATGGTGGGAATCGAATTTTTTTATTGTATTTACCCAAAGAAATTAAGGATAAAAAAGGGGAATAAACAAAAGAAACCTTATCATGCTTATGGATTCTTTAAAAAAGAAATAACTAAAAGACATGCCATAGAGCTGGTGAATATATATCGACCCCAACGTTGGATCCTCTCGAAAAAAGAGGTTTACAAATTCTACACGATATATTCAATTTCTTTCTCAAACTATGTTATGCTTTTTAAATAAAATTGTATCAGTTAGTAGATATTATGAGAATCTTGATTACAGAAAAGGGACGAAATTAAACCCCAATCAAAACTAAAGATACATGGTAGGAGAGAGAAGATATAGCTACTGAAACTGAAGTCTAGGTATGCACTTTTTTAAAAACTTAATTTCATTAACTTAACCTTTCGGACTACATCAATAAGATGGAGTTATCATAATACTCTTTGATGATTACAATAAGACTTGAGAATAATATAGATTAAATCAGACTAATCTTTTTTTTGTGGATAAATCGGAGTAATCTTTATAATAGAGAGGCAGCGAATCCAAAGAAATTCGACAGGTCGAGCTGAAAAGCATCTTGCATGTAAAAATATTTGGAGGTGTGGACAAAATATAACAGCCCATACATCCGGGTCTCGTCAAACTGAAACATGCATCTTTTAATCTCGTAGAAACTACTACACAAGATAGCAATTCGATTAAGGAGTTTCAACATTTTCTGGGCCAAATTATAAGTAGTTTTAATTTTGAAAAGTTTCGAAATATCGAATTGTTGATGGTTCTTTGGAAAAAGAAATCATGATTGTGAGGATTTAGAAATTTTTTATTTATTAAAACTTAGTAAGAGAAAAGCAATTCCCTTAATATGAAAGACGGTTTTAAATTCAAATAGGGCCAAACATAAGTATACTTAAACTATTTTAGTTGAACAAAAATAAAAGCTAGAACCAAATCATATCAATACTACCAAACACAATTTTCTTGTTCCGGCTACATTTTTAATTTCTATATTTCATAATAATATTTTCTTGAATTACCTGAAAATCAAATTAGAAAAAATGGATGGTGCCTAATTTCTTCTTTACTTTTAACTCGTAATTTCTTTGTTTTTCTACGTTAAAAAAAAAAGTACGTTGGGATCAGGTAGGAATAAAATACCAATAAAAAAAAACTATGATACATAAAATCCAGTAGTAATGGATAATGTTGTTTATTTTGTCGGGTAATGAATAATGTTGTTCTTAACGTGTGAATTATTGTTAAGTTATATCCAGTTACAAAAAAAAAAAAAAAAAATTATTGTTAAGTGTCGCTTTGTTTACCTGTATCTGATGAATGTATATGCCTCGTAATGTGTGTATATATATACTCAAATAGGTATGCTTTGTCTTCAATTAGATCTCAATCTTCAACTTGCATACACCCAAACAAAAATAATAATAATAAAAATATCGTGCACGGTCCCTGGTTCGAAGCTCCTCGAAGATCTTTGCTCAAAGTCTCTCACTTTTTTCATCCAATCTTCACTAGGTTCTGGTGAAGTTTCCAACTTTCTTTCTGAAATACATTTCTTTTGTTTCAACAATAATTTAGTAAACCTTTTGATGTTTTCTTCATTTGATCCAATCCTCCGATTTCCCCTAAAATAAAATCGATTTACAGCTTAAAGATTGCAACTTTTTGAACCTTGAGAGGAGCTCGAGGTCTAATTTCATGGATTCTGAAAAAAAAAACAGAAACCTTGAACCAGCTAGTGTGGAATGTTGATTTTGTCTCCTTGTAATAAAAAGAAAAAAGATCCTTTTGTTGTCTGTGATTTGTCTCTGATACAACAATGGATGTGAGCAAGAAGACTCTAGTTTGGTTTAGAAGAGACTTAAGAATCGAAGATAACCCTGCGTTAGCCGTTGCTGCACATGAGGGATCTTTATTGCCTGTGTTCATATGGTGTCCTGAAGAAGAAGGACAGTTTTTCCCAGGAAGGGCTTCAAGATGGTGGCTTAAACAGTCACTTACTCACTTAGCACGATCCTTGAAAGCTCTTGGAGCTGAGCTCACTCTTATCAAAACCCATAGCACCGTTTCCGCAATCTTGGATTGTATCCGAGCCACGGGCGCTACGAAACTCGTGTTCAATCATCTTTACGGTAAATGCATCAAAGTTTCAATCTTTTTATGGAATTTAACGAAGTCTTGAATCTTGATTTTTCCGTTTTTTTTTTTTTTATATATAGATCCGGTTTCGCTTGTTCGGGACCATACCGTCAAGGAGAAACTTATGGAGATTGGGATTACTGTGCAAAGCTACAATGGAGATTTGTTGTATGAGCCATGGGAGATTTACAGCGAGAAAGGCCAGCCTTTTACTAGCTTTAGTCTCTATTGGAAGAAGTGTTTAGATATGTCAGTTGAATCTGTTTCGCTTCCTCCTCCTTGGAGGTTGATTCCAACAATTTCAGGTTAGAGAGGAGTTTAAACATTTTAGAGTTTGTTAGAGAAACTTGTTGTTGACAAGGTTCTTGGTTTGTTGTTCTTGTGTCAGCAGCAACGATTGAAATGGTGGGGACATGTTCAATCGATGAGCTCGGGTTAGAAAACGAAGCAGAGAAACCGAGCAACGCGTTGTTAACTAAAGCGTGGTCTCCGGGATGGAGCAATGCTGATAAGGTACTAAACGAGTTCATCGAGAAGCATCTCATAGATTACTCCAAGAACAGCAAGAAAGTCGTTGGAAACTCGACCTCTCTGCTTTCTCCGTATCTTCATTTCGGGGAAATAAGCGTGAGACGCGTTTTCCAGTGCGTTCGGATGAAACAAATCGTCTGGGCGAGGGACGAAAACCCGAGCGGAGAAGAAAGTGCAAAGCTTTACCTTAGATCGCTCGGGCTAAGAGAATACTCGCGGTACATCTGTTTCAACTTCCCGTTTACTCACGAGCGTTCTTTGTTGAGCCATCTTCGGTTTTTCCCTTGGGACTCTAATGTCGACAAGTTCAAGGCCTGGAGACAAGGGAGGACCGGTTATCCGTTGGTTGACGCTGGAATGAGAGAGCTTTGGGCTACCGGATGGATACATAACCGAATAAGAGTAATCGTTTCGAGCTTCGCAGTGAAGTTTCTTCTGCTTCCTTGGAAGTGGGGTATGAAGTATTTCTGGGATACTTTAATGGATGCTGATTTGGAATGTGACATTCTCGGTTGGCAGTATATCTCCGGTAGCTTACCCGATGGCCACGAGCTCGATCGATTGGATAATCCCGAGGTAACTCAAACTCTATTCGAATACTAGTTTCGAAAAAACCTAAAAGCTTTTAGAGGATTCTTGTAAACATTCTTGTGTGTTTGGTTTCAGTTGCAAGGAGCCAAGTTTGATCCGGAAGGCGATTACGTGAGACAATGGATCCCTGAGCTAGCGAGGCTACCAACGGAATGGATTCATCATCCGTGGGACGCTCCTGTATCTGTGCTCAGAGCCTCAGGTGTTGAACTAGGTAGTAACTATGCTAAACCCATTGTAGACTTAGACACGGCCCGTGAGCTACTTACTAAAGCTATAATCAGAACGCGGGAAGCTCAGATCATGATCGGTGTTGCCCCTGACGAGATTGTGGTTGATAGTTCTGAAGATTTCGGAAAAGAAAACGAGATTTGCCAAAACTTTGACTCTAATGATCAACAGGTTCCATCAGCTGTTCATCAGAATGGTTTTAAGAGATCGAAAGCTGAGTCGTCATCATCTTCTTCTTCTTCTTCATCGGCCAAGGTTAAGAGACAGAACAAGAGCATGAGCTTCTACTCTGTACCACAACCACAGCAACAACAATCTTGTACGTTGATGTGTGAAGGAAAGAACTTGCAAGATATTCAAGATTCTTCCTCGGATAGAATTAAAAGCTCAACAAAAGATGTTTAAACTCGAAAGAGATGTGTCAATTTAATGTTCCTTTTATCTTTTTCTCCATATTATTACATGTTTGTTGTTTTGCATTGGAGATATTTAACCAAAAAGGAAAAATAAAAAAATAAACTCTCAATAATGATTTTTAATTGATAACAGATTTTATTTATGATAAAAACTGATTAAAGAAAACTCAAAAAATGTAGGATAATTCAGAAAGCAAACAAAAAAAAGAAATCTTAACAAGAAAGATCTATAGAGGATCTGATAAAACAAAAAAAAATTAAACAAAAAGATCCTAACAATCCGCGATAATTAAGGGGGAAAAACAAAAAGAAGAATCTAAACGACAATCTTGTCCTGGATTTTCTCCGGTTCAGCTTCGCCGGAAAGTTCCTCAAGAGATTTTCCCTTAGGCTCCGGAAAAAGAAACGTGAACAACAAGCCAACAAAACTGATTCCCGCCATTATGAGTAACGTCATCCTCATCCCAACAGCCTTCACCAAGGCAGCAAAACCGAAAGAACCAACCATCGCACCGGCTTTACCGGAAGCCGCCGAGATACCATGACAAGTCGACCTAAGCCTCGCCGGGAAAATCTCAGCCGGGACAATGAAAGTAGTTGCATTAGGTCCGAAATTGCAGAAGAAAAATGTGAGAGAGTAGAGAACAAGAAAACCAATCCGGTTATGCGGTAAGGTCCAATGGTGGTACGGTATGCCTAAACAGATCAAGCAAACAGTCATCATGGTGAATCCGATCACCTGAATCTTCAACCGTCCCATCCAGTCGATGGTTAACACGGTGGCCCAGTAACCAGGAATGGTGCCGCAACAAGCGATTATGGTTTGTGCCCTAGCGATCATGAAGAGCTCTTGGATCGCGTTCATGGTTTTCGCCGAGGGTAACCAACCGATGGTGGTGAAGATATCTTTCTGGAACAGGTTATGGCTGTAGAAAGCGATGTCGAGGAGGAACCATGTGGTAGCTGTACCGAGTAGGTGAAGCCCGTGGCGGCAGAGGAATTTATTGGAGAACAAGCCAAACTAGTCTGAAGAAACACTAGAATGGTCATTCTTTGCGGAAGAGGCTTCAATGTCTACTTTGAGAACCTTAGACATATCCGAAGCCGCTAGCTCCGCGTTCTTGGAGATAAGAGCGGTGTAACGAGCGGTTTCAGGCATCTTCACTCGCCAGTAGTAAGTCAAGAGAGCCGGTAAAGCGCCTAACATCAGGATGATCCTCCACACGTAATCAGCATGCGGGACGGTGGAAGAGGCCGCGTTGACCATATAGGCCGGAGAAGGAAAGTAGAGCTCGAAAAGAAACGAGACGAATAAGGAAACAAATCCTGCGGCCAAGATCCCAAACCCTTGCATAGCGAAAACCGCTGCTACGAACTTGCCACGTGTACGTTTGTTGGCGTACTCGGACATGATCGTAGCCGAGAGCGGATAGTCACCACCGATGCCAAACCCGAGCCAGAAACGGAAAAAGCAGAGCGTTATCATGACGGTTTTCGTGTCAGTACCAAAGGAAAGACCAGAGCAAATAGAGCATAAGGTCATGATCACGAGGGTCAAGCCGTAGACTCTCTTGCGGCCGAGCTTGTCACCGAGACAACCGAAGAAAATATGTCCAAGAAACGTACCGGCAAAGGCCACACCGCTCACGGCGGCAGAGATGCCGTCAGGGAGGCTCCCGGGAGAGGAGGAGCCAGGTGCATGAAAGTAGATCCGGCCAAGGAGCTTCGTGACGAGAGATATCACGAAGAGATCGTATGAGTCTGTAAAGAAACCCATACCGGAGATTACAACGGCCGTGAAGTGGTACCATTGAGTCTTTGCAGTGTCAAGAGCTTTCAAGATGCTGCCTTGTTCTTCGTTAGTCGCCATGACCAATTTTTCTTCTTCTTTTGGTTCTCTTAACTCTGAAAACCAAACAAGTGTAAGAATTGTTACAATATATACATAAAGAAAGTTGTTGTAACAAAAAAAAGAAACACGATTCTAGTTGGAGTAATATACGTAAAATATCTATCAACTAACTATACCAAAAACTTAGGGATTCGAGACTAATTAAGCTGAAAATACTGCGATAAAAAAGATTAAACACAGAAAAATCATGACATGCATGGTTTCTCTCATGCCTCTCATGCCACATTCATGATTCATCGAACAAATTAGTTTCCGTGTTGAAACATCTGATAATAGCTATGAACAAATATATATATAGTAATATTTAGAAATTAAATATAAGAGATGATCAAGTGATTACCAACAAGGATTTAGATCCTGAAAGACTCGTTTTCTCTTTAGCTGAGACTCTTGAGGAATGATCGTTCGGGTTTATAGCGTTGAGAGAGCCCTGTCTTCCGCATAGGTCGGTGATGGGAACTTGTTGTCGAAAATGGAAGAAACTGCAAGTCCCACGAAACCTCCTGCCAAGATACCGATACCTTGCATAGCGAACACAGCCGCGATGAAAGCCCCACGGGTCTTCTTGTTAGCGTATTCAGACATGATGGTGGCAGAGAGAGGATAGTCACCTCCAATGCCGAACCCGAGCCAAAACCTATACATAACCATCCATATTATATATATATTTGGTAACCTCTAGAGCTTGCAGCCGCGATGTCAATGATATTAAGTTTATGGCAAGAATAATTGTACCTGAAGAAGCAAAGAGTGGTCATGACACCCTTGGCTTTGTTGCCGAAGGAGAGACCGGAAGCGACAGAGCACAAGATCATCATGATCAAAGTAAGACCATAAACTTTTTTCCGTCCAAGCTTGTCACCGAGCCATCCGAAGAAGAGCTGACCAGCAAGGGTTCCACAAAGGGCCACACCGTTGACCGCGGCCGCAACATGAGGGGGAAGTGAGCCAGGCTTGTCTGACAATGGATTGAAGTAGTAGAGGCGGCCAAGGAGCTTGGTCACCAAAGAGACGCAAAAAAGATCGTAGGCGTCCGTAAAGAAACCCATACCGGCGATGACAATCGCCGTGAAATGGTAAAGTTGCGTCTTCGCAACATCGAGTGCCTTGAGCACTCCTAGTTGTTGTTCAGCCATTGCCTTGAGCTCTATAATCAAACAAGTCAAAGAATCGAAGATTTCATGTCATTAATTCTCGTAAAATATATCAAGGAACAGAGCATTTGACCTTTTGTATGGCCAATATTTTGTAAAAGAACAAAAACTGAAAACAAAGTTCTTAACGTAATATATCGTTGAAATTAATTAAAAAACAACATGATAAGGTATAAACAAAGTTCGACGAAGGCAAGTTATATTCACCTTAATCAGCTTTGAAGAAGATTAAGAACTTGTATGGAGGGAAAGAGAAGAGACTGAGAGAGAGAAGATAAGTGGTGATCTGAAATGAACAATTATTGTAGCAATTTATAGAGAATAAAGAGAAAGGGTTTTCTAAAAAAAGAAAGAGATGTGACCAACGTGATCGCCTGCTTCTTCTTGATTATTTATTTGGCAAGTAATACATTTGGGTTTTAGTCAATATTTGATAGTTTGGTTAGCCGCAAAACAAAAGCTTTTGTTTTTTATTTTATATTATAAAATTGGATGTGTTTTAATTACTTTTGTACTTGGTGTAACGTATGTCGTTTGTATAATTTAACAATATCATGACAACCATCAATAGTATATTTTATCGATTATGAATTTATGATACGTGTCAATAATTTACATTTAAGATTTCTAATTTAAATTTTAGATTTTGAGTGTTATCAACTACGATTTATAAAATTTTAAAAAATTAATATATAGATGATCTGAAAATATAAATAAGAGTATTGTATTATATATAATTTACCTTGACGAAGATTTATTGTTCCTTATAAAAGACTAATAATGTCTTGGTTTATATTACAGTTCTTAATTACATCTCTAATCAAGGCCATATTTGAGGAGCTGCCAAGAAAACAACAGTGTTAGCAAAAAAAAAAAAAAAAAAAACAGCTATGCATATTTTTTACAGTTCACACACAATTTTTTGTTGTCAACAGTATTTACATATAAATAAGACCAATATTTTAAAATTTGAAAAATGTCAACACTATATTTGAGTATTATTTTTTTTTATAAAATTATTTTTGATTATTATTTATCTGGCCCTACGGCGACATCTAATAGATTTTCAAAGTTTAGTATGTATAGAAATGAATTTTAATGAAGATATGTATATATTACATAATTGAATATGTAGCTATATACATGTATCACAAAATAGTGAATCTAGCTTCCACTCTGCAATTCCATGAAGATGTTTTATCAATTTTTGTTGGTTTTTGTTTTTTTTTTTGTTTTTTTTAATCTTCTATTTTTTTTTTTTTTGATCTTTCATTAATTTATTACCTGTAGAAGTATTAAGTAGCAAGAATATCCAATTTTTACATATATATTTCATATCATCATATATTAACCTGGACTCGCGCGAGGTTAATCATCTAGCTATGAAAAAGATAGTAAATTATAAACTTATGCTAATAATAATATAATGTGGTAGAATCGATGATGGAATGATGTATAATCTTGTAGACTTCTTTAAATCACAAATTTTTAGTGAATTACAATTTATGTTCTACCATGATAAAAACAAAACAACTTTTTTTAGGATTTTGAAACTAAACTAATATTTGTAAATTTAATGATTACGTCTTGTATATATATATCCTGCAATGCGCCACGACCACGATCTTAATCCAAAACATAATCCTTTTTTCTCTATCAAAATAAAAATATCACATATAACTACGTACATGATATAGAATGTGAGTGACTAAGTGAGTAGCAAAGTGAGAAAATATGGAGTAATTTTTCTCACTTCAAAATAATAAAAGAAAAAAAATAATATTTGATAACAAAATAACTATCTTAACCATTCTTACATGTATAGTGAACTACGAATGTATATTTAAATTACTTCACCTGATCCTTAGTATATGTAACATATTATGGCAGCTACTAACAAGAATTTGACCTAATTAAAACTCTACATGAAAATGAAAATCTCCATAAATTAGTATTTAATTTAAATGACGAAATTATAATTGTTTTTTCTTGACATTAGGAACTATACTTAGAAGGTACCGTCTTAGTTATTATAAGATGTGCATGCCATTTAAGTTCCTAAAAATAGAACTAATTTATAAATGATTTCAGTTTGTATTCCCTTTGGAAATTCCAAACATAAATGGCATTATCTTTTCTTTTCATATAATGGCATTACTTGTAACCATTGACCAATTATATATATTTATGTTTGATTCCAAATTTGCAATTATTGCTCTCCGTAATATAAAAATGTATTTTCTTAATTTATACTAATAAGGAGTGTTACAAGTATTATTTATTGTTTTGTGCAGAATTTGAACTATACAAGTTATTTTAATGCCAAAATAAGTTGAATGGTTTTCAAATTTCTACATCTTCCTTTGTTTTTTTCTTGCCAAATTGTTCAACTCTAATAGTTGACATTTGAGGAGTGACAATCTGGATACATATAATCAGGAAGATTTAATTATCATTTAGCAAAAGTCAAAATCATTATAAAAATAAAGCATATTCGAAAAACATAGGATATTCGGAAGAACATAGGCAGATATATTAAGTTTAATATATCTTAGTGGACATAGTTTATCCATATTATAGATTTTTAATCAATCGATCCAACTCAGACCAAATATATATCTAATAGTGTGTGTAATAATTTAAATTACGTTTTTTTAATAATATTTCTCTTGTAAACTTATTTTAAGATAAAAATACTTTTATTTTGAGACTTCGCCAGCTATATAGAATTTACTGTTTCAAACGGTTTATTAGTTGTTATGCAAGACATGTATAAACTAAATACAAAACATAATAACAATTTAAAAGGAACTTAATAGCGTGTTATACAAATAAGCAATCAAATTAATATAATAATGACCACCAACTGTAGATCACATTTTGTCACACATGAAAGCCTTTTAGCAAAAAAAAAGAAGTAACGATCACATTTTGTCACACAACACAAAAGCAGAGATGTATGCACCATTACAAATATCACATCACGCATCGCAAAAAAGTAAATTGTAAGTTTTAAACAGCCGGAACCAATAAAAAGAATCGAAAATATGACGGCGTAATCATTTCTCAACCTCAGTCTCACCAGAGAGCTCTTCGAGCGACTTGCCCTTGGGCTCAGGGACAAGGAAAGTGAAGAGCATACCGACGAAGTTAATGACACCAAGCATAATCAGTGAGTTCTTGACTCCAATGCCCGGTGGATATCCTGCGTCCGTCTTGGTCTTGTCCTGTGGCTGAGCCGCGTATAGGAAACCAAAAGCTCCCACAATGGCTCCAGCCTTACCTGTTGCGGCTGATATTCCGTGGCATGTGGACCTTAGCCTGGCCGGGAAGATCTCAGCCGGGACAATAAAAGTAGTTGCATTAGGTCCAAAGTTGGCAAAGAAGAAAGTGAGCGAGTACATAACCACAAATCCGATACGGTTGTCCGGTTGGATCCAGTGGTTGTAAGGAAAGGCAATAGCAAACATAAAGACGGTCATCATGAAGAATCCCATTAGCTGGATCGCAAATCTTCCCATGATATCGATAAATGCGACCGTGAACCAGTAACCTGGGACGGTACTGCATAATGCAATGAGAGTTTGTGCCCTGGCGATCATGAAGACCTCGTGGATTCCGTTCATGGTTGCTGCCTTTGGAATCCATCCGATAGCCGAAAAGATATCTTTTTGGAACAAGTTTTGGCTATAGAAGGCAATGTCAAGCAAGAACCAAGTAGAGGTACATCCGAGGAGGGGAAGACCATGGCGTTTGGCGAATTCCTTGGAGAACAAGCCATAGTTAAGTCTAGGGTCTTTAACGATATCCTCCGCTCTTTCCTCCATCTCAAGCTCCACTTGTAAAACCTTGGACATGTCTTGTGTGGCCTGTTTGATGTTCTTGGCCACCAAAGCGGTGTAACGAGCGGTTTCTGGCATCTTCATACGCCAGTAGTAAGTCAAGGCTGCGGGTAAAGCACCAAACATGACAATGATTCGCCAAATGTAATCAGCTTGAGGAGGCGTTGAGAGAGCCCTGTTGACTGCATAGGTTGGAGCGGGGAACTTCTTGTCGAAAATGGAAGATACTGCAAGTGCCACGAAACCTCCGGCCAAGATACCAACACCTTGCATGGCGAACACAGCCGCGATGAAAGCCCCACGGGTCTTCTTGTTAGCGTATTCGGACATGATGGTGGCAGAAAGAGGGTAGTCACCTCCAATACCGAATCCCAGCCAAAACCTAAGCAAAATATTTTGTATGTTTATATTGTTTAAAAAACAAAATAGAGATAGGGTATAAGAATTATTAGCAAATTATGTATATGTATATGATGATAATTGTACCTAAAGAAGCAAAGAGTGGTCATGACACCCTTGGCTTGGTTTCCGAAGGAGAGTCCCGAAAAGACAGAGCACAAAATCATCATGATCAAAGTGATACCGTATACTTTTTTACGTCCGAGTTTGTCACCGAGCCATCCGAAGAAGAGCTGACCAGCAAGGGTTCCACAGAGAGCCACACCATTGACCGCGGCCGCAACATGAGGGGGAAGTGAGCCAGGCTTGTCTGACAAGGGATTGAAGTAGTAGAGGCGGCCAAGGAGCTTGGTCACCAAGGACACGCAAAAGAGATCGTAGGCGTCTGTAAAGAATCCCATACCGGCGATTACAATCGCCGTGAAATGGTAAAGTTGCGTTTTCGCAACATCGAGTGCCTTAAGCACTCCTAGTTGTTGTTCAGCCATCTCAACTTTGCTTGTCTCTCCTGCTTTCACACTAAACGTTAATACATTTGTATTGATATATTTCTTGCAATTATATATATATATATGAATGTGAAGACATTCTGATCCTCCTGTCGGATGGGACAAATAACCTAGTTTGACTCTTTATTAGGGTTTAACGTTAAAAAGAAAGACAAAACGAGAAACGCATGTCTTTGATGAAGAGACATCATGTTAAATAACTTAACATTAGATCACATACGCTAAAAATCCTAAAAATGATGATATTTATAAACTAAAGTAACTTTCCATGCCGTAAAAAATAAAAGTAACTCTCCGTACAAATCTATATAGTTAGTTAGTTACCTTCTTGTTAAATGGTGGAGAGAGATTGTAGAGATGACTGGTGCTATGAGTGCAGAAATGTTTTTTTTGTTTTTTTGTTTGGTAACCGAGTGCAGAAATGTTGGGAATTTATAGAATGGATTCTGAACTAAAAAATATGTGGGAGTTGATATGCGGCATCTTTTGTAAGGTATATACTATATACTCTCTTGTTATTTCTTTATAAGCCTATATCTATTAATTTACAAGTTAAAAGTCAAATAAATCTTTAGTTTTGGGTAAATTTCGAAGATGAACGATCCTCTATGGTTCATCTAAAGCTTTATATCGTAATCACAGCTTTGCAAGTGATTGCGGTTGTTGACGTTTGACAACAATCACTGCAAATACTTTATACTGCTTCGAACTGCTTTAGATTTCTCAAAATCATCAAAAGCTCTTTCTTACGGATGTTTGCGATTGCGGAAGGTTGCGGATTGACAATTAAAAAAAATAAATTTATTTTAAAATCAAAATATATATAATAATCTTTAAAACATATTAAGACTTAGATATTATAATCACAAAATATATAAACAAATTTGATGCTTTTTAGTTAATATTCATTAATGACCTATCATAATTTTATATTTATAAGATCTCTAAACCAAAATTCTCTTGATATATATTTTCTTCATCACCAATACATATCTAACAACTATATTTTTTTAATCTAATCATAATCTTCATAATTATTTTTGTAATGAAAATCACATCTTTCATCCAAACTAAAATTTTTTTAAAAATAAACGTAAATATTATACACATATTATTTTATGGTTTTTTTTATTGTCATTTATATTGAACTAATAATTTTCTATTTTCTCATAATAATATAGTTTTGATGTTTTTTTATAATTATATAATATTTTTATATTGTTAATTTATTGTTTAACCCCTATTGTATCCGCAAGTCATAAATATCTCGTAAATACACCCGTTTCTAATTTCAATGTCAGTCGTACAAACTGCTTAGTAACGCTTTTAACTGCAATTGCCCGCTTCTACAAACTCTCGTATCCACAACCACAATCGCGGTTTTTAAACCAGTCATGCCCATTTAATTAACACTTCCATTGATCCAAAAAGATCTTATTATATATATTTCTATATACAATCGACGAGATATTATATAAATTAACACAATCAACGATATTTTTATTTTTTGTTATTGCAAAGTAAAAGAAATGGTAATATACGCATATTCTTGTACCTGATTAATAGAGGTGAATTTATATGAGATTTTGAGGTGGTGTTAGTAAAATCATTCGTAGTGGTTCCGTATATCAANGCAAAGTAAAAGAAATGGTAATATACGCATATTCTTGTACCTGATTAATAGAGGTGAATTTATATGAGATTTTGAGGTGGTGTTAGTAAAATCATTCGTAGTGGTTCCGTATATCAAAAATATAAAATTGTCTATTGTAAACGTGGTACATATATGTATAACAGTTTTTGTGTATCTTTATAATCAGGTAAAATTATCTGTTGTAAAATCGTATACAGTAGAAACTTTATAAATTAATATTCGATTCATTAATAATTCGCTAAATTAATTTTTTTGGCAGTTCCAAAATTAGTTTTTCAACCAAATAATATATCTATAAATTAATAATTACTATAAATTAATAATTTTTTATAAAACCTCATGGTCCCAACATTATTAATTTATAGAGTTTCTACTGTATTTAGTTGTTTTAATAATGTATATGACATAGTTAATTCACGCAAATTAGAATTAGGAAATTAATTATTAAAAACGATATATCTATTAATTTCCTAATTCTAATTTGCATGTATGAATTTATCTATTGCTTTAGGGAAATTGTGGGATATAACCCATTTTCACAGTTAGTATGCTTTAAGGTCTATTTGTAAAAATAATCGTAATTGGCTTTTTTTTTTTTTTTTCTTTTAACATTTTAACTGTGACATTTGCATGCAATTTTTACTTCTAACATCATATCTTTTTTTTTTTTTTGTTAAAACATCATATCTTACTGAATCTTACATTATTAGACTAACCGGATCTAACATTTCTTGATATTTCTACAACACTTTGTTAGCACTCATATTAATCTGGCGATTCTCTCACATCGACATGCAATTTCATCAACTTCGTCTTTTTCCCTAAGGGGCTGGGTCTGTTCCGCAATCAACAAATCAAATTAAATGTTTACATAGGAGACCCCAATTTAGCTGGTTTTACGTTTGGCCTCATTATATAATAGTATGAATTAGGAAATTAATGAAATAAAGGAGAACAATTAGTGCATAGTGCATACCATGTTCCCAACTCATAGGAGCAACATCCAATAATTTGGATGGATTAATTTTTTTTTAAAAGTATTCATACGTAGCTGTCAAACGATATTTTTTTTAGGGGTATTGTCGCACGGTAGGTTTTTTAAAGGGTTGATTTCACTAGACCAACCCTACTGATGTATTTCAAATTATTTATTTTTAAACTGCTCACCTCTTCGATATACAATTTAATTGCTACACAATCCAAACTATCTAACTCTACGTAATTCCACATATATATGAAATTAAAATCGAAAAGTGTTTTGTAATGGATGATTGGATATTTGGATAGATCCGAAAATAAATCTGAGAATCTGATTAATAAACCAAACACGACAAACTTAACCCTCTTAGAAAGATAGAGGGTTTCAAAATGATATGTATCTACCGCCTTTTCCTTGCTTGAGAAGATCATGCCGTTGCCATAAGGGATTTTGAGGCCTTGTCCCAACACTACAACACTGATAAAGGTTGAAAGAAGATGTCGTCAAGGGACATCTAGGGATATGATGATTGGTCGGATGGACATCTAGTATAAAGTGACCTCACCAGAAGAAGTTAACTCGGGTCTTGACACAGATCCGGGAAGGGATGGGTTTGTGGAATCTGGGTCGGGTTCGACTGATAAAGTGGTAAAGATAATATTTTGAACCAAAAAAGATTTAAACATATAGAGGTAAGTCGAAGGCATGCAGTACATCAATTTTTGAGTCTATGTTGCTTAAAGTTTTTGGAAATAGTAAAAGATAGTGTTTTATATTATTTGAAATTATCTACGGTACTATTTTGAGGTTTTGTAGTATATGTGATCAATAGAGGTAGAGATTGGCTCGCCATAACGTTTATTTGGTACCAAAGCCGAATTTGTTGGCAGAAAAAGGAGAAATAACTATTTTAATACTAGTTTGACAAAAAAAAACTATTTTAATACGACATTATCTTAAATGTAATGTGAAATTTATAGTTTGTAAAGAAATGTAATTTCCAGTTTGAATTCTATTTAGTATTATCCACTTAATTAACATTCTATTATATTTTTCAATGTGTTCCACTTACTATTATATTCTATTTTCTCAATATGCTGCTTCGTTTAACTGTTATGTAAATGAGTTTGAGTTATTTTGTATGTGTTTACTTTTCAGTTGGGGAATTTTACTATATAAATGGAATGTGCCTTCGGCTTTCAAATCTATAGTATTGTACACTCATCTAGTATAGTTTGGTCTTGATATAAGTTGTAAGTTACGTTTGTACATGCCAACTCATTTCAAAAATGATAAAAATGCAATATTTTCCACTCTTAGTTCTTATTTATTTTATATATGTAACCATTCATCAATTGTTGTTTCAATGAAGTATGAAAACTAATTAATTGTTTCTTATGTATTCATATTTTTGATAAAAATTATGTATTTATATTTTATTAGAAGAATATAGTATAGTAAGATCTATGCATTCGCATGAAGTGCATTTAGTTTCAACTCCTTCATATGCGATGTTTTATTGAAAAACAATTGTTCCATATTTGTTACATGGAATAGAAATAGACGGTTAGTATCAAAAAGAAAAATGATTGTTTTCAAATAAAAATAATCTCATACTTTTATAATAATTATTCCAAAATTAAGAATTTTTATTCAGCACATCACATAACGTAACAATATATATCATGGTAAATAGTATAATATGACATTTCATGTTAAGTGCTTCTGTATAAAACGGTGCATTTACATTGTTCTCTATTTTGATATATCTGATCCGTTTTTAAAATTTCAAACCACATGTCATATGCTAAAATATTATCTTTGTTCATTGTAATCACAAAGTTGCATCAATTTATGCAAAGAAATAGAAGTAAAAAATTATGAGAAGGGATAAAATCTTTTAATCTTTGTACTCAAAGGAAATAGAAAAAATGTGTTGAAGAAGAAAAAATGCTATTTTTGACTATAACAAGAGTAGAAAAATAGTACAGAAAATGGTTGCTTGTTAAATTATCTAATTAACATGGTTATGTTCTTTATTATTGTTCCCATTGTGGTTATCAAGTAAATTGACTAAACAAAATTTCTGAATTAATTTAATTTTAATTTAAAATAAAACAAAATATAATTCAAAATCATAAATTTAGAAAATACAATATACATCATAAATACAAAATATATAAAACTACGTTGGAATCCTTATTTTTTTTTGAACACAATACTTATATTAAAACCCAATTCGAATTACAAGATAGATTCTCTCAAGGCTTGCTTAGCGATAGAGTCCGCTAGCCCATTAGAGGCCCAAAAGATGAAATTAAATGCAACAAAGGAGAAGTAGTTCGAACAGAGAGAGATATCCGATAGGATTCCATGAACATCCGAGATCGAAGAACCATCGTTGATCGCCCGGATTAATTGCAGAGAGTCCGACTGGATTCTCAGCCTTCGAATACCACGCCTGAAAGCGTGGAGGAGAGCAGATCTGATTGCTAGAGCTTCAGCCACTAGCGCAGATTTCACATGCAACAAGGAAGATGAGTGTCTAGACGGTGCGCCATTTCCGGTGCTAAGCGTCCATCCAAGTCCTGCTGCTCTTGAGTTCGCCAACCACGCCGCATCTGTAAAACATTCTGTAGTTCCATCCGGCGGGATTGCCTGAGAGATGGGTGGGATCTGAGAAGAATTTGTTCCAGCAGTTGGGATGGCCTTAGCAGAGGACCAGTCACGAGCATTTTTTATTGCTTTTAGAACCGTTTCATCGGTTGAGAAGATCCGATTGTTGAAAATCTGTTGATTCCTGGTTGTCCAGAGGTTCCATAAGATCCACGGAGCAAGGATACCAGGTGCCAGTCCTGTGGGAGGGAGAGAGGGTCTAGCTTGAACCGTCTGGATCCCCGTAAGTACCGAGTTTATCAGAGCAGGATCCAAATTCAAGTCAAGGGGTACCTTCGCCCAGACCTCTCTGGCAAAGCAGCAATGAAAGAAGAGGTGCAAAGTTGATTCCGATTCAGAGCATCTATGGCACTTAGGATCAACTGGGATGTATCGTCGAACCAAGTTTTCCCCCATAGGGAGAGCATCCCTCAGGGTTTTCCAGAGAAACAGTTTAACTTTTGGAGCTGTTTTGGCTGTCCATACATGTGTGTTCCAGCTTACATCCCTAGTCTCCTCCGGGTCCAAAAGCCGATCTGCTTCCGCAGCTATGAAGTAACCTGATTTTGTTGAGTAAGAACCCGAAGGATGCGCTAGCCATCGAAGTTTATCCTGTGCCCCCAGCAGACTTGGCTTGATGGTAAGAATCTCCTCCTTATAGGAAGGAATATACTCATCGAGTTTAATAGGATCCCACTCAGATGAGTTATTTTTCAGAAGGTCAGCCACTTTTAGGTGTTGGAGAGACTCAGGGACTGGTCCCATAGGTCGAATTTGCTTCGAGCTAGATAGCCAGGGGTCATTCCAGACATTAACAGACTTGCCGTTCCCAATAACCCATCCTAACTGTTTGATCAGCAGGTCACGACCCGCCAGCACACTTCGCCAACCATGAGAGGCTGAGCCAGGAGCTGTGCAGGTCAATAATGGAGAGGAGGAGCAATATTTACCCATGAGGATCCGTGCTAGAAGTTCATGTGGGTTGTTGAGCAATCTCCAGCTTATTTTGGCTAATAAGGCATCATTAAAGAGGTTAATATCTCTAAAACCTAATCCTCCCAAAGCTTTAGGTTTTGACATTTTTCTCCACGAAATCCAAGACATTTTCTTTTTTTCCGGTGATGAGTCCCACCAGAATCTAGTGAGGGCCGATTGGATCCGTTTGCATAGAGATTGGGACAGTTTGAAGCACGACATGGCGTAGGAAGGCATTGCCGCCAGGACACTCTTCAGCATAATCAATTTCCCAGCGCTCGATAGAAATCTAGTGGACCAGCTAATAGCTTTATGCTTGATACGTTCCACTATAGAGGTGAAGACATCTCTCTTCTTCCCGAAAAGCTCGGGTAATCCTATATACTTTCCATTTCCTCCCTCTTTCTCAATATGAAGAATAAGTTTCATTTGAAGTTTTAGGGCTTGTGGAGTCTGTTTGGAGAAGGAGATCGATGACTTTTGCGGGTTTATCGCTTGTCCTGAAGCTGCCGCATATTGGTCCAGGATCTTTTGAAGAGAAGTACAAGCCGCTTGTGATGCCTGACAGAAGAACATAGTGTCATCTGCAAACAGCAAATGATTAATTCGTGGACTACCAGTTGCCACTCGAATGCCCTGTAAGCTTCTGTCTTCTTCAGCTCGGTGGCAAAGGCCCGAAAGGACTTCACTGCAAAGAATAAACAGGTAAGGTGAAAGGGGGTCTCCCTGTCTGATTCCTCTTGTTGGTTTAACTGCTCCTCTCGGGGTTCCATTTACTATAAAGGAGTAGGAGACTGTAGAGACACATTGCATGATCCATTGTATCCACCTCGGATGAAAACCTAATCTTTGTAGCACAAGCTCAATGAATTTCCATTCCAATCTGTCATACGCCTTACTCATATCCGTCTTTACAGCCATTGAGAAGAATTTCTTAGCTTTTGACCTCTTAAGATAGTGTAAGACCTCGTGGGTGATCAAAACATTATCTGATATTGCTCGTTTTGGGACAAATGCAGATTGGTTCTCAGAGATTGTATCCTGGAGCAATGGTTGGAGCCTACAACAGAGCCGCTTTGAGATCACTTTGTAATAGACATTACAAAGTGCTATTGGCCTATAATCCGCCACTTTTTTTGGTCCAATGCCTTTCGGGATGAGCCTGACGAAAGTTTCATTCATGGATCTTGGCATGATACCTGTATGGAGGAAGCCTTTAACTTCTTTGATTATGTCATGTCCCACCACGNAGTGAGATATCCACTGATAGAAAGTGGCCGATATTCTGGGCGATGCTAATGAGGGTTGTCTCTGACCAAAGATGTAGGGGTATACCCTGAACTTGAATCCAAAACGGGATTTGAGAAGGGAAAGAGTTGGATGTTGTGGGTTCCCATCGTTGGAGGATCAGCATCCAGTGGGCGAAATGGTACGAACGGTTTTCTAGAACTTTTTGGAGATCCTCTTCTGATGAGAATTGGTATTGGAAGAGGCCTTGTCCTAGATCCGCTCCCAGAGGTCGTGAGGTGACCTTCCAGTGGTCAGCCATAAACGGGAGTAAGGACCAAGTTTTTTGGATCTTAGGGTTTGTAACCCTACCAATAAGCGTGAGTGAGCGTTTGCGGAGAAGTTATGTATTATCAAAGTGAGGTACTCGTACGAGCGCAGCACGGTGAGGCTCTTCCGCTGAGGCCATACCCTTTCCTTTTTTCGCATATGTCAGCTTCCTGTTACTCATCTTCTTTGGTTTTGGAATGCAGGATTTATTTGACGAGCCTGAGGGAAGCTCCGATGCCCTTTCTCTTGGGAACGGTCTCTTTAACGAAATTTTCTCCAGAGAAGACCTCAAATACTGCACCTTTCGGTGAAGGGATACTACACTCCGTTCCCGAGGGAGGGGGAACCCAGTGAGAGATTTACTACTAAGCTTAGTAGAGGATTGTAGAGGTTGGTGAGCTGCCGAAGTTCATATCTTGCTTAGGGGGAGGAAAAAACAGCCTATATGCACCATAACACCTTAATCTTGCTTTCTTAGTGTGAGCTGGTCGCTACTAGTCGGATAGGAGCAGCTTCTACAGGAGGTTCTGGCGCCGGAATGGACCCTCCGACCCGTAGGTGGGGGTGGAACCGCGGGGCGTGGAAATCAAGATAGGTCGAATTTGAAAAAACCTTCTACTTTGGGTTAAGAAAAGTTGGTGAGAAAAGTAGCGGTAAAAAAACCAGAGGGTAAGGACCTTTCTCGAAAAGCTCGCCTGGGAGAGAATACTAAAAGTGAATATTACAGCGTATATCCGTTGGAATCCTTATTCATCATGAAATTCACACATTAGCCGCTTATACTGCATGGTGTTTCTGAACCAGCTTTCGAAACATCGGATGGACCTTAATGGTGTAATTGAAGAGTTTGTCGTGGACCATAGCTCGCTCATGTAACTCCTAGATATGTCGAACCATCTATCTTGTGCTATGTTTTTCTATGTCAAACAATTTTAACTGTTCATATGATATAAAATCCGACCGAACATTAATATTGTTGGAAATATATGGGTTTATAACTGAAAAATCAGTGCAGTAATGAACTGAAATTATTTGGTTAATCTGTCTATTTCAATAATATTTTAAAATTGAATGTATTGTTTTCACTTTGTAAAATGTCAAAATGTCAAAAACTCAAAATGTCAATGTTATTTCTGGTGACAAATAATCAAAGGGGTCTATGGTACGGTTTCTAATTGGGTTTAGAAAAAGGAAACTCCTAGAAAAAGGAACCTCCTAGAAAAAGAAAACTCCTAGGAAAAGGAAACTCCTTTTCTAAGTGGTTTATGAATCGGGTTTTGGGGCTTATAAATACAAGGTGTTAGGGTTGTAAATTATTATCATACGAGTTAATAAGAAACCTTAGAAGGGTATTTGCCTCAAATCATTTTGTCTCTTTGCTTTTTCGTTCTTATTTCACAACAACTGGTATCAGAGCTTGGGTTTCACGAAAACTCAGAGCTTGGGTTTCAATGACGGGAGGTTCCCTTAAGTTCGAGATTCCGCGATTCGATGGGAAGGGAAATTTCGGTCTTTGGCAAGGACGAGTGAAGGATCTTCTAACACAGCAGAAGATCAGGAAAGCGTTGACGAAAGAAAAACCAGCTATCGAGGATGAGGATTGGGAGGAGATGCAGGCGCATGCAGCTTCGACAGTTCGTCTGTGTCTTTAAGACGAGGTGATGCTTCAGGTGGAGGATCTCACAACCTGTAGGGAGATCTGGGAGAAACTGGAGAATCTGTACATGTCGAAATCGCTGTCCAGCAAGTTGTTTCTCAAGCAGCGTTTGTACGGGCTGAAGATGTCAGAAGGATCTGATCTGATGCAGCATGTACACGCCTTCAATCAGATCGTCGGGAATCTGGCTCGTGTGGAGGTAAAAGTTGAGGACGAAGATAAAGCCATGATCATGTTGTGTTCATTGCCTCCTTCGTATGAGACTCTGCTAACAGCACTCACGTGCAACAAGGAGACAATATCTTTGGAGACGGTTGCTGTCTTGCTCCAATCTCATTATGAGCGAAGACAGAAGTCTGGAGCAGAAGGTTCTCATGGTGATGGATTGTTTGCGAACAATCAGGACAGAGGAAGGCAGACGAACAAACAGGATGGGACAAGCAGTGGCAGGTCAAAGTCAAGGAACAGAAAGAAGGCCATCTGTTATGGTTGTGGTGGCGCAGGTCATTACAAGCGGGATTGTCCAAATAAGGGAAAGAACAAAGGAAAGTCTGCGAATGTAGCGCAGCAAGGAGATGATTCAGGGGATAACGATTTGCTTGCTGTTATGTCAAGTCATCATGTGGATTCTTGGGTGATGGATACAGGTGCGTCGTTCCATATGACCTCTAATCGGGAGTGATTCGAGACGTACAAGGCAGGGAATATGGGATCGGTTCAGTTGGCGGATGACAGGGTTTGTGGCATCGTTGGTAGTGGATCTATCAAGTTCAGGATGCATGATGGAGTCATTAGGACGCTTACTGATGTGAGACATGTTCCCTCTGTCAAGAAGAATCTGATATCGTTGGGTACTCTTCACAGAAACGGATTCAGATTTCATGCAGTTGAAGGAGAAGACGTGGTGAAGGTGTGCAAGGGATCGATGGTAATGATGAAAGGAACGATGACAGGAGGAAGCACCTATCGTTTGGTAGGAAGTGTGGTTGTAGGTGGAGCTGCAGCTGCAGTATCTGAATCAGACAGCACGACTCTATGGCACATGCGTATGGGACATATAGGTACGCATGGGTTGAATGAGCTCCACAAAAGGGGTCTGCTGGGAGGTATGAAGAATTGCAAGATGGATTTTTGCAAGTTCTGCGTGATGGGAAAGCAGTCCAAAGTGTCTTTCAAGACAGGTCTACACACGACAAAGGGTCTTCTAGACTATGTCCATTCTGATGTGTGGGGACCAACGCGAGAGCAGTCATTGGGAGGATCTAGATACTTCGTTATCTTCATTGATGATTTTTCAAAGAAGGTGTGGGTATACTTCATGAGGCAGAAGTCTGAGGTATTTGAAAAATTCAAGACTTGGAAGGCTGAAGTTGAGAACCAGACGGAGAGAAAGGTGAAGTATCTAAGATCAGATAATGGCACAGAGTATACTGATGGGAAATTTGTCAAGTTCTGTGAGGAGCATGGTATTCAAAGGCACTATACAGTGAGGAAAACGCCACAGCAAAACGGAGTCAGTGAAAGGATGAACCGAACTATCGCTGAGAAGGCTAGGTGTTTGAGGTTGAATGCAGGGCTTCCAAAGCAGTTTTGGGCAGAGGCAGTAAACATGGCGGTTTATCTCATCAATAGATCGGCAAGGAGCTCTCTTGAAGGAAATGTCGCTGAAGAGGTTTGGACTGGGGTAGATATTGATCTATCAAACTTGAGGATTTTTGGATGTCCAGCCTACATGCTTATACCAAGCGATGAAAGGTCTAAGCTGGATTCGAAATCCAAGAAGAACATCTTTCTAGGCTTTGAGAAAGGTGTTAAGGGCTTCAAGTTATGGGATCCTGAGGCTAAGAAGAGAATTTTCAGTAGAGATGTGGTGTTCGATGAGCAGTACATGGTGGAACAGGCGAGGTCAGAACCAATGTCTGTTATGTTTGAGACTGAAAACGAATCTAGGAAGACTCAGGAGGCGCTTAGTAAGGCTAAGCTAGTAGCAGCAAATCCTGAGAAGCCTCCTGAAGATGAGCAGGAAGTTCAGCAGGAGGATGAGCAGGAAGAAGAGCAGGAAGAAGAACAGGAAGAAGCAGAGGAGAGTGGTGATACAAGCAGACCAAACAGGATCAAGAAGGCGCCAGTAAGATATGGTTTTGAAGACATGGTCGGTTTTGCTCTTTCTATTGAGTCAGATGTTCCATTGACTTATAAAGAGGCTATTGCTAGTCTGGATAAGGAGGAATGGACAGGGGCTGTGATGGAAGAACATGAGAGTCTAAGCAAGAACCGTACTTGGGATCTTGTTCCTTTACCAAAGGGCAAGAAGGCGATTGGATGCAAGTGGGTTTTCACTAGAAAACCAGGGATGTCTGAAAAGGAGTTTATGAAGTTCAAGGCAAGGTTGGTCGCAAAGGGGTACTCACAAAGGAAGGGAGTAGATTATGACGAGATTTTCTCTCCTGTGGTAAGGCACACTTCAATTCGAATTGTGCTTGGTTTGGTAGCTAGCTGGGATTTTCATCTTGAACAGATGGATGTGAAGACAGCTTTCCTTCATGGAGATTTGGAGGAAGAGATCTACATGGAGCAGCCAGAAGGGCTTGTGAAACCAGGTGAGGAGAAGCTTGTATGCAGATTGAGGAAGTCTCTGTATGGGTTGAAGCAGGCTCCAAGACAATGGTACAAGCGGTTTGACTCCTACATGGTGAAGATTGACTATCAAAGATGTGAGTATGACTGTTGTGTCTATGTGAAGTGCCGTGATGGTCATCCTTCTATACTCTTGTTGCTTTATGTTGATGATATGCTCATTACTGGGAGCAATATGGGTGATATTGCAGAATTGAAGAGGTTACTGGGCAGAGAGTTTGAAATGAAGGATCTAGGCGCAGCCAAGAAGATCCTTGGGATGGAAATTCGCAGAGAGAGGAGCTCTAGGAGATTATGGCTGTCTCAGAAGGGCTACATACAGAAGGTTCTAGAAAGGTTTGACATGGCAAGTGCTAAACCGGTTTCTACACCTTTGGCGAATCATTTCAGTCTTTCAGCTGCTCAGTCTCCTAAGTCTGAAGAAGAAATCAGAGGTATGGAACAAGTTCCTTATGCTAGTGCTGTTGGTTGTCTTATGTATGTCATGGTTTGTACAAGACCAGATTTGGCTCAAGCTGTTAGCCAAGTCAGCAAGTACATGTCTAAACCTGGGAGAGAACATTGGGAAGCTGTGAAATGGATTCTCAGGTATTTGAAGGGTACAACTGATCGTGGAATTATGTTTGGAGGCCAAGAGGGTGTTTCAGTTTTGGGGTATGTTGATTCAGATTATGCAGGAGATTTGGATAACAGGAGGTCCACTACAGGTTTTGTGTTTACACTAGCTGGAGGACCTATATGTTGGAGATCTGTGCTACAGTCTGTTGTTGCATTATCTACCACAGAGGCTGAATACATGGCATTGGCGGAAGCAGCAAAGGAGGCACTTTGGGTTCAAGGACTTGTGACAGAATTGGGTATTGAGCAAGGTGGAGTTCAGCTACACTGTGATAGCCAGAGTGCAATATTTCTGGCGAAAAATCAAGTGTATCATTCAAGGACAAATCACATTCATGTGAGGTTTCACAAGATAAGGGAGTTGGTTGCTTCTGGTGAGATCATTCTGGAGAAAGTGCATACGTCAGAGAATGCGGCTGATATGCTAACCAAGCCAGTTACTGTGGAGAAGTTCAAGCATTGCTTGGAGCTGCTCCATGTCTTCCAATGCTAGAGGAAGAAGCAAAATGACCCATGAAGAGATTTTTTGTCAAGGTGGAGTTTGTTATTTCTGGTGACAAATAATCAAAGGGGTCTATGGTACGGTTTCTAATTGGGCTTAGGAAAAGGAAACTCCTAGAAAAAGGAAACTCCTAGAAAAAAGAAACTCCTAGGAAAAAGAAACTCCTTTTCTAAGTGGTTTAAGAATCGGGTTTTGGAGCTTATAAATACAAGGTATTAGGATTGTAAATTATTATCACATGAGTCAATAAGAAACCTTAGAAGGGTATTTGGCTCAAATCGTTTTGTCTCTTTGCTTTTTCGTTCTTATTTCACAACAGTCAACATTTATATTTATCTAATAGTATATGTTGGTTGTACTTTCAAGTTACTTTTTTTTTAATTTGTTTTACCAAACCAACTTGGATGTGATCTCCCTTTGTCTGACTTTTATCTAGAAACGTGTTGTATGATTGCTTCAATCCGTACAACGCCACCACGCATTGACTTTTGCAACAGCAACTATAATGCTGCGATCAATGTGATCGTTATAGCTATTTAAACAAATCCATATATGCTATGCATTATCTGTTATGTTTTTTTCAATAATATTGATATTTAAGAATATACTTTAATCCGGAGAATTAAACAACATATGATTACAATTTACAAGGCATCGCCGTATTTAGTGGGAGCCTTGTCACTTGGATTAGTTTGACCTACAAATATTTATGATTCAAGTTAGCAAAAATAATTAAAAATAATATATATATATATATATGATTCATAAGCTTAACCAAAATTGATTTGAACATATATAGCTTTATAAATATCAAAGATGTTTATATTTATTTACAGATGTAAGCTTTCATTTTTAGATTTCTTGGGCTCTTTCGTATTTTCTTTCTAAGAAAGGTTGATATTTTGTTTAAAATTTATTTATAAAAACATTCTAACTAAAATATTTGAAAACAAAAGAAAAATCAGAGTTGACTTTAGTAGGGAGGGACATGATCAGTGATAAACAAAGTTGACTTTAGTACGGATGGACATGAAAGGTGATAAGATAACTTGTTAGATTGCTAGTTCACAAGAAAAATTCGTTAATGAATTTTTGTTTCCTGTCGGCCGTTTAAAGATCAACTCGATCTTTACTATCAACGTTAAAATTAAAATTAGGATACGGTCTATATATAATTTGATTGAAATTACCAAAAAGATGTTAGAAGTCTAAAAAATATTCGAGGATTGTATATCACTCGAGTCTCGATAGTTTACCATTCGAATTGAGTCTTTAGTTTTTACATAGCATTAGAAATAGGTCTATATATAGCACGAATTACTGAAATGTCACTGTAAGCAAATCTAATGGAAAAAATCTTCAATTATATCATCCGATCCATCTTAAAACTATCAACTATTATTGTGTGGATAAAAATCCTTGATTAAAGTTCATTAGTGAAAATAACCATTTTCCTATAATAAGGTGTCTTTCCCTAATTAGAAAAAAATATAAGTGTCAAAATCGATTGGTTGATAGACATTGTGATCATGTTAATTACAAAATTAGAAATCAAATTATATAATATAATTTCTTGCTTCAAACATTTTTCTGAAGGTCGAATTTTGAAATCCAAATCCTAATAACCCATTCTTTTCTAAAATGATGTTTTATAAACGCATTCAGTCGCATAGCGTCACATCTTGTCACATGCTAATATTGATTTTCTTACTGTCATATAGATTCGACAGCGTTTTACATTCAAATGATTTCTCAATAGATATGAAGATCTTCTCATTAATACGTCTATATTGAGAACAATCTATCTGATCCATTGTAATCCATTATAACTACAATGGTTAAAAACGTTTAATAAGAGAGATTAAGCGGATGATATGAACATTGTGGAGGACTATACGCTTATCGTGTGGATTATACAATAAATATATACGTACGGGTACGTATCATTAGGGATATCCCCTTAAGGTAATAGCATTAGCGAGTGAAAATTGGTTTAAATAAGTTGACCAAAAAACGGAATGGGTCCATGGTTATAAATCTGATAGGTGTCACATATGCTAGCTAATAACAGATTATTAAAAGGTATAAAAATGATGTGCAGCCATATCCAGAAGAGCAAGAAAGAATAGTTAATTAAGTGATGGACAAAGGATTAAAAGTAAAATAAAAAAGTGAATATACCCTTAAGATGCCGGAGAGTATGCTTCTCCGATCTCCTCTATAAATTTTTGCCGTCCTAACAACCACAATCACTACCTCTCTCAAAATATCAATAGTTTTCTCTCGTGCCTATTCCTTCGCCACCAATAACGTAACGTGACGGTAAGATTAATTACAAATGTTTGTTATCTAATTTTCTTTCAAATTCACAAACATAATATGATATATATAACCTAAATCTGCTTTGTAAAGTCTTCAATTATTTGATCATTTTAGGGTTTTAACTAGCTTAAATTTAACATTTTTTGTTGTTAGTTAACATTCATAAATTAAATAGAAAGGTGATACGTAATATGTCATATGATCATAGTAAAGTATTAGAATAATACAACAATAAACACAATAGAGTTGAGAATGGTTTCTCTATAACGATATACATTGACCCCATATATCACTTCACTTATTATATCTACAAGACAAAAGTTCAATACCGAATATTAACTTATAATGAGTGGTTAGCAGGAGAGACAAGAGAGGCTTAGATGGCTGAACAACAACTAGGAGTGTTGAAGGCACTCGATGTTGCGAAAACGCAACTTTACCATTTCACAGCGATTGTCATCGCTGGTATGGGATTCTTTACAGACGCCTACGATCTCTTTTGCGTGTCCTTGGTGACCAAGCTCCTTGGCCGCCTCTACTACTTCAATCCCTTGTCAGACAAGCCTGGCTCACTTCCCCCTCATGTTGCGGCCGCGGTCAATGGTGTGGCTCTCTGTGGAACCCTTGCTGGTCAGCTCTTCTTCGGATGGCTCGGTGACAAACTCGGACGTAAAAAAGTATACGGTATCACTTTGATCATGATGATTTTGTGCTCTGTCTTTTCGGGACTCTCCTTCGGAAACCAAGCCAAGGGTGTCATGACCACTCTTTGCTTCTTTAGGTACAATTATCATCATATACATATACATAATTTGCTAATAATTCTTATACCCTATCTCTATTTTGTTTTTTAAACAATATAAACAAACAAAATATTTTGCTTAGGTTTTGGCTGGGATTTGGTATTGGAGGTGACTACCCTCTTTCTGCCACCATCATGTCCGAATACGCTAACAAGAAGACTCGCGGGGCTTTCATCGCGGCTGTGTTCGCTATGCAAGGTGTCGGAATCTTGGCCGGAGGTTTCGTGGCACTTGCAGTATCTTCCATTTTCGACAAACAATTCCCAGCTCCGACCTATGCAGTCAACAGGGCTCTCTCAACGCCTCCTCAAGCTGATTACATTTGGCGAATCATCGTCATGTTTGGTGCTTTACCCGCAGCCTTGACTTACTACTGGCGTATGAAGATGCCAGAAACCGCTCGTTACACCGCTTTGGTGGCCAAGAACATCAAACAGGCCACTAAAGACATGTCCAAGGTCTTACAAGTGGAGCTTGAGATGGAGGAAAGAGCGGAGGATATCGTTAAAGACCCTAGACTTAACTATGGCTTGTTCTCCAAGGAATTCGCCAAACGCCATGGTCTTCCCCTCCTCGGATGTACCTCTACTTGGTTCTTGCTTGACATTGCCTTCTATAGCCAAAACTTGTTCCAAAAAGATATCTTTTCGGCTATCGGATGGATTCCAAAGGCAGCAACCATGAACGGAATCCACGAGGTCTTCATGATTGCCAGGGCACAAACTCTCATTGCATTATGCAGTACCGTCCCAGGTTACTGGTTCACGGTCGCATTTATTGATATCATGGGAAGATTTGCGATCCAGCTAATGGGATTCTTCATGATGACCGTCTTTATGTTTGCTATTGCCTTTCCTTACAACCACTGGATCCAACCGGACAACCGTATCGGATTTGTGGTTATGTACTCGCTCACTTTCTTCTTTGCCAACTTTGGACCTAATGCAACTACTTTTATTGTCCCGGCTGAGATCTTCCCGGCCAGGCTAAGGTCCACATGCCACGGAATATCAGCCGCGACAGGTAAAGCTGGAGCCATCGTAGGAGCTTTCGGGTTCCTTTACGCGGCTCAGCCACAGGACAAGACTAAGACAGACGCAGGATATCCACCGGGCATTGGAGTCAAGAACTCACTGATCATGCTTGGTGTCATTAACTTCGTCGGTATGCTCTTCACCTTCCTTGTCCCTGAGCCCAAGGGCAAGTCTCTTGAAGAGCTCTCCGGTGAAGCTGAGGTTGAGAAATGATTAGGCTATTCATTCACGTTTTCAACTTACTCTTGTGATTGTTTTTCAGTTAATATTTCTTGTGCATTTTAACATTTTTTTTTGTGATGCGTGACGTGATATTTGTAACGGTGCACCTGTAGTTCTTGATAAATTCTCAAAGAACTACTAAGAAGTAAACTTTTATGTTTTTTTTTTTGGGTTTCTCAAACAAGAACGGTTCTCCCTCTCTCTAATTTTTTCAATTTTTTTATTATGTTTAGAGACTACCAAAGAAGTTGCCCTTAGGGCATCCGCAATGCAGAGCTGCAAAGCTCTAAACTTTAAAAAAAAAAAAAAAAAAAATAATGACGTGGCGAGGTGAGAGAGTGAGAGTCGACTCTCTGCGAAGAAGCTGAAGAAACGGTTCTAACCTACGACGCGATTAGTCAGACTTTTTTTTTTTTTTTTTTTTTTTGGAAAATCGATTTTTTTAAAAAAATATTAAATTTTTTTTAAGAACTTTAGCATCAGCTCTCCAATGCTGATGCCCTTATGTTCATAGGTGTCAACAAACCCTGGCGTCCACTCCGACTCTTAACACAGCCATGTTACTCGAATGAAATAATATTTATTAAATATCTATCACATTTGTTTCAAAACTTTGAATCCGTGATCATATATTATAGAGTAATTGCAAATTTTGGACCCAGATAACTAGAAAATTAAGAGACACAAACTGATAATTTTTTGATTAAACTGTTCATTTCTAAATGACACTTCCGCCCCTAGCAACAAGTCAATACAAGTTTCGATTACCCTTTTTGTTGTCTGCACGGTGAAAAAAAAAAAAGAGAAGAAAGCAAAAAAAGAGGAAGCTAAAAAAAAAAGAAGGAAAGAGAAGAACAAGCTACTTATATATTAATTTATCCTAAAAATATTTTTATTGCAATTATATTTTTTTTTTATCATATTTGACATATTTTAATTTTAATTTTTTATTACACGTGTCAAAATCTGATAGACTGACTGACATGCATCATAATCATTTTAATCTAGATTATGATTCATATATATTTTAGTTTATAATTTACTACTTCATAATACTTGAAAAAAAAAATCAAATAAAAAATGTAGTAAACGAAATTAGATCATTTGTGAGCATGAAAGATAAGATTGAGAAAGCTCACTCAAAACTACTCATAAAAGAATTTAATTTGATTTTTTATTTAGTTTTTAACCAAATTTTGTCACATACTTTTAAATATTTAATTTTTTTTCTTATTTGTAGTAGAATCAGTATTTTTAAATATTAATTTTGTTAATTTTTCTGCCTCAACGTAATGGTAAACTTAAATGAATAAAAGTCACATTATAATGCATAATAAGATACAATAAATATTTAATTTATTGTGAAAAATACAAATGAAAATTTTACATTATCCATTCTTTCTTGGTTTCTTTTTTGAGTTTTTCATTTCAATAAAAAAATTTTCATTCTTAATTGTTTCTTAGTTTAAATTTTTAGATTTAGTGACTAAACAAAAAAAAGTTAATATTTTTTACATTTTTTTTCTTTTTTCAGTTTTGTTTATTTTTCTTATACATATTAAAATCAAATTGGTTAAAAAAGTTTATACATGTCAAAATCTGATCAATAAATTTAACACGTATCACAATCATGTAAATTAGCAATTTGAAACATTATTGTTTATTGAAACAAATTGGATGCCAGTGGACTTACTTACTTTGAAACATCAAGTTTGCGAATCAATGATTAGGATGCCAGTGGACCTAAAAAAACAATGCAAAATTTACGAATCAAAGCAAATCGAGTTTCCGGAAGAGAGAAATCTGACGAAGACAGAAGTTAGAAAAAAGGTTAGGTCTTTCTCATAGAATTGACCAATTTTTGTGATCGTGAACCATGATTTTATTAGGGCTCTTTCTTTCTTTCTTCTTCTGTGCTGCTATTATTATTTAAGTATGTGTCCTTTTTTAGATTCGTCAGGCTTTTGTCAGATTTTCAGTGAATTGATCTGGTTACCTACTGAATCGAGAGCAAATTCTGTGTATATATCAGCGAGGCTAAATCAGAGCGAGCAGAGGAGATTTCAATATGAGCAGTATTTGTGAGTTGAGTGACGATTTGCTTGTGAAGATACTGTCATTGGTTAAGACAAAAGATGCTGTTGCCACGAGTGTTTTGTCAAAACGATGGGTTTCTGTGTGGAAACTGGTTCCAAGGCTCGAGTATGGTACTGAAGTGTATGAGACGGGTTCAGATTTTATTGACAATTTTCTTCTGCTAAGCAATGCTTCAGTTCTAGAAACTTTGCATCTCAAATTTGGGCCAAACTGTGCACCTGAATGTTTTGCGTCGAGCCTCGAAACTGTTGAGTAGATTGGATATTAGTTAATTTTATTTTACTTTTTGTTTTTATTTTTCTTTTTTTAAATTGAAATAGATTCTTTTGTTTTAAAAAATTTAAAATATATCCTAATTAATTTTATTTTACTTTTGTAATCTAAAATTATATAATAAGATAACTGCAAACCAAAATTAATATACAATGCACCCTGAACATGCGTTTTTGTGTGTTTTAACATATTCTTCTAATAGTGTTTTTGTTGGAAAATTACCCAATATGTTTTCGTGTAATTAAGATAGAAATTAAACAACTAGATATACAAGCCAACCTTATTTTTATATTAGAAAACAAATTTGAGGAAATTTGAATTAATATTCCAAAACCTTTATATATTTCAAAAATTAAAAAGTTTGAAAACTAAATTTTTATTAGGTAAAAAGACAGTAATACTATCATAAATTTTAAGAATTTAAAATCGCCTAAAAATATATTTATTTTTCTTTTTAAATTTCAGAATAAAATAAGAATTTTCATTATAAAAACAAAAAAATTAACGTCTGGTACTACAAATAATAAGAACAATTATAAGGATAATTTTTAACGTACAATTTAACTATTCTACAAAGATTCACAATAGATATGCGGGTCCACTATGAACTACTCTAATATTTTTATTTTAGATAAACTTTTTAGAACAAAAAAATATACTCCTTCTGTTTCATAAAGAGTGTCATTTTAGGATTTTATTTTTGTTTCACAAAGAGTGTCGTTTTACATTTTCAATGCAGAATTTTAAATAAAAATCCAGTTTTGACCCTACTAATTTAATGTAGTAATTAGAGATATGATTTTATTTAATAGTTTTCTGAATTTGTGTGAAATATGTCAAAGTGACACTTTTTTTGAAACGTAGGGAGTATTAATTATAATTTATATTTAGATATTGTATACAAATATTTTTATGAAAAATCTACTCATATGTTTATCACTAATCAAACTTTATATCTTACAGATATCAAAAATGAAACATTGGTTACCAAAGAGGTGGTGGCCTAGTGGTAGTGCAAGGGGGTTGGTTTCCTTGTGCCCCGGGTTCAAACCCCCTTTGGGACGGAGGTATATTCTTTAAATCGGAATATAGAAAGGGTTAACTCCGGGTACTGTGGGAGATTACGGGCCTAAGGCCCAGAACTTCCACAGTTAATTAAAAAAAAAAAAAAAAAAAAAAAAAACATGAAACATTGGAGGCAAAGTTTGGTGATATGTTAGCACCACAAAATTTTTTAGCTTTTTTATTTTTTAAAATCTATTTAAATGATTACACTAAACTAATTACCAAACATTTTATTTTCTAATCTATGTTAAAACTAACTAGTTGGTGATCCGCGCTTCGCGCGAAATTTTATATTATTTTAAAAATAAATTTGTTAATAAAAAATATCGATATATCTAACTTTCAACGTTTTTATATTTCATCGAAAACATATAATATATTATAAAAAATTATAGCTATTAGAAGTCAAAATCTCAAAATATATTTTAGTAAATCTTATTAGATATCCGAGTTTTTAATATTCATACTATAAGACAAAAATTTAGATGGTCGCATATCTAATCTTTGTCCCATTTGTTTAATATAGATCCATCATTTTTTTTATTGATCTAATATTGTAATTAAACGAATACATTCAACCATTCGGTTATGGTAGATATCTCCTCATTGGATAGATGAGACGCGCCATACATGTTACTCAGCTTTGATAAAAAATTACCGTTAAATCATTTCTGCCAAAAGTACCCTACAGCTGATCACCAGATGCTCACAACTAAGCACAACCCAACAACCCAGAAATACGGTGTCCATCTTTATTCCTAAAAAACTCTTGAATTTTACATAATATAAAATACTATAACTCTTAAAAAGATTGAAGATGTATGTTAGAGAAGAAACATAATACTTATGAGGTGATGATGTGTCATCCGCGCTTCGCACAGAATTTTATATATCGTTTTATAATGTAGTTGAAAANTAGTAAGGAAAAATGAAGAACTAGACGGGGGCACGTGCCACCGAACGTCCTCACCTAGCTCCGTCCCTGCTCACGAGAGGTTTTAAAAACTCGAATAACAAGAATAAATGTTATGAGAGACAAAATCTGTTATCTCAAAACTTTAACAAGTATAACATAATCTTCACGCAGAAAATGGATAAAGTCTTATAAAAACATGTAAGTGAAAAAGCATACATTGTGAATAGCAAGAGGAAGAGGAATTATGAGAAAGATAGTGAAAGTTAAGTTAAACTGAGCCAAAATATTATATTTCTCACAAATGCAACATATTGAAATACAGATAATATTTTGGCTCAGTTTAACTTAACTTTCACTATCTTTCTCATAATTCCTCTTCCTCTTGCTATTCACAATGTATGCTTTTTCACTTACATGTTTTTATAAGACTTTATCCATTTTCTGCGTGAAGATTATGTTATACTTGTTAAAGTTTTGAGATAACAGATTTTGTCTCTCATAACATTTATTCTTGTTATTCGAGTTTTTAAAACCTCTCGTGAGCAGGGACGGAGCTAGGTGAGGACGTTCGGTGGCACGTGCCCCCGTCTAGTTCTTCATTTTTCCTTACTAATTAGTGAAAAATTCATTTAAATGTCTCTAATCCAAAAATTAGTTTTATGTATGTGCCCCCAACTAAATTGACTCCTAGATCCGCCCCTGCCCATGAGTATTGTATTGCTGAAGAAATCCCGTTCACTTGAACACCAATTTCTAACCATTTAAAAATGTGAAATGTATGTTTTTGTCCCTCTTATAAATCTATAACACACTTATAGTTTAGAAAAAATTGTAATTTAAAATGTTTACAATTAAAAAATATAAAATTAAGAAATATATTATAAGGATGGATCTTGACTTAGTAGGTTAGTAGGTAAAGGTTGGATTGTGAATAATGGGCCAGTAATAAAGAGTTATATGTTGGGCTGTCGTTAGATGTAGTTAAGGATTTGGGCGGTTTTGGGGGGGTTTTAGGATGGTGATGGTGTAGGGAAATGTGGATTTGCTGAGGTGTCAAAATTTTACACCCTCTAAGATGAGGTGGCAGCATGAGAAAAGAGAACATTGTACTTTATATATATAGATTGCCAAACACTATTTTAGGTAAATAAAAAAATCTTAAATTTAAATCTAAAAAAAATATTCAATAAGAATAATTAAAAAAAAATAAATATATTAGATTTGCATTTAACAAAATTTATTATTTAACTAAAATTATACGTTTTATTTAATAATCATTTCACTTTACACAATGCGCGGATACTATCCTTATATAATTATATATACATTACCGTTATTATATAATCACAATTATTTATATATACTTTTAACGCTAATTTATTATAGTGTTACAAATTATGAAAACTATTTTATGGACGATTTTACAACGGACAAATTTACCGTCATATGATGATCCATGACTAACGGCTCTACCTGCACCACGCTTACCATCTTATGAAGATTTATGACTGACGGCTCTACTTACACCACGCTTTAGATCTCATGTAAGATTGTCTCTATTAATCTGCATAATTAGTAATAAATCATACTCTCTCAAATTTTAAACTAGACCTAGTGGTATAGAAGCATTAATGAACCATTGATCAATCATTGGCAAAAAAGGCTTCCACAATCACAATTATATAAAAAAACATGTTTTGCTAATATTCAATTATATGATCATCTAAGGTAAGTTGTCTGTACATTTGGCCATTTTCTATTATACGTACGTTTGAACATTCATATATTTTTCTTATAATGGTCTTCAATCATGGTTTTTTTCTCTGGACCTTTAATTTGGGCCCATTAATTTTTTTTGGCTAATGGTCTTCAATATTCTAGAATGAATGAATATTAAATCCATATTTATATTGAAACGGATAAATATTACACATTAGTTCTAACTTGAAATGATCTCTCTCTTTTTTTGTTAAAGAACATGAAATGATCTCTTTGTCTGACTTTATCCAGAGATGTGTTGTGCGGCTGCATCGATCTATACAAATACAATCATCGATCTATACAAATACAATCATACAACACTGTTACGCATTGACTTTTGCAGCAACTATGAAACATACTAATTAATAATAACGATGATTTTCCTGATCGTTACAGCTATTTAAATAATCCTTAGGTAAGCTATGCATTAACTGTAAACTTGTTTTGAATACTATTGATTTGGAGTATATACTCTGATGCGTAGAATAAAAATGTAAGTACGTATGAATACTAGGCATCAACTTGTTTTAGTGGAAGCCTTGTTAGTTGGATTATTTTGACCTACAAATATCTAGCTCTAATCCATAATCTAACCAAAATTGTTTGGATATACATCTGTATTATATATATAAACCATATTTCATTTTTTTCTATTTAGTTTTTGAGATCTTTTTTTTCTTTTTTGAAAATGGCTGTCTTTTATGGAAAATGATGTTTTTATTAATCTAAATAGTAACTTTCAAAACAAAAGAAAAACAAAAATAAAGTGGACTTTTTGTTAAAGTAAAACATGAAGCCTAGAATGGAGATACGTGATAGGCCATAAGATAACTTGTTAAAGATCGTTTCCAATAAAGGAAAATTGTAACATGACCCTCATGGGAATTGAATAATTAAATTTCATTTAATGAAAGTCAACTCGATCTTTCATAATTATGACAATAAAAATTTGAATTAGCTTTTTTTTTCTTGATACCCCTCCGTTTCACAAAGATTATCATTTTAAAATTTAATTTTTGTTACAAAAAGAGTGTCATTTTATGTTTTCAATGCAGATTTTTGAAAAAAAATCTAGTTTTAACCCTATAATTTTAGTGTATTAATTAAAGAGAGATATATTTGGTGTATTAACAAGGGGTAAAATAGAATTTTTAATAGATTTCTTAATATGTGTGAAAAACTCTCAAATGACACTTTTTGTGAATCGGAAAGAGTATTATTTTACTAGAAATTATGTAGACAATTACAAAAATTAATTTTCAACTGAAAATTAATATGTTGCACAAAAATCCACGACAACGCCTAAGACAAACAGTTTTGTTTACACCACATTGGAGATTTCTTGTAAACTTGTCTCCATTTATTAATCTGCATAAATTGCATCTTTTGAGAACCGAACTTCATATTTCATGATATATAAACATTAATTAATTATTTGGTCAAAGGCTTTTATATCGAATCCCCTTTGTGGACGGAAAACAAAAAAAAACAATCTGACTATCTTTTACAATATACTAAAATTACTAAATATATTAAAGTTCTCAGAAATTAGACAAGTTTATAACTCTATCGGAGGATATTTTAACATCAGATTCATGTCTTTATTGGGACTTTTATGTTGCAAATCATTTTAAATGCCATAATGTGTATATATAATCTTTCGTAGACATATGTACTGAAGTCAGATCTTTGTAATCGTATTACATACACATTTAGTTATACAAGGCGACAATTTTTTTTTTTTTTTTGCTACAAAGGCTTCAAGGCGACAATTTTGTTGGAAGCTGCTATTGTTATAGACTCATAGAGATGGTGTGAGCACACACTCTTCAAACTTTGGTCTAGATTTGGCTCTAATATATATGAGTACTATTTAACTCCTTAACAATCATAATTTATTGCTAAAAAAAAAAAAAAAAAAAAATTAACAAACAACAAAATTTTTTTTCAATAACCGAAGAATCGCAAACCGTGGGAATTGACTCAAACCCTAATCTTCCAACCCAATGGTGAATCCTTCACATTTCTCGGCACATCATTGTTTTGTAGGTTTTATCTTCGTGCGAATGTCAATTTATAATTCTAGATTACATGCAGAATCTGGCGAATGATGTGTAAATCATCAAAATAATTTTCATTTGTTCTTACTTAAATATTATAACTGACTATTATTTCACAATAAGTTATATATTATTCCACAACAAGTTATACACATCTTATAATTACAAAGATTGCACACCGATTATATGATAATTGATATTAACGGGTACTTACTTACGTATCTTTTTTTTTGACCTAAAAGGGTACTTACGTATCCTCTTCTCTCGATTGCTAAAAGTAAGAGAAAGTATGTGCAGACCATAACATACCGAGAAGAGCAAGATAGACAAGTTAATAAAGTGATGGAAGAAAGATTAAAATAAAATAAAAATATGGATATGCCCTTAAGATGCCGGAGACTATTCTTCTCCGATCTCCTCTATAAATTTCCGCCGTCTCAGCCACCATAATCACAACTACCACCTCTTCCTCTCTCTCTCTCCCTCTGTCTCTCTCTCAATAGTTCTCTCTCTTGCCTCATCCTTCGCCACCATTAACATAACGTGACGGTGAGGATAGTTACGAGTTTATTATATTTCATTCAAATTCACACACAAAAACACATAATATATACATATATGTATACACATACACACACACACACACACACACACACACACATATATATATATATATATATATGTCCAAAACTTTTTTATTTGCACTCGCTTAAATTATTTGATTATGTATAGTTTTAATTAGCTTCAGTTACGTTAAAATGTTTTTATGTTAATTGTAACCGTACCATATAAAAATAGTAGTACCTTTCTTTAAAATAATTACAAGCAAATATTTTAAAAACAAACTATTAACTTTTAGTGCGTGAAGCAGGAGATACAAGAGAAGCTGAGATGGCCGAGCAACAACTAGGAGTGCTCAAGGCACTCGATGTTGCAAAGACGCAACTTTACCATTTCACGGCGATTGTCATCGCCGGTATGGGTTTCTTTACCGACGCCTACGATCTCTTTTGTGTTTCCTTGGTGACCAAGCTCCTTGGCCGCCTCTACTACTTCAATCCATTGTCAGACAAGCCTGGCTCACTTCCCCCTCATGTTGCGGCCGCGGTCAACGGTGTGGCCCTCTGTGGAACCCTTGCCGGTCAGCTCTTCTTCGGATGGCTCGGTGACAAGCTTGGACGGAAAAAAGTGTATGGTATCACCTTGATCATGATGATTTTGTGCTCTGTCGCTTCCGGTCTCTCCTTCGGCAACCAAGCCAAGGGTGTCATGACCACTCTTTGCTTCTTCAGGTACATTTATTTTGTTCAAAACTATTAATCTTGCAATAAACTTGATATCATTATACATCGCGGCTACAAGGTTGAAAGATTAGTATGCGTTTCGATCTTGAACATGGATGGTTATATGTATAGGTTTTGGCTCGGATTTGGCATTGGAGGTGACTACCCTCTTTCTGCCACAATCATGTCTGAATACGCCAACAAGAAGACTCGTGGGGCTTTCATCGCGGCTGTGTTCGCTATGCAAGGTGTCGGAATCTTGGCCGGAGGTTTCGTGGCACTTGCAGTTTCTTCCATTTTCGATAAGAAGTTCCCATCGCCAACCTATGCGGAAGACAGGTTCCTCTCAACGCCTCCACAAGCTGATTACATTTGGCGTATCATTGTCATGTTTGGCGCTCTACCCGCTGCCTTGACCTACTACTGGCGTATGAAGATGCCTGAAACTGCCCGTTACACGGCTTTAGTTGCCAAGAACATCAAACAAGCCACGGAAGACATGTCCAAGGTCTTACAAAAGGATCTCGAGATTGAAGAAAGGGCGGAGGATATTGTTCAAGACCCCAGACTTAACTATGGCTTGTTCTCCAAGGAATTCCTTAGACGCCATGGGCTTCATCTCCTTGGAACTACATCAACTTGGTTTTTGCTTGACATCGCCTTCTACAGCCAGAACTTGTTCCAAAAGGATATTTTTTCGGCTATCGGATGGATCCCAAAGGCAGCCACCATGAACGCCATCCATGAGGTTTTCAAGATTGCTAGGGCTCAAACTCTCATCGCGCTCTGCAGTACTGTCCCAGGTTACTGGTTCACAGTTGCGTTTATTGATATCATCGGAAGATTTGCGATCCAGCTGATGGGATTCTTCATGATGACCGTCTTTATGTTCGCCATTGCCTTCCCATACAACCACTGGATCCAACCGGACAATCGTATCGGATTCGTTATTATGTATTCTCTCACCTTTTTCTTCGCCAACTTTGGACCAAACGCAACCACTTTCATTGTCCCAGCTGAGATCTTCCCGGCTAGGCTAAGGTCTACATGCCACGGAATATCAGCCGCGACAGGTAAGGCTGGAGCCATCGTGGGAGCTTTTGGATTCCTATACGCGGCTCAGCCACAGGATAAGACCAAGACGGACGCAGGATATCCACCGGGTATTGGAGTTAAGAACTCATTGATAATGCTTGGTGTCATTAACTTTGTTGGTATGCTCTTCACTTTCCTCGTCCCTGAGCCCAAGGGTAAGTCCCTTGAAGAACTCTCCGGAGAGGCTGAAGTTGAGAAATGATCAAATGTAATGTTGTTTGTGGTATTTTTGATTTTTTTTTTTACTTTCCAATTTTCTTTTTTTCCTTTGCGTGATGCACTAAGAACGAATGTTTTGTGATCTGGAGTACTTCCATGTCACCGCCCTGAGTGCAAATCTTGTAATCAACAATGTCAAAGAAATCTTTTAAAATTTGACTTTTCTTTTTATCACCATTAATTTATGTTTGATTTTAACTTCCAAGTACTTCTTGTAATCTGTAACCTCATTCTGCATGCCCATTTACGTTAATTCGTTTTACATCTTAATTTTGTTTTAGCTTCCTCTTTATTTATTTATAAATACGCATAATCGTTAAATACTAGTGACTTCATACAAAGCGGTGGGGGAAAAAAAAAGTCGATAGGTGATTCTGGCCATACTCTGTTTTGTAGCCGAGTATGAATGGAACACGAATTTGTGTGCCCATCATTAAATAAGCCAAAGTCAGAAAAAACAAAATGTCAATGGAATATAAGCGACGTTAGCATCTTAGATCAATCAATCCACACAAATTTTATATATGTTTCGTTGATTTTATATATATTTCGTTGATTTTTATAAACTAAATTTTCAAATATTAGAGCACCTCCATTGGTAGAACCCTTATTGGGATTCTTAACCATTTTTTTAATATAAATTTTGTATCATCACATTTTAAGAACCTTTGTTATAGATTTTTTTTTTTTTCTCTTCCATTAGTAGAACCTTAGTGGGGTTCTTAAGAATAAAAAATTTTCAAACAAATCTGATTAAACCATTTGGCATTAGAAAATATGAACTTCCATTACCAAACTAAAACCAAATCAGATCATAATTGAACCAGAATTCTTACAAATCAATCATCGACCATACAAAGTATTGTGTCCGATCTGTTCCTAATCAGTCGAATCAAAAACAGAAAGTAAACTTAACCGGAACTAAACCAGGAAACACTATTCACACTTAACAACAACAGACCATTTTAAAAGATAAAAAGAAGGAGAATCATACTTGATGGCGTTGAACACAGCACCAATGTAAGCTTGAATGTATTCAGTCCTTTATGAGTCTTGTAGCATCGAACCATGTTTCATCACAAACCATCAATGATCTACAAGTCACATTCAAGACATGGCTAAGTGCGTGAACCTTCTCTAATTTTAGCTTTAAAACTCAAGAAATAAGTATAAAAAAGAACTGAAAAAAGATCCAGTTAGGATACAAAACCTGTATGATCCTGGCTCTTGCTTCTTCAGTGGGGCAGGATCTAGTATATACGCTGGTTGAGCAGCTCCAACATTGTCCTCTGCACATCACGGTCTCTACTAACTTTGCTGTTAACCCATTAAAAATAAAAGCCAGCATTAATCATCGGAAAGAAAAATCAAATGATGCCTAGATATATCAAATAGTTATGATACAACACTAGATAGAGATACCTATCAAGACGCTTTGCAAGCAGGAAAGCATCACTAAAATGATAACACAGTGACAGTAAATAGCAAACAAGAAGCTAATGCAAGAATTCAGCAACTATGACAAAAACAAACCCGAAGAGATTCAACTCCAAACCATCATGTGCATTAACGACACACAACTCCATACTAAGATGGTGCAACAGCAAAAGGTATCACCCAATTCGAACATGTCATAAGTTCATTGCAGAGACAATATTATATGCAATGACATAAATATTTTTGCAACGAATTGAATTTCAGAAGCTTAGACATATCATTTGGACTGAATTGCCTACAAATTGTGAGCAATAGAAGAAAATCAATCGTGGATCACAAAAGGAGAGTTGGATGTTGTTGCTTGCTTGCTTACCTCCTCCCAACACGGCAAATATCTCTGATGATCCTTAGAGAATCAGAAACCCTCAAGGACGCTGCAAAACCGTTAACCAACACCGTGTAGACCTCAACATCAGGCCTTGCCATCTCCATCGATCAGCCTCACTCCCACCTGCGAAACACACACAATCACTCCTTAATCAATCACAGAAACTTCTTCTCTGAGCGAATTGGAAAAGTGAGATGAGCGAACCTAAATCGAAACTCGATCGCATGGCGTAGAAAATCGACAACGCAAGCTCGACGTTGCCGCGGCTGACAGCGGCAGAGATAATCGAACGGCAATCTTCGATTACTACGATTCCGCCGCGATTTGATCCGAATCGATCAGAAATCATTTCGTCGTCGAGAAGAGACGAAGAAGGCGTTTCCGAAACATCGACAGCGGCGTCGACACTGTATCTTCTCCGTTCGCCATAGGATGAGTAGAGAATCGGTCGATGACGACCGATATACGCCGGCTTTTTCCCGTGAATGAAGAAGATAGAGCGAAGAAGAGAATGTGTCTCGTCGAGGTTAGGGAGGCGATAGTTGCCGGAGAATACGGAGGAAACTACACGAAGGCTCATTGTTTTAATCGGAAGTTAAAAGGAAGAGAAATTCACCGGCAAAGAAGATGAAGCAGAATCGATGAAAGCCTTACACGTGGCAAACGGTTCTTAAGTTATTAGCTAATTTTCATTTATTTTAATTCTTTTTTTAGTTAAAAACCTATGTTAATATGCTGCGTGGGAGATGGTTTTAGACCACCTCCATTGCACATAAAAGGAGGGTGTCTTAAGTTTAAAAAATATTAAAAATGAGAAAACAGTAGAGAGTGAATGTCTTTGAAGAGACACTTAAGACACTCAAGATCTTTACGTGTCAATTTTTGATTGGACGAAATTTTTTTTTTTTTTTTAATTGCCAAAACAAATCTCTTTTTCATTTTTAAGACACTACACATAGGGTGCAACTGGTGGTAAGTAAAGGAATTAGAGGAATAATTATTAGTGGAAAAAAAATCAGTGGAATAATGTATTTTTTCTCTAATTTTGTTCAACTCATTACTCTCCTATTTTCTAGAGTAACAAAATTTAGAGGAACAAGGCTTATTTTTCAACTTTTTAGTGGGACCCATTATAATTGAGATGGATGGTTTTTACTNTAATTTTGTTCAACTCATTACTCTCCTATTTTCTAGAGTAACAAAATTTAGAGGAACAAGGCTTATTTTTCAACTTTTTAGTGGGACCCATTATAATTGAGATGGATGGTTTTTACTACTAAATGGTTGATTTTTGGAGGAATGTAAAGGAATAGTCATTTTCACCCAATTTTATTCCTCTATTGTGTCAACCAGTTGCACCCATAGTATGACCAATGTGGATGCTCTTAGGGCATGTGTATTGAAGACTTTAAAAGTGGGTGTTTAAAAATTATTTTTTTGATTAAATTTAAATAAATTTAATGTTTTAAGACACTTTAGTTATGGAGAGATGTCTAAAGCCCAAAAATAAATCCTATATTAGACATTTTTTATCAGTTTTGGATCTTTAGTCTTAAGATTTATTATTTTAATAATGTTATTAGATCTTTTAAAGTCTCCAATGCACATGCCCTTAGTATGTACTAGTGATGCAACTACTGTATATCATATCCCAGATTTAAGTCTATTAGTGTATCTGTGTGAGTTGTATATGTTAAAAAAATTAAAGTAAAAGTGAAATAACGTTTAGGTATAAAAGCACAAATTTGAATTTAATTTCACGTTGCATTATTATTTTACAAGAGAACAAATGGACGAAATAAGTATAGAGTTATGGTTAAGGCGAAAGTCTTAAGTCTTTAATTTCTTCCAGAGGTCACGACGGCAGATGAGACCGTCTCATCATTCACATTCTCTCCCGAAAGCTCCTCAAGAGACTTGCCTTTAGATTCAGGAACTAAAAACGTCATGATCATACCAACAAAGTTTATAACACCAAGCATGATTAACGAGTTCTTGACACCAATACCCGGTGGATATCCTGCGTCTGTCTTGGTTTTATCCTTTGACTGAGCCGCATATAAAAAGCCAAATGCGCCTACCATGGCTCCGGCCTTTCCGGCAGCGGCTGATATTCCATGACATGTGGATCTCAACCTGGCCGGGAAGATCTCGGCCGGGACAACAAATGTAGTTGCATTTGGACCAAAATTTGCAAAGAAGAAAGTTAGGGAGTAAATAATGACAAATCCGATGCGGTTGTCCGGTTTGATCCAATGGTCGTAAGGAAAAGCTATAGCGAACATAAACACGGTCATGAAGAAGAATCCCATCAGCTGGATCGCGAATCTTCCCATGATGTCAATAAACGTAACCGTGAACCAGTAACCCGGGACAGTACTACAAAGTGCGATAAGGGTTTGAGCCCTACCGATCTTGTAAACCTCGTGGACGGCATTCATAGTAGCCGCCTTTGGGATCCATCCGATCGCGGAAAAGATATCTTTCTGAAATAAATTTTGGCTGTAAAACGCGATGTCGAGCAAAAACCAAGTTGAGGTAGTTCCGAGGAGATGAAGTCCATGACGTCTGAGGAATTCCTTAGAGAACAATCCATAATTAAGCTTAGGATCTCTGACAATCTTTTCAGCAGTTTCTTCCTCAGCTTCAAGATCCACTTGCAAGACTTTAGACATGTCTTGTGTGGCTTGTTTGATGTTTTTGGCGACTAAAGCGGTGTAACGAGCGGTTTCTGGCATTTTCATTCGCCAGTAATAGGTCATAGCCGCGGGGAGAGCACCCACCATAAGGATAATACGCCATAAGTAATCAGCTTGAGGTACGGTCGAGGCAACAGCGTCTACACTATAGATCGGTGATGGGAATTGGTGATCAAATATGCTTGACAATATAAGTGCAACGATACCTCCAGCCAAGATCCCGAAACCTTGCATAGCGAACACGGCCGCAATGAACGCACCGCGAGTCTTTTTGTTTGCATACTCGGACATGATCGTAGCTGAAAGTGGGTAGTCACCTCCAATACCAACTCCAAGCCAAAACCTTTTTAACAAATTAAGTTGCCAAAAAATATAATCAATTAATTATTTTATGCATGTCAAAAGTCATTATATACTTATATTTATTTAATTTCAATATAAGAATCATTTTAAGATTTTCACACATACTAATAAATTATCATATATTTCCTCCATTTCAACAAAAAAAATGTCATCTTAAGATATTTTACTCGGATTAAGAGACTCTTAAAACACACAAATATATCTCTATTCAATTTACCACTAATTAAACAAAATGTACAATAGGAATTGAGTGTGAAAATTTATTAGCTTTGAATAAAATGTACAAATAGGAATTGAGTGTGAGAATTTAGATTAGATACGTAAAACGAGACTCTTCTTAAGAAACAAAATTTTCTAAAACGATACTTTTTAATTTTATTAAACAAATATAATACTAATGTCTATTATATCTGTTAGTAACTTATCGATACAATATCATATTTAAACAACTCATTTAGTTTCTCTCTCTAATTAATAAGAAAGTTGTAATAATAAAACTGAAATTTCAATAGAAGTTTTGATTCGTAAAGTGAAATTAACTTTTAAACAATTCTAATCGTATAAAGGATGGAATATATCATTGTAAAGAATCAAAATTCTTTTCTAGTTATAAGAAAATTATTTGATAAGTACCTGAAAAAGCAAAGAGTGGTAATGACTCCTTTAGGACTTTTCCCAAAGGAGAGACCGGAAGCGACGGAGCAAAGGACCATCATGATCAAAGTGATTCCATACACTTTTTTCCGGCCGAGTTTGTCTCCAAGCCATCCAAAAAAGAGTTGACCCATAAGTGTCCCACATAGGGCCACACCATTGACCGCGGCTGCCACATCTGGTGGGAGTGTTCCCGGCTTGGCTGAGCCGGCTTTGTGGTAGTAGATGCGGCCTAAGAGCTTTGTGACCAATGAGATACAAAAAAGATCATAGGCATCGGTGAAGAAACCCATTCCGGCGATAACAATCGCCGTGAAATGATAAAGCTGTGTTTTTGCTACATCGAGTGCCTTGAGCACTCCTAATTGTTGATCTTCAGCCATTGGCTTTTCTGCTAAAGTACCTACAAAGACAATAACCAATAATTAGAACTGAATATTTTTTTAATAATACTTTTTGATTATCTTTTTAATGTGTCATTTGATGACAAAGGATTATGGCGTTCTTAGCATAAGATCCACATGATTTCAGATGAATTGGCGCAGTAAGAAAGTCTCCAATAAATTAGAAATTTAATTTTAGCAAAAACAAAATTATAAATTTAATCGAGTTCGCAAGATTCAGTTTCTTCTGCACGAACGGTCGTACTTGAGAGTGGACTTACGGAAAACTATTTACCTCATCCGAATTCTTAGTGCTAGCTTCCCAAAAAAAAAAAAAAAAAGTCCACAAAACTAATTTTAAAATCAACTGAATTAAACTAACCTCTATGCTTTCGGGTCTCAAGAAACGACTGAAGAAAGATATGTTTAAAACTATGACGTATATAGACTGACTTAGATATCTCAAAAGTTAGAAAATGTGTGTGATACTTATAGACCAAATTATATCTCAAAGTCAACGTACACTTCGTAACTAAATACATCGGAATCTAAACGAGCATATACTCTCATCTTGTTTGTGTTTTATAATTTGTATTATAATTTTAAGAACCTCAATAATACGTAATGATAATGAAACTACTCTAGTATGAATTCAGTCGCTTCAATCGTTTACCATGACCGATTAATGGATAGTTTTTGAATGATATGATAAATATTCATCATATATATATGTATATATATATATATATATTGCTTTGGTCGTATATTTGTATTCTTTCTGAGAGGAGATAATTGAGTGATGCAATCTTTTTCATATTCTGTTGTAACAAAAACATTAGAAAATGAATATTTATTGGACTATTGTAAAAATATCTCGATTGTATAAAACAAATATAAAAAATATAGTTCACATTACGAAATGGATACGATTCATCTCCGAGCCACTTGCAAACGTTAGAATGTCAAAAAATAAAATTTAAAGACCAAACGGAGGTTTTCTTTATTTTCTCTCCAGATGCCATTTTCCCTATAAAACTGAAAATTTCTGCTATAAAAAAGAAGTCACCAAAAAAACAGGCATAGACGTTCAGTAATTCGGCTCGATTCGAAAAATCTGGTATTTGGTGTAATTGTCGGTTACAAAAGGAAAATGTTACATAAACTAAAGTGTATTTGGATCAATTCACTCATTATCAATTGGTTTTGAGTTGATTAAGTGTCGTTAGCTCGACTGGAAAATTATCCTATGTAAAGTTTAGAGGTCACATGATCAAATGATATATGGGATGAAACTAATATTATATGTTGTGGTTTTAAAGCTAGGAGATTACGAGTTTCGGCCCAGAACCTTCTGATAATAATAAAAAAAAGTTTTAAGTTGAAAGCTCATATAAAACTAAATTGGTCGCAATATCATATTTTAATTAATTAATTTTGTAAAATGTAGTTTTTATAAAGAAATCGTTTTAAGGGGAGATATAGTTTTTGTTATCTCCCAGCTTAAAAGTTTTTGTAAAACTAAATAAGTTAGTGTTCTTATGAGTGATTATTAACTTAAATGGAGATAAGAAAAAACTATATATATATCCCCTAAAAGATATATATCAACGTGGCTGTTGACCATACATATGAATGTATAATTTGTTACCAGTGGGTCACAAATTTCAACTATATATGTTCATATTATATGATTTTATATGTTAATTTGTCAACGGACGTAGTTTAAGGATTTCGCATAAAATCAGACAATAATATACTAATTAAAAATCCATTCTGTCCACCAACAGCTAATTCCAGAAGTTAAACATCCCCAAACTGCAAGCAAGAGGAATGTGACAATAATGATTCATTAAAATGATTTATTCCTAGAAAAAGAATCATAAACCAGCCAATTAACCCCAAGGTCCCCAACATGTGATCGCAATTGAATATACAAAACTGGAGCTTTACTATAAAACGTTTAGATATTTGACAAGCATTTTCTAAAACAATATATAAGCAATATATCCGTAAGTTATAAAGTTCAAAAAAAAAAAAGAATATATTGTTTCTGGATTTTTTTTTTTGCGGTATGCAATACTAATATATTCATATATTGTAGTTGTTAAAAAATAAATTCATATATTGTTTCTGGATTTTTTTTTTTTTTTGTCTTTTTGTTCTATAACAATGAGAACTAGCTGTCAAAAATAAATAGATAAAAAAACTTATAGCAAATGTTTACATATCTGAAAGGGTCTTTTAGGTGAATATTCATATTGGGTTACAAAATTAAACTTATAGCCATATGAAATCTGAAACATAGAAAGTAACCAAAAACCCTAGACTTTCTAATTTTTTAGACGAAAATACCCTCATTGAATAAACCGTTCGTTGAAAAAGAAAAAGTCGGAAATTTTATACTATCTTTTCATTGTGAAATAGTCTATTTTGCCATTGTTAAATAGTAAATATTTATCATTCTATTTTATTTTTTAATAAAATAATATAGAATGTTATTTCACATGTCCTGATTCTGTTATAGATAATACAACAATATAGAATGATAATAAACATTCATTTCAAAAACGAAGAAACAAAACCGCCGATCGATATACATTTTCTAATCAAAGACGAAATCAGCTTAGCCAATATATTCGTTGATTACATATATACTGCATAGATTAATTACGAAACATAAGAAATAGTTTACATTGTTAAATTAACATTAACAAAATAGTACAGTACAAAACTTAACACAACCAATATAGTATAACCTAGTTATCCAGTATAGAAAACAGTATAGTACAAAACTTAACATAACCAATATAGTATTACTTAGTTAAGCCCCTTAGACGCAAGAGTTTGGCTCAAGAGGCATCTCCTTTATCAAATAATATGCTTCTTGTAACTTGCATGCGCGTCCAAGAAAGTCTACCATGCAAGAATAATGTTGCAGCCTTGGTTTAATCACATATTCCTCTGTCCTCATGCCGAAATATTTCCACCCTTCATCTCTTAAGCCTACTTGGCTACATGCTGATAATAAACTTCTAAAGCTGATGAAATCGGGTTTTACCATGTTTCTCACAAGAGATTCAAATATGCTCATGACTTTCGTGGCCTTCTCATGCACCGATCTCCCATGAACCAGAGCTGCTATATTCCTGCACGCTGGGAAGATTGAAGGAATTGTCATATGGTTTGGCTTCACCCCAGCAACCTGCAATTTTCTAAACTACTAAATAATACAGTGCAAAACTTAACACCATCAATATAGTATAACATATATAGCAAATATGAGATAGAATTGTGTTAGAGAACTAGGTTATACTATATTGGTTGCAGGAAGGCCAAATCAAAAATTGTGTTAGGGAAGAGACAAAAGTTCGACAACGGCGGGCTTGACAATAGAGAAGACAGAAGCCCGAAGGAAGGAGGTGGTTTGGTTGGAGCGAGAGATTGCGAGGGAGGAAGCACCGAGGCGACCGAGTCTGATAAACTCTTCTGAAAACGAAATTAATCTTCGTGAGAAGTCGATACTTCTGCAAAGTCGATGAACTCTGTCAAATTTTCCCGATGGAAAACATGAAGCATTCAATTGAACGGCGACCTGAGATACCGTCGCTAAATTCGACCACACATAATTTCCTTTTTCATCTCTTTGATTTCCTCAAACCTGCCGCGGTGAAAGAAACCCAAACTCCCAAATTGAAAACCTTAATGTTTATCTTCCACTTGATTTACTGTGATAGTTTCTCTTTCTTTTTCTAGGGATTAAATGGGCATTATACATATTACACATAAAATATCGTAGCACCGTTTTTGTTATGGTTATACACTTAAATTACATGTCCAATAAGGCTATTGAGCCTAATTTCTCTATCTGAAAAACCCAAAATTATTTGATAATAAACACCTTTAACTAAAAACAATTGTCATAGGGCCCACACCCCCATTAGTCGATAAATGTGACAAGATAATCGAGTCAAACAGCGGATCCGAGAAATTATATATGTTCCGCAACTCAATGAGTCCGAATGGTAACATATGAATTTTGTTGAAAGTAGAATCTGGCTGAATTTTTGTGTGTTTTTTGGCAGAATCTGGCTGAATAACTACGAATTCAAATGGTAACCGAGGAATCTAGCTGAATAACTGAAAATATTTATAAACTAAATGGTCTAAATGGTTACAAAATAAATAAAATATATTGCCAAGAATTTAAAATTTTCACTTCAATGTTTACATATCATGTTATACATTTCAATTTAAATTTATAAAATTATAATTATTCTATTTTTAAAATAACAAAAAAAATTATTTATTTAAAATTAACAGTTAATTTCGAGTCTTTAAAGATTCTTTAACTGATCGTGTTTTCGGAATATCACATTTATTTTTATTAGATTTTGTTCTGTAGAGAAGTAAAAAAATATCTTAAATACAAAGTTTAAAATCAATATATTTGGATCTAGATCTGATCTTGATGATCAAAAATTTTACTACTCGGATCCAAATCCGATTCCTCCCATATATCCAAAGTTTTGGAGCATATTTTAAATCGAATTTCGGATTTTTTTAAATTTTATTAACTTTTTGGATAATTATGAATGGATCATACATTTTCAAACTTAAATGTTATTATCAAAATAACTGAAAATAGTTTTATTTATTTTGTTCACCAAAAAAAAAACTGAAAAATAGTTTGTGGAATAATAAAAAACAATTTGATATAATATTAAAATTTAATATATTGAATATTGGAAGGTATTCTCGTGGAATTGCGTTATCTTAGAAAACATCATCAAAATTAAAATACAAAATTTTAATATATATCTAAATTTAACCGTCCCGAATATGTTAGAATTTGTGGTACGAAGTTCAACCATCCTGAATAACACACATCCTCTATTTGCATCCCGCAAAATACTAATGAACAATATATAACTTGTATTTATATTATTTGATATTGTATTATCCAATATCTATTTTCTCAAATATAAGTTTTTATACTTTTTCTAATTAGTATCTATTATTATAGGATAATTAATCTAAAAAACTTACATAATATACAATAAGATATAATAATCAAAATTATCCCAAGTATAACAAATAATAACATGTAAAATAATTATATAATCAATAATTTTAATAATAATATAAATATGTGTAACTAAACTTTAGTTTTGCTAGAAAATTCAATATATGAAAAATAAATTACTTTATACAACATAAAATAATTAATGAATTATTTTAAAAGTTTAAAGGTAACAAAAAATAACTGGAAATAAATATTTTTGTGTTTTTTGTCTTTTACTGCCTTTTCATTCGGCGGAAGTTCCTCTATGTCCAACTGGTGTTACAAAAACAAAATCCAGCTGAATTACTCAAGATTCAGCAATTCCTCTTACACCAGTTAGACCCATTACTAGATTCGATCGAAATATAAATTTTGTTATATAAAAATGTTGAATCATTCAAAATAATACCATCAAAGAGTAAACTAGTTGTGTGAATACCACATGGGTGTGTGATTCCACTTGATTGTGCGAACGTCTTATTTTATTTGTTAATTAAAATTTGGTTTTGTAATGGTAACGTCGTATTTTTGTTGTGTCTTAATCATTTATACTAATAAATCAAGGGGAATTCAATTTAAATCTGGAATAAATACTTAATTATAAGTTTTAAAAGACGACAAAAAATGATAAACCAAGTGTTGAAAAGTCAACTAGTCGCCATTTATTACGTCCTATACCTTCTTGCTCTCCCATAACGAATACGTCGAATAGTAAACTTTTTTCTTTTTGTTAAAGCGAAATACGTAGGGTTTTCTTATTTATTTGAAATTGAATGAATAAATTAGATATTGTAGTCTTATGTATTTTAGATTGTCAATAAGTTATTGACTTTTTTTTGTTGTTGAATGTTTTGCATCAAAAAACAAATATTTGGTTGATTGTAAAACAAATTTTAAACCCAGTTAAAAAAGGTTAAATGTTTGGCTTCTTTTTCTTTTCTTTTGAATGAATATAAAATTTATTTAATTCAAAAAAACGTTTTTACAATGACTGTGACAATGTTTTTTTTTAATTTTTGAAAAAGTTTAGTAATTTATCTAAACCAATAACATCAATGATTCGAGAACCAGATTTCAAAACTTTCCTCATATTGAGTGTCTCCTAACCTCCGTATTGTGGTCAGCCGGTTATGTACTTGTTTGTCGATTTGTTGCGCCATCTGTTTGGAAAGAGTAGAAGATTTCCTATGCCTCCCACCGTTCCTCTCTCTCCAAATTTGGTGAATTGTGGCCTCGAACACATATCCAAGTAGAAATAAAAGGATCTTAGCTTGTGATTCATCAACCAACAACTCGAGAATGCTCTCCCATTATGTTTGGCGTCTTTTGGTTACCTAATTAGACAAAATAACAAGATTTATAGGATTGGCGTCTTTTGGACACTAATATTTGTCATACATTTTTGATCTGTTATAAAAGTATATATCTCTATCTGTTATAAAAGTATATATCTCTAATACATCGAAACTTCTATTCATTTTTTAAATGTTGGAATCGAATATAGTTCTGAAAACCGGTATAGTTCATAAAAAAAAAACTATCAACAATTTGAAAAGTTTGCTTATAGTTATCAATTTTTCACTAGTCAAAACAATTCAAATGACATAGATTTGTCATACATTTTTGATCTGTTATAAAAGTATATATCTCTATCTGTTATAAAAGTATATATCTCTAATACATCGAAACTTTTATTCATTTTTTAAATGTTGGAATCGAATATAGTTCTGAAAACCGGTATAGTTCATAAAAAAAAAACTATCAACAATTTAAAAAGTTTGCTTATAGTTATCAATTTTTCACTAGTCAAAACAATCCAAATGACATAGATTACAATTTGAAACTTTGATTTACCATAAGCTTTTAGTAAACAATCGTCCGAGTCTCCTACTTCGTTTTAAGCAGCAAACTTTTACAGAAAATAGCAGTTTTCCTCGATGTGGGATAGTTCCCATGTCAATGGATTGTAGGTATAAATCAACTCATCAGTGCACCATCTTGTTGCGACAGAAATGAACAAAAAATCTTACTTGTACACACCTCGAAAAACCTATTTTCATAATTTTATTACTCACGGATAATGATCATACGTAAATATTTTTTTTTTTTTTTGACAACATACGTAAATATTGATTATTTTCAATTATCCATCATGTATCCACATTATTATCTGATCCATTAATACCTATTGTAAATTATTAATATATACATAATTACTTGTAGTTTTATCTAACTTTATACCTAAAAGATTTATATATAATATAATTTTTTGATGTTTGAAATTATTCAGTTATTTTGGATTTTTTTTATTTTTTTGTTAACATAAACTTATATAGATAGACTCAAAGAATCACGCCCAGGGCCAGTAGCTGACGTCTTCATTAAGCCCAAGTTCAAGCCTGTTGGCTTATTCATGATTTTTAATCAACTGGAAAAATAACAAATTATATCCCGACTCTTGAAGACTTAAAAAAGGACAAATGTTTTAGATTTTCAAAGGAATCACGAACACACAAAATCACCACCGAAACAGCAGCCTCCGTTCGTGAGCATCATAGGCGTTTTCTTCTTAATTTTTATGCTTTTCTAGTTCTTTGCTTTTCATACTTTAAAGAAGAAGATCTCTACCTTTTTACTTTGCATAAAATATTTCGTATATATTTATTTCATTTGTATAATATCACGTCTTGCATAATAATTTTTGTTTCCATGTATGAGTACTTTATTAGTTGTGTTTAAAGGGATTTCAAAAGGGTTTAGTCATAGATCTTTGATATTAGGTTGATAGACTTAGGATTAATAATAGATATCTTCGTTTATCTTTGTTCTTAATGCATGTTGCTTGATTGATAACCTAGCAACTGATCTTAAGATTAATAAAATCTTTAACTTGTTGAGTTCATTAACCGGAACTACAAAGCAATTGCGTCGTAAGATACGCAAGCATATTTACGGAGCGTTGAGAGCGCCTATAGACTTGTTTTTTTTAATGCGTGTGATAGATACTGCGTAATTACCAAAGAAATTGAAGTAATTAAGTTATTAGACATAGGTAATCGGTTCTACGATAGTAGGTCGATTATAATTTTGTGTTTCAGTTCTAGAACCTAGTCGATATTAATAGCTTAAAATCCTATATATTTGCTTGTTTGATCTGATCCATGAACCTCGTAGAATTCCTTAACACCCAACATTTTTAGTCATTGATTTACTTACATATTTTATTCTCTATTTACTTGCATTCTTTACATTATTCGCTTGCTACAAAACATGACACAAAAACTCCCACTCAACTCGAATTGGTTTAGAAAAGTTAGAAGTTTAGAAAATCTTGAATGCAACAATTTTTTTGGATTCGATCCCTTTATATACTACAAGAAAACATGAGGTTTGCCACGAAGATTTACGAAGAAAATAAATCGTAACAAATTAACGTTGAATTAACGACGAATTTAGGAGGAACTATAAAATCGTCATAATTAGGGAGAAAAAAATCGTGGTGAAATCGTCGTAAATAAGAACGGATTTACGGGGAATTAACCACAAAATATTATTTCGTCGTTAATTCCTCGTTATTTACCGACAAATTAACGACGAGGTAAATTTTCCGTGCGTTTCTCATAAATTCGTCGTAAATTAACATCAGATTAACGAGTAATTACAATCGAAGGCATTTAACGACGAATTAAAGAAGAAAATAGTTAGGTGAAAACGTGCTTTACTTCGAGAGGTTTGAAGTAGTTTCGGTTCAATCTTTTTGGTTATACCATGTTAAATGTATACTTGTTGAATTTCAAAAAAAATTATAAACCAAATGCTTACGATTCGTGGGTTTTCTATAAATTCGAATGATAATGTTTAGTAAGAATGATAGTTGTTTTTAACCACTATGAACTTTTAAATGAATGTTATGGAATAGTTAATTTTATATATCTTTGAAAAAAAAAATTCTTATACTAAAAACATATGAATGTCAATATTAGTTCTCGAATTGAATATCGTAAGAGATTCGAGAGGTTTGAAGTAGCTAGTTTAGGGTATAGGAACAAAGTTAGCGACGAATTTAGTACGAATTCCTCCCAAATTCGTCCTAAATGTATACCCTATACCCTAAACTTGCATAATTTCGGTTCAATCTTTTTGGTTATACCATGTTAAATGTATACTTGTTGAATTTCAATAAAATTATAAACCAAATGCTTACTATTCGTGGGTTCTCTATCAATTCGAATGATAACGTTTAGTAAGAACGATAGTTGTTCTTAACCACTATGAATTTTTAAATGTGAATGTCAACATTAGTTCTCGAATTGAATCAGCGAAGAGATTCGAGAGGTTTGAAGTGGTTTAGGGTATAGGATAATCATTTAGGACGTGTGTATCCCCAAACCGCCACCCAAGCAGTAAGAGAATGTTGACATAGTGGTCTTTTTTCTTTCTTCCAAATAATTCAGGCAGATGAAGGTACTTTCTCACCCCACCTTATTTTCAATATGAAGAAATTGTTTAAGCTACTATTTCAGAAGCTAGGGAGCTAGTTCGGAGAAAGAGATGGAGGACTTTTGGCGATTTATAGACTGACCAGAAGCTGCAGTGTATTGTTCCAAAATCTTTTGAAGAGTAGAGAAAGCTTCTGGTGAGGCTTGGCAGAATAATATAGTATCATCATCAAACAATAGGTGGTTGATTCGGGGACTTCCTTTTGCAACCCGGATACCTCGCAAGCTGTCATCCTCATCAGCTCGATGACACAGGCCCTAGAGCATTTCGCTGCATAGGATAAACATGTATGGAAATAAAGAATCATCCTATCTAATTCCTCTGATTGGTTTTACATGTCCTCTTGGAGCTCCATTAGGAACTTCATTCACTAGGAAAGAGTAGTAAACAGTAGACACACACTGCATGATCCATAATATCCACTTAGGGCGAAAGTTTAATCTTTGTAGGACTAGCTCTATGAACTTTCATTCCAATCATAAGGATTTTGTATTGTTTAGAGATGATTTTTTTAGCTTTGAATATTTTAACTTTTGGTTAAATATTTTGAAAATTATGATTATATATGTTTTCATTAAGAAAGATTGATAGATTCTTGAAACTAATTAATTTGTTTTATAGTTATTTTTGACTAAAAATGTAACTACTTTGAATTTAGATTCGAGATACAACTATACAAGTCAAGTCAGTAACCCGCATGTATACGTACGTCTTTTAAAGATAAATGTTTGTCTAGGTATCTGTTTTCTGAGTTGGATACAAATACTAAAAATCTTTATATTACATGTATGGATCGAGCCGGGTAATGTGTATAAGCAAATAAAAAGGATTATATGTGAAAAATAGAAGATTTTTGAATACTCTGGAAAGTTCCACAAGGCATAGGGTGTTCAGTTTAGATAAATCAATATGAATTATCTGATTTGAACCAAACGAAAATAAACAATCTAAAAACCTGTGGGTTCCACAAGAAATGCTATGTTTACCTATGTTTTTATGTAATCGCAACATAAAAATTACCATATTTCTTTGGTAGTTCAACGAACAATTGCCCGAACTGAAGTCATAGGCACATAGGTTTAGAGCCAGACCGATCGAGTAAGGGAAGGCCTTTCAATAGGAGCCATACTTCCCGAGTCTGGGGAATATACTTGACAGGAAATAGGCACAAGCGATAGGGAGATCCTCTCACATAGTTTAAAAAAAATATATATATATATATATATATATATATAATAACTAAATTTGAAGTCGATCCAAACAAAAAAATAAAAATAATCTAAATTCAATTTTTTTAATAATTAAGGATATATTTGACTAAAAGCAGAAGAGCGTGACGGCCATTCACTACAAAAATTGAAAAGGTGATTGCTTTTTGTTGGCGATTGTTCCCACTCCGCTCCGATCAAGGTAGCGGTCTGATGATGCTTCTATGAATCAAACATCTACACGATAATATTACTGATGCATTTGGCCATTAATTGGGCTGGCTTTTATTCGAAGAAGATTATTGGCATTTAATCACAATGATGATATCCAAATAAGATGTTCATATCAGACCGAGAATTGTTCTTATCAATGTATCAGTTGTATTTATCTTTTTTTATTACTATGAGGTTCTGTGCCGAAACCCGTAATCTCCGCAGATCCAGAATCACAGTACATAATATTAATTTCGTCACAAGCGTCACTCGATGCTCTAACGTCTAAACTTTGTTAAAGGTACTTTTCTAATCGAGATAACAACACTTGATAGTTGTATTTATCATTTTCATTGACAACAATGTAATTTGTTTTTAAAAAAAAAGAATATATATTTGCTAAAAACGAAACTAATACTGTACCCAACAAAAACTGTACCAAACTACCCATAATATTATTAGTTTGATTCTGAATTGAATTGAACCAAACTATTCATAAACCAAAACGTTAACAAAAGTTTATATTGAAGAACATCCTGACTTCCTAAGCCTGTTTTGGCCCGATAACAAATGAAAAGATGAAAACCTGGATGAAAAAAAACTTTAAAATGTAAAGCATACTTTTGGCCCAAAGGAAAACACGGTTATTATAAAATTTAATTCACCAACAATTACAAACCAAATTTACAGCAAAAAAACACACACACACACACACACACAAATTGATAACAAAAATCCGAAACTCAAAATCCTCTAGCTCTCTCATCAGGACATGACATCATCATACAGTCGATTGCATTGGCATGATTGCTAAACAGTTATTATGCTCGGTTTTATGTTCCGACATTCTCACAGGTTTATGTCCTTAAAAGTCATCGTGCGTCGTCAAATCTTCATCGGTTGTATTCTCTCGAACTCTGCGAACTCAGAATCGACTGAAAATAAAAACATATTTCGATCAAATGGTTAGATCATTTTTCGAGCTTCCTATGTAACATACTATCAGGAACATATCACTAAAACAAAACAAAAGAAAACAAATATATGACTGACTATAAATCACAAGTAAATAACAAAGTAACTTCGAACAGGATAAACCGATTGAAAATGTTAAAATAGAAAAGAAAAAAAAAAGAGATTAGAAAATAGGCCTTTTTATTCACGCAAAACATAAAAAAATTATTAGAAATAAAATATTTCAACGGAAATATTCATTCAAAAAAAAAATTATTACCTTGACTTTAGGATAAGGGAAGCTAGTTTTTTTGTTCAATTTAAAATATTTTTTTTTTAAACATATTTTTTATTCAATCAAAACATATATAATTTAATAGAAATAAAATATTTAAGGGAAATCTTTCATTCAAAAAAAACATTTTTAAATAAAAATTAGACCTTTTTTATTCATTACCTTGACTTTAGGATAAGGGAAGTTAGTTTTAGCACCACCTCTGCTTCCGAAACTGAATTTCGATTTCTTGTCATTAGGTTTTAAGATCTGAAAAGAGCAAGTCAAATCATCGTCCACGCTCATCATCGCACCTGCATTGTCGAATTCTCCACAGTAATTCGGCGCAGAGAATATCGTCACGAGCTGCTTGTTCGCAAAGAATTCAAACCCATCTTCAACAACCTGAGACGAAATCGTTGCTTGCATCAAAAGGAAATACAACACTAGAAACGGTTTCTTTGGGCACAAGTAACAATAAACAAACCTGGTGAGCCCTACAAATAAGGTCAAGATCGAGTCTTTTGAGAAACTCAGAAACTGTATCCGATCCAAAAGTGTAAGAAACTCCGCGATCGTTAGGTCCCCAACCTCTAACCATTTTATCAGGATCAGACCACAAGAGATCACAGAGTAAACCGCGAGCAGGGATATCCGTTGGACGGCGAATATCCTTGATCTGTCTCAAGCTAAGCAGCTCCGGGGAGAGCCCACCGTGCATACAGAGAATCCGGTCATCGATGAGTGCAGCCACGGGGAGACAATTGAAGCAATCGGTGAAGATTCTCCAAATCTTGACACTAAAACGGCGTTTACACTCGTCGTAGAAGCCGTAAATGCGGTTGATTGAAGCACTTTCGTGGTTTCCTCTGAGAAGGAAGAAGTTTTCAGGGAATTTGATCTTGTAAGCGAGTAAGAGACAAATCGTTTCGATGCTTTGTTTGCCGCGGTCGACGTAATCTCCAAGGAACAAGTAGTTTGAACGAGGAGGGTATCCTCCGTATTCGAATAATCTTAAGAGATCCGGGTATTGTCCATGAATGTCCCCTGTTTTTTTTTTTTTTTTTAACCAAAAGATTCCATAAGAACACAATCTCCTCAGAGAAGAGATAAGAGAGAAAGAGAGAGAAAGGTACCACAGATTTTGACAGGAGCTTCGAGGTCCAAGAGATTTGGTTGTCTCAAGAAGATATCTCTAGAGACGAAACAGAGCTGTTTGATTTCTTTTTCAGACAACTGAACAATCTTTCCTGGTTTCTCTCTAGCTTCAAGCAACCTATTGATCACCGAGTTTAAAGCAGAAGCATCCATTTGATAAACCTCAAGAAACAGAGCAACAATGAGAGGAAACAGAAAATGACGAACCTAAAAAGACTTGTAAATAAACAGAAGCTATTGAATATATAGAAAAAAAATAAGTAAAAAGTTTGGAGCTTTATGTTCTTTTATGCTTTGCTCTTTGTGATAAAGAACGGTGTGATTGTCAACTTGACGAAGGGCTTTATAAATCCGCGTTGAAGAATATATTCTTCTTCCTTTTTAGCAAATGCCCATGTGTAAAACCTACCTACATTGTTCTAAATTCAACTACATCATCTCATAACCAAAAATGTTAAACAACGATTTAGATACGCTTTCTTTGTGTGTTTAATTTTTTGAGCTTTTCAGGCTTGAATCCAAATCCGATACGCCGTGCTTCGAACTCAAGATCTTTCGCAGGTAACTCTATACCACGCGAAAAACGTTCTTTCTCCTTCATAGTGGATTCAGGGTAATTCTCAAAAGCTTGTTTTGTTGATTTGTTCGCATCATATTTAGCAACTTGGCCGTCTACAAGAACATATTCGTTATGAAATTACCTGATGTGAGAGGACACCACAGGAATAAACGAGAAAGAGAGAGATTAGAGAGAATATTAGTTCGGCTTTTGCCCTTTCCTTTCATTAGGACAAAAAGAGAGAGAGGAAAGATTCCAAACTTAGGTGGAAACGAAGAGTGATGCCTCCTCTTGGGACTTATAGATCATTTCATTTTCTTAATTGTATTGTATATCTAATTAGACTTAGGTACTTAAAACGTAAAGATAAACAAGATTCATCCATTTCCTCATATAATGCCACGAAACAGTAAAACTTCATAGTTTTCACGGTGTATGTATATCTAGCTTTAATGCTTAATACCTAGCATCATATCATATCTATCAGTTTCTTTGAGTTTACACCGCAAAAACTAAGAAGTTGTATCCAATTAGGGTTGGGTACTTAGAACAAAAAGATAAACAAGATTCATTCATTTACTCAAATAATTCCACAGAACAAAAAAAGCTTAAAACTCGCAAGAAACTGAAAGATAAGATCTCAGTCATAAACAGCAAGCTTCTTGTACTCTTCACCTTTAATGGCTAACCACATGACATCATCAGGATTCACAATCCCACCTTCCTCAAGAAACAGAGTCAGCAGATTCTTCGAAAACCCGCTGACCAAAGCCACTCCTTTCTGCTTAGCCACCACCGGTGTAGCCGACGAGTCTCTCAAGTTCCAAAATACAATCTCGGGAACATTCTCAAAACCACTCTCCTTGTACTTCCTCTGCACAACCTCATAATCCGTCTCCCATTTATCCTTCAACCGTTGCTTCGCCGTCTTCAACCGTTCCTCGTAATCGACAGAGTAATCTGCCTCCGAATCACTGTCCGAATCACTGTCTCTCGTTGCTTCATCGAACTCCATGTCGCTGAACACAAACAACCGCTTGATCATCTGGTCATCGGTCAAGTTACCCTCGACCGCGACCTCAAGAATCCAATCAAACACCTTCTGAAAATCCGTGTTCATTCCCCAATCCATATAACTGACAAACTCTGTCTTTTCTCTCAGGCTAGAGCCAGTGACTAAATGAAGCTGCGGGTTTTAGCTAAAGGTGATAACTTTCCCTTTCCACGGCTCTTCATTAAGCTCCGAAACCAAAAACCCGAGCGCAACGCAAACGTCCATAGGCGTACCGGACATGCTCCCAGAGACATCGCAAACCGCCAACGAGTTCTTCATCTTCCCTTTCTTGGCGAGATCATCCACCATTCTCGCCCACTGAAGCTCCGCAACATCCGCTCCAACACCGCTCTCGCCATCATCATCCTCCTCGAGCTGCCTGATTATCTCGTGAGGAAGCACCGCACCAGCCGCCATCTTCTCCTTCCCCGATTTCACATCCCCGAGAAACTCACTAAACCTCTCGCTATCATGCTCAGCAAAGCGCATCTTGTAGTTCTTCATAGCCACGGAAGCAACTCTATTGTACTTCAACAGATTCCATTCATTTGCACTCATAGACACCTCAGGCAACTCGAGAGCTCTGTGCAACGGCACAAGAACTTGTTTCCTCAACCTATCTCTAATCCTATAAGCGTAATGCGTTTCTTCGATTCCTTCGTACTCTTCTCTAGGGAAGATCCTTCTAGCAAAAGCCTCACATAACAAAGTAGTCTTATCATACGAAGAATCAACAGAAGGACACCATTTCGAAGCTAAACCAATCTTATTCGGCTCGTTAGAATTCAAACACTTCAAATCCGATTTCAGCAAATCGGAAAACAAATCAGCAGTTCGATCAAACAGTAACCTGTAATTAGCATCGGATCTATACCTCTCTAGAGCTCTCTTCGCCTTCTCCGACTCTCTCTGTTTCCGTAAAGCCCTCGACTTGATTTTATCGCCGGGAACACAGATCTCCTCCGCGTTTTCCAGAATCCGATCTCCCAAATCCGCAGAAATCTCCGAGCGATTCCCTCTCGTGCGCTTGAATTTCCTCTGAATCTTCTTCCTCCACGCCCGATTCGTCCCTCTCTCCATCTGCTGACCTTCGAGGATCCGAAACAGAATCTCAGGCAGATCTTTCAAATACCCAAAATCGACGAGAGCAGGGAGATTCAAAGCTAGGGTTTTGGGGTGGTTCTGGTAGAGCCAGAAAGCCGCTGTGTAAAACCCTTCTTTGTCTGATTTCCCGGTTCCTTGGACTCCCCGGAGATTACAGACGAGCTTCAACGTGGTCAACGGATCGTGAGACCAAGAAACCGCAAGCCGCTGGATCAGATCGGTGGGAGACGTGTCGGGGACGATGTGGAAGAAGAAATCGAGGCATGGGTTCCCGGCGAATTGATGGTAACGGGGTTAGTGATCGGAGACTCGGTGGCGGCGACGGAAGGTGGGCCTAGAAGGATTGAAGTAGAAGAAGCCATTGAAGAGACTAGAGAAAGAGGAATTTGTGGTGATGGTCTAAGTTTTTCTTTAAGGGTTTTGACTCTGAAGAAGCTATTTTGGAGATCGAAGATCGGAAGAGTATATATATAGAGATATAATCGAAAACCCTAAAAAGATGTGTTATTTTTATTTTTTTGCTAAATAAGATATGTGTGTTATAAAATATGATTATCTCTTTAGAGACTTTCTCTCCAAGTTTGTTAAAAGCTTTCTCCCCAAGTTTGTTAAGCTTGCTCACCAAGCTACTCCCTTATATATATAGAGATGTGTTTGATTTTTGTAAGATGGAAGTTTTGGAGAAAACAAGAAGAGTGTACTAAGAAAAGGCTTTGATCTCTCTTTCTATCTCTAATTTATCATTCAAGAACAAGATAAATATACTATATTTGTTAAAGTATAGTTTCACAACAACGTGCAAAATAAATGGAAAATATTAAAGATATGCAAAGATACAAAATCTGTTTTGTAGTTAATGCCACGTCGTGCTGTAACCGTGTTTTGGTATGTTTTTTTATTGGTTTACTATATAGATGTGCTCTACACATGTAATGGTGCATTAAATATTTGGTCAATTTTGTTTTCTATAAATTTATTGAAAATTGCTTTTTTGAAAAAAACAATTAAGAAAAAGATTTTAAAAAATAATTTTAAAATTAGAAATCTAAATCAGACATGCAAAGTTTAAACTTTAAATAGTTAATATGATACGGATAAAATCCATGCTAAATTAGCTGTTTTTATATTTAAAAATATATGTGAAAAAGAAAGATAAAACAATGCTTTAATCTTAGCAAACAAACAAAAATCTTAGCAAACTCATATACTTATACATAGAGAGAGAGAAGAGGCCAGTCCTGATGTTCTTGATTTGTACACCTTTTTAATGATTGTTTCCTTCGATTGTGTTCCTTTAGCTCCTTGTTTAGTACTTCATCTATTTTTGTTTAATTATCGTTTTAGATGGTTTCACACAGATTAAAAAAACAACTATTTTTTTCTATTTTATTCTTTAATTAATACACTATTTTATTTGATGAGTAACTAATAAACTAAAAAAGTAAGGATAAAAATGGGAAATCTATCATAAATTTGCATTGAAAACTGAACAATAATTATTTTGAAAAAATAAATAAATCTAGAACGACAAATAAAACAAAACGGAGAGAATAGTATTTTCATTGCATTTGAGTTTATTTTGTGTCTTACAAGTTTTTAGAAGTTTAGGCTAGAGTTTGGTGCACTTAGAGTCGACTACTTCTTCAGGATCAGATTCCTCGCTAATCGATCATCATCAACAACAACAACCATTGATGAATCAATATCCGAACAACTTCTCAATCCCTGCTGATTTAACCACGTCGTCTTCGTTGAATCAATATCCGAGCAACTTCTCAATCCTTTTGTATAACCATGAAGATGGTACTTTCACTCAATTGCCCAACTCTGCTCCTCCAACCTTTGAACAACCTGCGATTCCGTCTTATAATCAAGATTGTGGTATTACTACTACTAGTTACTTGGATTTGTTACTTGGGGAAGAAGACATGAGAAGCTGCAACAACTTTGTTCTTCCACCATCGTTTGGAAATCCAACAATGATGATGTAATTAGATCTTGCTATGTAACAACTGATTGATGTTTGACTGGGTCTAACATTTTTTTTAATTTTCTTTGTATTTGCTTAAGTATCTCTAATTTTGTAATTGTCCGTTTGGGCAAGTTTCAAGTTATATAGAAGGAGAAATCACAGGTTATACCAACCGATCAGAAGCCAATGCAAGCTAACAACGAAGGATCAGCCCAATACCGGTTACCAACCGTTCAAATCAAGAACTCACTCCAAGATTTATTTTAAAACTTTTGGATCCCTTCTGGTTTATCTCGGATCCAACCTGCTTTATCCCGGATGGATGTAGTTGAATTTGCCTTAGTATAAATATATTATAGACATCATTTTTAATCTAATTTTGATATCACTTTTAACCTAAATTTGATTTTTTATCTTAGCTTCTTTTTTGGTAAACTTTATTCTAAGTTATGATGATGGAGATTTCAGCATTTTGCATAATCTATGGAAGAATTTATAAATCTCTCTCTTACCTTTTTTTTTGTTTGTTATGTGTTTCTTAATCCTTGCTTTTGCTTTTCGTTTTGATCATGAGTGAGAGTAGTGATCCCTTTGGATTATGGATTTGTAGATTAGGATGCATGGATTGGTGGTTGATTTGTGATGTTGAACTTTAGATTCTTTTATTTAGGTTGTTCTTAATCTAGATTATAGTTGATCATATAGAACTTGGACATTTTCATGCACAACAAATGTTTGATAAAAATTTTGAAAGAAATTCTAATGAGCTTTTCTTGCAATGATGATTGATGCTAGGATAATTAGTTAACTTAATAGACTTAATTGTAATGTTTATTGATTATCTAATTAGCAAATGAAAGTAGGAAAAATTAGAAATAAAAGTAGGAAAAATTAGAAATAAAAGATGTTTTTTGTCCATCTACACCTTCTTAAGTCACTATCGGCGAATTAAATTTTATATTAATAAAGATTAAATTCTACTCTCCAAATCATTAAATAATTTTTATATAATTATTCCATTGAACAAAAAAAAATCAAAATTAATTCTTTCTTCATTTCACACATAACCGTATCACAACATTTTTTCTTAAATACCCAACCAAATTTCTCACTTGTTCGATCATTTGTGATAAGAACTCGCGGAGATTCTAAGTTAATAACCAAATCGATAGGTAGATAAGTGAATTTCATATCAACCATACTTTGTTCTATTTCATAGTCTTTCAAAACCATTATCTTTAGTTTTTCAAGAGTAGTTGTCGATTCCAAAGTAAGTAATCTAGCACGTTTTACTTGATCAACAATAAACTCCCACTCGTTGTTGCCAAAGGATCTTCAAACACCGCACGTCACATAAATTTTCAGCATATTTATCTATGATAAACAATTTTATTTTAATCAATTCTCTCAAATAGGATTTGCACATATCAGTTTGTGGTAAAACAAAAAACAAATTCAATAATCTCACAAGATTTATGTGAAATCTATCCAATACTTTTTTGTTTATAGCTTTGATTTTTGCAGAGATCTGAAAGAATCATAAACAGAGAGTATAGTTAAGAAGACGGCATTGAGAAAGATGAAGAAAATTGTGTTTCTCATAACTCCAAAACCCGCAGATTACATGTTCTAAACTTTGCAGAACACGTACATTTTGCAGAATGTATATTCTACGGAATCGCAGAACACATACATTATGCAGAATGTATATTCTACGCAATCGCATAATACGTACATTATGCAGAATGTATATTTTACAAAATCGCAGAACATATAGAAAGCGCATAATGCACGTTCTAAAACTCGCAGGTCATAGAGAATCCGCAGAAGACACCTTCTAAATTTCGCAGAACATTGATAACACTCATATTTTACTCCTAAAACCTATCATTTCAAGATCCTTTACAAGTGTTTTAACCCGGTTTTCAGCGGTTTTAAAGTGATTTCCACGTTTCCTAGTCTTAAGAGTCATTTCAGAGAAATTGGACAAAAAGCATACATTTTGGAGCAAAACGGGAACTTCAAAGACAAGTGCTCGGGGACATAAGTTCAACATCAAACGACGACCTTCTCACCACAAGATCAAGCTCATACTCGGAGACAAGATAGCCTTTTCAGCTGTCTTTCACCTCGAGGTGGTTTGAGTACAATCCCACGGTTGGATCTCAAGTCATGAAGGAAGCAAGAAGGTCCGTCAGACACACCCTCAGAAGAAGGATGGCCGCGTCATGGAGTTTCAGAAGACCAGTGGCCGCGCCACGCCTGGTCGCTCGCGCAGCCAGGTCATTTCGGCCCATCCCGAGCCCGTTTGCACTTATTTGATATTTTCCGAGGTTAAAACGCAAAGCCCACTTATGAAGACATGAAGACCTATATAAAGGACCCCTAGGGCTTCACAAAGGGTGTGACTGGACACATAGCTTTTCCAGAAACACTTTTCACGCCGCCGGAGAGAGAGAGAGAGAGAGAGAGAGATCGACGGCCCTGGAGTTGAAGATCTCGAGAGAGAATTCTTCTGCAGCCACCACCTTTCTTCCCTTCTCTTTTCATCTATTGTTCTTAGTTCTTGCTTTTCAATACTTTAAGAAGATCTCTTCATTCGGATTTCCTTTGAAGAAGTTTTCCAACTCTGTGTATTATTCAATACAATTCGCACCTTTTCTTATCTCGAAGGATGTCTCTCGTTCCCATGAACGAGTAGTCATCTAGTTGGGTTTTAAGATGGTTCTTCAAAGGGGTTTAATCATGGATCGATTTCGCTAGGTTGATAGAGATATAGTTTTTATTAGGTATCTTCGTTTATGTCTTGCTCTTATTGCGTGTTTGCTTTTCTGATCAATTAGCAACTGATCCCAGGGCAACTAGATTCACGACCGTGAGTATATTGTCTGGATCTAGAGGTTAACGAGCGCACCGCACTGTAGGATGCCTAGGCATATCGACGGACCGCACCGCGAGTGTTTACGAGTAGGTGAATGATATGTTTGCGTGTTTGATTCGCATCGTGGGATGATAACTCATATCCGCGGAGCGAAGCAAACGTAGATGGTTAGATCCGCGAGCGCGGGATAATCATAGTCGACCATTTCAGCTTAAGAACCTAGCCCATTAAGTCATTTAAAACCTAATCTATATCTTGTTATATCCGATCCATGAACCTCGGAGAACACCCCTGAACCCAACGTCTTTTACCTATTGATTTACAACCGATTAATTCTCTTTTGCTGCTTGATATAACTACTGCAAACCGTGACACACAAACCCCCAATCTTCTCTTTTGGTTTAAGAAATCCTAGAACTTTCACGAAACAACAATCTATGTGGATTCGATCCCTTAATATACTACTATGATTGATGTGCACTTGCAGCTATCTTACGGGTAAAACTTGGAGTAACAATATCCACCGCATCAAGTTTTTGGCGCCGTTACCAGGGATTGTTTGCTTTTGCGAATTTTCATCTTCTAATTCCTCTTTTAGACCGCGTTGAATTTCAAGCTTTTCCGTTCATTACTCACGATTCTCTTGTATTTGCTTCTCATGTTTCAGGTGTATGACCACTAGGAGGAACGCTTGTTCGATTGTTCACAAAATACCTAAACCAAATCTCTTTGTGAATTGATATTTTGCTAACCTATGATTAGTTCAAGTTACTAATAATGCTCTCGCATCTATTAAATAACCTAAGATTTGATTTCTAAGTGATCAATTTCAGAAATCAAGTTAAGCACAAATCAAGGTGAAGATCCTATTGATTTCCCTAAAAGTTCTAATGATTCTACAAACTCTTCATCAACCCTAAATCACCCTAACCTAACTAGCAAACTACTCAGACATAATTATGCAAACACAAATCATGGCTGAAATAAATTGCATAAAAGAATAGAGAATGATACATGGGTTCGAAATCTGGCTCAGATGAGTTAGAATTGTCTCCCCAAAAGCTCAGGATCAATCTCTCTCTAAGTCTCAAAAACAGAAAATAATGATAAGGTATATAGCTAAACAATGCCTGAAAACTATTTATAGAGGAAGATTTTCGTCAGGGATAGTCTTGTAATTTCTTCAAACTTGAGATGATTTCCTTTTCCCTTTGGAACTCCGTGAATTTGAGTCGGCTTCATTGGTTTCGATCGACACCAAGGGTTAGTGTCGATCGACACCAAGGGTTAGTGTCGATCGACACCCTTCGTGTAAAATCAGCTCCGACTTCATCACTTCGGCTACTTCTCCAAAATGCTTCAATAAGTTCCAGAATCTCCCATTAAGCTCCAAATGCTCTCCATCCTGTAAAGACTCTAATAGGACTCTAAAACTAACAAAAGACTCTATAAAAACACTTATATCATGGTCCAAAAACGGGTAAAAACCATGATATATCAACTCCCCAAGACTTAGCTTTTTACTTGCCCTCAGGCAAAATAGAAACTTAGAATGAAGTAAAAGTTTGAAAACAGAAACTTTCAAGTACCTCTTCAGAACGCCACATTGGTTAACACTCTTAAATCCACATGATATAGAGCCAACCTTAGGTAATATTTCAGTGTACTTACCACAAGCTTAGCAATCTCCCAGTTTGAATCCAGATCTTTTCCTTGGTAAAATTTCGAACTCTAACAGTGGTATTGCCAAATAACTTTTCAGATTCTTTCCCCTTCCTTAGTGCTTGAACAAGATATTCTTCATACAACTCTCCTGTTTTCTCTTCCCTTAGTCAACTGATGCCCATTTTCAGGGTGTTCTAAGATCTTTTCATTGACTCTTCTTATTCTTTTGAAGTTTCGGGCAATAGTGCTACTCTCTACTTGTGTTCCTTGTGAGGAGACATGTTCATGAACACTCACTAATATTGTTCCTTGTGAGGAGACATGCTCATGAGGTTCTTTGCACTATTCCCAGACTTAGACTCTTTTTCTTTCTTTTCTTTTCTCAACGGAAGATCAAGGAGAGACTGCAATTGCTTATCTGTTCAGACTGAAAGAGGAATCAACTTCTGCGCATACCTAGTTCTTATAAGGGGATCTGAACTCGCCCTGTTAGAATGATTCCACTCGCAGCTTTCTACTTAGTAAGACCTGCAATCAACTCTTATAGCAATGGTTCTTTCAAGTGTCAACTTCCTGCGGTTAGTTCCAAGAAAAACTGAAAGTTCCAACTGATTTTGACTCAATAAAACAAATTTTAAATTTTTTTTGACTCAAGACAGACTCAAATGACTCTCAAAACAAAACACAATGTTAGCAACTACCTCCCCCAGATTTGCACAACACTGTCCCCAGTGTTATTAAAAATGAATTTGGATAGAAAAATTTGTGCTAAACTGTTACAGAACAAAGAGAAAAATCGGATTATCTGACTTTTGCGTGCAGCGTCGATCGACACCATCTGTGTCGATCGTTGCTATGTAAGGTGATCGTGTCGATCGACACTGTCCGTAAACAGAGTTCTGCCACTCGAACATGTATGTTGTTAAGTCAGAATATTGTTAGAGTCATCCAAGCTGTTAGAAAACTCAAACAAAAGGTTAAAAGCACAAGATAATCCAATAAACTCAACGAATGCCACAAGTTTGAAACAAAGTACTGAAACAAAATGGAAGCAAAAACTGACTCAAGAGAAAAAGAAAAACTGACTCAAAGGACTAAACCAGGAATGGAGCAATCACTCCTCGTCATCAGAACGTGGTGGTGTGGTAGGACGAACGCAGCTACAGTTAGACACAACTGCAATGGCGTTCCAAATGGCCTGAAAGCTCTGAACCACGTATCGGGCTTGGTCTTCGTACCAATGAAAGGCTTAGTCTTCAACGAGACCAAGTGATGAGCAAAGACAGCACCGAAGTTGACGTCCTCTATCGCAGGGTCTTCGTAAATGATAGATCCCAGCGAATGATAAAGCAGCACCAACTCAGAAACGCGCATCTTCCCTGGCTCATGCTTACACAGAAGCGTAGTAGCAAAAAATCGAACCAGATAGCGCAGGGTAGAATGGCGAATATCCGTATGTAAGGAGGTCTTAGAGTCATACCTCCCATTCCCAAAATGTGACCAGAAGTTCTAGTTGTCTGGAAGCTGCGTAGGAAGGGAGACACCGGTGGCATGCTCGTTCGCAAACCCATAGATGCCACATAGCTCTGGAAGTGTAATCCGGTAGCGGATTCCACGAATGAGAAATGTCAAGGTCCCCTCCAAAGCATTGCAGACTATCTCATTCCTGTAGTACACCCGAGCTGTGAAGATGAACTGGCAGACTAGATCGGGGTAAAGGTCGTACTGCCGTGTTGCCAAAGTCCCCAACGCAATCCTGTTCAGCAACTGCAGGATGTCATCCTTGATGCCAACTCAGACATCGTCTTCTCATCTGCAAAGCGAGTTGGTGTGACTTCCACTCTCAGCCATGCATTGTAGAAAAAAGTGTCATAGTCATCACAAGTCTCGTTGACACCTCGGTAAAGACACTCGTCTTTTGCGACCTCCTTAGCAGGCGAGTCTTCCCAGTTTCGTTCCACTCGAATCCGCGCGTTTTCACGCTTAGGCCAAGGAGCAAGAGAGGGAATCGCCTCATCATTAGCAGTCCCAGAGGCGGATGCTTCAGTTCGGCGTGGTCTCTTAGTCACTGGAGGCATCTGCAATCAAAATCAAAACCAAAATCAAAATCCAATGTCTTCAAATAAACGACCAAGTGTTATCTGTAGAAGGTGTCGATCGACACAAGGTGGTGTCGATCGACACCATGCGTGTAATCGCAAGTCGACACCAAATCATGATCCTAAACCCAATGGTACATCAATTAGCTTTGCAAACAATCTCAGTATCATGAATCGACCAAGTTTAAACCATCAAACCCAAGAAAAAATCACAAATTCGCAACATGCATCATTAATTTCCAAAATTTCGAAAATTTCAATATACTACTATGATTGATGTGCACTTGCAGCTATCTTACGGGTAAAACTTGGAGTAACAAAACCCACCGCATCAAGTTTTTGGCGCTGTTACCAGGGATTGTTTGCTTTTGCGAATTTTCATCTTCTAATTCCTCTTTTAGACCGCGTTGAATTTCAAGCTTTTCCATTCATTACTCACGATTCTCTTGTATTTGCTTCTCATGTTTCAGGTGTATGACCACTAGGAGGAACGCTTGTTCGATTGTTCACAAAATACCTAAACCAAATCTCTTTGCGAATTGATATTTTGCTAACCTATGATTAGTTCAAGTTACTAATAATGCTCTCGCATCTATTAAATAACCTAAGATTTCTAAGTGATCAATTTCAGAAATAAAGTTAAGCACAAATCAAGGTGAAGATCCTATTGATTTCCCTAAAAGTTCTAATGATTCTACAAACTCTTCATCAACCCTAAATCACCCGAACCTAACTAGCAAACTACTCATACATAATTATGAAAACACAAATCATGACTGAAATAACTTGCATAAAAGAATAGAGAATGATACAGGGGTTCGAAATCTGGCTCAGATGAGTTAGAATTGTCTCCCCAAAAAGCTCAGGATCAATCTCTCTCTAAGTCTCAAAAACAGAAAATAATGATAAGGTATATGGCACCGCACCGTGGGTATATTGTCTGGATCGTGAGGTATATGGCACCGCACCGTGAGTATATTGTCTGGATCTAGAGGTTAATAAGCGCACCGCACTTTAGGATGCCTAGGCATATCGACGGACCGCACCGCGAGTGTTTACAAGTAGGTGAATGATATGTTTGCGCGTTTGATTTGCATCGTGGGATGATAACTCATATCCGCGGAGCGAAGCAAACGTAGGTGGTTAGATCCGCGAGCGCGGGATAATCATAGTCGACCGTTTCAGCTTAAGAACCTAGCCCATTAAGTCATTTAAAACCTAATCTATATCTTGTTATATCCGATCCATGAACCCCGGAGAACACCCCTGAACCCAATGCCTTTTACCTATTGATTTACAACCGTTTAATTCTCTTTTGCTGCTTGATATAACTACTGCAAATCGTGACACACAAACCCCCAATCTTCCCTTTTGGTTTAAGAAATCCTAGAACTTTCACGAAACAACAATCTATGTGGATTCGATCCCTTAATATACTACTGTGATTGCTGTGCACTTGCAGCTATCTTACGGGTAAAACTTGGAGTAACAAAACCCACCGCATCAAGTTTTTGGCGCCGTTACCAGGGATTGTTTGCTTTTTGATATCTCTGTAAATTGCATGTTTTTAGCACACATTTCATGCTAGTTAGGACTTCATTCTAGCACTTTCACCTTAGTTTTCATCACATATTCACTCATGTTAGGTTTAGATACATTAGGTTAGGTTTCTGCATAGTCTTGCATGTTTGGAGTGTTTTCTCAGGTGTTTAGGATGGTCAGAAAAAGAAACCAAGAAGGGAGATCACAAATGGAGGACGAACAGACGATATCGAGCATGGATCGCGACCCAGTGGCCGATATGGACAAGCGCACGACGAACCTCCACGAGTAGCAGCGACTTAGTCCCGAAAGGAACAACTCGGAGCAAAGATCCAGCAAAAGGATTAAATGAAGACGGATATCAGAGCAAGGCAACGGGAAGTACCCGATTCGAGTAACAAGGAAGGCGAGCCTTCACGACATGATCCCGAAATGACTTGCACGACAAGAAGACTGCCCGAAGAACTAGAAGAGTTAGCATATCGGCTTGCTCACCACGACTTGAGTCCGAAACGCTAAAGTCCAAAATAGTACCATTTCGGGAAAGTGGTCCCAACGTTTTACGTTTTTCCTCTTTTATGTATAAATACTTGTCCTCCACTCTTATCCTTTCATGACGCTTTCAAGTTTTACTTTTCTGTCTTCTCTTTCAAACCGAGAACTATTTTGTATTTTCACCATTGAAGCTTGTTTCAAAGCTTTGATTTTTATGCAATCTTGAAGTTTTAAGTGTTATAGCTTAGTGTTATTTCCTTAAAAGTTTCTTCCTTTTCTTGTTTTTAACTATCTTGCAGCCTATGAGTTACCCTCTTATCCTTATGGATCTTGAGGTTTCTCGAATGGCTTGTGAGTAGTCTTTTTAGGACTTTGATGGGTTGAAAGGGCCAAGGGACTCTCAGGTTCATATTTCTTGCTTAGTTAAAACATAAAGTTAGATTCTTTCTTGTTTGTCATTCCCAAAGCTTAGTCTAGTCTGGCCATCTAGCCTAAAGTCCACAGGCGGCTTGACACGAATGCCACGTGCTTGCTTAGTCGGATCCATGAACAAGAATTTGATTCCTTAGGCTAAGACTAACCATCTGTCTAAGAGTCTTACGGTTCAATAGGGACGTTGCAGATGCTTGTTTCTTCTATTGTACCACTATGCGAGAGCTAGTCTATGGTGATAGAGATTCAAAGAGTTTAGACCCAAATGCCATGGGCTAAACGATTTGAGGATCCTTTTACCTAAGAATCACCATCAAAAGACCAAGTCTTGATGTGATCCAAAAGCTTTAGCTTGATAAAATAAACCGAGAGTCACCTAGTTCACAATACTCATCAAGATCCTTCTTTTACCTTGAAAGCTTATCTTTTTACCGTTCAAATACTTATTTCCTGTTTGACACTCTTAAAGTTCTCTTATTTAGGGTCTTGAGTGACACAAGATCTATCTTTTAGTCATTTTTAGTAGTAAAGGTTTAATCTTTATCTATTTCGAGCTTGACTTATGACACCGATATGACCGATCTGTTCACTAACACTCCCAAAATGGTTTGATACCCCATACACTATACTGCTTTCGGTTGACAGTGTTGGGACATTGACCTAAGTAGCGTACAAAAACGCGCTTGTCACTTTTGCGAATTTTCATCTTCTAATTCCTCTTTTAGACCGCGTTGAATTTCAAGCTGTTCCGTTCATTACTCACGATTCTCTTGTATTTGCTTCTCATGTTTCAGGTGTATGACCACTAGGAGGAACGCTTTTAACGTTTTGCCCCGCTACATCGAGATCGATAGGCACGAAAAAAAAATCCGAAGGTTAAGAAGACAGATCAGCATGGCCGAAAACGAGGCCGCTCTTGGAGTTCAACGAAACCGCGAAGACGCTCTTCGCAATGCTGGTCAAGCACCTCACGTTTTGCAAGACGGAGAGCCACAACTCGATAACAATGGAAACCCGGTTAACCAGATTCCCGAGGCTGACTCGGATGGAGAAGAACTCGATCCTGCCTTGCAGCAAGGAGGACATAATCCGATCGTCGGAAATGGCTCGAACCAAGCAGACCCCATCGTCCAACCTAGAGACTGAGACGCCAACCGACCTATTCTACCCGCTAACTAACCAAGGCGAGTAAGGAACCGCACCATAGCTGATCACGACACTCCTGATCTGCACTTTCAGAATCGAGCGGCGATTTAAGTGAACGTCCCTCATGAGGACGAGCTGGAGATCAAACCGCAAATTATCTCTTTGGTGAAACAAAACTTGTTTCACTGGCTATTAAACGAGCATCCGATGGACCACATCGAACTTTTTGAAGAGATTTGCAGCACTATAAAGACTAGCCGAATCCCTCCCGACTATCTGAAGTGTAATCTATTTCCTTTCTCTTTGAGCGACAAAGCTCATAGGTGGAATGCAAATCCACCTTCCTCAATCACTTCTACACGAAGTCACGATCCAATCTGCTGAGAAACAAGATCCAAGGCTTTCAATAAGGACCGGTCGAGTCACTTTGAAGCATGGGAGCGATTCAAAGACTACGAACGTGATTGCCCTCGCCATGGTTTCTCCGGAGCCAGCTTGCTAAACACATTCTACCGTGAACTGCAAGTTAGGTACCTGATAGGGCTCAGATTTTACCCAAATAATCAACTACTGCAAGTGCACAGCAATGCAGTTGAAGTATAAGGGGTATCGAATCCCAAGTGAAGTAGATGCTACACTAAGATTTCTAAGTTCAGATTATGCTAGATCAAATTTGAAATAAGTAAACTAAGCAAAGCGAAATAAGTAAACGAGATTATAAGCGGATTTAAGTTCAGGAGACTAAGGCGCTAGGCAAGGGTAATTATCAGGTTGAATCCAAGAATGCAGAATTTAAGTTTATTAGGGATTTATTAAGAACCGTCTAGAACTCGAATCACTAAGTTAAAACCAATCAACTCTCGTTGCAGAAGTTATCTATGCCTAGATTCCTAAATCCCAAATCTCTTTGCGAATTTAAACAACTAAGGCAAGCATTAAAAACAGGTTTGATTGTTCACAAAATACCTAAACCAAATCTCTTTGCGAATTGATATTTTGCTAACCTATGATTAGTTCAAGTTACTAATAATGCTCTCGCATCTATTAAATAACCTAAGGTTTGATTTCTAAGTGATCAATTTCAGAAATCAAGTTAAGCACAAATCAAGGTGAAGATCCTATTGATTTCCCTAAAAGTTCTAATGATTCTACAAACTCTTCATCAACCCTAAATCACCCTAACCTAACTAGCAAACTACTCAGACATAATTATGCAAACACAAATCATGGCTGAAATAAATTGCATAAAAGAATAGAGAATGATACAGGGGTTCGAAATCTGGCTCAGATGAGTTAGAATTGTCTCCCCAAAAGCTCAGGATCAATCTCTCTCTAAGTCTCAAAAACAGAAAATAATGATAAGGTATATGGCTAAACAATCCTGAAAACTATTTATAGAGAAAGATTTTCGTTAGGGACAGTCTTGTAATTTCTTCAAACTTGAGATGATTTCCTTTTTCCTTTGGAACTCCGTGAATATGAGTCGGCTTCATTGGTGTCGATCGACACCAAGGGTTAGTGTCGATCGACACCCTTCGTGTAAAATCATCTCCGACTTCATCACTTCGGCTGCTTCTCCAAAATGCTTCAATAAGTTCCAGAATCTCCTATTAAGCTCCAAATGCTCTCCATCCTATAAAGACTCTAATAGGATTCTAAAACTAACAAAAGACTCTATAAAAACACTTATATCATGGTCCAAAAACGGGGAAAAACCATGATATATCAGTACCAACTCTCACTCGACACGGCCAGCAATGGAGATTTTACCACGAAGACGGAGTGACAAGGACGCACACTTATCGAGAACCTCGCTGTAAGCAACATCAACAACTGTCCGACTATGATAGAAATCCGCGAACCGGAAACTCAGATTCCAAGCAGATAGCCGAGCTGAAGAATATGATGAACTAGCTTTGCAAAGGACAACAACGCAGCCTTAATGCGTGTGAAACCGCGAGAGAAAGAGAAGAACTTAACTCGGGAGACGAAGGAGATGAATCCTACTCGCGAGAAGAAGAATTAAACTTTATGAGAGGCCAGAACTCATATCCAAACCGGAACTTTAACAACTGGCATCATTAATGCGTGTGAAGCCGCGAGAGAAAGAGAAGAACTTAATCCGGGAGACGAAGGAGATGAATCCTACTCGCGAGAAGAAGAATTAAACTTTATGAGAGGCCAGAACTCATATCCAAACCGGAACTTCAACTACGGATTCAACAACAACTTCAGGAACAACAACAACCTCTCTTACCAAAACCCGAACGTTGAGAACCTAGAGACCAAGTTTATCCACCTCAAGGAAGACCCTTCCAGAACAAGTTCCAGAATGTGAACTACGGAAGCAACGGAGGCTACAAACCTTACAACTCTCAGCCCGTGCCCTACAGCACTCAACAAGGAGCACCACAAGCTGCATCAAATGCATCGTACCCATCACGAGAGGCGAACTCGAAGGATTGATGCAACATCTGCTTTTGTCTCAGCAGAAATCGGTCAAGGATCTCAACATCAAGGTCGATTGCATGTACAACGATTTGAATGACAAGTTTGAATCTCTATCTTCCCATGTGAAGAAAATGGACACGCAAGTTTCCCAAACAGCTGAAACCATTAAGAGACAAGCAGGAGTCTTTCCCGGAAAGGTAGAGGATAACCCGAAAGGATTCTGTAACGTGATCTCCGCGATAACCGACATAGCTGAAGAGCCAGAACTAGTTGCGGGAGAGAGCCAGAACTAGTTGCGGGAGATAAATGCATATTCATCCCACCTTTCCAGACAATAAAGAGGGGTGCGGCCGAACCACCTTTTGATGTTCTAGAACACTACACATTCGGGACACTAAAGAAGAAAGAAGATCCCGGAGCATTCGTCTTCCCTTGTTCGATCACGGGGATTAGATTTGAAGATTGCCTATGCGACACGGGAGCTAATGTCAATGTCATGTCCACAACAATCGCTGAAAGGTTAGGAATAACGACCTATTTCTCCTCACCTATTGATATATCATGGTTTTTACCCATTTTTGGACCATGATATAATTGTTTTTATAGAGTCTTTTGTTATTTTTAGAGTTCTATTAGTGTCTTTACAGGATGGAGTACATTTGGAGCTTAATGAGAAGTTTTGGAACTTATTGAAATATTCTGGAGAAGCAGCCGAAGTGATGAAGTCGGAGCTGAAATTACACGAAGGGTGTCGATCGACACCAATGAAGGCGGCCAAAGTTTACAGACTTCCATCAGAAAAAGGAAATTGTCCCAAGTTTTGGAGAATTACAAGATTGCCCCCGACGAAAGTTTTCCTCTATAAATAGTTTTCAGGCATTGTTTAGCCAAACACCTTATCATTATTTTCTGTTTTTGAGACTTAGAGAGAGATTGATCCTGAGCTTTTGGGGAGACAATTCTAACTCATCTGAGCCAGTTTTCGAACCCCTGTATCATTCTCTATTCTTTTATGCAATTTATTTCAGTCATGATTTGTGTTTACATAATTATGTCTGAGTAGTTTGCTAGTTAGGTTAGGGTTATTTAGGGTTTGATGAAGAGTTTGTAGAATCATTAGAATTTTAGGGAAATCAATTGGATCTTCACCTTGATTTGAACTTAACTTGATTTTCTGAATTGATCACTTAGAAATCAAACCTTAGGTTATTTAATAGATGCGAGAGCATTATTAGTAACTTGAACTAATCATAGGTGAGCAAAATATCAATTCGCAAAGAGATTTGGTTTAGGTATTTTGTGAACAATCGAACCTGTTTTTAATGCTTGCCTTAGTTGTTTGAATTTGAAAAGAGATTTGAAATTCTGGAATTTAGGCATAGATAACTTTTGCAACGAGAGTTTATTGGTTTTAACTTAATGATTCGAGTTCTAGACAGTTCTTAATAAATCCCTAATAGCATAATTTCTGCATTCTCGGATTCAACCTGATAAATAACCTTGCATAGCGCCTTAGTCTCCTGAACTTTAATCCACATTAAATTCGTTACTGATTTTCTTAGTCGCTTAGTTTACTTTATTTCGATTTTATCTAGCATAATCCGAACTTAGAAACCATAGTGTAGCATCTACTTCCTTTGAGATTCGATAACCCCTTATACTTCAATTGCATTGCTGTGGACTTGCAGTGTTGTTTATTTGGGTAAAACTTAGACCATATCAAGTTTTTGGCGCCGTTGCCGGAGAAGTAATAGCTGCCTACAGAATCTAGTATTAGGATTTTGACTAGATTTTATTTTTGGTTTTAGTTACTGACGCTTTTAGTTTCTTTTTTTTGGTTTCAGGTGCATGCCCAGTACCAGAAGCAAATGGAAAAGGAACTAATCGCACTCAACCAGGAACTCGGCCGTCTCGAACGTACGAACCGAAAATCTGCACGAGTGTCGATCGACACCAACAAGAGCATCGATCGACACCCTGCGCAGACAGAGATGGCGGAGCATGTGATTATGATTCGTGATGAGGCTGGAAACTTCACGGATCTGGACGGCAATAGGAGAAACAATCGTGGCCAGAAACTTGATGATAATGGAGCTGTTATCATTGAGCAAACAATACAAGCCGCACATGCAGACGTTGGACGCGGAAGAACACTTGGTGAATTCAACAGACCAGACCAGTTCTATGCTAATAGAGCTGCGATCCGTCCTCCTGCATTCCAGAGGAATGACTTCGAGCTGAAGCCTTCTTACTTCACACTGGTGGCTCAGCATCCCTTCCATGGTCTTCCTCAAGAGCATCCCATGGACCATATTGAGAGATTTGAGGACTTGACATCAAGCATTAAGGCTAATGGAGTGTCCAATGATTATCTCTTCTGCAAGCTTTTCCTTTACTCACTTGCTGGAGATGCATCATACTAGCTGAAGCAGCTGGATCCAGGATCCTTGACCACTTGGGAAGAAACAAAGAATGCATTCTTATGCAACTTCTTTGATGATGCAAGATCCGAAGAGCTGAGGACAAAAATCACAGCATTCTCTCAAGGACCCACTGAAGCGTTCAAAGCTTCTTGGGCGAGGTTCAGATCTTACTAGCGAGACTGCCCACATCACGGTTTCAGCGAGCCGAAGCTTCTCGGAATCTTCTACCGAGGGATCGATTGGAGATACCAGATGGCTTTAGACGCTGCAAGCAATGGCACCTTAAACACCAGATACCCAGACGACGCGATGGTGCTTATAAAGAATTTGGCCTCTTGTAACAGCACCAAGAATGCAGACTTTGAGAGGAAACAACATGCTGGTGCAAATGGAGGAAGCCAAATAGCTGAGGTAAACAGGAAGCTGGACCTCTTGGTGGGGAAGAAGCAAGTCCACTTTGCTAATGAAGTGGAGACATTCGAACCTAGTGAAGAATGTGAGGAAGAGGACGTCAACTACATGAACAGAGGTGGCTTTCAAGGCCAAAGGTTTGGGAACCAGCAAGGAAACATGAGTTTCAATGGGAATTATCAGAAGAGCTCCTTGACAGAAAATCAAAACTCTTCTGGTGATACCCAAAAGTTCCCATTTCAGAACAACAATTACACAAGGAGCTATAAAAATTCTTCTTACCAAAAGCCACCTGCACAAGATAATAAGATGGAGTCTATGCTAGAGCAAATTTTGGACGGACAGCAGAAGATGACTGTGGATTTCAATGGAAAGATTGATTCACTGTACTAAGACCTGAATGGAAAGATTGAGAGCTTGAACTCTCATATGAAGAAGCTGGATGTTCAAGTTGCTCAAACTGCAGGAGCTGTTAACAGGCAAGAGGGATTTCTTCCAGGAAAGACTGATACCAATCCCAAACGCCATGTGAACGCCATCACATTGAGGAGTGGGAAAAACCTTCAGCGTGTGCAGAAAAGAGGACTTAGTACTGAAGAATTCGAGGAGCTTGACGAGGTTGAAGATGAAGAAATTGATGCTGCGGAGCCAGTGTCGATCGACACTACTGAAGTGTGTCGATCGACACCCATGGAGATTCACGACAAAACAAGCAAACCCGACGCGAAGGACTCGACTGTAAAAGCAAGTGTCGATTGACACCAGGAAGGTGTCGATCGACGCTCCTCCCAGACGACACCAGATCAGGCCAAGACAACGAAAGCTGCAACAGAAAAGGTCTACAAACCGAAGATCCCTTTCCCTTTGATACCAAAGAAGTTTAAGAAGGAGCTACTTGATGCCAGATGCAAGGCTATCATGGATAGACTAGTGGTTGAAATCCCTTTGATGGATGCCATTAGAACTACTCCAGTGATAAAAAGATACTTGAAGTGGATGATGACCAAGAACATGGATATGGAGGAAGGAGTGATGATGATATCAGAGCAAGTTAGTGCTGTCATTCAGAACAGGCTTTCAGAAAAACTCTCCGATCCGGGAAGCTTTGTTCTTGACTGTTCCATCTTTTCAGACAAGTTTGGAAGGTCTCTCTGCGATTTGGGTTCAAGTGTCAACTTGATGCCTCTTTCAGTTGCTCTTACGCTGGATATGACAGACTTCAAAGCCACCATAATCTCCTTAGTCCTTGCTGATCGTTCTGTAAGGATCCCTGAAGGTGTCTTGGAAGATGTTCCTATCAAAGTGGGAGATTGTTTGATTCCCACAGACTTTGTGGTGTTAGCTTATGATGAGGAACCCAAAGATCCTCTCATTCTTGGTAGACCATTTTTGGATACAGCTGGAGCCATCATTGATGTGAGAAAGGGAAGAATTACGCTGAACATTGGTGACTTGGTGATGAATTTCGACATGGAGAAGCTGATGAAGAGGCCAACAATCGATGGACAGACCTTCTATGTCGATTCACTCACCAACCTTGCTGAAGAGATTTTTCAAGAGGACCATCCGACAGACCCTTTAGAGTGAGCTTTGACGACTTCTACAAAGGAGGCAAAGAACTTGGACGATGCCGCTGCTGGATACACAAAGATGATGGATGCGAGTGAGCAAGTCCTGCAGCTGGTCGCACAAGAGGATTTAGTTACCACATCCGCGAAAGCTGCCACGCTTGGCGACTGGAGTGAAGCTAACACTCCAAAAGTTGATCTAAAACAGCTCCCTGCAGGGCTAAGGTACGCTTTTCTTGGTCCTTATTCGACTTATCCTGTTATTGTGAATGCTTCCTTAAACAATGCAGAGCTCACTTTGTTGCTAAGCAAGCTGCGCAAATTTCGCAAAGCTCTTGGCTATTCTCTTGATGACATTTCAGGTATCTCACCAGACTTGTGCATGCATCAGATTCACCTTGAGGATGAGACGAAGTCATCGATTGAACATCAAAGGAGGCTGAATTCGAACCTGAAGGAAGTAGTCAAGAAGGAGATCATGAAGCTTTTGGAAGCTGGGATCATCTATCCCATTTCGGACAGTGCTTGAGTCAGTCCGGTTCATGTGGTTCCTAAGAAAGGAGGAGTCACAGTGGTGAATAATGAGAAGAACGAGCTGATTCCTACAAGGACTGTGACTGACACATGATGTGCATAGACTACAGGAAGCTGAATGCTGCGACCAGAAAGGATCACTTTCCTTTGCCTTTCATAGATCAAATGCTGGAGAGATTGGCGAATCATCCCTACTATTGTTTCCTTGATGGCTATTCATGATTCTTCCAGATTCCAATCCATCCGGACGATCAAGAGAAGACCACGTTTACATGTCCTTATGGCACATTTGCATATCGCAGAATGCCATTCGGACTTTGTAATGCTCATGCGACCTTCCAGCGATGCATGATGTCAATCTTCACGGACATGATTGAGAAGTTTATGGAGGTCTTTATGGATGACTTTTCTGTTTATGGGTCATCTTTTAAAGGCTGCCTGGACAACTTATGCGCAGTTTTGCAGCGATGTGAAGAGAAGCACTTGGTCCTGAACTGGGAGAAGTGCCACTTTATGGTCAGAGTTGGAATTGTACTTGGGCACAAGGTTTCAGGAGAAGGAATCGCAGTAGACCGCGCCAAGATTTAAGTTATGACGACTTTGCAAGCACCTGATTCTGTTAAATCCGTGAGGAGTTTTCTGGGTCATGCTGGGTTCTATAGAAGATTCATCAAGGATTTCAGCAAGATTGTAAGGCCACTCACTGCTCTTTTCTGCAAGGACGTGAAATTCGAGTTCACTGCGGAATGCCATTCAGCCTTTGAACAGATCAAGCAAGTCTTGGTGAGTGCTCCAATTATTCAACCTCCGGACTGGGACTTACCTTTCTAGGTAATGTGTGATGCCAGCGACTTCGCATTAGGCGCGGTTTTGAGACAGAAGAAGGACAAGAAGCTTCACGCCATTTACTATGCCAGTAGAACGTTGGATGATGCTCAAAGGAACTATGCAACTACGGAGAAGGAATTGTTAGCTGTGGTTTTTGTCTTTGAGAAATTTGATACTGATCATTCTGCATTGAAGTACTTGATGCAGAAGAAGGATGCAAAGCCAAGATTGTTGAGATGGATTCTACTTCTTCAAGAGTTTGACATAGAAGTTAAAGACAAAAAGGNACTGATCATTCTGCATTGAAGTACTTGATGCAGAAGAAGGATGCAAAGCCAAGATTGTTGAGATGGATTCTACTTCTTCAAGAGTTTGACATAGAAGTTAAAGACAAAAAGGGAGTTGAGAATGGAGTAGCTGACCATCTCCCAATTGATGATTTTCTGCCTGAAGAGAATGTCTACTATGTTGAGACTCTTTTTCAAGCCATGATTTCGGAGCAGACAAACCCAGTGTCGATCAACACTAGGAGAGTGTCGATCGACACTCCGTCTGCACATTCGAGGAAAAGTCGCGATTCAACAATTCTAAGTCTGAAGAATTCAAGAGTGTCGATCGACACCGTCTATAGTGTCGATTGACACCCGACGCCATCATCAACATCACTTCGCAGGATCTTGGACGAGGTGTTTAGACATCCTATCTTTGCTGTATCTGATGCAAATCGACCATGGTATGCTGACATTGTGAACTTCTTGGCTGCTGACATTGAGCCTACACATCTCAAGAACTATGAGAAGAAGAAGTTCATGAGAGAACACATGAGGTACTATTGGGATGAACCTCATTTGTAGAAGCATTGTTCAGACAATGTTTACCGAAGATGCATCGCAGAGAGTGAAGTTCGAGATGTGCTATTCCATTGTCATGGTTCTGAGTATGCTAGACACTTTGCTACTTTCAAGACAGTGTCCAAGGTTCTTCAAGCAGGCTTTTGGTGGCCTACTATGTTCAAGGATTCACAGCTGTTCATAACTCAATGTGATGTTTGTCAAAGGAGAGGAAAGATCAGCAAGAGACATGAGATACCACAGAACTTCATCCTTGAAGTTGAAGTCTTTGATTGCTGGGGTATTGATTTCATGGGCCCTTTCCCTTCATCTTTTGGGAAGCAGTACATCTTGGTTGCTGTGGTTCTTAAGATGTTTCGAACCATCATTTTCCCAAGATTCGGAGTGCCTCAGATTGTTATAAGTGATGGTGGTTCTCACTTTATTAACAAGGTATTCAACAAGTTGCTGAAGAAGCATGGTGTTCAACATCG